>CM019065.1:357072152-357672152 GCA_009667805.1 Leptobrachium leishanense | reverse complement strand
CAGTTCCGGTTACCACCCGGAGCTGAGTGAAAACTGCAGGGCCCACTGTGCCTGCCAAAAGCGGGCCCCTACAACCCGCGGGCCCTCGGGCAGTGCCCGATAACCCGACGGGTCAGTTCGCCCCTGGAATGGGAAAAAAAGCACCCCAGGTTCGGCTGGCACCCTGACCCACTGGGAATCACACACCCAGGACCATCCCTGAAAAAAGGGACAGTTGACAGCTATGCAATGGTCAAATCTCTCCCTAATCTCCTTTGTTTAATAGTATGGAGGCTGTGTGACTGGATGAGTATTGAGTAAGTTCTATTCCTCAGAATGTCTGTCCATTAACACTATTACCAGCTCCACTTATGATCTTTCCTTCCATCCCCGGTAATTGACATCTTTTCTAGTTCTATGTGTGTGCCGGTGAAAGACGTGACCGTTCATTTTCTGAATATGTTGTGGTGTCTCTTGCGCCATAGCACACAACATTACGTTTGTGTCGTTAGGATTTACGGATGCCTCGTCCGTGCAAAGGCTGTAATCATGCTCTGACTGACAAAGTATCACTGGAGCTATAATTCATATCATTCTAACAGCAGGTACCTCTTATTCTTGACCAGATGTTACACATAATGATGTGTTTTTCCAAATTGCAACATTCCTAAATCAAAACCCAAAAACACAACCTTTCTCCCTATCCATAATATGGCTTATACACATCTTTCTTTAACATAGGTCACGGAGACATTAAAGCATTGACCAAGTAGGGTTTGGCTTATAAAGCTGCTGATAGTTTGACAAAATCTATGGGCTCTATTACATTCTTCGCGCAAAAACGCTCGAGCAGCGCGTTAATTTGTGCACGAAGCGTTAAACGTAAACACGCGTAAATTAACGCTGGTATTACAATCCTCGTGCATTTTTCATCTGTCAAAAAATAACGTGCATAAAAAAAAAGAAACGCAAAAACGTGCGCATTAACGCTGCGCGCAGAAATCGGTGTGCGGATTGTTTTTTCACGCGATTCAGCCAATCAGAATTAAGAACCACAATTGTCTCCTGTTAAGTTTTTACGCCTGCCAAAATCAATCTGAGTATATATGCTGCAGCAATAATAAAAACACGCACAACCTCTCAATTTTATTGTTTGGGTATGCGTTGAATGTGTAGCTATACTGTGCTGTATTTTTTTTTTTTGGGGCTGGTGTATTTGGTTTCGGCCAGAACGTTCAGATTTGCAGTTACCACCAGCTTTTCAAAGACGTTAAAATTATGTGCGCAAATGCTGTGCGTTAAATTTTGCGCATAGATTGTAATACCATCTGCATGCCAGCACACAAACGCATTTGCGCTCACAATGTTAGGTATAGGACACGCGCAGTACAGTACGCTCACACAGGTTCACCCGCGGTAGACGTTAACATGCATTTTTTGCGCAGACATTTTAATACGACGTTCAGCACAAAGGGTTTTGCCCCTTGCGTCAATGCGTTTTTGCGCACGCGTTAACGTTTGCGCGAAGAATGTAATAGAGCCCTATGTGTATGTGAGCATATACACACTGCCTGGCCAAAAAAAAAGTCTCCCCCGGGATCTAACTTAGCAAATAGGTGTGAGCCGTCCATTGGATAATTACTGCAGTGAGTAATATGTTGTAGCTGCAAAGAAATGAGGTCACGTGACTCCCTGAAAATACTGAATGAGCAGGTTTTTCCATTATTATGAAAGGGGATCATTATGCAGTCGGTATGCAAACATACCTATCCTAATATAGTTTGCACATTCACTTTTATATATATATATATATGTATACAGGTCATCAAAATAGGACGCACTCCAGGGCTTAGGTGAAAAAAGGTCTAAAATCGATGATTTATTCAAAATACATAAAAAATATGTGCCCATTGGCATGGGCATGAGCATGGGCTGAAGTGACATATTTATACAAAATATTAAAAGCATCACAATTCTACTCACCGCGCTTGTAGCGTGCCGCGCCGGGCGAAGCGCTGATTCCCCGAGGGGCGTGGCGTCCGAAGCCGGTCAGGCACGCGAGACTGTGACGTAATCCGTTTGCGCCGGGTGCAAGCTCCCTGGATGGTAACCAGGGAGACGCATCTCGGCGGACAAGAAATTTAAAAACATAGGAAGTGTCTTCTGCAGAGAGGCGAGCTAAAGGACAAGTAACTGACATAAATACCAGATCTAAAGGCCTTTCTGGTTGGATGGTTTTGGTCGTGGAAGAAGTCTCCCAAGAAATCGTCTCGGTACGTGAGTCCATTGTGAAATTTGAAGATGAACATAAGACTGCTTTGGTTTCTAGTTCTTTTGAGGTGCAGATGAATAAACTCAAAGAAGATGTTAAACGTTATCGTGCGGAATTGATACACTTCAAAAAGCAGAAACTAGACAAGGTCAACATGGACTACACGTCTCAGCATGTTTATAGATGGCTTTCCTCCGACCAACCTAGACGGTTTGGCAAACGCACTGGCCTTAGAATCATTAAACCAAAATTTACTACAATTGATGTGACATCTGGTGAATCAGGCTCTGAGCCTGACACCCAAACTATGGCTTCTCATATACATGACCAACAGGCTTTTTTAGACGAAGGCCAGAGCCGGCCAAACAAGAGCCCGCATATTCCGGCTCTCTTTACTCGCAATGCTTCACACGAGCTCGCAAATTCTTGCTTCCCCGCAGGGGGAAGAAAGGGAAGACCCGTAAGAAACCAGGTCGACCACCTCTCCCAAGGAATTAACCTCAGTGTTTAACCTATCTGATAAACAACTATCAGCGGATCATTTATCAGTACTTAATAAAGGGCTCACCTTTGTTCCAAAACAAAACATTTCCCCATTTAAAATGGAAGTTGAAGCATACAAAATACACCGCACTTTGGCGATCCAAGAACACATTGGTGACACACCTTTTACAGATAAACAACCTAGACCCCGAAGTATCCACGATGTGAAGACACAAAATCACACGATACACACTTTCTCGCAGCAAATTAATAACGCTATTCAAAGTGTAGCTGTCAAGCAACCGACACATTCGAATCTAAAGAAAGCGGAGTGGGATGCTGTTCGAGATTTGTCTACTGATCCATCTATAGTCATACGCCCAGCTGATAAAGGCGGTGGCATCGTGGTTCTTAACTATTCAGAGTATAGACAAGAAATTTTACGTCAATTGTCAGACACTTCCACATATACAAAACTTGTATCAGATCCAACCAATAAAATACAAGCACGTATTTCAACGATGTTAGACACGGGTCTCCAAGCTGGCTTTATTGATAATAAAACACATCAATTTTGCACGGTGCCATTTCCCATCATGCCCGTGATGTATACCTTACCGAAGGTTCATAAAAGTCTTCAAACCCCTCCAGGACGACCTATCGTCTCTGCTAGAGGTAGCCTCTTGGAACCATTGGGTAAACTCAGCGATTATCATTCAAAAAATTCTGTGTTGGCTCTTCCCACCTGTCTGAAGGACACACAGGATTTTATTCATTGAATCCAACAGGTCATCTTTCCTCCTCAAGACGTGCTGCTGGTTACTTTAGACATGAAAAGTCTATATACCGTAATACCTCACCAACAAGGCATAGAAGCATTCACCAAAATACTATGTGACTCGACTAGTTATTCCGGCCCACCGATTCAATTCATTAAAGAACTGTTATGGATTACTCTAGAGTGTAATTTTTTTTGTTTCGAAAAAGGACGTATATCTACAGACCTCTGGTACCTCCATGGGCGCCGCAATGGCGCCAGGTTATGCAAACTCCTATATGTACTTCTTTGAAATGGAGCATTTATTAAGTCCTTATAAGAAACAGATCATTTTTTACGCAAGGTTCGTGGATGACATCTTTCTTCTTTGGTCAGACACACTACAATCACTTGAGGAGGCCATACGCGATTTGAATGCGTTAAATACTCCAATCAAATTCTCTGCAGTGATCCATACAGACACAATCAACTTTTTGGACTTACAGATTCAAATTATTAATCAACAGATTGTCTTTTCGTTGTTTCACAAACCTACAAACCGCAATACTATTTTGCATGCAGAAAGTTTTCACCCAGCTCATTTGAAACAATCCCTCCCAGTCTCACAATTTTTGAGAGCCATGCGTAATAACTCAGATCCGGCCATCTAACAAATACAAATTAATCAGATGTTTGAACGCTTCATGCAGCGTGGCTATCAATTTGAGACTCTCTCATTGGCATATACGAAAGCACACTCGAAATTTACATCCAGTGTCCAAAACCCAACAACATCAGAACCACGCATTTTTCTTCCCCTTACCTATCATGCCCATAGCTATGCTATGACCAATGCTATACGTCGACATTGGAAATTGTTGCAAGATGATGCGACTCTGCCAAAAAAGTTTAAACAAACACCTTTGATTTCATATAAAAGAGCAAACAATCTACGTGACCTATTGGGCAAAACAGACCCCATTAGGTCATATTCCAATAAAACTCGACCAGCTAGATTAGGGTGCTTTCGGCTGTCCCAATTGCGTGACATGCAGTCACATGACCTCGGCATCAACTTTCCCGCATCCAATTTCAGGGAAGCGTATGAAAATAAATCACTACATCACCTGCACTACAGACCATGTGATACACCTAATTATTTGTCCTTGTGGTCTCCCCTATGTCAGTAAAAACGATAGGACGCTTAGAGACCGCATTAGAGGACACCGGTCGAACATTACCACGGCATTCAGAGATAACCATTCGGACAAACCAGTAGCCAAGCATTTTTTGCAATACCACCATCAACTATCTTCCCTTCGTTTTATTGCCATTGATCATGTCCCCCCATTATCTAGAGGGGGCGATCGTTCAAAGATTTTGTTACAGCGTGAGACCTTTTGGATTCGAACTTTGGACACAGTAGCTCCAAAGGGCTTGAACGAATATATATCATTTTCCTCATTTTTATGACATGCTCTTTTTGCATTATTGCATAGTGTATATCGCCACATTCTTTTAGATGCCATATTTGTTCTCCTAGATATTCTATAACTGGTGCTAGATGTCGTTATTGCCACTCTGTGGCATATGGACTCACTCCATTATTGTTCAACTCTTATACATCACTTATTTTTTCTATTTTTCTAATTTTTTATTATTTTATTTTTCTATTTTGGTTCTTCACTTTTTTTATGTATTCATCCTTCACACATCACATTTTTTGTTTATTTATTTATATTGCATACTCAATTCATGCACGTTGTCTACTCCATTCACGGTATTGTCCGCTCTGTATTTATTTATTCATTTTCTAAACAGTTCATTGCGGACCATATTTAGATTGTTTATTTCACATTTAATATTCAACACTTTGTTCACTGACCCTTTTTTTGTATTGGGTCTCCATTGCATATATGGAACGCATTCCATTCATCCTCTACATCAGGAGAGTGAGTCCACATGCCACTATAATGTTATCATAATGTCCCCCTGTCATCTACAGTTGTCGTTTTTCTGGCCTTTAGATCTGGTATTTATGTCAGTTACTTATCCTTTAGCTCGCCTCTCTGCAGAAGACACTTCCTATGTCTTTAAATTTCTCATCCGCCGAGATGCGTCTCCCTGGTTACCATCCAGGGAGCTTGCACCCGGCGCAAACAGATTACGTCACAGACTCGCGCGCCTGACCGGCTTCGGACGCCACGCCCCTCGGGGAATTCGCGCTTCGCCCGGCGGCACGCTACAAGAGTGGTGAGTAGAATTGTGATGCTTTTAATATTTTGTATAAATATGTCACTTCAGCCCATGCCCATCACCTTGATAAAGGCTCCTGTGAGGGCCGAAACGTCGGCGAGTGCCAATGGGCACATATTTTTTATGTATTTTGAATAAATCATCGATTTTAGACCTTTTTTCACCTAAGCCCTGGAGTGCGTCCTATTTTGATGACCTGTGTACCATATTTTGGATTTTTTGCACCCAGGCAACACTATTACATTGTGGATTATGCAGGTTACCACCGGTTTTTATATATATGTATATATATATATATATAAAAAATGTACGCTGCCTGGCTCCATCAAAAGGTCACTATATACTGTATAAGTCTGTTATGACCTGGTGTTGCTTCATTTGGTCAGGTCTAGGTTCAGCAACATTGTATGCCCAAAAAATGAAGTCATGTGACTCCTTAAATTTATCGAATGAGCAGGTTTTTCCATCAATGGGTTTTTCTCCCCTGATGGCACAGCGGGCATATTCCAAGATGGCAATGCCAGGATTCATCGGGCTCAAATTGTGCGAGAGTGGTTCAGGGAGCATGAGACATCATTTTCACACATGGATTGGTCGCCGCACAGTCCAGACCTTATCCCCATTGGGAATCTTTGTGCTGGAGAAGACTTTACGCAGCGTCCGACTCTCCCATCATCAATACAAGATCTTGGCCACAAATTAATGGATGGAAATAAAATGCCGGGACATTGCTTGAGGTTATCGAAATGATGTCACGGCGAATGCATGATGCAATCAAAGCAAAAAGTGCTCCAATTAGATATTAAAGCATTTGACTTTTTTTGGGCTAGGCAGTGTAGATTTTTAAAACATTTTTATTTATTTTTGCAGATTTATGGCAAAAGAAGTGGAGTGGAGGCAGTGAGAGAAAGCATTAAAAAAAATATATAAAAGCTAGTAAGATGTTCAGGAATGAAGCCAAGACAACAAACACAGAAAATAAAGGCTTTAAGTGAGACATGAAAGGCAGAGACAGCAATTTACCAAAATGACGATTAAGAGAAAGAAAGGCGGGAATTGAACAATAACGACAAGGAAATCTGAGGCTGAAATAGCGAAGACAATGATAAGAGTACTTCAGCAGACTTGTACATCCTTTGCCAACGCTCCTCCACAATGCAAATATAGCCAAAAAATGGGAAAAAGGAACATGCAACGTCACAAGTGTGTCTGGCTCCGTCTGCGTACAAACCCATTTGTGGCATTTTCTACAAATTGCACTGGGGCCTTTGCTAAGCTGATTAGAAACAATTTGTTACTTGGCATAATTAGAGTATCCAGGGGAACATAAGACTGAAACGACCCTCTGAACAGAGATAAAACAACAGACAATGTGTTTCTTTGCCTTTAAATCAACACTAATCTCTTTCCCTAAATGAATTTATGATGAAAAATGTTGTGAAAGAATTTTAATTAAAAAATATGATGTTGGAAATCAATCTGTTCCAAATGAAAGATTGCAGAAAATAGGTTTTTGACTTTGTAAGAATGTTGACATTTAAGCTGGAGATGCAGTATAGACTGGAGATTCTGTAACAGAAAGGGTTTGCGTCAACTCTATTCTATCTATTATCAGTTTAGTGGGACTGTCTGCATCAGCACGAGTCACCTTGACCTGGTTGCCACCACACCGTCCAGACCTTAACCCCATGGAGAAGACTTTACGCAGCGCTGCGACTCTCCCATCATCAACACAAGAGCTTGGCAACTATCAGGGTTATTCAAAGAGAATCGAAAAGTCACCGCACGTTCAGTGACTTTTCGTTCTTTTCAATTCGGTTAGATTTGGTGATCCCTTTTTGGCGACCCTGTGGTGTATTCAGCAAGCACCACAGGGTCCCCGAATTGCAGGGAAAAGTCGCCGCAAACCCGCTGAAAACTCACCGCAAAACCCGATGAAGGCACACCGAAACCCACAAAACCATATTGATTAACCCGTCGAAGACGCCGGAGAAACCCGAATAGGAGCCGATCACAGCGCAGAACACCGCAGACAAATGGAGTGAGAAAAAAAAACCAGTACGCTTGAATGTTTGAAAAGGGAAACGCTGTTTGCAAAGAAACTACTGAGCGAAAATGTCTGAAATTTACATATGAGGTCCAGGGAATGATAATAAAAAGGGCTGTTTCCGAAAAAAGTAGAAAAGTTTTAAAAAAAAATTAAAAAAAATCGGGGAAATGTTTTTTGAAAAAAAATCCTGAAAAATGCTTAAAATATCCTAAAAAATCTGTAAATAAAGAGACTCTTTACTGCAGAATATAATCAGCGGTTTATTAGATATTGAATCAAAATGGGAATATTTTTAACATTGAAGCCTATCAGGGTTATTCAAAGAGATTCGAAAAGTTACTGCACGTTCAGTGACTTATAGCTCACTTCAATTCGGTTCCTTTTACCGATCCCATTTCGGTGACCCTGCGGTGTATTCAGCAAACACCACGGGATCCCCGAATTGCAAGGAAAAGCTGCCGCAAACCTGACGAAAACTAACCGCAAAACCCACCGAATGCACGCCAGAAACCCGCAAAAACATCTGGATTAACCTGCCGAAAACTGGAGCCGAACACAGCCGAAGCAGCTGAGACCGCAGACGAGGGAGGTGAATAAATTAGCAAAATAGTTTGTGTGAATCTGTGAAAATGAAACACTGTTTGCAAAGAAACTACTGAGCGAAAATGTCTGAAATTTACATATGAGGTCCAGGGAATGATAATAAAGAGGGCTGTTACAGAAAAAAGAAAACTTAAAAAAAAAAAAAATCGGACTTTTAAAAAAAAATATAAAAAATCTGAAAAATGCTTAAAGTATCCTAACAATTTTATAAATAAAGAGACTCTTTACTGCAGAATTTTATAATGAACGGTTTATTAGATATTGAATTAAAACGGGAATATTTTTAACATTGAAGCCTATGGGATTCTCCTGAATTAACTTGCCGAATTAAACCACCGAATGGCAGAGCATTAGGAGAACCTTTCACTGCTGGCTTTCGTTCTCTGAATAGCCTAAGCAGTGCATTTTCATGGGGATTTCACTGCCCTCGAACAGGCACCGAATAGGCACCGTATGTGCAGGCAATTCGCCAGGATTTGGCGAATTGCCTGCTCTCTGGATAGCCGAATGGCCAAGAAAGGCAACCGAACGCTGATTTTCAGCGTTCGGTTACCTTTCTCAAGCAATTCGGATCTCTTTGGATAACCCTGTATGTGATTTGCCTGAATAAATGCAGCCGCCCCGCAAACGCACCTCCAGAAACTTACTACATTGTAAACTCATTCTGTCGCTTTGCGCTACAATGTAACTACATGACACCCCATTGTGACATGTTAAAAGAACTAAACTGGCCGTCGCTGGAATCTAGACGCACCCTTCACCTTTCCAACCTGGTGTTTAAGAGCTTTTCTGGGAAGCTACCACCCTACCTGAATAGGCTGCTTCCCTCAGCAGTTCCCTCATCCTATAACCTCCGATCCAGGACCTGCACCTTACTTGCAATACCACAATACAAAAAGAAGGTGGTTCAATCCTCATTTTCCTACAGAGCACCACAATTATGGAATAACCTCCCAGACACCATCAAATCTTCCCCAAGTCTAAAGTCCCTTAAGAGCTCCATATTAACATACCTCAATAAGGAATGCACCTGTAAACATGTAACACAGTGAATATATTTCCTACATATTTATTTTCTGTTAATCTGTATATTTGTTTTGTGATAATTTCTTGCATTTTACTACTTTGTATTTCTGTAACCATGTTCTTGAACCCAGGACATACTTGAAAACAAGAGAAATCTCAATGTATCCTTCCTGGTAAAATACTTTATAAATAAATAAATAAAATAAATAAATCTGCCGCATGAAGCCACCGAATGGCAGGGCAATTCGGCAACTTTTCATTGCTGGTTTCTGTTCTCTGAATAGACGAAGCTATGGGGATTTCACTTCCCTCGAACAGGCACCGAACAGGCACCGTATGTGCAGGCAATTCGCCAGGATTTGGCGAATTGCCTGCTCTCTGGATAGCCGAATGGCCAAGAAAGGTAACCGAACGCTGATTTTCAGCTTTCGGTTCCCTTTTGGCAGCCATTCAGATCTCTTTGAATAACCCTGTAAGTAAAGAAACTAGGTACTGAAATAAATGTTGTGACATTGCATGAGCTTATGGAAACGATGCTACGGCGAGTGTGTTCTCTTATCAAAGTAAAAGGTGCTCCAATGAAATATTAATGTGTGATTTTTTTGGCCAGGGAGTTTATGTTTGGCAAAATTAGATAGTGTACATATTCACCTGGAGGTTTTAAGAAGGATTTCCTAGAATCGCCTTTTTCTATCCCTCAGGCTATTCATTTGAGCCTGTGTGGGGTTTTGAATACTATATAAGGCCAAGTCCATTGGTTTTTAATTGTGGTTCCATAGGTTCCATTCCAACTATGGAGTTATCCTATGAGAGGTTATCCTCTCTCTCTTTTTTACTTGAAATATGGACAGGATCTGAATATACAAGTAGAAGCTCTAGAGAACCCTAGAAATATGGGTCAACCTTATTTTACAAAGTGGAATAAAAATAATAGAGCTTTGCAAAGGGCTCTAAAAAGTGTGAGTAGCCACTACCCTTATAGACATGGAAGACGCTGCATCAAGAGGAGTGGTGAATGTCCCTTCTAAGTTTTAAATATTTTCTTTTATTACTCATTTGTTTATCAATGGTCCTGAAGAGTCACGGGATGACTTGGAAGATCAAAAAGATTTCTCCAGTTGGGCCATGTAATGCAGTAGCTATGGATCTGTAGGCCGGTGGAGAAATTAAATGATCTCTCTATCTGAAGTGAGCATGTACCCAATCAGACTTCCTTATTGCGATGGGCTGGAATGCACAGACTAATTCAGATGTAAAAGTGAAATCAGACATGGCTGGATTAAAGTAGCGCCCACCCCAATCTTGCCCATCCACCCTGTTTATCTCCATTGCCCTGAGCCTGCCACCTTCAAAAAAACAGTCCAGATGACCTGTTTGTGTATATAAAGATAATAAACATACACACAAGACGTGCTCTGAGCCGACAAAATTTATAAGGTTTCAAAGATAAGAAAACATGTAACTGTACTGGCTGGGTGTAGTAGGTCTAACATCACTGCTCTGCATGGAGAGAGCCTGTGGAGACGTGTTCGATCCCAGCAAGAGCACCTCTCCAGTAAGTGTCCTTGGGCAAGACACCTAACAGTACACACTCGCCACCCAGGACATACTTGAAAATGAGAGAAATCTCAATGTATCCTTCCTGGTAAAAAACTACAAACAGGGAGATTTAGCTACATCATTGAGCCATGGCATGTTAAGCCTACCACAACAACTATGCCAATATTGATTGGCCGTAATCCAGGGCATAACAAGCTTTTTCAGGGCTCGGGGCATAAATGGCCACTGGCAATGACTGGCTGTCAATGGCATGTGCGGCAAGGATGTCATTGCACGTGCCCATCTCCAACACAAGTGATCGATGATGGCACGTCTTTGCCAACTGACATTTTATATTATGGTAGCCAGCATAACAGACAGCGTGCATGTGTGTCAAATGTTTGTTGCGGTCCTTTCTGATGTGCCATTTGGGGAGAAAATCCTCCTGGCTTCCCCGTCAGCACGTCACTGGCCCTACTTCACTTTTAACCTCCTTTACTGCACCATATTCTGTGTTATTATATATGAATATAAAGGTCCAAATGAACAATAACTTTGAAAGTAAAGTTATGCTACTTGCATAATGCATGTTAGTTTGACGACCTATAAATCCAGCCATGAGGCTACTTTCCATGCTGCACTCTATTGTATTCTAAATGCAGAATCTCCGAACATTTCAAACAAAACCACGTACGTCAAGAGCTCCAACTGCATTCTTTGAAAGATAGATTTTTTTTTTAAAAGAATGTGTATCCCAACAAGAACCAGCATGATAAGGAACATTTCTGAAATGAGATCTTACGCAGAGGCACAATGCAGGTTTGTTATGAGACCATAGGTTTCGCTCGTTCGTTCGGTGCATTGAGACACACTGACAATCGCCATGTTTACACAATGGCCTCTACTTCCTGGACTTATGTCAGATTAATTTAACTGCAACAAAAACTGTCAAAACTCCTGACCTAATAAAAACATGAGGTTACAACGTGAATTATTCATTCCGGAGCATATGAGCTCAGTTCTATAGTATTTAACCCCTTCAAAACCAAGCGATTTTCCAAAAATCCACTCTCAGGAACCAGTGGTTTTTGGAAAATAGTTTTTAAAATAATTATACAGGAAGAAATATTTGGGAATATTCGCAATATATTTCTTAGTGTAATAACCTATTTGTCAGGCAGAGGTTGCCATCTACTGGCCAAATGGAGTCATTGCAGTTCATACTGCAGCTTGTAGCTCCGTGCCTCGTCAGCTGGTTTAAGTCTGATAAAGGACATTCCTGAGCCGATTTTAACCATTTTTTGCACCTTGAGCATTATGTCCACAGGGCTATAACTTTACGGGCACCTGCTGGAGTCCAAAAGCAAACAAAATTAGTTTGCAACAAATAAATATAATTTGACATCACAAAGCACAACCCCAGATGGTGTTAACACGATCTCGGCTGCAGTGTTTGCTACTGTGGATCGTATATACACAATCACGTTAGTGAAGGGGTTAATAAAATAAAAAATACAATGATAGCATTTTTTATGTAGCCGCTTCTAATACCAGCTACTCACGTAATGCTGAATATCAATCTGATGAAAATGACTAACTTAGGGGAAAAAAATGACCCATGATAGGACGTACAACCCATTCTTATAGAAAACTGGGCTAGATTCAGAGATTCCTGATACATCTTGAAATGAGCTGTGAGATCTCATGCAAATCTATCAACCCACAAAAGATTCGCAGGAACCAGAGTAAACTCAAGCTGGTCTAATTCTGGAGCAATGGAAAATAATTATGTTTACCGCAAAAAAAATTTTGAGATTTGGTTATAAATAGGCTGTAATATGTGCCACCAAGTTTCAGCACCTTGGATGTGTCAGCCGAGGTGCTGAGGCGGTTTGAACAGTTTGGAGAACCATTTTTCTTTCAAAGAAACACAAAGTTCCAAATGTATTATCATATACGTAGTAGCACTTTTTGGCCAGCAGGGGAGCCCTCTGTCAAAAAACTTACTCTAGAATGTATGTGTCTAAAAATGTACATATTATTGTAATGGGAAGTTGTTTCCAAAAATCTACTTGGCAGTGGTTTTATGAAAAACCACTTGGTAGTGCAGGGGTTAACTGTCAACCTCCATGACATAATTCAGTCATGCAGTGAGAAAGGCTTAATGTGAAAAATAATGTTTGAAAGTGAAGGAAAATGTTTAGCTACCAAATATGTACGTTTCATTCATGCTTTTTGAATAATATTACCAGTGGTCAAGTCCTAAAAGATTAGGGGCTAGAATAAAAAGCTCACGTTAAAATGGGGATGCTAAAGGGGAAAACCTGTGCCTCCAGGTTTCCCCGTAGTGTCCCCATTTACGTGTGAGATTCCGTGGCAGACGCTACTTCAGCACCTCATCCAGAACCATACACTACCCTCTGGGATACTTGCAGGGTAGCGCTTCTGCACCGTCGCGAGTATCACCTCCTAGAGTCCATAGGACTGGATGGAGTCTTGCGCTTCCGGCCCGCGAGATTGCGCAGTGCCGCAGAGTGATCGCGGAGGGAGACTAGGTACTATTTGTTCCCAGTCTCTCTCTTCTCCGGGTGAGAATTATTAGGGGGAGGGGGTTTGGAGTGGAGGGTTTGGAGCGGATTTTGCATTTGCAGAATCATTTAACATCGGCTTTTAGGAAGTGGTAAAATTCTTCATTTTGCGCCCGACGGTAATTTGTGCCAGCACTTTGTAACACCTCACTTATCGAGGCGGTAAAAATAGATTGCACTCTTCATGTTAAGTATAGGACATGCAAAGGACAGTAAGCTCGCACAAGATGCGAGGCACCAACTGATTTCACCCCAGTTTGGCCTCAAGATCGGAATATTGATGCCTGGCATTAAACTTTCTTATCCTAGCACTAACACTTACATATCGAGACGCTACATTCGCACCAACTATAATAGAGCCCTAAGTGCATCCTGCTAACATAACTGCATTCCAAGGCGTTCCTGCTGTATTTAACACCTGGATATTACCTAATATATAGTGATAAATCCCTGTGTCAGGATCTGTGCCTGCAGTATGTATCTAGACAGCACATGAAAGGTGCTGCTCAGTACCAGCATCTATGTTTCCAGAGCCTAAACAGTTAAGCACAGTTCACACACACCACACCCCGGCCCTGAATAAAAGTCCAGTCCTCCCTGTCCAACTTGGCTCTGCATTGAGAGTCTAACCCTGCTAGAGTTGAGACCCACTGCTATCCTGTTCCTGATAACTGTGTATCCAGACCCCCTGCTTGCCTACCGATTGCCGCCCTGTACCAACCCTTGACTACGGATCTCCCTTTGACTATTCTCTCTGGAGGAGGACTACCCCTTCACTGCACCTTGGATTTCCATCTGTGTCTGTTAAACAAAGGTACCATCTGTTTATTCCTCCTGTGTGTCCCTGCACACTGGTATCAGACCCCCTAAACCTGAAATTGGGTCAAACCATGGCACACGCCAGGTGCCACCCCGACACCCTGTTGAATAAGGATTTATGGAATATGCTTTGGCTTTGAATTCGAGCAGACCGATTCATTACCTTCCTTGTGTATCCACCAAACAGAGGTTTACAGTAGCTGCAGGACATTTAGAGGTGGATATCTCTATTTTTTCTAGTTTTGTGCATTATTAATTTTGAACATATTATCTCCATAATCTGATAGATTATTATATTAGATAAAAATTATAGATATATATATATTATAGATAAAAATCTAGTGTTATCTCCAGTATCCACACAATAAAAGAAAACCAATGGGTGCTGTCTGACAGACGGGGAGAAGTTGTGGGCTGCTTTGAAGCATGGAAAGCCACCCAGTAACTCCTCCACTAAAATGATAATACAGCGTAATCGCAGATTCTTAAAACACATACAACATTTGAAGAGTAAGTACGTGCTCCCAGATCTTAAATTCTGAATTGTCAATTGACTATTGTCTAAAGCGAGATTTCCGAAACCTCACATCCTGTAAATCCAGTTGAAGAATGTTGTTGTTCTTCTCCTTAAGACAATCCGTGTCCTTGTGTTGAACTACCTGTATGTGCAAAATTGATGTAACTATCAACAGTGTGTGAAAGGATTATTGTGCACATTATGACATGACTTCTGTCTTAAGAAAACAAATCTCACACGTCATTTAAAAACTATAATCACAAAACATCTTTCCCAGCGTATCATCGTCTGATGTTTTTTTACCCTTACTACTCACATTTGCTTTCCTTAAAATGGTATAAAATTCACACAATCTTAACTGTTGAGAGATATATACACTGCCTGGCCAAAAAAGTCACACACTGTTCTTTTTGGTTGGGCCACCTTTTGCTTTGATTATGGCATGCATTCGCCATGGCATTGTTTCGATAAACTCATCACAGCATTTATTTTCATCCAGAGTCGCATTAATTTGTGGCCAAGATCTTGTATTGATGATGGGAGAGTTGCAGCACACCGTACCGGCTGGGTGGAGTAGATGTAACATCACTGCTCTCTAACCATGGAGACCCAGGTTTGAATCCCGGCCAGAGCACCTCTCCAGTAAGTGTCCTTGGGCAAGACACCTAACGGTACATACTTGCCTACCACACAATATCGGCTGTGGAATCCAGTGGTAACATTTCTTCCCCTTGACCGTGGAGAAGCAAGTCAAATCCTGTTCAGCACATCCCTCCAATACAACTGCGGAGAATTCTCAACTTTATGAAAAGCGGGATCAACCTAACCACCACCAGGTCGCTGATCTGCAATCATGGAAAGGTGACCCGATCCCAGTCAGAAGATGCCACCATTGAGTGTCCTTGCGCAAGACACCTAACGATATGGATGCACCTACCTCACAAAATACTTGTACATCTCATAGATTGTAAGTTCCTTTGGGAACAAGGTCCCACTGAATCAGGTCATCATCCATGTGTGGTATAATGTATCAACTCCTTGTACACTGATCTTGTAAAGCGCTGCGGAATTTGTAGCACTATATAAAAAAAGGATAATAAAGTCTTCTCCAGCACATTATCCCAAAGATTCTCAATGGGGTTAAGGTCTGGACTGTCCGGTGGCCAATCCATGTGTGAAAATGATGTCTCATGCTCCCTGAACCACTCTTGCACAATTTGAGCCCGATGAATCCTGGCATTGCCATCTTGGAATATGCCCGCTGTGCCATCAGGGAAGGAAAAAAACATTGATGAAAAACCTGCTCATTCTGTATATTCAGGGAGTCACATGACCTTATTTTTTGGGCGAATAACATTGCTGAACCTAGACACGACCAACTAAACAAAACCCAGATCACAGGCTTGTATGGTAGATGGTGCCTTTTTTTGGGCCAGACAGGGTATATATGTATGCGGAATATATTTATATACAGTATGTCTAGGACAGGCACAGTAGAATATTGTAATACCCACCTAGTCGTGATACACTTTCTATTTCCGGGACATTATTATGAGTCAGCAGGATTTCACCTCTGTCACACAAACCACATCAAACACCGCAGTGTGATATTCCCACAGCCCGGTCCCATTCTGTCTCTAGGTGTGTCATTTGAGCCATTAAATCAATTTTCTGTCGGTGACACTCCAATAAAGATAAAAAGCACATATTTACTATGTTGTAGGGGAGATGCTGTGAACGTGCAGCCAAGAAAAGTTTCATTAATAACCCCGGATGTGCTATTGTGTCTACTCCACTTCCCCGGACTCATCTTCTCGTCCCGCGCATTGGATCGTCAGACAGCACTGACGTTTTTTTTGGAATCTCTCCCTGCAAAAGGAATCAAACAGAAAGCAGGGGGGGGAGGGTAATAATCAGATTCAACTATAGCCACAATGTATTTAATTAAAGTAGTATATATCGTTATTGATTTTATCAGAGTTTCGGAAGTTGGATTCTTCATTCAGAATGTTGCTGTAGCTCACCGGGCCTGTAGAAGACCTCAGATTGGGTTATTGAGAAAGCTGCTCTATTTCAGGCACAAAGAGGACGGTGAGCTGGAGCGCAGCATGTCTGTGACATCTGTATGAGATAGAGTTTAACTTTTATTTCCAGGGATTTGCCATTTCCTGCAGCTTGTCTGTTTGATATTTGCTTTGGACGGCATGCTTGTAGCTTTCATATAATAGAGGCTTGATTTTAAACCTGCGATGTCTTCCTGATGAACGTCGGTGTCCGTTCGACTGATACATAAAGCAATCCCCCCCCCCTAAAATAAGTATTTCTTTCCGGACATATGAAACACTTGGGCCAACTCTAACAGGTCTATTCAAAGAAAGGTGAAACTCAGGAGAATGACTGGAGAAGTGAAAATTCTAGGTCAAAATAGCCAAACCAGAAAAATTCTCCTGTTTATCTCTCTTTCCAAAGCGGCTATTTGGTCTAGATTGTTATAGTCTCCTGCAAATTCTTCTAATTTTTACCTTTCTCTGAATAACCCTGTAAGTATATACCTTGAATTTCTTTCTCACCCTTTCCAGATATTAGTTATCACCCTTTGAATTAATCCTTGCAAAAGAAACAATTATTATTAAAGTAGTAAATATACTACATATCCCATGATGTTCCACCAGCATTAAGGCTTACTGAGCATCACTGAAACATCTGGGGTGGCAAGGTTGGCCATCACTGCTCCACTGCTCTATACTAACAATGGACTAACCAGAGGACAAAGGAGACACCAAGAAGCGAACCAATTGGAGATGGTTGTGGCTGAAGGGATCCACAGGAGACTCAAATAATTTGAGTAGGGTCCTTTAGGGCCTCGGCCTTCTTATGTACAAACATACTGCCCTATTAAACTATTTTCGGTTGTTTTCCATACAATAATAGAGGCATCACCAACTAGAAAAGTGGGGTGAGCGCACCCTTATTGACCTTCGAGCGAAAAATATTGAGCCATTACTAAAAGGCTCTGAAGAAAGAGTTCTCTTCTAGGGAAGATGTAAATGGAGGATATATTATGTTACAGTGCTATGCAACCTTATTTTATTTTATTTTTTGTTGTGTTTTGCATAAGAGAATCAAGGGATACTTCTAATCTGAATAAAGGTATCTTTAATACGGATCACCTTTGGGTGTACATGACGGACACGGGTTTCCTTTTTTTTTTAATAATTCCTTATTTTTTAAAAAATTTGTTTAACACCGAGAAATAAAACACAAATTAGCGGCGGAGCCACGCGGGCCCCCGGTGATAAGCCTAATCAGAAGTCGAGGGAGGAGGATCTTAGCATCAAACATCAGCAAAGTCAATTAAAACAGTCCGCCCATCAAATGGCTGTCAGTATACCAACCCCCGACATGGCTCTCCGCTCGACAAGGACAAGAACAAACCAGACAACACGACACAACGAAACACAGAGAGAAGAATGAATAAAAGAAAAAGGAAGACGACAGGGGAAGGAGGAAGGAGGGGTGGGGGCATGGTCGAACCCTAATCCGACCCGGCTATGAATACAAATCCTCCCATCTACTCCTGACCTTATAGAAAGCCGGTAGGGAGTCGTGAACCATTGCAGTTTATCCATATGGCAGGCTTCCGCCACATAGGACCGGGCCACTGAAACAGAAGGCATTTCACTATCCCGCCAGTGCATAGCCAGAGCGCGCCGGGCTCAAAATATCACCTTATGAAAAAGTTTACCATCTGAACCTGGGAGCGAAGGAGGGGAGCTATGCAATAAAAAGGACCAAGGGTCCCGGGGGACAGATTGCTGAAAAATGTCCTCCAGCAATTCACCAATGTCCTCCCAGTATGAGACCACTTTAGGACAGGTCCACCACATATGGAACATGGTACCCCATCATCCGCAGCCTCTCCAGCAAGCATCCAGGGTACCAGGTTGCAAGTGGGATAACAGGCCCGGGGTGGTACACCACCTATACATAGGTTTGTATGCCTGTTCTTTCATAGTAACACAGATACTTTTGCAACATTTTCCCACATGTTTTGCCAATCATCCCCATCCAATTCTGGACACGGGTTTCTTGACACACATATATTAAATATTATTGTAACATTAATTTTGTGCACCATGGGCTATTGCTGTAACACATTGTGCCATTTATTTTTACATTTACACTTTATTTGTGAGCACATGGAAGCTTTAAATCAGGGTCTCTAGTTGTATGTGTGATGAGAGTTGTGTGTGGGTGAGTACGAACCTTTTTTGCGCAACCAGAGTCTTTATCCTCTTAACAATAGAGTTTCTGAGTACAGTTTCAAAGTCTCAGAACTCTCCCAAGCTTTAGCGATTTCACATATTAAGGTAATGGAAGTGGGATGTTTGGCTGGGAGGTAAATTTAAGAAATAAAATGACTCAGCTGAAAAGCAGATCTCTTGATCTAGACTAAAGAATCAACAATAGCAGTTTGCCTTGATCCTGCTGGTCTGTTTTTTGTTCCTGTGACTAATATACCACTTTTGGAACACCCGAAAAACCAGCGCAGCCACTGACCTAGTATAGCGTGGGAGATGGCCCTCGGAAAGTATTAAATATTTTAAAATTCCCCCTTAGTGAAATTGGGACTCTGTATTGTAGGGATAGGACCCGGTATTTAGAAATTCCTCCTGATCAGGAGGAATTTCTAAATACCGAGTCCTATCCCAGCCGAGCCGTTATATTTAACAAGAGATCTATTAAGTAAAAGAGCCCCACTCGTTAATCAGATAGGGTGGATATGGGGCTCCCAGCAGCAAAACCACTGTGGATTGCAATGTATCTTATTTAGAATTGTGAGACTTCAACTTCACAACAGCTAGAAATATATTTTTAATCCTTATCCACCCATCTATAAACAGCCTCTTTTAATCTCTTTTTAAGATAAATAGAATAAAGCATCCTTTTTTTTGTACTTGACAGGATATTTTAACATGTTGGAATGTTTCTATCGTATCTGTCCTAAAGTCGTAAACTCTTATCAATGATAAAATACATTTCAATATTTTATGCATGTATTGTCAGGATTTATTAGCTTCTCTTTGCTTCAGTGACATATTTATTGTGAGCGATTCCGTGCTATATTTATATATATAACAATATGCGGCCCTCGTTCCATCTCACTCCGGTCCAGCGTGCTTGGAATCCTCTTAGGATATTGGATGCACTGGTTTTATCATCGGACGCAGCCAGCTGGACTCATTTTGTGGGAATCGGAGATTACAAACCATGCAAGGGAATCCTTAGTGAGAGAAACGCTAGGAGGGTGTGGAATTAAAGATAAATGTGACTCAGATAATGTCTGGCCAGAAAAGAAGTAGTCACCAATATCATGGGTGGAGTTTGCAAATTGAATTTTTTTAAGGCATGTGGGAAATTCACTGCCGACAATTTTTACAGTTCATATTCCGAAATAATGTATATTGTGGGGCCAATACAGAACGATCACTAGACAAAGCACATTAGCTTACCATTTATCCACAATCTGCTTGATGAAGTGACGAAGAAGTATCTGTTCCCTAGCCTAGGATACCATTGCCATCGTTCATGATGCTCTAGCTGTGGGATAATCATCTTCAATATATGGGTCTTCCTGGCTATTACTTACAGTGTATTTACTGCACAGCCATGAGTTTGGACCACAATGGGCTAAGGTAGCCCACACAGAATTGGGGTGGGGTTTGGTACAAAAACATGACCAAATCGTCAACACTAGCAATATTCATATGGTTCAATAAGGGTTTGGGTTGGGCCACAGGGATTGGCATGGCCATAGGTTGGTGCAAGTAGAACGACCAAGCTACTTTTTCAATATGTTTGCCAGGCTAGCATTGCATCAGCACTCTCAGATATCTAGAGGTAGCTAGAACATTTCAGCATCAAGGAAGGCTGGTTAGTCATCTCTATACTGGCTCAGAGTGACTATTGCATGGACCGTGTGTAGAATACCCTTCGATCATTCAAGCACAATGACCCCAACTGGCATGATCCACCAATAAATTGCACACTTGTCCTGAATGCACACGATATTAAGGTTCAAAATACAAATAGTAGTGTGCAGTTACATGTTGCACCTTTTATATAAGTAATCAGATGTATACGTACATGCAGAAAATCGCAGGCGCTATACTGTAGCCAACGAGTGAGGAATGATCATAGCAAATATATATAGAAAGTTGCCCAAATAGTGAGATACGTCTAGATCAACATCACTTTCATGTCACACCTAATATGCTAAAAGAGAACGCGTAACAAAATCCACATAATGTGTTTCGTATGGGCCACCGAAAAGGAATAAAAGCTTTAAAGCACTACATTGAGGACAGGAGTAGCATCGAATGCTAATCGTACTCATAACGCCCACAAGAGGTAGCAATTACTCTGATAAGTATGGTGCATTTAAACACTTATATTTCATTATAATAGCCAATGCGGAATACACTATAGGGGTTATTCAGTAAGGGGCGAACTTGCCACCGAAGGACACCGATCCGTGAATTTCACCCTTGGGTACAATTTCGTGGCAGTTTGTCTGTTCCGAAAGCTGTCAATTCACCAAATACTGGCGAATTGATGGCGAAATACGGTGCAGTTTGGCAAAATTTTGCAATCTTAGGCCCGTGTCAGACGAACGCAGTGATCACGTCCGTGTTGTCGCACATTTTAACGTCTGTCGTAGCATAAAATTATGACCAAAGAGACCCACACACGAAGTACATCCACACAGAAGTACGGACTCACAACGCACGTAGCACTGGACGCAATTTAGGTAAGAACGTCTAACCGCTAGGACGGACGCACAGAGTGCACCACGTCCGCGTAGCTTTGTGTGTGAGTGATGGAACGTAGTCGGATGGACTGCATTTTTGACATCCAGCATTTTTGACGGACAAAATGTTTTTTCATATCATGTATCAATTTTTTTCATGTTACATATTAATTTTATTTCCCATCTACATCAGTCAAAAAAACGTCAGTCAAAAAAAAACGGACTGTGTGGTGTCTACAGTATCAGTCAGAAAGTACGTCAGTTGTGCCCGGACGCACAGTGTGCTCAGAATGCGTTCGTCTGACATTAGCCTCCGGCAGCAGCAAAATTGCCCCATAGAGAAGTAATGGTTAATCTATTCAGAGAACGTCAAACTGCACCGAAATGTCAGTGAAATGCCCTGATTTATGCTGGTTCAGTTCGAGAGGTTTGTAAAAAAAATATAAATTTTTATCCTTTTTTTATTCGACCGTTTATTCCTTTCAGTTTCAGCAAACAGTCTTTTTATTTCTTTATTTTTAAGAACACCTTTGTGTATTTTTTAAATATATTTTAGACGGTCTTCGGCGGCAGTCTGTTCGGCCGTCTTCGGCACACATCGGAGTCCCTGAAGTGAATCGTGAAATCACTGCAAGGTCGGCGAAATGGAATCGCCGAAGCGCACCAACTGAACTAGAAAGCACTAAAATTTTGGTGCTTTCTGAAAGACCCCTTATGTGGTTTTGTTTATTTCTCTTTCGGAATATTAGATGTGCAGTATGACAGTGATATTAATCCATAAGCATCTTATCATTTGGTCAACTGTGGTGTATGTGCCGAGATTTTAAGGTGTTCTTGATTTTCAGGCCTGACCTTAAAGAAAACGTTCTAACATGGAGAGTTCCTGCTACTTCGAAAATGTCTACATATCAGGGTTTGACCCAGGAGGTGGTTAAGTGGGCGAGGGGGAACAGAGAGGGATATTGTTGTATGTTTAGAACCAGGAGCATAGCAGGGCCAAGGGCAAGTCATGATACAGGCCAAGGACCGGGTAGGGGGCATCAGGCAAGATCATGGTCAATGGGTCTGGGTAGGTACACAAAGGAGAAATGAGGCTAGGAAAGGGCCATTTTATAGGAAAGGGCCTTAAGGTTTCCTCCTGCCCTGGGAGGGACGTCACTGACATCAGCAATCGACGCATGCCCACCACTGACTCTGCAGCTGGATCACTCTGCTTGCTAGTGGGAAACTACTGCAAGTGGCCTTGACTTGTGGGACGCACCAAGCCGACCGTTGGGCGGTGAGTATGCTCAGTCAGGCGTCTGTCATCATGGTGCCCTGGCACTACATTGTATTGTTGAAATAATCACCCCATACAGAAAAAACAACAACAAAACCCAAAGAAAAAGCTATTAACCAAGAGACATTTCTTCCTTGTTGAGCTATGGGGCCTACCTTTGGCTTTGATCCATATTGCTTAATGCAGTGTGGCTCACAGCCAAAATAAGTAGTATTTACCATAAACTGTAACTCATAAATAACAAGCTAAACACACGTGTAATGAGAAATCAAAGCCCAGTGTTTAACGTTTCATGGTGTATTTCCTTATTAAATGGAATGTTTCCACAAAAAGAAAGGAACATATTTGCTAAAAACACGATTTATCAGAATGTACAGACTCCTCCGAAACTTTACTTGACAAGTTGCTAAGTAATGCTCCTAGAAGACTCAAAGTGAAAACTTAGGTCAGCTATTCGTGTCACTGTGGGTAAATGCGTATAACTGTAATTTATCATCCTTAATGGTCTTTTGTATTTTTGGAAGGGATTGATGGGTGTTTATTGCCAGTCATTCTCCATGTTCAACAAGATACATAAAGCCCTTTGGACAGCAATACCTATGTAAAAATAAGGATCCAGGATTATTCACCGACTGGCCAAAAAAAAGTCACACACTCTATTATTTTGTTGGTGAGCATTTTGCTGTGATTCCGGCACACATTCGCCGTGGCATCATTTCAATAAGCTCATGCAATCTCACAGCATTAATTTGCGTCCAGAGTGACATTAATTTGTGGCCAAGATCTTGTATTGATGATGGGAGAGTCAGCGCTGCGTAAAGTCTTCTCCATCACATTATCCCAAAGATTCTCAATGGGGTTAAGGTCTGGACTGTGTCATGGCCAATCCATGTGTGAAAATGATGTCTCATGCTCCCTCAACCACTCGTGCACAATTTGAGTCCGCTGAATCCTATCATTGCCATCTTGGAATATGTCCGCTGTGCCATCAGGGAAGAAAAAACCCATTGATGGAAAAACCTGCTAATTCAGTATATTCAAGAAGTCACATGACCTCATTTTTTGGTCACATAACGTTGCTGAACCTAGACCTGACCGACTGAATCAACCCCAGATCATAATAGACTTAGGGCTCCATTCACAGTTGGCGCCAATGTTAGCATCTCAATACGTAAGCGTTAGCGCCAGGATAAGGGAGTTTAACGCAAGCCCATATTACACTCCTGAGTCCTGACGCTACCCCTGTTAGCGCATCGCTTTTTTCGCTAGCTTTTGCGAGCTTACTGTACTTTGCACATCCTATACTTAACATGGGGAGCGCAAACCTACATTAGCGTTTCGATAAGTAAGGTATTGCATAGTGTCAATTACCGCAGGGATGCACAGAGCCATATTTTAGCACCACCTAAAAGCTGGCGCGACATTATTCTGCATTTGCGGGATCATGTAGCACCCTCTAAACCCCCCTTCCCAATAAATCAGATACTCACGTCTCATCCTGCGGCAAGAACAGTGGTACGATCCGCTGCTTATTGTCGCCAGGAGCAGAGTGAGACCGGGAACAAATTGTTCCCTGTCTCGCTCTGCGATCACTCTGCAACGCTTTGCGATTTCACGAGAGTGAGAGCGCGCAGGGCTCGCGTTCCGGAAGTGCAACACAGATACACGCAGCGACGCGGATGCACTACTGCAAGTATCCCAGCAGTTAGCGCTGCATTCCAGGGCGAGGTGCTGAGGTAGCGTAGCGTAGCGTAGCGGCGCTACGGGGAAATCTGTAGGTGCAGATTTTTTTTCTGTTAGTGTTCCCATGTTAGCACGAACAAGGGAATAGGGCCCTCATATGATACGTGGGGTCTTCTATTTCTGCACACAATGTATATGGATCAGCAAAATGATCCTTTTTCTTTTTAAACTTGACATGAAAATATAATAGGAAGGGTACATGCGCATACCAGGCCATGGTTGGCCTGATTGTATATTGATCCTCTTTCACAATTCCCCTACCTTTTGGCATGCTGATACTGACACACACATACAGTCACATAGTAAATGGCAAAGGGCTCTATTACATGCTCCGCGCAAATTCGTACGCGCAGCACAATTTTTTTTGCGCGCAGCGTTAAACGTTAACGCTCGTAAATTAACGCTGGTATTACGATCCGAGCGCATTTTTTCATCCGTCCGAAAATATCGCGCGCAAAAAAAAGACGCGCAAAAAGGAGCGCAAATTAACGCTGCGCGCAGTAATCGGTGGGCGGACTGTTTTTCACATGATTCAGCCAATCAGAATTAAGAACCACAATTGTCTCCCGTTCAGTTTTTGCGCCTGCCAAAATCAATCTGAGTATATATGCTGCAGCAATAATAAAAACACGCACAACTTATCAATTTTATTGTTTGGGTATGTGTAGAATGTGTAACTATACTGTGCTGTATTGTTTTTTTCGTGCTGGTGTATTTCGTTTCGGCCAGAACGTTCTGATTTGCAGTTACCACCAGCTTTTATAGACGTTAAAATTATGCGCGCGGATGTCATTTGTAAAAAGTTGCGCATCAATTGTAATACCAGCCGTGTACCAGTGCATGAACGCATTTGCGCTCACAATGTTAAGTATGGGATGCGCGCACGAACTTTCGCTCGTGCAGGGTAACTCGCATTAGATGTTAACGCGCATCGTATGCGCGAACGTCGTAATTTGACGGTCAGTGCGAAGGCTTTTTCCCCTCGCGTTAATGCGTTTTTGCGCACGCGCACATTTTTGCGTGAAGGATGTAATAGAGCCCAAAGACTGCTGACCCAGCTAGATTTCAGAAACCTTCATATTTTGTTTTTCCAAGCTGCTGGTTTCAGTTCCATTAGGCACGTCAATAGATGACTTTGGGGACATTGCCGGCATTGCTATCACAGGGATAAATCATGTGTTTTATTTTATTTTTTTATACTGTTCTGGACAATATCATTAAACGCTTGGTGTACTCCCATCTGTAGCATAATATCCCTTCTAAAAAAAAACAGAAATAAACAGTTTGGGTCTATGTAAACGTTTAATAAATTATAGAGACTCAAAAATAAAAACCCATGCACTTCAGGAAAATAAGCCAAACCATAATGTTCCCCTGATCGGTGACACATAATAGTTTAAAGTCCAGAAATGTTCTTAAAGGTCAGCAAAACCACATTTAAAAAATATATATATTTATATACCACTTAAAACTACGGAAGCAGTTGTGTTCTCAACGTTAGGATTCTTTTTCAAGATAATTACACAGTAATTCAGAATAACAATTTTGTAAAGTCTTTGACTTTCTTGTTATCCTTTAAAATAACACAAACGCCACAACAGCCGTGTGGAGAGGTATAAAGCTTCCCACATACTACAGCGGGAACAATAAAATACACTTAAAAAGGGGACCGATTAAAAATATAGAGTAGTGTTCTGTTGTTGAAAAGCTCAGGCACACAGTATAGAGGTTTCTTTTGGGATATCTATTTTACCGTATCTTTTTCTCTATCTTATCCATCCATCCATCCTTCTAGCTACCTTTCCAGCTATCCATCCTTCCATCTATCATCTATACATCTATTTATCCATCCATTTACCCAGCTAGCTTTCAGCTACCTATCCATCTATTTACCCTTCTATCTCTCTCTACCCATCCATTTAGCCAGCTAGCTTCTAGCTACCTATCCATCTATTTACCCTGCTATCTCTCTCCTCCCATCCATTTACCCATCTAATCTTCTAGCTACCTATCCATCTATTTACCCTTCTATCTCTCTCCTCCCATCCATTTACCCAGCTAGCTTCTAGCTACCTATCTCTCTCCTCCCATCCATTTACCCATCTAATCTTCTAGCTACCTATCCATCTATATGCCCTTATATTTCTTGCCTTCCATTCATTTATCCTTCTAGGTATGCTTCTTGCTACTCACATATCTCTCCTTCCATTTGCCCATCTATCATTGTGGCAATCTATCTATTTACCAATCTCTCAATCCTTCTCAGCCATCCATACATCATTTATCCATAGACCCATCTTTCCATCATTTATTTATACATCTATTTACCCATCTATCCTTCTAGCGATCCATTTGTCTACCCTTCCATCTATCTATCCATCCTTCCATCCATTTATCCATGGACCCATCCTTCCATCATTTATTTATACATCTATTTACCCATCTATCCTTCTAGCTATCCTTCTGTCTACCCTTCCCTCTATATATCCATCCTTCCATCCATGTATCCATTTATCTACCCCTATTTTTCTAATTAGACTTCTAGCTACCTAGTCTTATCCCTGTCAGCAGCGGCCAGTTACACTTATTTCAGCAATAAGGTCCATGTAGATGCTGCTACTACAGACCATGGTCTTGACCGAACAAGCCACTGACAGTCAAAGGTGCACTAAGTGAGCCGAGTGCTCCTGAAAGAAGGCTTTCAGTTAACAGCTGACATTCACCATGGCGGCATGCCAAGAAGAAGCAAGTGACATTGAATTACTGTATCTTTTGTCTGAGAGGAAGATGTGTGGGGGAGCTGTGTGAGGTCACTCAGTGTATGCAGCATGTCACATACATTGGGGCCGACCAGAGGCTCCCAGCGGGTGACGTGCTCTGCTGCAGTGCTTGGGAGCTGGATTCCAGAGTTTCATCACTCACCTAGAGCACCCCTAATCCAGAAATACTAAAACCCAGAAGGTTCCAAAACTCTTCTTTTTTTTAGTTTTCTGGATTTAGAATTCTGGATAAGAGGTGCTCAACTTGTATGTCCTGGGAAATACACATTGTGTTGCTGGTTGGCAGGTACGTTAGGCGTTCTGACCAGGATCCAACTCTGTTCTCCACAGTTGTAGAGGAGAGATGTTGCCACCACTCCATCCAGCTGAAACTGTTGATTGTTACAATAAGCAGAAACCAAACTTGTTTATTTGTACAACAAGATCAAAAAAATCCAAATGTAAACTATGCCACTGGGGTTGTATCAACTGCGGTTTGCGCGGCATGGCGACGCTGCTCTGGTTACTAAACCTAAACCAGAGGAATCAGATGTTTCCTTTTGGGACTATATGCAGTGTGAACGTGAAGGCAGGTCACTCAGAGTGTAAGCCCATGTACTTTACCCCCAGCATTTACAGAAGGCAACTGTTTTTTAAATATTCTGAGTACCTCTGCCAGTAAATCAACCCATAATTAGTTTTAAAAAAAGTGTAATTTGCAGATTTAGTGGACCGTATCACACAACAGCGCAACAGACAGCAATACGTCTTTCGAAACAGCTACACTAGTCAAGCCAGTTTGTAAAAGAATAGTATGAGGGTTTGCAGCAAATAGAGGTTTCAGCTTAGTTGATCGCAACAAACGACAGTTTCCTGCAAACCTTGATCACTACGTCATGAATTTACCAGCATATATTTGCTTAATTTGCTGTAAGTCATGTCAAAGGAATCTCAGAATCTGCCGCCGAATCATTCAGCACTGGTACAAAAGAGTTAAGTGTTTACAGACAAAAAGACACACTTCACTTCCATCCTCTCCCTGAATCCAACAGCAAGCCACACTCACCGCAATCTCCCCCTCTGTATCCAGCCAGACAGGTATTCAATCAACACAATTACTGCCATATTGTTACTGTAGCTACGTAGTTTATTTTATTTTTCACCTCCTTTTTTGATTGTTCTGCTCCTCCCTGTTGTAAATTCTTTGCGTGCAATGGCCATCTCTCTAAACTGTGTATTACTACTGTATATTACTGCTTCACAGCCACACCTCTCTTCCATCCACTCCTCTGCTGTCCCACCCACCCCCCACTCAGCCCCTTTCCTAATTATATAAGCTCCTTTTCAAAGCTGTTTCACTTTTCTCTCAGTTTAACCTTATCATGCCCAAGCTCTTGGTCTATCTTCATGCAGTGTCTGCTATACTCTCTCTGGTAATTATCTCCACACTCCCCCTACTCCCTTTTGTTTCACTTGCCTTAATCCCTTAGATTGTAAACTCATGGCAATGTCTGGCTGAGCACTTCTATAAAGTGCTGCACTAGCAGGACAATTATCCTACGGGCATGGCCGTCTGTTCCTTATGTTTTATTATTTATTATGTCTCCTGTTCGTGCTTCCCTATTGTAAAGCTGTAGTTGGTGCTGTATAAATCCTTGTAACTGTAACTGTACAGAAACTAATGATGACTAAAGCAGGGTGTGAAGATGTATCCCCAAGAGGAATAGACAACTGCAGTTCACAGCACTCTCCACCAACGTGCTAGAATATAGACATACAGAAGAAAATAGAACATGCAGTACAATACAACCTTATAGATGGTCGAATAGGTTTGTATATCGATACAGGATCTTCAATGGGGTACAAAGCCTCTAGAATTGGAGCATACACAAGGACATAGCGTAATACTGTCAAAAATTTTTAAAAACATAAAACCACAGAAAGGAAGCCACTCACAAAATTAGTGGCACACAATAGATAAAAGTGTGCAACAGCGCATATTAAACAATTCGTTCGGATAGTCACCACAGCCGGAAAGACATCGTCCTTAAAGCGTAATTTTCTGTAGGAGAGCCTGGCCAGGATACCACTCCGTGCTGAGAAGTCCAAATCACAGGTGAAGCCACAGTCTTTCAGAACAACCAATTGGGGAACCGAAGACCTGGAGACATCCAAAGTGAATGGTGGACGATCCGATTCGCGGACGAAAAATGGACGATCCGGCGGGCGAACGAACGAAAGGTAGAAACGAGCAAGTCAGTTCGACGCGTTTCGTCCTCCGACTTATTCATGAACTGACTTGTCCGTCCGAATCTTCTTTCTTTTAAAGTCCACATTTCTTTAATCAATAATCTAAAATACATTCAGGTGTGGATACCGGAAGTTCCGAAAATCCCCCGAACGAGCGCATCGGAAATGCGCTCGAACGAGCGCATCGGAAGTGACGCCTTTAGGCATCAGAAACCATTAAGGCTAAGGGCAAAATAGACCCAAACCCAATGGAATGTATGGGCAACATACGAACAACAGAATAAAACGAAACGAAAATATAAAAACATGATATTAACCAGAAATGACAATAGAGGAACCTATGGAGACAAAAGAACAAAAGTGCATGTATACTGATGACGTGTAACAAGACCATAATTGATCAATTGCATGTATTAGTGAACATATTAGATTTTATTTGGTTAAAGTATATAAGCCAAAGACCTATAGAGTACTCCAAAAGGCACCAAAAAGGGACTGAAAGTACAGAAAACCCCCCTATGAAGAAACTAGCTAGACCTCGCATATATATAATGTATACATATAGGGTCACAAAAACCCAAGGCCGTCACATAAAGGATTGAAGCTCCAAATCAACATTAAGGCCTGGCGGTTTCAAAGTATCCATATAAAAAATCCACTTAGTTTCTGCTAGAGAAAGGGCTTTAGCAACATCACCACCCCTCCAGTTTTGTTTAACTTTTTCAATGCCCAACCAAACAAAAGTAGAAAAATTGAAACTTGGGCACTTACAACAATGTCTGGGTACACTATGCTTATCGCTATGTTTTCTGATGTTATAAAAATGCTCATAGATACGTTCTTTAAGTTTTCTTTTTGTTTTCCAATGTATTGGGCCCCACAGCCACATTGGAGTAAATAAACTACATTGGTGGTGTTGCAATTTATGAATTCTTTAATATGGTATTCCTTTCCTGTTTTCGTATTTTTAAATGAAACCACTTTTGTTTTAAGCTCTCTACACATGGAGCAAGCACTACACTTGAAGAAACCTTTAGGTTTATCAGACAGAAAATGGATTTTATTGTCCATATTTTCAATTTTATTTTGATTAGAACGTAAAGCACTTGGGGCCAATGTATTTTTAACTGTATTGGCTCTTCTATAGATAACACGAGGAAAAGCCGGCAGATGTTTAGACAAAATTGGATCATTTTTGAGAATGGGCCAACATTTAGAAAGAGCTAGTTCTATATCTTTGCTTCTACCATTGAATTTAGTGAAGAAAGCAAGGTCCCACTCAGTGGGATCTTTTGACTTCCCCAAATTTCTTTGGAAGAAAGTTGATCTATCCAGATCCACAGTATCTTTCAAGCTCTTATCCACTAAAGGTTTAGGGTATTGTTTCAGAAGGAACTTTTCTGAGAGTTCTCTACTTTGGGTAATGAAATCTTGCATTTCCGTACAGTTGCGTCGGATTCGCCCGAACTGATTTTTCGGTATATTTTGAAGCCACTTTTTATGGTGGCAGCTGTTGAAGTTTATATAAGAATTCTTGTCAGTAGGTTTAAAGAAAGTCCTAGTACAGAATTTTCTATCTTTGATAAAAATATTCAAATCCAGAAAATTGAGAGTCTCATTACCCACCTCCATAGTAAAATTAAGGTCAAAAGAATTGGAATTTACAAATTCAAAAAACCCATTGAGGTCATCCCTGTTGCCATCCCAAATTAAAAGAACGTCATCAATATAACGTCGCCAGAGTGCCAAGTTTGCCCCGTATGGGTTGTTGTTCCAAATGGCCTGTTGCTCCCAATGGGCAACAAAGATGTTAGCATATCCCGGGGCAAACTTGGCACCCATAGCTGTTCCTGTCTTCTGAAGATAAAATTTATCCTGAAAACCAAAAAAATTGTGGGTGAGACAAAAACGTATAGCCTCGCCCAAGAACACCCTCTGTTCACTTTCAATGGTGTGATCATCCTCTATTCTTTTATCTATGGCCAACAGACCTTTCTCGTGTTGTATAACTGTATATAGAGAGGTCACATCCATACTAACTAGGATGTAGGTCTCTTTCCACTCTAAATCTTGGAGAATTTCCATGAGGTGTCCTGAGTCTTTGATATAGGATGGAGCTAGTGGAACGTATTTTTGTAAAAAACTGTCGATATATTCTGATAGATTGGCTGTCAAAGACCCGATACCACTAATAATAGGGCGACCTGGAGGAGATGTTACAGATTTATGGATTTTTGATTATGATAAAGAATGGCTAGTCTTGGAAAAGGGGTGTATAAAAATTGAACTCATCTTTGGTTAGTATGCCTTGAGTCAAACCACCATCAAGCAAAGTTCTCATCTGTTCCAGAAATTCTTTAGTGGGATTGTGTTTGAGTAATTGATATGTCTCTACATCTGACAAGATTCTCTCGGCTTCTTTTAGATAGTCTGACCTATCTTGAATAACCACCCCCCCTCCTTTATCGGCTTGTCTGAAAACCAGGTCATGTTTGGCCTGGAGTCCATTCAAAGCCTCCCTTTCTTTCCTATCCAAATTAAACTGAATTCGTTTTTTATTTTGGTTCTTTTTTATGTTGATCTTTCTAAATTCATCTTCTAGCATGTCCCCAAAGACCTTTATATTGTTTGTCTTCTCCCAAATTGGATAAAAGCTAGACTTACATTTAAATTTAGTATGAAGAAATTCTTTTTGCTGTATATCAACCTCAGAAGAAGAGGGCATATTAGTAGATGTCGCTACATTCATCGAATCTTCTTTTTTGTAAAAGAATTTCTTAATTGCCAGTTTTCTCAAAAACCTTTGTAGATCCAGAAAAAGGGTAAACTCATTAGGTGCCTTTGTGGGGGCAAATTTTAGACCCTTATTTAATAGAGATATTTCTGATTTATTTAGATCTATATGAGATAGATTAAAGATACCCAATTGGAGCTCCCTTTCTCTGGATGTAGAGTCCTGATTACATTCAATTACATGTCCTGCCTCCTTCTCTTGAGTGGGGAGGACATATCCCGTAAAGGGGAATATCTGTTCCGGTCCTGCCAAAAACCCCTTTTCATGGTGCTTTTGGGGGGTCCTTGGTCTAAAAAACCTTTGTTTCTTCTGAGGTTGATATACAGCAAAAAGAATTTCTTCATACTAAATTTAAATGTAAGTCTAGCTTTTATCCAATTTGGGAGAAGACAAACAATATAAAGGTCTTTGGGGACATGCTAGAAGATGAATTTAGAAAGATCAACATAAAAAAGAATCAAAATAAAAAACGAATTCAGTTTAATTTGGATAGGAAAGAAAGGGAGGCTTTGAATGGACTCCAGGCCAAACATGACCTGGTTTTCAGACAAGCCGATAAAGGAGGGGGGGTGGTTATTCAAGATAGGTCAGACTATCTAAAAGAAGCCGAGAGAATCTTGTCAGATGTAGAGACATATCAATTACTCAAACACAATCCCACTAAAGAATTTCTGGAACAGATGAGAACTTTGCTTGATGGTGGTTTGACTCAAGGCATACTAACAAAGATGAGTTCAATTTTTTATACACCCCTTTTCCAAGACTAGCCATTCTTTATCATAATCCAAAAATCCATAAATCTGTAACATCTCCTCCAGGTCGCCCTATTATTAGTGGTATCGGGTCTTTGACAGCCAATCTATCAGAATATATCGACAGTTTTTTACAAAAATACGTTCCACTAGCTCCATCCTATATCAAAGACTCAGGACACCTCATGGAAATTCTCCAAGATTTAGAGTGGAAAGAGACCTACATCCTAGTTAGTATGGATGTGACCTCTCTATATACAGTTATACAACACGAGAAAGGTCTGTTGGCCATAGATAAAAGAATAGAGGATGATCACACCATTGAAAGTGAACAGAGGGTGTTCTTGGGCGAGGCTATACGTTTTTGTCTCACCCACAATTTTTTTGGTTTTCAGGATAAATTTTATCTTCAGAAGACAGGAACAGCTATGGGTGCCAAGTTTGCCCCGGGATATGCTAACATCTTTGTTGCCCATTGGGAGCAACAGGCCATTTGGAACAACAACCCATACGGGGCAAACTTGGCACTCTGGCGACGTTATATTGATGACGTTCTTTTAATTTGGGATGGCAACAGGGATGACCTCAATGGGTTTTTTGAATTTGTAAATTCCAATTCTTTTGACCTTAATTTTACTATGGAGGTGGGTAATGAGACTCTCAATTTTCTGGATTTGAATATTTTTATCAAAGATAGAAAATTCTGTACTAGGACTTTCTTTAAACCTACTGACAAGAATTCTTATATAAACTTCAACAGCTGCCACCATAAAAAGTGGCTTCAAAATATACCGAAAAATCAGTTCGGGCGAATCCGACGCAACTGTACGGAAATGCAAGATTTCATTACCCAAAGTAGAGAACTCTCAGAAAAGTTCCTTCTGAAACAATACCCTAAACCTTTAGTGGATAAGAGCTTGAAAGATACTGTGGATCTGGATAGATCAACTTTCTTCCAAAGAAATTTGGGGAAGTCAAAAGATCCCACTGAGTGGGACCTTGCTTTCTTCACTAAATTCAATGGTAGAAGCAAAGATATAGAACTAGCTCTTTCTAAATGTTGGCCCATTCTCAAAAATGATCCAATTTTGTCTAAACATCTGCCGGCTTTTCCTCGTGTTATCTATAGAAGAGCCAATACAGTTAAAAATACATTGGCCCCAAGTGCTTTACGTTCTAATCAAAATAAAATTGAAAATATGGACAATAAAATCCATTTTCTGTCTGATAAACCTAAAGGTTTCTTCAAGTGTAGTGCTTGCTCCATGTGTAGAGAGCTTAAAACAAAAGTGGTTTCATTTAAAAATACGAAAACAGGAAAGGAATACCATATTAAAGAATTCATAAATTGCAACACCACCAATGTAGTTTATTTACTCCAATGTGGCTGTGGGGCCCAATACATTGGGAAAACAAAAAGAAAACTTAAAGAACGTATCTATGAGCATTTTTATAACATCAGAAAACATAGCGATAAGCATAGTGTACCCAGACATTGTTGTAAGTGCCCAAGTTTCAATTTTTCTACTTTTGTTTGGTTGGGCATTGAAAAAGTTAAACAAAACTGGAGGGGTGGTGATGTTGCTAAAGCCCTTTCTCTAGCAGAAACTAAGTGGATTTTTTATATGGATACTTTGAAACCGCCAGGCCTTAATGTTGATTTGGAGCTTCAATCCTTTATGTGACGGCCTTGGGTTTTTGTGACCCTATATGTATACATTATATATATGTGAGGTCTAGCTAGTTTCTTCATAGGGGGTTTTCTGTACTTTCAGTCCCTTTTTGGTGCCTTTTGGAGTACTCTATAGGTCTTTGGCTTATATACTTTAACCAAATAAAATCTAATATGTTCACTAATACATGCAATTGATCAATTATGGTCTTGTTACACGTCATCAGTATACATGCACTTTTGTTTTTTTGTCTCCATAGGTTCCTCTATTGTCATTTCTGGTTAATATCATGTTTTTATATTTTCGTTTCGTTTTATTCTGTTGTTCGTATGTTGCCCATACATTCCATTGGGTTTGGGTCTATTTTGCCCTTAGCCTTAATGGTTTCTGATGCCTAAAGGCGTCACTTCCGATGCGCTCGTTCGAGCGCATTTCCGATGCGCTCGTTCGGGGGATTTTCGGAACTTCCGGTATCCACACCTGAATGTATTTTAGATTATTGATTAAAGAAATGTGGACTTTAAAAGAAAGAAGATTCGGACGGACAAGTCAGTTCATGAATAAGTCGGAGGACGAAACGCGTCGAACTGACTTGCTCGTTTCTACCTTTCGTTCGTTCGCCCGCCGGATCGTCCATTTTTCGTCCGCGAATCGGATCGTCCACCATTCACTTTGGATGTCTCCAGGTCTTCGGTTCCCCAATTGGTTGTTCTGAAAGACTGTGGCTTCACCTGTGATTTGGACTTCTCAGCACGGAGTGGTATCCTGGCCAGGCTCTCCTACAGAAAATTACGCTTTAAGGACGATGTCTTTCCGGCTGTGGTGACTATCCGAACGAATTGTTTAATATGCGCTGTTGCACACTTTTATCTATTGTGTGCCACTAATTTTGTGAGTGGCTTCCTTTCTGTGGTTTTATGTTTTATTAAATTTTTTGACAGTATTACGCTATGTCCTTGTGTATGCTCCAATTCTAGAGGCTTTGTACCCCATTGAAGATCCTGTATCGATATACAAACCTATTCGACCATCTATAAGGTTGTATTGTACTGCATGTTCTATTTTCTTCTGCCAGAAACTAATGATGTAATGCATAGAAGGACGTAATGGAGATTATTCACTAAACCATGAATGATGCATGATACACGAGAGGATTGCAAGATACAGACATCAAGAACCCAACTGGAAATATTTTCAAGTAGCACTAGTTTGGTTACTCACTCTCAGCTATCTTGGCCAGCAATTTTCAGTCGTTCAGGTTGACCGACACTAGTTTGCGCAGGCCATTATATTAGGGTGTGCACCTATGGAATTTTTATTGTAAAACTTATGTTTAGAAGATTTTGCACAAAATGCACATATTTCATTAGAAATAGCAAGTCTAATCAGAGACACAGTCAGTATTTAATTATGCTATTCATCATAAACCAGATAAGGGACACCTAGGGCTCTATTAACTTCTTCACGCAAAAGCGCATGCGCAGTGCTATTTTTTTGCGCGCAGCGTTAAACGTTAACGTGCGGAAATTAACGCTGGTATTACAATCCAAGCGCATTTCTTTAAAAAAAGACGGGGAAACCGCGCGCGCATTAACGCTGCGCGCAGAAATCGGTGGGCGTACTGTTTTTTTCACGTGATTCAGCCAATCAGAATTAAGAACCACAATTGTCTCCCGTTAAGTTTTGGCGCCTGTCAAAATCAATCTGAGTATATGTGTTGCAGCAATAACAAAAACACGCACAACCTCTCAATTTTACAGTATTGTCTGGGTATACGTAGAATGTGTAACTATACTGTGCTGTTTTTTTTTTCGTGCTGGTGTATTTGGTTTCGGCCAGGACGTTCAGATTTGCCATTAACACCAGCTTTTAAAAGACGTTAAAATTATGCGCGCAAACGTTGTCCGTTAAAATTTGCGCGTAGATTGTAATACCATCCGCGTACCAACGCACAAACGCATTTGCGCTCACAATGTTAAGTACAGGACGCGCAACGTACATTTCGCTCGCGCAGCGTTCGCGCAGGTTCAACAGCGGTAGACGTTAACGCACATTTTTTGCGCGTACATTGTAATACGACATTCTGCGCAAAGGGTTTTTCCCCTCGCGTTAATGCGTTTTTGCGCACGCGTTAATGTTTGCGCGAAGAAGTTAATAGAGCCCCTAAAATGTCAATATAGGAGGTGAGAGAGGACCTCTTCACCTGACAGTAGGCGCTATTCCATAACTGGTGCTAATGTAGCGTCTCGATATGTAATCGTTAGAGCTAGGATAAGTAAGTTTAACGACTGGCATCAATATTCCAATGTTGACGCTACAGTCAAATGAAAAAGTTTTCGCCTCCCAGCTTGCGCAGCTTAGTGTCTCCTATACAGAACAAGGGGAGCGTAATCTATTTTTACCACCTCGACGAGTGAGGTATTACAAAGTGCTGGCACAATTTACTGTCGGGCGCGAGAGCAAAAATGTTAACAACTTCTAAAAGATGGTGTTAAATGATTCAGCAAATGTAAAATCATTTAACATGCTGTAAAAACTCTCCTATTCAATCCCATACTCACCTCTCATCCCATGGTGGAAAGGGTGGCCTGATCCTTTTTCTTCCTCTTCCCAGGAGCGTGAGTGAGATTGCGAACATATGGTTGCTATTCTCTCTCTGCAATCACTCTGCTGTGCGATCTCGCGAGAGCGTGCCTGCGCAGAGCTTGCAGCCCAGAAGTGCAAGCCTCCATGGAGTCCTATGGACCCCGGGAGCTGATAGATGAGGTGGTGCGGAAGCGTTACTGCAGGTATCAGAGAGGGAGGTTAGCGCTGCGTTCCGGAGCGAGCTGCTGAGATAGCACCTTCACCGGAATATGACATTAACGTGGAGACGGTAAGGGAAAATCTGCAAGTGCATATTATCCTGCTTACCGTCTCCATGTTTGCATCGGGTATGGCATATAGCCCTGGGCACACTAGTCACACCCCCTGCACACGCCTTTGCTGACAGGGAATCACATTTGTGTAATACATTATGTAAGTGCAGTTTTGGTATAATTTTTCTTCTCTCAGTGCACAGAAGTTCCAAGTCACAGCCAGGCTGAAGAGTTACGCACCGCATCCTAATCCACGCAACGCATTGCCCTGCCAAACCTACTACACAAACCTGAAATTGTTCATCTTTGAAAAAGTGTTAAATCAGGGCTCAAAATTTCAGGTCCTGAGCTACTAGCCAGGCCTTAAGAGTTACTCGCCACCAGTTGCCCCATCCAACCCAACCCTTACCTCTAAATCTGCCCCTAAACACACTCTCTTAAATTATTTAATTATCATTAACATAAAGCAGTTAAAACAAAGAAAAATAATGTGTGGCATGTATGAGAGTATCGCAGAGCTCAACAGCGATAAAACTCACGCTCATACACAGTGCACATTACTGTGAGTTTTATTGCTGTGTAGCTCTGCGATACTTATACACACGGCACATTACTGTATCACAGCTCCACAGTAATAAAACTCACAGTAATGTGCGGTGTGTATGAGCGTGAGTTTTATTGCTGTGTAGCTCTGTGATACTCTCATACACACGGCACATTACTGTTTCACAGAGCTCCACAGTAATAAAACTCACGTTCATACACACCGCACATTACTGCGAGTTTTATTGCTGTGGTGCTATGATACAGCAAGTTGCAGTGTGTATGAGTGTATCAGAGCATTACAGCCATAGCTCACAATAATGTGCAGTGTGTAGGAGCGTATCAGAGCTCCACTGCCTTTTTTTTCACCCCCCCCTCTTTCTCATTCTTTTTACCCCTTTCTTTCCCCCCTCATTCTCAGTTTTTTCCCCTTCTCATTCTTTTACCTTTCTTTCTTTTTCCCCCTCATTCTTTTTACCCCTTCTCATTCTTTCCCCCTCTCTTTCTCATTCTTTCCCCCTCCTTATCCTCCTCTCCTTTTTAACACCTTCCCCTCCCTTCAGCAGTCACCTACCAATTCAGAGGTGCTGCAGCACGGCCGCTGTGTTGGTGCCGCCCCTCCCGCGCATCACCTGATCCACCCACGTGATGCGTCGTCAACTCGCAGCAGTTTTCGCATGGGAGTGGACCGACGCCGCACGGGAGGGGGCAGCCACGATCAGTCAGCTCCGGATTCGGACTCCAAGAGTCCGATAACAGAGCTGAGAAGCAAGGCGGTGGTGGCCCGCTAATCCGGGTGCCAGTAACCCACAAGCCAGACGAGTCAATGCACCTACTTGCCCGCAGTCAATTTCCACTCGCCATTTGCGAGCAGGCGAGTGGAAATTTTGTGGGCTGTGTTAAATCATGACAAATTTATCAAAATACAGGTATTTAAGAAAAAAACAACTTCTGAACAGTTACAGTGTCCTATAGGGTAGGTTTAGGATTATGGATATTCATAAGGAAAAGGTCAAAGGTTGGGCCAGGGTTTAGATCAGTGGTTGGTCCTCAGGTCCTCCTCACAGGCCAGGTTTGCCAGATATCTGAAGCACAGCACAGGTGATATGATTTGCTGCTCAGTGATTCAGTCTGCATTTACCCAAGGTAATCCTTAAAATCTGTCTTGGCAGGAGGACTTGAGGACAGGATTGCAAACCCCCGGTTTAGATGAAGTTGTAGGACTAGGGACACCCATTTACTTATTACCGTTGTGCTAGTAGGAGCTGCACAGGAAGCCGTGCCTGCACTTGACTGATAATCACAGCACAGGTAAAGGCTTTTGAGGGTTCTTGACCTCCCTACTGTAAGGACCATCCCTCCTAGTGATCATGATACTCCTGATCGTGCTGAACACCAAGGTGGAGACTCACCCCTGAGGTCTGGCATTTTGTAAGGGTGGCACTGACCCCATAAAAATCATAAAGTACTTGCAAGTGGGCGAGTACAAATTATGATCTCTTATCTAGTTGCTGAACTAAAATATGCAAAAGAAACATGAGCCATATTATAGGCTTGTGCACCGATTTTTTTTTTTTCGTTCGATTCGATTTTTCGGATGTTTAAACTTTTCGATTCGGCTCGTTTCGACCGATTTCTGTTTCGATTCGGTTCGGCTCGACTCGTTTTTCGTGTACATTTTTTTTTCGGAATATCGACCATTTTTCGTATTTTCGTGTCACGTAGCTCGTTTTTTGTATCGACTTTTCGTGATTTCGGAAATTTTCGTTTTTTTGGAACGTCTGTTCTCCTCGTTTCAAAGCAATAAATTTCGATTTGACACATTTCAAGTCCATTCGAAAATTCCGAAAATATTTCGTTTCGGCTCGGAAAACTTTTCGGATCTGCCGTTTTCGGATCTAAAAATTTTCGGAAAATCGGCCGCATCCGAAAACACAAATCGGGAAATTTCGTGAAAATTCCGAGATTCCAAAATCCGAAACGCACATCCCTACCATATTATGATCTTCATGCTAAAATGGGGACGCCAAGGAGGAAAACCTGCGCCTGCAGATTTCTCCTTAGCATCCCCATTTTAGTGTGATATTACGGGGCAGACGCTAAAGCAGCAGCCTGCCCGTAAAGTGGCGCTAAGCCTCAGGATGCTCAAGGCCGTGGTAAGCACCGCCGTGAAAATCCCCTCCATGGAGTCCATAGGACTCCATTGAGGCTTCTACTGCCGGTCACATGACCTGCAGGCTCTAGCCTCTGGCGAAATCCGGCAGGTCGGTGGAGAGATTGTGGAGGGAGACTGGGGGACTTTTTTCCCCAGTCTCCCTCTGCTCTCTGTGACCAGAAAAAGCGGATCGAGCCGCCGTTCTCGCCGTGGGATGAGAGGTGAGTATGTGATTTTTGGGGTGTTTTTCCAGCTGGTGCTGTCTGATTCTGCAGAAGTGGAATCCGTTAGCACCAGCTCCAAGCTGTGGTTAACGTTTGAGTTAACCACAGCGGGACGCAGTTAGCGTTAAGACTTTGTAATCCTAACGCTAATTAACTCTTTGCGGTCCCCATGTTAACCCCTTAAGGACGAGCGGGTGGCGCCCTTAAGGGGTTGATTTCGCCGGCGAGGCGTACAGGTACGCCTCGCCAACAGGTGCCGTCGCACTGCACTGATTTTTTTTCGAGCCCTCCCCGCAGCCGCCATGCAGCGAGCGTCATTGGCTGCAGGGGACGGCTTGAGTTCAGGCCGTCCCCATGCAGCCAATGACGCGCGCGGGCAGGCTTTGGGGAGGGACCGAGGCGGCCCCATTGAAGACAGTGGGCGTACATGCGTCTTCAAAGCCCGCCTGCCGCCAGGACGTCATGTAACGTCCTGCAGCGTTAAAGGGTTAAGCATAGGGGACGCTAAAGTACAGTAAGTTTGTGTTGAGAAGCTCAAGATCCGAATCACTAATGGATTTTTTTAACCCATTAGTGTTCGGATTGTAATATGGGTTGAAACGCTAGGGCTAATTAACCGAACATTAACGCTCACACGACTGAGCACTAACGTTAGCGTTAAGAATGTAATAGGGCCCAATAGGTTTAAAAATGAAAATAATATAGATATTCACTGGCAGCTAATGTCACTAAACAGATTTTAAAGACTAAGAAGTGGAATTTGTCTACTCCCGAGAACCTTTTTCACTGTATGCATTGCTTTCGTCCAACCTGACAACTGAAAATACACCTGATTTTATGCATTAAGTCCCACACAATAGGCAAAGAGTGAGAGCAGGAAGGATCACCTCCCTTTGACATCTGATGCAGTCGCAGGAAACGGTGTGCTGAAGGACAGGGGCAAGGGACTCCTCTCACCGTACTTAATGCAAGAAACAGATGTTTTGTGATGAGTACCCATTTAAAATCACTTTAAGCGTAAGACAGTTTGAAACACATTCCTTCATCACTTCACTATGCGGTTTGTTACGCCGAAAAACACACCACTCTATGAATGAAAATAAACACTAAAAATAAAAGGGGTAACAGATCAGCGATGCTGTCATGGCTGTTTGGCTATTATAACAATTATAGTTTATTTTAAACATATTAAAACTATTTTCAACCTCCATCACATTTTGTTCTAAACAATTAGATTATTAGAGTTAGGAGTTAAATGTCACAACGTTTAGAGTGATTATATACACACAAACACACACAGTGACACACACAATGACTAACAGGGTTATTCAGAGAGAGGTGAAAACCAGGAGAATGGCTGGAGAAGTGAAAATTCTAGGTCAAAATAGCCGATTTGTAAAGTGAGATAAATGAGAGAATTTTTCTGGTTTGGCTATTTTGACCTAGAATTTTCACTTCTCCAGTCATTATCTTGGTTTTCACCTCTCTCTGAATAACCCTGATAATAGAGGGAGGGAGGTATAGAACAGAATGGTAGATACACACAAATGCTTCTGACATTTATTCTGTCACTCTCTTGACATGAAGGGTTATTCAATAAGAGCCAAACTTGCCACTGAATTGCATTTAACAGTGAATTTCACCGCATGGTGCAATTCCGTGGCAGTTCGGCCATTCAGAAAGAAATATTTGGCAAATTGACAGCGAAATATGATGCAGCTCGCCTCAGGTCTGTGCAATTCACCGACCTTCGGCAGCAACGAAATTGTCCCATAGAAAAGTAATGGTTAATCTATTCAGAGAACGCCAAAACTGCACCGAAATGTTGGCAAAATGCCAAGATTTCTGGTGCTTCACTTCGACAGGTTTAAAAAGGTGATTCAATGTTAAAAAATATTCGTGTTTTTATTATTATTTTATTAAACTGTTTATTCTTTTCATTTGTAGCAAAAAATATTTTTATTTATTTTTCTGAATTTATTAGGCATTTTTCTGGATTTTTTTCGCCGAAATTTTTGATTTCCGTTTTTTTTAATGGCTTTTTTTTTTATTCTGTAATGGACCGTTTTATTATTTTTTTATAGGACCTTTTTTTTATTATTTCCATGCATTTATCGTTTTAAACGCCTTTTTCTAAATAGCAGAGCTCTGGGTATTTTTTACCCGTTATGGTGGCGTACGGGGGCCAGTTCGACAGATCGTTGGCCGTCCTCGGCAGGGTTCGACGGCGTACGGTGGATCCTGTTCAGTGCACTTTGGGGGAACCTGTGATGAATGATAAATTTACCGCAGGGTCGATAAATTGAAATCGCCGAAGCGCACCGAAGTGCGCTGAACGATAGAGCACCAAAATTTCAGTGAAATTTCAGTGCTCTCTGAATAAGCCCCATGGTGTTTCAGCTATATACTAACTGTCATCACGATGTCCATATGAAAGTTCATACGTAACTGAAATGCCGCATCGACATTAAAGGAATAATGGTTATCTATGGATATATAAGTCCTGGGAGTGCTGATCCCATTGGCTATTCTGTATTTCCACCGGCTGAAGCACCAGTCACTGAGACACACTGGAAGTCCTTAAGCGCAGGATATACATTGCATATATAGATATATAGACAGACAGAAAGATATATGTGTGTGTGTGTGTATCTCATCAGGTTCTATTCCACGAATGACCTTGTTTGCCTGTTAGGTTTCCATATGGCTATCATTCATAGTGTTGTATTCCCGCATGGATTTGTGTGGGCTCAGCTCCAAGAATTATTATCAATTCCTTTTGAAGGGTTTGGACATTGATTACATTTTCCTGGTGGTCCAGTTGGACTGACAGTAGCATCGAGGAAGAATGAGAAGTGGGTGCGATGGAGAGCTCACTCCACACCTCCTGCAGCTGAATGAATGGACCACCAGGGAGCAAGGTTTCCCTGCAGGTGGGTTGGATTTCCGCAATGATCGTAAGATCAGGACTCCGAGAAGTCCAAGCGTTGCCCTAAAATAGGTCAGAGACATCTTCACTCACAGTCTATGCATACATTCACTTGGACGACCTGATCCGTCCGTCACTGGGTACAATCTATCACTCAAAGATGTCATAGAAAGTAGCAGAGGGATTGTGATTAAGGGGAAAGTGGCTCTGACCATACAATCACTCAGCCGGGGGTGACCGAATAGAAAAAGCATCTGCATTAAATTTTCACCGTGCACATAAGAGTTAAAAATAAAAAGATAATAAGCCAGCGTACTAGAAATGTGTAGACGAGTCAATCAACCCAATGCATTCACTAAAGGAATGAGTAGGTGATTAATGTCCTCATCGTGTAGGTGATGCTCAGAGAGCGAGAAGAAGACAACACGGTGCAGAAACTCAGCTTTACTAACCTTTCTATCTTCCCTCTCCTTGACATTTCCTTGGATAGTTTTCCTCTCTTCAAAATCACAGGCTGATTTTAACGTGACCCGACAAGAATTCATTGACTTATCTTTCCTGGTGAGCTCCAGAGTCCTTGACGAATACTGTTGTGACACAGTCCTGCCAACATGTGGAATAGGTAGGGCTGTATGAATTGGCTTTGATCCTACAGCTGGCTGGCTTAACTTGGAAGCAACTCCAAACGCAGACATCGTTTCGTCGTTATGAGTATTTCTTCCCGAAAATGAAAAAAAAAAATCTACTTAAGAAAAAAAAAAATATATATATATATATATATATATGAAAAAAAAACTAACAAAGACCAAGTCCGGGAGATCCCAGTAGGTAGGATGCACAGGGAATGATTGCTTCAGCCATGTGGTTTTATAAGGATTAAAATGACACGCGCTCCTTTCATAATGTAGCTGGGATTTTCTTCATCTTAAAAAACTGTTCTGAGAGATTCTGCACGGCCAGTCGGTTGCAGAGAGAGATTAAACACTCCTTTGGGGCGTGAGTCTCGTTTGAAGGTAACTGTCACAGATCTGTGTGTCTAGGATTAGTCTCCTCTCTCCCCACCTCCTCAAAAGCATTTCAAGAATGGGCTTTCTCGGAACGAAAGGCGAGAAGAGAAGGAGAAAGAGGGAGAAAGAGGGAGAGAAAGCAAAGGCGCGGAACACTTTCCCTGATCAACTGTCAAAGTAACGCAGAGGAACCCAGAAATCATAGTAAGGCACGCTCTTCCTGAACGCACAACAAGCCGGCCTACATTTTTTAAATAGAAAAGTTTTTTTTATTTCTAATACAAAAAAAAAAGGAAAAAGGAAAAGGAACGAAACAGGACGTGTGAGTTGGCCAAAACAAGCAGCTGTTAAACAAGCTTATATTCCGGAAATAAACTCTGTAAAACTGTTTGCTCGGAGTCATTGTTTCAACCTTTCTGCTTAAATCATTCCCCCCGTATCTATTAACTGCCTGATCCCTGGGACCACATAATATTACCACCTGCAGGACTCTTTCATGTAGGAACATTCATACACAGAGTCTCGGAACGTGGCAGCGAACCGTGATAACATAAAGGATTATTCAGAAAGCATTGAAGTTTCAGTGCTTTCTCATTCGGCGCACTTCGGTGAATCCGGTTTGCCGACCCTGCGGTGAATTCACTATTCACCATAGGGTTCCTGAAGTGCACCAAACAGGGAGCTACTGATCAGCGCGTCAACCGCCGAAGACAGCCGATCAACTCTCCAAATGCCGAAGAACACTGAACGCTGCCAAAGACCGCCAAATGCCACCGAGCTGCAGGGAAAAAAAATGGAACTCTATCTTTAAAAGGTGTTAAAAACAATAAATCTGTATGAAAATGTGTGGAAATAATAAAACGGGTACTATTAAAAATAATAAAAAGGTCTGTTACAGAATAATAACACAAAAAAGCGCCTTTAAAAAATAATAATTGGGAATCAAAACTTTGCCTAAAGAATACAACAAAATTTCCAAAAAAAACACAAAGACGGTTTGCTAAGAATGAAAAGAATAAATGGTTGAATGAATTTTTTTTTTTTTTACATTGAATCCTATGGGATTCGCCGATTTTTGGCTGCAAATAAAAAGAATAAACAGTTTAATAAAATATAATAAAAACATGAATAATTTTTAATAGTGACTCTTATGGGATTCGCCGGTTTAAATCTGTCGAACTGAAGCACCGGAAATCTGGGCATTTCAGTGCATTTCAGCGTTCTCTGAACGGATTAACCATTACTTCTCTATGGGACAATTTCACTGCTGCCGAAGATCACTGAATTGCGGTGAACTGCAACGTATTTCGCTGTCGATTCGGCCGAATTTGACCAATTGACAGCTATTTAAAAGGACGAATTGCCACGCAATTTCACCGTACAGTGAATTCACCGCTCGGTGCAACTCGGTGGCACGTTCGTTTCTTATTGAATAACCCCTATAATTACTTCATTTAATAAGTTGTGATATTTTACGGTTTCCTTTTTTTGCTGTAGCTAGTTCACGTCAGCAGCTCCGTATGTCCAGGGAAGGAGCACAGAGCGTCGTTTATTCCCTAGTTTAAAAAGACTCACAGCAGACTACAAAATATTACTGTTCGCAAGCTATGAGGGAGTCAAAGTGTCGAAAAAGCATATTTCCATTGAATTCAGAGAAAGTATTCCCTAAAAAAATCTAGCGCCTGCAAATCTATCAACCGTGGATTACAAGGAGAGATTTAATTCCACACAAATTGAATTCAGTTCAAGGAAATAAGCTTCAAAGAAGTGGGAAAATCTAGACTAAAGTTGTAAAAAGGACACTCTACACACCCTGACCAATATTGTGTTGGGTCAGGCTGTGTGGAGTGTCACCCTCCTGGTTTGTCAGGATATTCTGTGTGAACCTGAGGAGTTTCGCATACAGGTCACCAGGCAACCAGGATTTTGAATTTCCCGTCTGCCGGTCACCAGATTGAAACATAGAAACATAGAAACATAGAAAAATGTCGGCACATAAGAACCTTTCGGCCCATCTAGTCTGCCCAATTACATGGATACTTTACCTGGATTTATCTTTTGTTTAGGATAGCCTTATGCCTATCCCATGCTTGCTTAAATTCAATTACTGTTTTGGCCTCTACCACTTCTACTGGAAGACTGTTCCATGTATCCACCACCCTCTCAGTAAAATAATGCTTCCTGATGTTACTTTTAATCCTTTGCCCCTCTAATCTAAGACTATGTCCTCTTGTTTTGCTATTTTGTTTCCTTTTAAATATACTCCCTTCCTCTACCTTGTGGATTCCCTTTAGATTGGTCACTGATGATGAAAGCTTGTGAACTCGCAGCTCCAATCCATCATTCTGCGTATGCGCTACAGAATGTGCATACAGAAAGTACGCATGTACCGAGGGATGGGTGACTTATGGATTTTACTGTTATGTATTGAGGTATTATGATGTCCTCCATCCAGCAGATGGCAGCATAGTAAATGTGTGACACATTGCAATTTTGCGCAGGCACACAAGCTAAATAAAAAAGCTGCAGGGACTGACTTCACGTTTCGGAAGCTCCAAGCTGGAGGGGAGGAGCAGTGAATGCTGAGGGAGAAAAGGGGAGTAATTCCAACCTAAATTTAAAAAAATAATAACATATCTATTTTTTTTTTGAGAAAGTATTTTTACCAGGAAGGATACATTGAGATTTCTCTCGTTTTCAAGTATGTCCTGGGTGGCAACCATGTACCGTTAGGTGTCTTGCCCGAGGACACTTACTGGAGAGGTGCTCTGGCCAGGAGTCGAACCTGTGTCTCCACAGTGATAGAGTAGTGATGTTACCTCTACTCCAACCAGCCGGTACTGCACAATGTGTCAGCAGTATCTGCCCAATTATTTTAGGGCAAGAAAGGGGGGAGGGTATTTTTTATTATAGTGACCGATTTAAAATGGAACCAAAGTGACAGCAACTGAAATAGAGATGTACCTTGCGGAACTGGGGTTTTAGATTTAGAGATGGATAATAAACATAAGGAACATCCGGTGCCCAAAATCGAAATCTTACTTTATTCAAGTTGTGAAAAGTATAGAAGGAAAGCTTATGTGATTGTGGGGAATCGCTAGCATGTTTGGGAGACTCTAGGGACACAAGAAGCTCCATAACCTGTGCCACCATATTTGTATGGCCAACCTCAATTCATTGTTTAAGCAGTTTCACGAATACTGGAGTCTGTTACGAGAAGCCCTCGTCAGTCCAGCTGCACAGAAAGAGTTAAGAGAAAGGTGAATTCCAATAACACATTCTGAGATTTTAAAGACCGATAGGATTAAGGGCAACTTCCTCCTCTCACATTACCACAAAGGGCGAGGAGGGCTGTGGGTGCCACAGGAGTCTCTGATCTCTGAAAACACAATACTTCAGAGAAGCCTATCGGCTAACTCCATGATTCACCCGTTGTACATCTCTCGCCCCATCTTCCCACCCAGCCCACAAGCACCCCACTACTTCAGGTTCTCTATTTACCCTCACCTAGCATGTTACCCCTCTCCTCTAGAACAGGAGGAGAGAGAACCCTACTTGAGAGCTTACAGTCCATGTGTTTAACTTGTATGTATATTTGTTCTTCTGTCTCACCATTGTACAGCGCTATGGAACTTGTTAGCGCTTCATAAATACTTGTAACTGTAACTGTATTATTCCTGGCTGAAAAGTTTTTTGCTCTATTCCCTTGCTCACGTTAAAATAGGGATGGTAACGAGGAAAAGCTGCTCCTGCAGGTTTCCCCGTAGCGTCCCCATTTTAGAATAAGGTTCTGGGGCAGGTGCTACTTCAACACCTTGCCATGGAATGACGCACTACCATCCATGATACTCACAGCATCGCTTCCGCACCGCCGTGGGTATCACCTCAGGGAGTCTATAGGACCCTATGGAGGGTTACGCTGCCAGGCCATGAGACCTGCGCGATATCGCTCTCGCAAAATCGTGCAGTGGCACGGAGTGATTGCAGAGGGAAACTGGGGACTATTTGTCCACAGACTCACTCTACTCTCGAAGCGTCCAGAAGCGGTGGATTGGGCCAACGTTCTCACCGTGGGAGGAGAGGGGAGTATCTGATTTATGGGGGGGGGGGTAAGCTGGTGCTAAATGATTCTGCAAAAGTGGAGTCAGTTAGCACCAGCTTCTAGGTGACTGTAAATTTGTCACTACCGCATTGCTGCAGTATTTAGCGCTAGGACATTGTAACACCTTACTTATTCTATCGCTAATTACTGATTGCGCTCCCCGTGTTAAGTATAGGTTGCAAAAAGTACAGTAAGCTTGCGGAAGCTAGCACAATCACCGATGCGCTAATGGATTTTTGTGAGGTTTTGCTTTAGGGATGGAATATGGGGGGCATGCGTTAAAGTCACTTATCCTACACTGCAGTTAGCATTCAGTATATTTATAGGACCCTTTTCGGGCTCTTTAGTCAAAGTGGGACCTAAAGCATCATAATCCTAGTCTTGCCCAGCCCATATATTAGGATGTGCAAACAAGGAGCATTTATCACTCCTAAACTGTAAATAATCACGATGAGTCAGTCAGCCAATTAGGAAAACCCCAAAACTGTAGAGGAGGACCTAAAAAGTGGATAAACTGGGCCAATTCAGCCATCCATCACCCCTATGTGCATTACTTGTATTCACCATTTAAGGCTAATGTCAGATGAACGCAGTCAGAGCGCACGCTACGTGCGTGCACAACGGACGGACGTACTGGCGGAAGATACTGTAGACACCACACGATCCGTTTCTGTTGATGAACGTAGAAAAAAAGGGAATACTGGGAAACAAAATTAATATGAAAATTGATAAAAATTTGAAAAGGATATGAAAAGCCATTGTGTGCGTCAAGGTGCTGGACGTCGCAAATGCTCTGCGTCTGACATCTCATCACTCACACAGAACGCTACGCGTCCATCTAGCAGTTTTCCGTTCTTGCCTAACTCCGTTTGCCACATGCGTTGTGCGTGCGCAGGTCGGTGCGCATGTACTTCGTGTGTGGGTCTCTATTGCTCATGATTCGATGCCACGACGGACGTTATACAGTGTGGCAACACTGACGTGATCACTGCGTTCGTCTGACGCGGGCCTAAGCTGCAATGAATTTGGTGCTTGTCGTTTGCATTTAATGGAAAAGTGGGCAATGCCATTAATTGGATATAGCTATAGAAGGCCCATTACTCACATATGTACATGTTTGGAGGTGGATTAAATTGAAACATACATTTTTTTGTCGTTTTCTTAATTCTGTTTTTATTCACTTTATAAATCAGGAAGATCTAAACCAAGGACCAGCAACCTTGGCCTCCCAGGTGTTTGGAAACTGCATATACCATGATGCTCAGGTACGCGTTTGATTGGCTTATACACATGGGAAATGTAGTTCTAAAACATATGTAAGACAAGGTTGCCGACCCATGATCTAAACGCAATGTTATCTTTTACTGTTTAGGCAGGTACATGGGATCTCCATACCGATCCATTCTGGTTGAAAGATCGGAGTTTCCATTTATTCATGCATCACTAGAAAATGTAAGAAGGACATAGAGGAGACCATAAATGGGATTAAACTGATCCCTAGTTATGTTCTTAGTGTAATGGAATACATGGAATACATACAGTTGTGTTCAAAATTCTGTATAAATCAATGGTCAGGCCGCACCTTGAATATGTCGTGCAATTTTGGGCACCTGTCTTAAAAAAAGATATATCGTTAGAAAAAGTGCAGAGACGGGCAACTAAATTAATAAGGGGGATGGAAGGGTTAAGTTATGAGGAAAGACTAACAAGCTTAAACCTGTTTAGTTTAGAGAAAAGGCGCCTTAGAGGGGATCTGATAACCTTATATAAATATATACGGGGCCATTATCAACCATTGTCTGATAACCTATTCATTAACAGGACTATACATAGGACAAGGGGTCATCCATTTAGACTGGAAGAAAGAAAATTTAGCTTAAAGCATAGGAAGGGTTATTTTACGGTGAGAACAATCAAGCTGTGGAATTCTCTGCCTGTTGAGGTGGTTGGGTCAGAGTCTGTACAGACTTTTAAAAAACGACTGGATGACTTCCTGCAGACACAGAATATTAAGGGTTATAATATTTAATATGTGGGTAAAAGCTTCTTGATCCAAGGAGAAATCTGACTGCCATTCTGGGGTCAAGAAGGAATTTTTTCCCAGTATGTTGCATATTGGCAAGCATTCAGACTGGGTTTTTTGCCTTCTTTTGGATCAACAGCAGTAGGTTATGTGGGAGAGGCTGAACCCGATGGACGCATGTCTTTTTTCAGCCTATATAACTATGTAACTATGTAACTACTATGTAACTATGTAACCCCCACTGAAATTGAGTGCTTTGGCCAGTTTGACATTGATTTTGATCATTCAGTCATCTTGCTTACAATTAAATCAAAGAGGCACGTGTAGGTCAGTCAAATATAACATAACATTTATAATGAAATAACCACAAATGTCTTTTCTGTGCTCACATCATTATCAGTTTTATTCAACCCCCAAGTGACATTCAATCTTAGTACTTAGTACAACATCCTTTTACAGTTATAACAGCTTTTTAAACGTGAAGCATAGCTTGACACAAGTGTCTTGCAGCGATCTACGGGTATCTTTGCCCATTCGTCATGGGCAAAAGCCTCCAGTTCAGTCACATTCTTAGGCTTGCGCACTGCAACTGCTTTCTTTAAGTCCCACCAGAGGTTCTCAATCGGATTTAAGTCAGGTGACTGCGATGGCGACTCCAAAATGTTCCAGCCTTTAATCTGCAACCATGCTCTAGTGGACTTGGAGGTATGCTTGGGATCATTGTCCTGTTGAAAGGTCCAACGTCTCCCAAGCCTCAGGTTTGTGACGGACTGCATCACATTGTCATCCAATATCTCCTGGTACTGAAGAGAATTCATGGTACCTTGCACACGCTGAAGCTTCCCTGTACCTGCAGAAGCAAAACAGCCCCAAAGCATGATTGACCCCCCGCCATGCTTCACAGTAGGCAAGGTGTTCTTTTCTTCATAGGCCTTGTTCTTCCTCCTCCAAACATAGCGTTGATCCATGGACCCAAACAGTTCTAATTTTGTTTCATCAGTCCACAGAACACTATCCCAAAACTTCTGTGCTTTGTCCACATGACTTTTGGCATACTGCAGTCGACTCTTCTTATTCTTTGGAAACAGCAAGGGGGTGCGCCTGGGAGTTCTGGCATGGAGGCCTTCATTACGCAGTGTGCGCCATATTGTCTGAGCTCAAACTTCAGTACCCACATCTGACAAATCTTTTCTCAGTTCCTCAGCAGTCACACGGGGACTTTTCTCCACTCTACGCTTCAGGTAGCGCACAGCAGTCGAAGTCAGCATCTTCTTTCTGCCACGACCAGGTAGCGTTTCAACAGTGCCCTTTGCCTTGAATTTGCGAATGATGCTTCCTATGGTCTCTCTTGGTATGTTTAACTTTTTTGCAATCTTCTTGTAACGCTCTTTTGCTGCTGGGGGCCGCCCCCGCTGGCACCCTCCAGCTGGGTTACACCTTCTTGCTTTACCTGTTGGTCCTGAGTTTCCGCATTTTGGGAATAAGGATACATAGTGTTGGCAGTGCCTCCACCTGTCTGGGCATCCATGGCATGGACTGTTTGACCAGGCAGGAACCTAATAATAACAACTACACAGTGGTACAATAAACAATATAAACTTGTATTGAAATGCAAGTGGCAGCATAAAAGGATTTCAGGTAATACAGTAGCTAACTAGACACACCAACTGCTCTCTAACCTCCCAGCCCAGGACCCTCCCAAACAACCTGGAACCACCCTGATCTTCGTCCTAATGACAGCGATGATGGGTACCAGTTGGTGCACATAAGAGATGGGGCCCTTTTAGCATAACGTAGCTGCCAGTACAGGAAAGGCTGTGGGTAAAATCCGCTCAGCAGCTGTGTGATTCTTAGTTAGTGTAAAGATGGATAGAATGCTGTCAGCGAGACAGAGAGAAAAGATGCTCGTTACCGCACAACTTCAGTTGCTCACAGTCCCAGGAAGGCCTCTTGAACGTTGTAGCAATCTGCAGCCTCTGGATCAATTCTTCCCCACGCAGTATGCAGAATCTCCTCTGCCTGAAGTCAATGCCGCCAGCAAATCCCTCTGCCTGCGGCCTCCTTAACACAGGGCCCTCTTCAAACACACTTGCCTCCTGAACAGTCCAGCACAATATACAGCAGACCAAGGTACACTCTCCAGCACTGGATGCTGCTGATTCTCTGTGCTCCAGCTTGCACAGATCCTGGAAAATCTCTCTTATCTGACTGCTCACTCTCTTTGCTCACTTTGTTCTGCCCACGCTGACTGCATGCTTTTTACTTCCTGTTTCTTTTAGCTTGGGTCCTTCCTTTTTCCTGTAAGGGCATTCTGGGAGGTGTGGTCCATGAGTCCAATAAAGTATGTTCCCATACATTGTCCTCTGGCTCCCCCTAGAGGCATAACAGCTGCAGTCCTCAGAGCCAAATTAAACACAGGACTACATTCTTATAGCCATTGCCCTTCCTGTGAAGAGTAATCAACTCTTCTCTTGTCTTCCTGGACCATTCTCTTGACTTCACCATGTTTGTAACCACACCAGTAAATGTCTAGAAGGAGCTGAGTATCACAGTCATTTTAAAGCTGCCTAATTGGTGCTTATTATGCTTTATTGCTGCTCCATGACATCCACAGGTGTTTCAATACCTGATTGAAAACACTTGAATGAACCTCTGTTCTCCAGAGTGGTAGTCTTTAAGGGGTTGAATAATTGTGTCGATGAAGAATTCACAAAAGAAACATTTAGTACTGTATTACAAAACCAATTGATGTCATTTTAGTTGCATATGGTTCTTTAAAAAGTCCTTGTAGGATTTCATTCTGAATACAATTACAAATGTACAGTAATTCCCTAAAACCCTTTACAGCAATGGGGGTTGAATAATTTTGAACACAACTGTATACCGCATTTGGCGAGTGGGAGTTATCTGAGGGCGAGTGGGGCAGACTGACCCATGCTGAGGCCAGGTTCAGTGGGCCGCCGCCTTAATTCACAGCTCCGGTATCGGACTCTTGGAGTCCGAATCTGGAGCTGTCTCTGATCAGCGCTGCCCCCTACCGCGCGACCCGTGAGGTCCGCGTTTGCAGGTCAGCTGCCCACCCATGTGATGCTTCGCACACTCACAGTGTAAGTGCTGCGAGTCTATGATGCATTACATAGGAGGGGTCAGGTGACGCGCCGGAGGGGGCGGCACCAATGCAGCGTGCCGTTCCCAGACTCGTGTTATGAGTGTGGGAGGCACGCTGCAGCCAGGGGTGGATCCAGGAGGGAAAATCGCCGCCGGCGTTCTTCAGCTCTCCCGAGGAGGCGAGCGGCCGCTGATATGCAGCTTGGCCGCTCACCTGGGATGAGAACCACCTGACCCGGCTGCGCGATTGGTCAGGTGGTTCCCGGCGAGTGACCAAGCTGCATATCAGTGGCCGCTCGCCGCCTCAGGAGAGCTGAAGAACGCCGGCGGGCGGAGGTGAGAGCTGGGGGCAAAAATACCCATGTGTGAGCTAAGGGGCAAATATACCCATGTGTGAGCCCAGGGGGCAAATATACCCATGTGTGAGCAGGGGTCAAATATACCCATGTGTGAGCAGGGGTCAAATATACCCATGTGTGAGCAGGGGTCAAATATACCCATGTGTGAGCTGAGGTAAATATATATATCCATGTGAGCTGCCTTGGGGCATTATATACATCTATGTGATTTGGGGGCCAATATATATATATCCATGTGAACTGGGGGCAATATATCCATGTGAGCTGGGGGCAAATCTGCCTGTCACTGCGAACTCAACACCAGCTCTTGGCCAAAACTGGTAGAATGCCCCCCCAAAACCTGTGTCTGGATCCGCCCCTGGCTGCAGCACCTATACGACTCAGGCAGAAGAGGCGATCGACTCTCCAGAGCCAGCCAGTGTCCAGACTGAGCCTCTGCTGCGCTGTCCTTCCCGATCTGCTGCCTTGGTAAGTGACTGCTGGGGGGGGGTAAAAAGAAAGCGAGAGGGGTAAAATGAATGAGAAAGAAAGAGGGGGTAAAAAGAACGAAGGTGTGTGTACAATGGCAGTAGAGCTCTGTGATACGCTCATACACACGGCACATTACTGTATCACAGAGCAATAAAACTCACAGTAATGTGCCGTGTGTATGACCGTGAGTTTTATTACTGTGGAGCTCTGTGAAACACGCATACAGGCCACACATTATTTTCCTTTATATTTACAGAGCTTTGTTAAATTATTATTTAATTATCATTAATACTATAAGAGGGTTTATTTAGGGGCGGAGTTAAGGGTAGTGGTTGGTTGGGGCAACTGGTGGCGAGTAACTCTTAAGGCCTGGCTAGTAGCTCGGGACCTGAAATTTTGAGCCCTGACATAGCCGATTGTAAAATTCCAGGAGCTGACAGAATCACTGTAAAGCTGATTATTGGAGTGCGGAGACTGAAAGTAATGTGCTTAAAACAAAAAGATGTGTAGTGTGACAGTCATCTACATGAAGGAATTTGTGAATACGAATTATCAAATTCCGTTCCAAATTCTGAATTTTTCCGAAATGAATGCACATCTCTAATTGTGAGTAGGGATGAGCTGTTCGGTTCGATCAGTTCGGAGTTCGATTCGAACTTTGGCCGTTCGCAAGTTCGCGAACTTCGAACTTTTTGGCGTGTTCGGTTCAAGTTCGCAAAATAAAATAATTTAAAATAATCGAGAAATAAAAAGACTCTTTACTGCAGAATATTGTAAGCAACGGTTTATTAGATATTGAATTAAAAACTAATGTGTACGTGCAAAGATTCTCACCTCTAAATGACCTGTGTTCTCAATCGGTAAACAACAGGTGTTTTTAGTCTGGTCTAATGAATTTGATACATTGTATGTATGTAGACTATACTGAGGGTGTGGTGTCTGCTTCTGAGAAGTGTTAATTTCTCTACTAAATCTTCCTCTAATATGCTGCATTTCACTGCTGTGTGCTTAGCTCATTTTTACTGCTTTCGCTCATCATGTTTAAACGCGATTTGAAGCCACATTTTATTAAATAACCCAGACATATTAGATATCGTTCTTTCCGGCAGACTCCACAGATTCATAATATATCATATTTATATGTATACGTCATGTCCTGGCTGTATATTATGACAAAAAATGCAATAAAAATTGAATTTTTAATCATCTGCAGTGTGTAAAGTGTTTTTTTCACATTTTAGCACTTGAGCGTTTGCGGTTATGTTTTCTATGGGGTGCGCTTGTACAAAAATTAGAAATGAGGACTTTTCTATGCGCTATGCGTGAGGACGTCAGGCAGTGAGGGGGGACCCAGGGGTGGAGCCGCCATCCAAGATGGCGGCCCCCACCGGAGCTAGGCCGCACTTCGGCACCGCAAGGCATCTCTATAGACAGCCCCATCAGCATCTCTATACACAACCTCACAGCATCTCTATACACAACCTCACAGCATCTCTATACACAACCCCATCAGCATCACTATACACAGCATCTCTATACACAACCCCATCAGCATCTCTATACACAACCTCACAGCATCTCTATACGCAACCTCACAGCATCTCTATACACAACCTCACAGCATCTCTGTGAACCCTCAAATGAACCCCCTATCTCCACCAGGGGATTCCGGGCAGCTAGGGGTTCCCCGGCTATCTGACGTCATCACGCTATGCGTGAGGACGTCAGGCAGTGAGGGGGGACCCGGGGGTGGAGCCGCCCTCCAAGATGGCGGCCCCCACTGGAGCTAGGCCGCACTTCGGCGCTGCAAGGCGCCGAAGTGCGACCCGGTGCCTAAGGGGTTAAAGCCAGGCACTGCTTAAAAGGGGAGACTCTCTCCTTTTAAGCGGTGCCTGGCTTTTTTTTGTGGGACCTCCTGATCGGGAGGGAGAGGGATCCGAACAGATCCGCCCCCTCCCTTCCAGGCGTTCTCCCGGCATTGCCGGGGGGGTCACCTGGAAATGACATCTTCGCGCATGGTGCGATGATGTCATTTACGTCGGGAGGAGCTTGACTTCAGCGTCTGAGGACGCTGAAGTCAGAATGCCGCGGGACCCCGGACAGAGATGTGAGTATCTCCGCCGTGTGTCCAGGAAAGCTGATGACGTGTGGGACACGTCCTCCTCAGCATACAGCGGGAGAAACTGAGCCCACACGTCGTCAGCAGTGAAGGGGTTAAAAACATATATTTTTTAAAACTTTTTGTCCTTGTTTCCTGTCCCCCAGGGCACTACCCGGACCCGGACATTGTTTTTAAATGTTTCTATACATCCTAGAAATCCACTTCACGGGCAGGTTATGGGGACCTCCTAGGCACGATATTTGAAGGAATTTTTCATTTTTATTTTTAAGCCTTATTTCATGGAAAACTCACTGTCCCTTTAAAAACGTTTTTTTTTTTTAGTTTTTGTCCTTGTTTCCTGTCCCCCAGGGCACTACCCGGACCCCCATACACCTTTTATGGCAAATATCTAGCATATTTGCCCTCTTGGAGGGCACTCTAAAAATTGAACTTTGAGTCCCATTGACTTGTATTGAGTTCGAGTTCGAATTCGAACTTAGGAAAAGTTCGAGTTTGAATGCGAACCGAACTCGGGAGTGTTCGGCTCATCCCTAATTGTGAGCGCAAATGCGAATGTGCGCTGGTACGAGGATGGTATTACAATCTATTTGCGGTAATTACCACATAGCCTTTACGCGCATAATTTTAGCAACTGCAAAAAGCTGGTGTTAATGGCAAATCTGACTGAATTGACTGAAAAAAATGTTGTGTGTGCATGTATTATTGCTGCAGCATATATACTCAGATTGATTGTGGCAGGCGCAATTTCTTAACGTGAGATAATTGTGGTTCTTAATTCTGATTGGCTGAATCGCGAGAAAAAAACTGTTCTCACACTGATTTATGCGCACGACGGTACTGTGCTAGCATTTGGCCGCGTCCTGCTTGTGCGCGGTATTGATCGGAGGATTAAACGACAAACGAGGATTGTACTTCCTGCGGTGATTTGCGAGCGCAAAAGTTTAACGCTTGGCGCAAAGATTTTCGATTAGCGCGAGGGTTTTTGCGCAAAGATTGTAATATAGCCCTATCAGTTTTTCACAGAGCTTTAAATACCAAGACTAGAGCAGGGAATTGCAAAATTATCAGCCAACATATTGCAAGATTGACAAACCACAAGCTATTTTACCAGTGCTTCTATTTGCCTCTCTAGGCAAACTGATCAGCTCCAATACCGCCTAGTGTATACGTTGATGACACTCAAATATACCTCTGCTCCCCTGATCTCTCTCCTGCTCTCCTGGATCGAGTCACTGATTGTCTCTCTTCCATCTCAAACTGGATGTCTTCTCGTATCCTTAAACTCAATCTTGCCAAAACTGAATTTCTCCTCATTCCTCCCTCCAAGAAGGACCCCCCACCACCTATCTCTCTACGGGTAAATGGAACGCTCATTTACGCGATGCCTCAGACTTGCTGCCTCGGTGTCACTTTAGATTCTGACCTAACATTTTCTCCTGGGTGGCATGGGGTATCGTTAGGTCTGTGGCACTTAGACAAATTGCACAGGGTTTGGCTAGGGCCCCTTGGAGCCACTGGGCCCCTGAACACATCATGGGCTGTCAACCCCTGGTGGCTTAACACCAGACTCGAGGAGCCGGTATTCACTTCTGACACCTCTACATTGGAGTAGCCCAATGCTCTCGCTTTGAGCCATTAATAAAGATTTGAGTATACAAAGTATAGGAGCTATTAATATACAGTAGGAACATGCAACTTCCAAGCCGTATGCAAAGTTATAACATCTCAAGCCGTTAGCGCATCGGCTCTGTTGGAATCAGGCCCGGTGTGCTTGCTCGATACATTCTCACTTTATTCTCACTCTGGTTTGTCTTATTTAAAGATATAAAAAATTCCAAATTCCCAGCACCTTCTGCCCCCACAAAACACAGATTGCCGCATCCTCAGAGACCAGAACACAGCTCTGCCAAGCAAGACAGATAATAGCTTCCTGTGACAAATGTAGCAGGAGAAGATTTGTGATAAGGACTGGATCCAGTGCTGGAAAGTAATCACAACAGCTGAAAGTCTAAACTGCTCATCCGAACATCTCTCACATCAAAATGAAATGGTCAGACAAGTAACAGATCTCACCGTCACAGATTTTTTTTTTTTTTTTTTTTCCCTGTCAAAAAATAAATAATAAAAAGCAAAGTAAACCTTTTAGAAGTCTTAGAGCCCCTGCAATAATATCAACAGCCCACGACCTACTGCTTAAGTAACTAGAAATTAGTGTTACGTGGTATTATTATTAACTTTATTTATTAAGAGCCAACACATTCCGCAGTGCTGTACAAAAGGTACAGTTGGTATTACTTTTAGTAATGCAATTTTAAATTTTATTTTCTCATTTTTAATACATTTTACATTTGAAAGTTAGATATTCTTTACTGCCAAAAAATTGGCACGAGTGCCGTGTGAGTGCAGAGACAAGTAAAGCACATGTGCTTTGTTCAGGAGGGAGAAGTCCGTGGACTCTTCTGGCAGAAAGAGATTTCTTGCGAAATATAGGACATAGCTTGTGTCTTTAGGAAAATGCCTGCTTTATTGATTAAGTCGAATTTGTGGGCAGCCTGAGAATAAAGAGCGACATCAAGGTCACTTGACAGTATTTACCCCTTTCACTGCTGAGCCATTTCACCGCTGTGTGTTGAGCTCATTTTTACCGCTTTCGCTCATCATGTTTAAACGCGATTTGAAGCCACATTGTATTATATGGCCCAGACATATTATATATCGTTCTTTCCGGCAGACTCGGCAGATTCATAATATATAATTTTTATATGTATACGTCATGTCCTGCGTGTATAGTATAACAAAAAATGCAATAAAATTAGAATTTTTAATCATCTTTGCGGGGTCCCGCAAAGCTGATGATGTGTGGGACACGTCCTCAGCATGTAACGTGCGTCAATGAGGACGTGTCCCACATGTCCTCAGCAGTGAAGGGGTTAATAAATAATACTGACTTACAAAACAAAGTTAAAATAAACATAAACAAGCTATACTCACCTTTGGTCTCATGACACAGTGGACAGCATGATCTGCCACCTCTGGTTGTCGAGGGAAGGACACCGGGGACAAATAGTTTGCAGTGGCCTTCAATCAGCCCTTTGGTAATGGGCATTTGCAATCTCATGGTGGACTCTGTTCTCCGTGGAGTCCTATGGATTCTGGGATACGTTATCAGCAGCAGCGCGAGACACCGCTGCCGGTGCGTGTTGGCAGCTCCCACAGATTATAAATTGGGCTGCTAACACAATTGTTTACATCATAATAGAGCAGGTAATATAGAGCTGCAAGGGTTAATTGATATAGGGTCAGATTACAATCGTTGCGCTAAAATGGAAACTCGAACGGGGAAAACCTGTACCTGCATCCCCATTTCCGTGTGAGATTTCGGGGCAGATGCTACTATAGCCCATGTTCGGATCGAACCACCAGCCCATCCCTAGTCCTTACTAATGCAAACAAATATTGAACATTTATTATTTACAATATGTAAAATAAAATCATAAAACAAATAAGAGAAACTGAAGAAGAGCAGTTGGGTAACTAGAAGGTGGGCAAGATGGACCAGTTTACACGGGGATTGCTACCTCTGTGCGTGCCTATGCAAAGTATGGGTGCAGGTCACTCTGGTGTCACCATCCAGCGATATAACTGCTTCTAAATTTACCTGGCAGTAGCGCTATGCAACAATCAGCTTATATATAAATCTCCAAAGCCAGTACATGGCACAGACTGTCATGGCACACTTTAGGGGTTCTCTTTCATTCTGCGCACTTCGCCGACCCTGCGGTGAATTCAACCGAATCAACCCGCCGAATCGATCGGATAAACTGCTGAAAAATCGCCGTATGCATCCTCGCTCCTCCGAATCTAACTGTTAACCCGCTGAAAAACCGCGGTATTGATCCGATAAACTGCCGAATGCATTAGCCGATCTCCCGAACGCATCCGTAAAAAGCCGACCAGCCGCCGAACAGGGGTAGAAAAAGGAAGAAAAACTCAACTTTAAAAAGGCATTTTAGAAGATAAAGACTAGTGCATGAAAATACATGGAAATAATATACAAGATCCTATGAATAACGATAAAATGGTCTGTTACAGAATAAAAATAAAAAAGCCATGTAAAAAAAATAATATATATATATATATATCGTAATCAAAAATTTCGCCAAAAAAAACTGATAAATGCCTAAGAAAAAAAAAATAATAAAATAAATTAAGAGACTTTATGCTGCAAATGAAAAGAATAAACAGTTTAATAAATATTTAAGAAAAACAGGGAATTTTGTTTTACATTGAAACCTATTAAATTCGCCTGTTTAAACCTGTCGAACGAAACCATCGAAAGTCAAGGCATTTTGACAACTTTTCAGTGCTGTTCGGCATTCTCTGTGTGGATTAGCCATTACTTCTCTATGGGGAATTTCACTGTGGCCAAAGGTCACTGTATTTCACTGGCAATTTGCCAATATTTGGGGAATCTCCAGCTTTGTGAGCATTCTAATGGCCAAGAAATTGCACCGTACGGGGAAATTCACCGCTCGGTGCAATTCGGTGCTCCTTGAATAACCCCTTTTGTGTTTTTACCCACATCTCACTCTGATGACATATATGCAACCTCACTGCTAAAACGCCCATTAGTTTCCTGTGATGAGATTTACTAAAATCATTTCACTTTATGTAAAAGAAGAGGTTTTAGGAGAAGCCGAATTGTTTGACGAATGTATCACTGCTACTTGTTATAAAGGTAGCTGCAATATTTTTATCTCATTCACGAATACGCTCTTTGTATTTTTTTTGTCATACAATGATTTCATCCGGCATTAAGCCGCCAATGTAATGTTACAGATTAGATTAACGAAGTACATATGTAAGACGCATGGGGTATCTGATTTCCAGTGAAAATGTAAACGCATCCTTTTCGGAATTTCGAGACGGGTACAATATCGCCACCTCAACTGATTTTTACAAGTTGGGTGTTCACTAGTAAGATTGGGATTGGTTACTCAGATTTCTAAAACATCTCAAATGTTGCATGTCTAGGGAAAAGTCACGCAGAGCAACATATATAGCCCCAAAAGGATATCCTAGCTTCCCAAGTGTTTGGGAAGACATCATGTTATTCCCAGAGGGTCTCGCATTAGAAATTTCACCTACGGCTATTTGTAAATATAAAGTGATTTTACATATAATTTCCACTACAGCTTTCAAGTCTTTGGAAAACTGAAACTACTGTATATACCGATGTTAGGTCACAGTTTTGTCAATGCCAACACAATCCCTAGGAGTATGTGCATTGAAGAGTGGCCCGCGGAACCTATGGGACTCATACTTGATACGGAAAATTCTGGCTTTAAATCTTAGATCATTTTGACGTTGGTAATATCTGGATGTGACGCTGTACCTGAATTACTAAAGGCCAATTTACAATGTTAACGCTAAAATAGGGGGCTAACATGGAAAAACTGCGCCAGCAGACTTTTCCGTAGCATCCCCATTTTAGCGTCTGATTCCGAGCCAGCACTACTTTGGCACCTCGCCCCAGCATGAAACGCTTCCTCCAATGATGCTTGTGGTAGCACTTCCGCGTCGCCGCGAGTATCACCACCTGGGGTCCATAGGACTTCATGGAGGGTTGCGCCACCGGGCAGCGAGCCCTGCACGATCACGCTGTAGAGTGAACGTGTAGGGAGACTGGGAACTATTTGCTCCCAGTTTCACTCTGCTCCCGGGGGCAGGAAGCGGCAGATCGGGCCACTGTTCTCGCCACAGGATGAGAGGTGAGCATCGGATTTATTTGGGGAGTTTAGTGGGTGCTAAATGATCCTGCAAAGCTGCTGTCAGTTAGCAACGGCTTTTAGGAAGGGATGTGCATGCTGTTTTTTTTGTTTTGTTTCGTTTTGGCACGTTCGGTGTTTCAAAAGTTTCGTTTCGGCTCGTTTCGTTTCAGCTCGGTGTTTTGTATAGATTTTTGCTTCGTGAAATCGGGGAATTTCGGTCTTTCGGATCGTCTGTTCTCTTCGTTGCAAAGGGTCCATCCTCGGATTTTCGTTTTGACTTTAGATGTATGGTATTTTGGATTCTCCAATATTTCGGTCGATATGGTATTCCTGCCGATTCGTTCCTTCGGACGTATTGTTTTTAATGAAAGATCCTTTTTTTCTTATGAATATGCATTGCACAACTTTGTTTAGACTGGGGATGAAGGGGAAAGCTAATTAAATATTTAAAATAAATATATTATTGATGCAGAAAGAAAGCACTGGAACAAGTGAAAAAAGTGTCTGAAGATACGAAATTACGAAATCAGCAACGGAACAGAAACGGACTCTACTCGATACGAAAATACATTGTCCGAAATTAACCGAAACAGAACCGAAATCGCGAAAAGAACGAAAAGACTTGCGATTTTACAAATTTCATGTCCATACGAAATAATGAATTTTTTTTCATTTCGTATAGGGAAATATTACGGATGGTGTGTATTTCGTTGCCGGTGTTCCGTCGAGGATTGCCTGCCTGTCGAATAATGCCTGGCCCGCTCTGCGCATGCGCCTGGTGCACCTACGTCATTATGAATTAATAAAGTTACTCTAATTTCGATCAGCGTCGGATCATTCGGACACGAGCGGCCGATCAGAGGGTCAGTGAGAGAGAGGGATGGATATATATAGCAATGGGAAACATTTTTTTTTATATATATGTATATAAATAAATGCATAAAATCACCAATACAAAATATATTAAGGAAAAGAAAGAAAAATGAAAAAAAAAAACGTTATCCTATTGAAGTACAGCACCATTACAGCAGCTGGTCACCACTTGCCAACTGTTAACATGGTGCGATATTTTGAAATTAGAGTAACTTTATTAATTCATAATGACGTAGGTGCACCAGACGCATGCGCAGAGTGGACCAGGCATTATTCGACAGGCAGGCAATCCTCGATGGAACACCGGTCCGGTTCGGAACATCGGACGAATCCGAAGCACCGAATCGGCCCGTTTCGTGAGAAAAATGAATCGGTACGAAACGAAACGCACATCCCTACTTTTAGGTGATGGTATCAATTTGTTTAGCCCATTGGTTTGGTAATAACCGTTAGGACTTTGTAATACCTTACTTATCCTGACGCTAATTAATGATTGCGCTCCCCATGTTAAGTATAGGATGTGCAAAGTACAGTAAGCTCGCACAAGCTCGCCCAATTGCTGATGCGCTAATGGATTTTTACCAGGTTTAGCGTTAGGAAGGTAATATGGGGGCATGCGTTAAAGTCATTTATTCTGACGTTCATGCTTATAAATCCAAACACTACAGTTAGGGTTCAGTATGTTATCTAGCCCTAAATATTTACAGGCAGAGGTGGCTCTAATCAGGAAATAGTGGCTGCTCCTCAGGGCCTCATTCCCACTACGGGAACAAAAAAGGGAATTATGGGAAACAAATATGAAAAATGCTAAAAATCGGAAAAGGATATGAAAAGCCATTTTTTGCGTCAAGGTGCTGGACGTCGCAAATGCGCTCCGTCTGACTTTGTGTCATCACACACACAGAACGCTATGCGGCGCGGTGCACTCTGCGAGTCCGTCTAGCGTTTTTACATTCTTGCCTAACTTGCGTCCGTTTGCCACGTGCGTTGTGCGTGCGCAGTTCAGTGCGCAGGTACTTAGTGTGTGGTTCTCTATTGATCATGAATCTATGCTACGATGGACGTTAAACTGTGCGGCAACACGGACGTGATGACTGCGTTCGTCTGATGCCGGCCTTGTACTTACATCCGCACAAACACACTTTTACATTCACATAAACTTGTCTACCAAGAAAGCTGAATTAGCCCTCTTCATTCAAATTTATTGGGTTAATTTCTACATTTTGTGCACAGCTAGAAGGGCCTCAAAATTGAGCTTGCCCTAAGCCCTCACTAACCCTAGAGACACCAATGTTTATAGGTGTAACATAATTTCCAAGATTTAGATGATTAACTGCTTGTTTCCATTCCGTTGGGACTTATTACTTATGTATCGCTGTCAACAGTCGAACTGATGCACTTGTCAGATGCTATTGTATTCTTGCATTTTTCCAAATAGCTGCCCTAGGCCTGGGCCTTGTCATCCTAGGCGAGAACATGTCGCTGCTTGAAACCTTTTATCTCAGATTAGAAACTATCCTGGCACAAAACTCTTGTTTGGGTCAGTTAAGAAAAGTTGAATGTCTCAGTTACATTGGCGTTTACTACTGGACTGAAATAAAGAGAAAAAAACCCTAAACATTCTCCTTAAGGTTTCCATTGGCTCCAAGTGAGAGGAACATCTGGAACAAGCATGCGGAACAGGTTTTCTATCCAAGACTGGCAACATCAGGAGCAGAGAAAAAACAACAACGAGGGAGACTTTGATGTGTTCACAATCTGTTTTGTTATGATACGCTACAGCTAAAATATACGTATTTATACACACATATATTATATGTAAAAAAAATATCTGCTGACATCCTGAACGTAAGATCTGAGGATGTGAAGGTGGTTTGCTCGTTCCTCCTGGTCTACAAAAAAAAAATATTTATATATAAAAAAATAGCACGGCATTAATGTGTGGGGTTAATGGCTACTTCTGAAAAACAAAATATTTTTGTAATTATATATAAAATACAGGAGACAGGGACAAAGCTTCAACAATTTATACAAAGGAATAAATATTATGTTTTGACAATATCCTGTTGCTCTACCATGTGCAGGAATTTTTACATTCAAGTCATTTAGAACTTGTGTTTGGAAGCCTATAAGAATATATTGAAAACGAGAGAAATCTCAATGTATCCTTCCTGGTAAAATCATAAATCATAAATAAAATATTAGGGACCTTAATTCTGCACCCCCCCCCCAACCCAGAGTTTCAGGACAATTTGTCTATTCACAAAGCTGTCAACTCCACAAATATACGTGAATTGACAGCTAAATACATCAAAATATTTGCCACAATTCAGCGGCACCGAAATTATCCCATTGAGAACTATCGACTGTTCGAAGAACGCCGAATTGCACTGAAATTACGGTAAAATTACCCGATTTTCAGTTTTTCAGTTAATACAATACAGCAATTTGACAGGTTTAAACAGGCGAATCCAATAGGTTTCAATGTAATAAATGTAATATCATTTTAATTATTTTTTTTAAAGACCAATTATTCTTTTTATTTTTTTGCAAAAACCCTATTTTATTTTTTTTAAAAACAAAACCTTTTTCTATTTTTTGAATTTTTTAAGAGACAATTTTTAAGAGATTCAAAATAGAATCGAAAAGTCACCGCGCGTTCGATGACTTTTCGTTCTCTTCAATTCCGTGTGATTTGGCGATCCCATTTCGGCGACCCTGCGGTGTATTCAGCAAGCGCCACAGGGCCGTTATAGCGCAGGGAAAAGCCGCCGCAAACCCGACGAACGCTCACCGCAAAACCCGGCGAAGGCTCACCGAAACCCGCAAAAACATCTGGATTAACCCCGCGGAACACGCCGGAGAAGTCCAAGCAGGAGCCAATCACAGCGCAGAGAAGCTGCCGAAAAAACCCGACACCGCAGATGAATGGAGTGAAAAAAAAAAACCAGTACGCTTGAATGTTAGAAAAGTGAAACGCTGTCTGAAATTTACATATAAGATTCAATGAATGATAATAAAAAGGGCTGTTACAGAAAAAAATAAAAAACGGTTAAAAAAAACAAAACAGAAATTTGCAAAAAAAAACGAAAAATGCCTAAAAGATCCTAAAAAAATCTGAAAATAAAGAGACTTTTTACTGTAGAATAAAATAATAAACGGTTTATTAGATATTGACTTAAAAACGGGAATATTTTTAACATTGAATCCTATGGGTTTTGCCTGAACAAACCTGTCGCATTAAACCACCGAACAGCAGTAGGGATGTGCGTTTCGGGTTTCGGAATTTCGGAATTTTCACGAAATTTCCCGATTCGGGTCTTCGGATTCGGCCGAATTTCCGGATCGGACCCGAAAACCGACAGATCTGAAATGTTTTCCCAGCCGAAACAAAAATTTTTCGGATTTTTCGAATGGACTTGAAATGTGTCAAATCGAAATTTATTTTTGCTCTATTCATGATTTCGGTTCCATTCGTGATTTCGGTTCCATTTCGGTAATTCTGGAAATCGTATATTTAACTATTATCGGTTATATCGCTGATTCTGTAAATTTTGTATTTGTAAATGCGTATCACTTGTTTCTTGTGGCATTCGGGTCAGTTTAGCGTTTTTTAAATCGTTTTGTTCATGTTTTTTGTTCCTTGGCTTTCATACCATTTTAATATGATTAAATAAAGTTGTGAAATGTATATTCATAAGAAAAAAAGGATCTTTATTTAATAAAAAAAAAACACGATAGAATCGCCAGAATTATCGTATCGACAGAATGAATTATCGGATCCGAAAAACAAACCAAAAAGTTATTATAAAAAAATATATAAAGTATAAAAAAAGTAAACCATAGTAGTTTATGTCAAAACGAATAGAGTTAGACACTTTGAAACGAGGAGAACAGACGTTCCGAAAAAATGAAAAATTTCCAAAATCACAAAAAGTCGATACAAAAAACAAGCAAAGTGACCCGAAAACACGAAAAATGGTCGATATTCTGAAAAAAAAATGTACACGAAAAACGAGCCGAACCGAACCGAATCGAAACAGAAATCGGTCGAAATGAGCCGAATTGAAAATTTTAAACATCCGAACAAATCGAACCGAATCGAAACGAAAAAAAATCGGTGCACAAGCCTAAACAGCAGGGCATTTCGGCAACCTCTCACTGTTGTTTTGTGTTCTCTGAATAGACGAAGCATTGCTTCTCCATGGGGATTTCACTGCCCTCGAACAGGCACCGAACAGGCACCGTATGTGCAGGCAATTTGCCAACATTTGGCGAACTGTCTGCTCTCTGGATAGCCGAATGGCCAGGAAAGGTAACCGTACGCTGAATTTCAGCATTCGGTTACCTTTCGGCCACAATTCGGAGCTCTTTGAATAACCCTGTTTATTTTTTAAAAATCCTTTTTAATTTTCTAACACCTTTTTTATTATATTTTAAATGACCTTCTTTATTATTTAGATACATTTTTTAATACATTTTTATTGGTTTAAGCTCCTATTAGGAGAAAGGAGACTTTTTTTTTTCTTCAGTTCAGTGGAATTCGCCGATGCCAAATCTGTGGTTATTGTTGGAATTCAGTGTTTTTCACCGGCGTTTGATAACTGCTTCGGCCCCTCCAGTTTTGGCAAAATGCAATGACCATTTGATACATTGGTAAATCACCGACTTTTCACCATAATGAGCCAAAACGGGCCGAATTACAGAACACTGAAATTGGGTTCAATTTCGGTGCTTTGTGAGTAGACCCCGTAGTGTAGCACGAGTTGAACGGTTGACTTTATAAACATTAAGTTCCCAAACATATGGGAGGCTTATGGCATTTCTGTTTGTTAAAGCGTCACATTTTTCCTTAAATCTTCCATATTATTGTTATTATCTATGTCATCCCTTTGGCAAACCACCTGAACAGTTTTATCGCGTTCAAAAAAAAGAAAAATAACTTTGAAATCTGCACATCTGCTGCAGACGAAGAGAGCCTAAGTGTAACGGCATGGTGGCTTCCGGCCTTAGACTTTCCACCATTCCCAGGATCTCAATGTCTTCATACAGTATGTATCACATTCGGATAACACTACTGATAAGTATTTGATGAAGAGTAGATAGATCTTCTAAACAATGTTGAGAAAGAGAGAGACCTATAAAAGCCTAGATGAATCCCTGTCCATCTCATGTGTAGTGAGCAAACACTCCAGAGAAACCAGAGAAACATATCTTAAACATTAAGCTTAAATAATACACAAGAAACAATTACGTAGTCCTTTCATGTAGGGTTACCCAACCCATAATATTTCCTTCAGACACATAATGTACATAAAACAATAACAAAATATTAACGTATAGCACTATGACTAAATATACTGCAAAATGGGAATCCATAAAGACCGACAGAGCTCTTTGCGACACCACCTCAGGTAATAACTGGTCCTTCTTAAAGCTAATGTATTATATATGTTATTATATAACATTTGTATGGGGAGCCCATCAGTAAGGAGGAGTGATGATGGGTGTCTGGGAAAGTCTAGTGGACTTGGAAAACCTTTGCTTAAGGAAGCAGTCAGAGATGGAGTATATCAGAGGATGCATTCCTTTTCACATGTATCAGAGCCATGAAAGATGCATAATATTCCACATCTTATCCTTTCTAGGTTAGCATGTCAATAGTCAGTAAACCTGTCAGTTCCGACTGATTATCGGTAATTCAGAATGATCCAAATTCCAAATTGCTGATGTCTGAACCTAATCACTTTTTGATTGAAACAATCCAAATCAATCCAAATCTGAATGATTTGAATAATCAGAGTAGTCACCGAAATTAAATAAAAAGAGGGTATCCCTAGTCCTATAACACATATAAACTGTAACACTAACCCATGTCCTAATCCTGTAATGCATAGAAACTGTATCTATCCCTAATCTACTCCTAACCTTAATCATAAAACACACAGACACTGTATCTCTAACCTACCCCTAACCCTAACCTTAATCATATAAACTGTAACCCTAACCAACCCCTACCCTTAACCCCTTCACTGCTGAGGCATTTCACCGCTGTGTGCTGAGCTCATTTGTACCGCTTTCGCTCATCATGTTTAAACGCGATTTGAAGCCACATTTTAATAAATGACCCAGACATATTATATATCGTTCTTTCCGGCAGACTCTGCAGATTCATAATATGTCATTATTATATGTATACGTTATGTCATGTCTGTATATTATAACAAAAAATGCAATAAAAATTGAATTTTTAATCATCTGCAGTGTGTAAAGTGTTTTTTTCACATTTTATCACATGAGCGTTTGCAGTTATGTTTTCTATGGGGTGCGCTTGTACAAAAATTTGAAATGGGGACTTGTTACATTTTGTGGGGGGATTTACGTGAATTTTAGCAAACGCATCCCATAGAAAAAAATCATTAGGGCAGCATCATTGTTCACATTAGAATTGAAATGTGAACAATATTGCTGCATTAATAAAAACAACACACAAAAAAAACATGTTTTTTTTTTTTTTTTTTTTTTTACTTTGTACCTAGTCATGCTCAGGCCTTTCAAATGACACCCTCCATGACCCCCTAGCTGCCACGGTTCTGGAAATATCGGGGTTCACAAGATCCCCATATCTCCACCAGGGGATTTCCTTGGGAAATCCCCTGGCAGCTAGGGGTTCCCCGGCTATCTGACATCATCACGCTATGCATGATGACATCAGGCAGCGAGGGGAGACCCGGGGGTGGAGCCGCCATCCAATATGGCGACCCCCACCAGAGCTAGGCTGCACTTCAGCGCCGCAAGGCGCTGAAGTGCAACCCGGCGCTTGAGGGGTTAAAGCCAGGCACCGCTTAAAAGGGGAGACTCTCCCCTTTTAAGCGGTGCCTGGCTTTTGGCGCTGCTCCTTTCCGATCGGGAGGGAGAGGGATCCGAACGGATCCCCCCCCTCCCTTCCAGGCTATCTCCCGGCATTGCGGGGGGGTCGCCTGGAAATGATGTCATCTCGCCAAGCGCGATGACGTCATTTATGCCGGGAGGAGCTTGACTTCAACGTCTGAGGACGCTGAAGTCAGAACACCGCGGGACCCCGGACAGAGCGGTGAGTATCTCCGCCGGGGGTCCCGCACAGCTGATCACGTGTAGGGCACGTCCTCAGCATGTAACGTGCATCAATGAGGACGTGCCCCACACGTCTTCAGCAGTGAAAGGGTTAATCCTATAACACACAGAAACTGTAACCCTAACCCTAGTCCTAATCCTATAACACATAGAAACTGTATCTCTAATCTACTCCTACCCTTAATCCTATAACACACAGAAACTGTAACCCTAACCCCAGTCCTAATCCTATAAAACATAGAAACTGTATCTCTAATCTACTCCTACCCTTAATCCTATAACACACAGAAACTGTAACCCTAACCCCAGTCCTAATCCTATAAAACATAGAAACTGTATCTCTAATCTACCCCTACCCTTAATCCTATAACACACAGAAACTGTAACCCTAACCCTAGTCCTAACTCTATAACACATATAAACTGTATCCCTTCCCTAATCTACCCCTAACCTTAATCATCTAACACACAGAAACTGTAACCTTAACCCCAGTCCTAATCCTATAAAACATAGAAACTGTATCTCTAATCTACCCCTACCCTTAATCCTATAACACACAGAAACTGTAACCCTAACCCTAGTCCCAGTGGCGTAGCGTGGGTTGTCAGCGCCCGGGGCCAGCCAAGAATTGTGCGCCCCCCCCCAACCTGTGGACACGTTATCATGCCCCAGCTCTCACATGGATATTGCCCCAGCTCTCACATGGATATTGCCCCAGCTCACACATGGATTTTCCCCAGCTCACACATGGATTTGCCCCAGCTCACACATGGATTTGCCCCAGCTCACGGATTTGCCCAGCTCACACATTTGCCCCAGCACACGGATTTGCCCCAGCACATGGATATGCCCCAGCACATGGATATGCCCCAGCACCTCATGGATTTGCCCCAGCTCACGGATTTGCCCCAGCTCACGGATTTGCCCCAGCACATGGATATGCCCCAGCTCATGGATTTGCCCCAGCACCTCATGGATTTGCCCCAGCACATGGATATGCCCCAGCACATGGATATGCCCCAGCACCTCATGGATTTGCCCCAGCTCATGGATTTGCCCCAGCACCTCATGGATTTGCCCCAGCACATGGATATGCCCCAGCTCATGGATTTGCCCCAGCACCTCATGGATTTGCCCCAGCACATGGATATGCCCCAGCTCATGGATTTGCTCCAGCTCATGGATTTGCTCCAGCTCATGGATTTGCCCCAGCTCACGGATTTGCCCCAGCTCACACGGATTTGCCCCAGCACATGGATATGTCCCAGCTCATGGATTTGCCCCAGCTCATGGATTTGCCCCAGCTCACGGATTTGCCCCAGCTCACGGATTTGCCCCAGCTCACTCGGATTTGCCCCAGCACATGGATATGCCCCAGCACATGGATTTGCCCCAGCTCATGGATTTGCCCGAGCTCATGGATATGCCCCAGCTCACGGATTTGCCCCAGCTCACGGATTTTCCCCAGCTCACACGGATTTGCCCCAGCACATGGATTTGCCCCAGCTCATGGATTTGCCAAAGCTCATGGATTTGCCCCAGCACATGGATATGCCCCATCTCATGGATTTGCCCTAGCACATGGATTTGCCCCAGCTCATGGATATGCCCCAGCTCATGGATTTGCCCCAGCTCATGGATTTTTCCCAGCTCATGGATTTGCCCCAGCTCATGGATTTGCCCCCCAGCTCATGGATATGCCCCCCAGCTCATGGATATGCCCCAGCTCATGGATATGCCCCAGCTCTCACCTGGATATTGCCCCAGCTCCCGGGCAGCGGGAGTGCCTGCCGGCTGCCCGGTCCTGAACAGTGAGTCGAGTCCGTCCTGTTGATTGAAGGGGAGTCGGCTGCGTGCGTGCGCAGGTCACGCGGTCCGGCCAGTCAGGTGGTACTGAGTCTCTGTACCACTTGATTAGACGGACCACGTGACCTGCGCCTGCATGCAGCCGCATCCCCTTCAATCAACAGGATGGACTCGACTCACTGTTCAGGACCGGGCAGCCGGCAGGCACTCCCGCTGCCCGGGAGCTGGGTCCCCTCAACCCGCGGGCCCTTGGGCGGCGCCCGAGGGCCCGGCGGGTCAGTCGGGCCACAAATTTTAGGGGCGCATAATTTCAAAAGAAATTATGCGCCCCTAACAAAACTGCGCCCGGGGCCACGGCCCCCCCTGCCCCCCCACGCTACGCCACTGCCTAGTCCTAACTCTATAACACATATAAACTGTATCCCTTCCCTAATCTACCCCTAACCTTAATCATATAATACACAGAGACTGTATCTCTAATCTACCCCTAACCTTAATCCTATAACACACAGAAACTGTATCTCTAATCTACCCCTAACCTTAATCCTATAACACACAGAAACTGCAACCGTAACCCTAGTCCTAATTCTATAACACATATAAACTGTATCCCTAATCTACCCCTAACCTTAATCATATAACACAGAAACTGTATCCCTAACCTACCCCTAACCTTAATCATATAATACACAGAAACTGTATCCATAACCTACCCCTAACCTTAATCATATAATACACAGAAACTGTATCTCTAACCTACCCCTAGTCCTAACCTTAAACATATAAACTGTAACCCTAACCTACCCCTAACCTTAATCATATAACAAACAGAAACTGTAACCCTAACCATAGTCCTAATCATATAACACATAGAAACTGTAACCCTAACATACCACTAACCTTAATCATATAACACACAGAAACTGTAACCCTAACCCTAGTCCTAATCATATAACACGTAGAACCTACATCTCCTACCTACCCCTAGCCCTATCCCTAATCATAACACACAGAAACTAACTCTAGCCCTAGCCATAACTTAACCCTAAACCTACACCTAACCCCCCTTAAAACAGCTGACTATATGTGGCGTATCAATATTACCAATCAGGATATGCAGGATAGGGCATAAAAACACAATTGTATAGATATCTCAGAACCATATTGGTTAAATAGGGGGGAGCAGGCAATAACTGTACTTGGTCAAAGTGCAACTCCAGCACATTAAGATCCAGTTATAAAGGATGGACACAAACCTATGACAAAGGACAGGGTAGGACATTAGCATTCCTCCTTTATACTCTTCCAGCTTTAAATTCCCCTTCTTTTGAGCTTTGTAGTCCCTAAAAGTCATACATCCAAATGGACTGTCCTAAACGTTCTTGTGATGTGGGTTCTTATTTTCTCTGGTGCGCTCAATCCGCAAACTCCAGGCAGCAAAAAGTGGAGCCATTATTTAACATACCATAGAATGTTGCGTCATTGGGGAATCTGGTTTCTTTTTGTATTGTACATGATTCCTCAAATTACCACACGTCAAGAGGTCATGAAAACATTTTGAAAACTAATATGAAATACCCTTAATGTAATCTTTTCAAACAAACCAAAGAGATTACAGAAATGTTTAATAAAGCCAATAAAGTATCTATTTACTCCGGTCTTTTCTCCAGCTCCTAGGTTTCACTATTTCTTCATAATTACGCTCTAGCCCATGGCATGATTAGCAGTACGTAAAGAAAATATAGCGTATCTCATTACGTTCTAGCAATCAGGAGTCCTATGATTACAGATCTATTTTATTCCACCTAAAGCCCTTAATTACACATGCCTCAAAATAGACCCTGGAATCATTGTAATACTGTATGTATTACATGTGTTCTGTTTGTTATAACCAGGGAATCAAATCAATGTTCTATTAACAAACTATCATTAAGGAGACAAACTGAAAACACTGGACAATGAATCATACCCGAGCTACCACAAAACCTATAATTTACTATTCCCGATCACAGCCACAAATACAATACAGAAGAATTGATTAACCAGTTCGCTGCGGAGGACGCGCTCAGCGCGTCCACCCGCAGGTAGCGTTCCATGCGGTGGACGCGCTGAGCGTGTCCTCCCTTTGGGGCCAGCGTTCGGCCGGGTTCCGGCCGATCGCTGCCCCCCCCCATCCTCGATGTCAGCCCAGCACCCGGAACCGCCGCCGGAGTAATTAGGTGTCATCGCGGGGGCAGTTAGGGGTTAATGTTTGGTATTGTTGGATCGGCCAGAGCATGGCCGTTCCTACAATACCAAACATGAGTATGAAAAAAGTCTTTTAAAAAATAAATAAAAAAATATTTAAAAAAAAATGATAAAAAAAAAACAACAATTTTTGTTTTCTTTTTTTTGGTTCGTTAATGCAGCAATATTGTTCCCATTTCAATTATAATGTGAACAATGATGCTGCACTAATGATTTTTGTATGCGGTGCGTTTGTTAAAAATCGCGTAATTTTCCCCAAAAAAAAATGTAATGAGACCCCATCTCTAATTTTTTTAACAAGCGCACCCCATACAAAATATAACCGCAAAGGATCGTATGTTAAAATGTGAAAAAAAACACTTTACACATTGTAAATTATTGAAAATTCATATTTTATTGCATTTTTTGTTATAATATACAGACAGGTCATGACGTATACATATAATAATGACATATTATGAATCTGCCGAGTCTGACGGAAAGAGCGATATATAATATGTCTGGGTAATATACTAAAATAAGCCTTCAAAAGACGTTTAAACATGATGAGCGAAATCGGTAAAAATGACCTCAGCACAGAGGCGGGAAAAGCCTCAGCAGCGAAAGGGTTAATTGATTAACAGCATCCAGTGTACAAACACCACTAGAATTTCTGTCCAGATATAAGCAATTTCAAACAAATCCAAAAATAAGATTAAAGGATACTCAAGAGTTATAACAGGAGGGCATAGGAGATGGAGGGGTTAAATATTGATCTCTCTTGAACCCCTCTGTCTGTACTACCCTTCCCATTTAAACCTTTTAGTTTCCATTTAAAACACCCCAGCATCCAACCCTGGTTTCCATCTGATCTCTGCAGGATATGACATGCATCCAACTCAGCATGTCACGTGACTACAGGGGCTGGGTTCTTCAGCCAATCCATTGGCTCTCAATGCAGGAAGGCTTTGATACCATTGGATAAGACTGGTTCCCAAAGGTCTCCAAGCCCTGAAATCTGAGATGAGGGCTCCATGAACTGAGGTTATTGAAGTAAGGAAAAGAAAAAGCACTGGGGAATAGAATCAAAAACCAGTGTCTACAATGGGCATAACTCGGCAATATTAAAGAAGAAAAAAAGGTGGTAGACACCAACTACCCAATATCAATTTTAATAGGTGTACAAAAAAACTAACATAACACCGAACGCATAAAAAACATATATAATGAATTAGATAGGTCCAAGGCCGGATTAATGTAGGGGCGAATGGACCGGCCGCTCCAGGCCCCTTCCATTAAATAGGCCCACAGCTGCCCCAAGAATAGAGGAGCCGCCGGCCGTCCGACAGGTCTTCACACACACACACCGTCATGAAGCCGATGCGCTCAAGCGGCCCCACCGTGTTGTAAAATGTGCAGGAGTATTTTGGGCCAGAGCAGCCACTAGGTGTCACTCATTAGCTGCTCTGTGAGACACGGCTGCTCCTCCCCATCCTCCAGCACCTCTTCCTGTTTCCAGCCATGTGGAAGGAAGGCGACTGGTAAGTAGAGCAGGAGCAGCTGAGCAACAGCCAGGGGGAAAGGTAAGCTTCCCCAGCTGATGATTCACCCGGGCAGCTTTTTTTTTGTCATTTACCTTCACCCCTTACCCCCCACCCCCACAGCTCTCCCTCTGAACTCATTCGGAAGGAGGGGGGCAGCATGCAGGGGGGACAGTAAAGACACAGACAGGCAGAGGGATCACAGACACAGAGAGAGGGGGAATGAAAGAGAAAGGGGGGATGAAAGAGAAAGGGGGGATGAAAGAGAAAGGGGGATGAAAGAGAAAGGGGTGATGAAAGAGAGAGGGGTTGAAAGAGAGAGGGGGAATGAAAGAGAGAGGGGGTTGAAAGAGAGAGGGGGAATGAAAGAGAGAGGGGAATGAAAGAGAGGGGGAATGAAAGAGAGAGGGGAATGAAAGAGAGGGGGAATGAAAGAGGGGGAATGAAAGAGAGGGGGAATGAAAGAGGGGGATGAAAGAGAGAGGGGGATGAAAGAGAGGGGGGAGTGAAAGAAGGGGGAATGAAAGAGGGGGGGTTGAAAGAGAGAGGGGGTTGAAAGAGAGGGGGATGAAAGAGAAGGGGGATGAAAGAGAGAGGGGGATTGAAAGAGATGGGGAATGAAAGAGAGAGGGGTTGAAAGAGAGGGGGATTGAAAGAGAGAGGGGGATGAAAGAAAGAGGGGGATGAAAGAGAGGGAGTGAAAGAGGGGGGAGTGTAAGAGAGGGGGGAGTGAAAGAGGGGGAGTGAAAGAGAGGGGGAATGAAAGAGAGGGGAATGAAAGAGGGGGAATGAAAGGGGGGATGAAAGAGAAAGGGGGATGAAAGAGGGGGAATGAAAGAGGGGGAATGAAAGGGGGGGAATGAGAGAGGGGGATGAAAGAGAGGGGGGAATGAAAGAGGGGGGGTTGAAAGAGAGGGGGTTGAAAGAGAGAGGGGGTTGAAAGAGAGGGGGATGAAAGAGAGGGGGATGAAAGAGAGAGGGGGATGAAAGAGAGAGGGGGATGAAAGAGAGGGGGATTGAAAAAGAGAGGGGGATTGAAAGAGAGGGGGATGAAAGAGAGAGGAGGATGAAAGAGAAAGGGAATAAAAGAGGGGGATGAAAGAGAGGGAGTGAAAGAGAGGGGAATGAAAGAGAAGGGGAATGAAATAGAGGGGAATGAAAGAGAGGGAGAATGAAAGAGAGGGGGACTGAAAGAGAGGGGGACTGAAAGAGGGAATCAGAGAGAGGGGGGATGAGCGAGAGGGGGAATGAGAGAGAGGGGGAATGAGAGGGAATGAGAGAGAGGGGGGATGAGAGAGAGGGGGAATGAGAGAGAGGGGGAATGAGAGAGAGGGGGGATGAGAGAGGGGGAATGAAAGAGAGAGGGTTAAGGAAAGAGAGGAGTCACAGAGAGACAGGAGTCACAGAGGGATGAGAGGAGTACAAAGAGAGTAAGGGATGAGAGATGAGTACAGAGAGAGCGAAGGATGAGAGATGAGTACAGAGAGAGCGAAGGATGAGAGAGGAGTACAGAGAGAGCGAGGGATGAGATGCGTACAGAGAGAGCGAAGGATGAGAGAGGAGTACAGAGAGAGCGAGGGATGAGATGCGTACAGAGAGAGCGAGGGATTAGGGAGGAGTACAGAGAGCGAAGGATGAGAGGAGTACAGAGAGAGGGATAAGTGAAGTACAAAGAGAGCAAGGGATGAGAGATGAGTACAGAGAGAGGGATGAGAGAGGCGTACAGAGCGAAGGATGAGAGAGGAGTACAGAGAGAGCGAGGGGTGAGAGGAGTAAAGAGAGCGAGGGGTGAGAGAGGAGTACAGAGAGAGGGATGAGCGAGGCGTACAGAAAGAGCGAGGGATGAGATGCGTACAGAGAGAGCGAGGGATTAGGGAGGAGTACAGAGAGCCAAGGATGAGAGGAGTACAGAGAGGGATGAGTGGAGTACAAAGAGAGCGAGGGATGAGAGATGAGTACAGAGAGCGAAGGATGAGAGGCGTACAGAGAGAGGGATGAGAGAGGCGTACAGAGAGAGGGATGAGAGAGGCGTACAGAGAGAGGGATGAGAGAGGAGTACAGAGAGGAGTCTAGAGAGCGAGGGATGAGAGATGAGTACAGAGAGCGAAGGATGAGAGGTGTACAGAGAGAGGGATGAGAGAGGCGTACAGAGAGAGGGATGAGAGAGGAGTACAGAGAGGAGTCTAGAGAGCGAGGGATGAGAGAGGAGTCACAGAGAGAGGGATGAGAGAGGAGTATACAGAGCGAGGGATGAGAGAGGAGTACAGAGCGAAGGATGAGAGAGGAGTACAGAGCGAAGGATGAGAGAGGAGTACAGAGCGAAGGATGAGAGAGGAGTACAGAGCTAGGGATGAGAGAGGAGTACAGAGCGAAGGATGAGAGAGGAGTACAGAGCGAAGGATGAGAGAGGAGTACAGAGCGAAGGATGAGAGAGGCGTACAGAGAGAGGGATGAGAGAGGAGTACAGAGAGGAGTATAGAGAGAGCGAGGGATGAGAGAGGAGTCACAGAGAGAGGGATGAGAGAGGAGTATACAGAGCGAGGGATGAGAGAGGAGTATACAGAGCGAGGGATGAGAGAGGAGTACAGAGCGAAGGATGAGAGAGGAGTACAGAGAGATGGATGAGAGAGGAGTAGAGGGATGAGAGAGGAGTACAGAGAGGAGTATAGAGAGAGCGAGGGATGAGAGAGGAGGCACAGAGTGAATAACCCCTTCTGTTAACGCAGTCCTACGTCAGTCACCCAGCCACAAATCCACTCCTAGTTCACTCCAGCCACACACATTCATCAATCTCTATGACGCATAGCCCCCATTCACATCACATTCAGTCACTTTCACTCCTATAAATGATTTTTTTTTTCTGCAGCAGATATTTTTATTATTTATGGGACCTTTTTTTTATCATTTAAACACATTTTAATGCATTTTTATTGGTTTAAATACAAGAATAGTGTAGTTCCATTTATTGTTTTTTGTCTGCAGTCCAGTGGGCTTCAGTGGCGTTTGGCTGTCAGTCCGGCAGCATTTGGCTGGGACCCTGGGTTGTCCATAGACAACCCAGGAAGTCTGCCATCGTACGACCTAGGTTGTCCGTAGTCTGACGACCACATTGGACGTCAGAATATGGACCCAGTGGACGGTCAGCCTAAGTAAATTTTTAAAAAAGGTGTAAATATCCTTTCAGATAAGCAAAGCAACGCGGATGGTTGCCTCAGTATCTAAAAATAGGCCCACCGAAATCCTCAGCACCAGGCCCATGATACCCTTAATCCGGCCATGGATAGGTCACGAATTGAAACCACCCAATGAGGGATGGTTACCTCACTAAGGCAATCCTGTTGGTCTGTTAAATCAAGCAAATCTGAGTAACACAGTCTGGCTAATGTAGGCTACTGAGCGGCATTTAGCAATATGCCAGGCATTCATACAATCAAATCGAAAAGCATTGAATAATTCATAGTCTTCGGAGGACCACCTTAAATGGGTATAGAGGTCGACCGATATGTGGATAATTATGCGCACAAAGTAGCAAGATATTGTATAGACTGTGTAAAGTATCAATGCTATGGAGAGCCTAACAATTAGCTCCTATATATGCCTGATGTGCATTCATTGTGACACAAATTGTACTAAAAAATGTAACTGTGCAATCATAGAAACTGTTAAAGCAGCGATACAGCATAGATTTATAACCATAGAACCATCAAACAGCACAAAAGCCATACAACAAAGATAGCTACGCCCTCATTGTTTAGGGGTAAAATTACATAGGTGCCAAAGTGGGCAAAAGTGACCAGACCCACAATATTAAACTGTTAAAAGAACTTCACTCCTCAACATGTTTCGCCGCACACAGAACCGCTGCTTTTTTTTTGAAAAGCTGGTGTTAACGGCAAATCTGAACTTCCTGGCTGAAACCAAATACACCAGCCCGAAAAAAAAAATCCAGCAAAGTATAGTTACACATTCTACACATACCCAAACAATAAAATGGAGAGGTAGTGCGTGTTTTTATTATTGCTGCAGCATATATACTCAGATTGATTTTGACAGGTGCAAAAACTTAACGGGAGACAATTGTGGTTCTTAATTCTTATTTTATTACGGATGAAAAAATGCACTCGGAATTTATTACCAGCGTTAATTTACGCGCTTTACACTGCGTGCAAGAAAAATAGCGCTGCGCGTGAGTTTTTGCGCGAAGCAATTAATAGAGCCCTGAGTTTGTAATCGATGGGGGGGACAAAATTGAGTGGGAATTTTTTGTGTATAAAGATATTGCACAATGAGAAGTATTTTGTTCCTATTTTTAAGGTATAAAATAAAAAGCCTTATTTGCTACCCTTTCGCTGCGGAGGACGCGCTCAGCGCGTCCACCCGCAGGTAGCGTTGCCTGCGGAGGACGCGCTGAGCGCGTCCTCCCTTTGCAGCCAGCGATCGGCCACATTCCGGCCGATCGCTGTGCCCCCCAGGGCGGGCTGACATTCTTGAAGACAGCCCAGCACCCGGGACCGCCGCCGGCACCATTAGATGTCATCGCGGCGGTGCGATGACATCTAATTCAGGCACCCCCCCCCACGTGTGCGGAAGAGGCGCCTGAAAGGGAGGGGGGGAGGTCCTTCGGACCTCTCTCCCTCCCGATCGCCGGCTGTCACAGGGTTAAGGCAGGCACGGTTTGGAAGGGCACAGACCTTGGATGTTGGCCAAGCTTTCGGGAATGCCCTCTGAGGACTGGCGTCATCGTGCACGATGACGCCAGTCCTGGAGTTAACCCCTAACTGCCACCAATGGTGGAGATAGGGGGTTCCAATGAACCCCCTATCTCTCGATCTGTGGCAGCTAGGGGTTAATGTTTGGTACTGTTGGATCGGCCAGAGCATGGCCTTTCCAACGATACCAAACATGACCAGGAAAAAAGTTTTGTTTTAAAAATTAAAATTAAAAATAATAAACAAAATATTTTAAAAAAATTAATAAATAAACAATTTTTTTTTCTTTTTTGTGGTTTCTTAATGCAGCAATATTGTTCCCATTTCAATTATAATGTGAACAATGATGCTGCACTAACGATTTTTGTATGCGGTGCGTTTGTTAAAAATCGCGTAATTTTCACCAAAAAAAAATGTAACGAGACCCCATCTCTAATTTTTTTAACAAGCGCACCCCATACAAAATATAACCGCAATTGCTCGCATGTTAAAATGTGAAAAAAAACACTTTACACGTTGTAAATTATTGAAAATTCATATTTTATTGCATTTTTTGGTTTAATATACAGACAGGACATGACGTATACATATAATAATGACATATTATGAATCTGCCGAGTCTGCCGGAAAGAACGATTTATAATATGTCTGTGTCATATACTAAAATAAGCCTTAAAAACACGTTTAAACAAGATGAGCGAAACAGGTAAAAATGAGCTCAGCACAGAGGTGTGAAATGCCTCAGCAGCAAAAGGGTTAAGGTGTGACACTGCATGTTGAAAACCTTCTCTTATCCACAAATTGGGTGTAAGATTTGTGCGCTCTGCTATTGTGTTTTTTTGTTGTACACTTCAGACGGAGTCTTACACTAAAATGTTTGATTGTCAGGGAGGTTTATTTCCTAATCAGAGAACAGCGATGAGTTAAACCTTTCAAACATGGGTTTATTATTAGGAAAGAAGATTTTCACAATGTGTTTATTATCAGTGATAGACAATTGCAGCTTTGTCTCCCGGTGTCATTTTTGCCACATAAGGAAACTGTCGACTTGCGTACCTGGTACAGCGTATTAATATTACCCTGCCATTAATTAACGCACCGTTTCCTAGCTCAGGTGCTCTTTTGTAGTTCTGGCCTGTCTGACCGAACATTACATGACTCATTTTTCTTGGTTCATCTTGGCTTGCTTTTTCCATTGACCCCGACTACTGACATCCTGACTGCTCTTGGCCTATTGTTGCCGAGTATCCTTGTTGCCAATGAATTCCGCTTGTGTTGGCCACGTGTCTGAAAGAAAGCATTCTTACTTTTTCCTCTCTGGATGTGTTACAGCTCGGATGTTAATGTGTTGATTCCTGTTCCAGGATACCAAAACAAATGCATTTAGATTTCAATGTTTTATTTGTTAATCTTTGAGGAAATCTTGGCAGAGTTTCATACATCAGACAAGGACAAAGTTTTGAACTGAGTTAGAAAAAACGAAATTATAGATGTTCAACTGTTTATTTCGGTCTAGAACCTGCAGCTCCGTCAATATGATGGATGTACGAGTAACCTCTTCACTGACAAGTTCGACTATTCTCAATCTGCTAGGCACCTCCTGTCCTGATATAGGGCCACATTACGATCTTGGTGCTAACGTTAACGCTCACCTGCGTGACCATCAACGTTAGCCGCGGTGGCTACCGCATATTACAATCCAAACGCCAACGGGTTAAGTAACCCTTTACCGTTTGGTATCTTGCACTTTTCAGCGCGAGGTTACTGTACTGTGCGCAACATGGGGAGCGCAAAGTGTTAATCAGCGCTGGATTACAAAGTCCTAACACTGATTAACATCTGGCTGTGGTTAGCAAAATGTTAACCACAGCCTGGACTTAGTGCTAACGGATTCCGCTAGTGCAGAATCTGTTAGCACCATCAGAAATCCCCCCAAAAAATCAGATATTCACCTAGTATCCCGCGACGAGGACCGCGGCTCCGTCCGCCTCCTCTGTCGCCGGGAAAAGAGGGAGAGACTGGGGGAAAAAGTCCCCAGTCTCTTCCTGCAGATCACTTCAACGACCTGCCGGATCTTGCGAGGCGAGATCCGGCAGGTCATGTGACCGGCACAGGGGAAACTCAATAGAGTCCTATGGACTCCATCGAGTGGATGCTCGCAGTGGCACTTAGCACCGCCTCGAGCATCCCGAGGCGTAGCACCCGCTAACAATGCAGGCAGCTTTTTAAGTGCCTGCAATGTAATCTCACGTTAAAATGGGGGCGGTAGAGAGAAAACTGTGGCACAGTTTTTTTTCCCTTGCGCTCCCGTTTTAGCGTTGAAAATGTAATGTAGCCCATAGAGTATAGTCAATACGGTGTTCCACAGGAGCAATGCATAGGAATTTTATTTATTGCAAATTAAATTAATTTCCATTTGGATTCCAGAACATGCCCCTAAAGGTTTAGTGCTGTGGGCATGATGCCTGAGGTGCTTACACTTTTTAAAACTGTAAGAGATCTCAGTACCCTGACTGGGTCACATCTGTTAATACTGCTTCCTTGCCGGAGCCCCATGCTCTCCCCAGCAGGCTTTTGTGCCTTCCTCCAGTCCTTAGATGAAGCTTAGGGACAGGTGCATGTAAAGAGCCTTGCTAGCATCCCCCAGAAATAAGATGATCTGGAGATCTGGAGATTTCCTAGGACAGCAACAACAAATGATCACCTTTATTGGGTTAGATATACACAGTACCAGGGTAGCATGGCAGTCAATAGAAAATTACACCCTGGCATTTTACAGCACTACATCATAATCCTTCCCCTAGAAAATGTTGTGAGTTTCCCATGTTGAAAATTTCTGATGTTATTGCTCCTTCTGCTTCATGGCATTTGGGACATAATTAGACTAGGACAGATAATGAGATAAATATTTGCTCAACATTCCTAGACAAGACAGGACAATGACAGTCGTGGATGGTAGACAGGATTACAGTCTAAAGGCATCAGACAATGGGGCAGTGTTTGCCTGACAAGGACAGTCAACAAAGACCACTCAAACATACACAGATAATTAACACATTCCTGAGAGGGTATGCTGGGAACAGCTAAGGTAAACTAGCCAGCAATTCTATCAGTAGATAGACAATAACATTATTCATACATAACAGATATTACACAAACACCCTGCACCCTACAGGCACAGTGCGACTTCAACATAAGAAATGTCAGGGAAATAATATAGAACATGAGGCCTGCACCTCCAAAATACATCTCTAGGTCCATGTCCCCCTAGTTTAAAGTGACACACGTCACAAAGACCGTCTGGGAATATGTTTAAAATGACATCTCCCCAGCTGATCCTGCACAGAGACCAGAACTGCAGTAACTCCTTTTAGCCAGCAGATGGCAACATATGCCAATTAGTTTATTACAGTAAGGAATACATTTGTAAATTTCCCAAAATATTTCTTACAGTATAAATAATTAAAAATGACACACACACACACACACGTTCCCGACATTGGTTTTCTAGAAAATACCTTTGTGCTGAAAGGATTGATATAAAAGTGAAAAATATGGTGTGGTCGACTGTATTAAATTTTTGATATACACCAATCCGTGCCATTTATAAAGCCACATAAGCGGCCAGTTGCTTTAAGAAGAAATATAAAATTTCACCAACTTTTCGGGTTAGAAATTCATGATAAGATAATGCCAAATGTATGAATAAACTCTTTGAAAGGACCTTTATTCATGTCACGAAAGCAAGCCCCTTCAAGTCATATGTAATTCCATACGCCAAATAATATTACTGACCAAACTGAAAATGCGAGCAACGGATCACGCACAGATGCAAGACGTTCATAAACATCCAGCGAGACTTGTATGAGAACATTTTTGTTATCTTAGCTTAATTGAAAACACTCTTGAACTCCTGATCAGAACAGTCCATCAAACGCTAACACTAGAAATACTTGTTCGACTAAGCAATTTCCATTTTACACCGTCAGATCATTTGAAGTAGAACTGAAAATTATCACCTAACTTATTCCCAGAAGTTAATAAACTTTTTTCCCCCAAAAAATGTAGTCATTTTACAATCTGTTTTTAATAGAAAGAAATAGAAAGAAAAGCCAATGCAAATAGTTGGAAAATAATTATTTTATTACATCGGAATCTACATATTCCAAGTAAAGTATAATTTGTGATGCTGTTTAAGGTTTCATTGATCGGTGACTGACTAAAAGGGTTGAATAACGTTCAGGTTTTTGCTTTTTCCAGTAAACGGGGTCTAGATCAAAGATCTTCAGGTTATTCACAGAGCTTGTTCATTTGTTGAGGTCATGTAAAGAAAATCAAACAGAATGAAATATCATAGTGTGAACCAATTTCAACACATATATAGTACGGCTGAATGTATCAGGACTCACATTTTTAAGAGCGCATATCGCTCAAGTAAATCCACATGCGGGTTTTTTAAGGCATACCCGTCTGCCACCACTTCACGATGTTCCAGGACAATATCACTCTCGAACTCCTGGAACATCGTGAAGTGGTGGCAGATGGGTATGCCCTAAAAAACTCGCATGTGGATTTACTTGAGCGGTATGCGCTCTTAAAAATGTGAGTCCTGATACATTCAGCCGTACTATATATGTGTTGAAATTGGTTCACACTAAGGTATTTTCTTCTGTTTGATTTCTGTACATGTCCTCAACAAATGAACCGGCAATGAAAACTTACTCATGTATGTAAAAATCTAATCTCCTTGAGCATGTGTTTTGGTGTACGGGAGTGCTGCACTATATTTTCTGTTTGTTTGTTATATTCAGTGGTTTTTGGGAATAACCATCCTAGTGTACTAGCCATCCACATTACCTATTTCACATGACGTAGCGCCACTGTACTCCTGTTTTTTCTTCATATTCACAGAGCTTGCCCCGAAAATGCACTGAACAGTGAACTTCCCCGTACAGTGCAATTTCGTGGCCATTCAGCTATTCACAAAGCAGGCAGTTCACCAAATTTTGGCGAATTGCCAGCAAATACGATGCCTGTTCGATGGCAGTGAAATCCCCCGTAGAGAAGCCATGGTTAATCTATTCAGAAAACACTGAACAGCAGGGAAAAGTTGCCGAAGTGTCCTGATGTTTAGTGCTTTCAATCGGCAGGTTTATTCAGGCTTCAATGTTAGTGTTAGTCAATGTTAGTCAATGTCAGTGTTTTATCCAATATCTAATATACCATTTATTATTTTAATCTGCAGCAAAGCGTCTCTATTTTTTAGGATCTTTAAGGAATTTTTGGGGATTTTTTTCAGCAATTTTTTTTCCTTTTTTTTAAAATAGCAATTTTTCTTTTTTCTCTAACAAACCTTTTTATTATCATTCAAAGGACCTTATATGTTAATTCCAGACATTTTTGTTCAGTAGTTTTTTTGCAAACAGCGCTTCATTTTTGACCCTTATTTCTCTTAACCCGTTTGTTGGCTTTTTCCGGCAGCTGGTCGACGCTGCGTTCGGCGGATTGTTGGCTTTTTCCAGACATGTTTAGTGTGCTTTTTGCTCTTCGACCATGAAGAAGCAAGTCAAAATACCATTCAGCACATCCCTCCAATACAACTGTGGAGAGGCAAGTCTCGACTTTACGAGAAGCGGGTTCAACTAACCACCAGGTAGTTGATCTACAATCATGGATAGATGGCCGGATCCCCTAGTGTCCTTGGGCAAGACAGGTGTTTTGCCCAAGGACACTCGGGGATCGGGTCGTCTTTCCATATAACTATATGGATGCGCCTACCTCACAAAATACTTGTACTTCTCATAGATTGTAGGTTCCCTTGGGAACAGGGTCCCCCTGGATCAGGTTATCATCCATGTGTGGTATTCTAATGTACCAACCCCTCGTACAGTGAACTTGTAAAGCTCTGCGGAATATGTGGTGCTATATAAATAAAGGATAATAATAATAGAGCTCCACCACCCTAAATCTTTACTGACTGCCATTGTCTTTTCTAAATGTAGAATGTAAGGAGTAAAGAAATAGAAGGGTGATAAGCCATGATGTGCTAGAAGTTTAATGACGGTCATAGCACAACAAGAGCTGACGAGGTTATAGTTATCATCTGCAGGGATCACGCTAGGATCAATGTTTCCAATGGTCTTTGAAAGAAGGCCACCGGGCATGACCAATCATCTCATTGATTGAAAAAGAAAGAAAACAGACCTCCACCAGGGAGGTGAACAATCACCCCACCCCGAGTAACTACTAGACACCGGGCGTGGACACACCCAATAAGGACTAAACCTAGTAATGAACTGTAACGAAGCGAAAGGAGATATAAGGGATAAACCCTCAGATCACTGAGAGGGAGTGCTGATTTAAAACATAACTTTTATTAGTCATAATAAGACACACAGAAAATAAAACCGACAGTAAATGTTAAAAAACATATAGACACTTAGACGTAGGCACGATATGTTGCAGGGAGAGCAGAAATATGTAACAGATACAAAGCGAATTGCTTGGTTAGAACTTGTGGGGAACAAATATATGCCTTCAGTGGAGATGGAAAACCACAGTATTGATAATGAATTGAAGCAAATGCCCCATGGACATAAAATGCAAATAGTACCTTAATATTGACAAATAGAGAGTATTAAATAACACCGCACTGAAATACATGCACAGTGCCCACAATTGTACTGAGGATAAATTAGCCCAAGGTTGGTAAAGGCCAGAATATCGAACTACATACAGAGACGTTCATTTGGCCTGGCTACCTTGTATAAAAGCTTAATAAAGCTATAAGCTGAGGATTGTGAACTGCTTGGTTAGAACTTATAAGAAACGAATATATGCCTTCAGTTGGAGATGGAACACCACAGTATTAGTAATGAATTGAAGCGAATGCCCCATGGACATAAAATGCAAACTGTACCTTAATATTGGCAAATAGAGAGTGTTAAATAACACCACACTGAAATACATGCACAATGCCCACAATTATACTGAAGATAATTAGCCCAAGGTTGGTACGAGCCAGAATATCGAACTGATTCCTCGTGGTCTGCGTATATATGTCAATCCGGCATCTCATATTTCTACTGAGGGGTTTCATCAGGAGTGGCAGGAGGCAGCTGAAGCATGTTCCCGTAAATTTATGGAAATTGTCTGCAAATATGAGAACATTGAACTAAAAAAAGTCGATTGTGAACTAAGAGAAACTGTTGAGTTACTTAAAAATGACACTGATGAAACGGCTTATGCCAATATTGAAGTAAAATTAAAAGGTCAGATGGATAGATATGAGAGAGATATAAGAGACCGTAAACAAAGGAAATTTTTGAGAGATTCAGATGACTATAGAACTGGTTCTATTTATAAATTCGGTAAGGATAAAAGTAAATCTATGGGATATGTATCATCTTGTGAAGGTGAATCATCTGATACTGACGTAGAAAGCAACAGCAGTCAGACCAATCAACCTAGAGGAATCCTTAAAAAGGGAGTCTCTTTTTTAGACAAAGACATTGTCCCAGAGAAGTTGCGAGATCGAGGGAAATGGGCCTATCGAGGTCACAGGGGCAGGAAATATCATTAAGTAACGTTGGTGGTCAGTATACAGTTACATCTCATGACTCCGTGATTCAGCCCAATACATCTATCCCCAATACATCTTATTTTTCCTCAGATTCTGTTGACTGCGGGATGAATTCCCCTATTCTTACCATGTCTAAATCCTCTTTGAATTTAACATCTAGCGATTTTGTGACTACAAAAAATTTAAACAGCACAGCTATATCCCATTCAGCTGTTCCCCCGGTCTCTATATTGCCACATGAGAATACATGTACCAATGAATTCCAGTCCATCAATGTACAGATGCCAGGTGGTCAAGCATTAAGAATAATCAATCTATCTAATTTTCACTTAAATTCCAATCATATCAATGTTTTGAGTAAAGGCCTATCATATGTTCCACGGCCATCTGTTAATAAGTTTGAATGGACCAAGGACGTACATCTGTTCGGTCGCAAATTGGCTCTACATAAATTATTTAGAACCAAAGATGAAGTGAGAGCCAAAAAATTGGGCCTGGAATATGCCGATTTATCGGTATTACAAGACCTTATGGACTTGGAGGATGAGTCTACCATCACAAAAGTAGGCTTGACTGAGTTAAAACCAAAAAGTAAATTTACTCCCAATCTGAGGGATTATGGGAATGTCGATTTATTTTGTAAATTGGTTTGTTCTGACATCGACAAACTGGATAAACACGAGATTTCAGTTTCGTTTGCCGATAACCTTTCATTGGATGATCGTAATGCTTTGTGTGATCTTGAAAAAGATAAAGATCTGGTGATAAAACAATCTGATAAAGGGGGCAATATTGTCTTGATGAACATAATCAATTATAAAAAAATGGTTATGACTGTGCTAAATGATGAATCTACATATGAGAAACTAACCGGTGACCCTACTTTTAGGTACCTAGCACAACTGCGATCGTTGGTCAATTTGGCCTTTGACAATGCTGTAATCTCTAAAACAGAACGAGAGTTTCTGATTCCATCTAATCCTACCATTGCGACCTTCTATTGCATTCCAAAGATCCATAAGGATGCACATCAACCTCCTGGCCGTCCCATTGTCTCTGGTAATGATAATGTAACCCAGAACATGAGTATATTTATCGACAAAATTTTACGAAAATATGTCGTTTCTTTACCATCTTACATCAGAGATACCAAACAGGTGTTACAAACTCTAAAAACAAAAAATATCGATCAGGATATATTGCTCTGTAGCCTGGACGTGGAATCGCTGTATTCCTGTATTCCACACGATCTGGGTTTACTACATATCAAAAAAACACTTGAAAAAGATGAGACAATGAGGGATACAACCATACAATTTGTCATGTCGGCACTTGAATTTATTCTGACACATAATTTTTTCATCTTTGATGGTCAATATTATCACCAGATCAGGGGAACTACTATGGGTTCTTCCTGTGCACCCTCGTATGCAAACCTATTTTTGGGCATATGGGAGGAAGAATGTGTCTTTGGCGACGTTATGAGCCCGTATAAATCTAAGATCGACAGCTGGTCTCGGTATATTGATGATGTATTCTTGACCTGGAAAGGTACTGATATGGAATTTAGAGACTTTGTAGCTAAACTGAATGATAATGCCCTTAATCTCAAATTTACCTTTGAAATTCAGAGCAAAGAAATTAATTTTCTGGATGTTAAAATTTCCAAGACGAATACTGGAGAAATTGCTACTTCCTTACATCGTAAAAAAACTGCGTCCAATAATTTGTTACATTGGAATAGCTTTCATCCAGAACCACTCAAAAGGGGTATCCCCTTTGGGCAATACCTGCGGCTGCGCAGACTCTGCTCGACCAATGAGGAATTTGTGGCAAGATCACAGATCCTAAGACATGACTTTAAAGAAAAAGGTTACCCCAATCGCTGTCTCAAAAGGGCATTTCAACGTGCCCTATCGTTATCAAGAGATGAACTTTTAGAGGAGCACATTAAACCTGATGCTAAACTAATTAGATGTATAGGAACTTTTGATGCAGGTTGGCATTACGTTAAGAAAATCATGGATCGCTATTGGCCCCTTTTGACACTTGACTCTCAGTTAACAGATGTCCTAACTGAAAGGGCATCAATTACTGCAAGGCGAAGCCGTAATCTGAGAGATATGTTGGTTCATAGTCATCTAACCATTTCATCTTCCAATAAACCCCGCACATGGCTATCTAAGGACTTGCGAGGCACTTATAAGTGTGGTCATTGCGTAGCATGCCCGTATATTCTAAAATCATCCAAGACTCTCTTTGATTCAGCGAATGTATCGAAATTTGAAATCCAGTCTTTTTTCAACTGTAACTCAGCAGGCATTGTATACCTTGCTTCCTGTATTTGTGGTAAAAAATATGTAGGAAAAACTTTACGTCCATTTAAAAGACGTATCATGGAACATGTGCATTCCACCAAGAGATTACAGGAGACTCCGATTTCTCGACATTTGGTTCAGTTTCATGGAAGCAATGCTAAGGTTTTAAATTTCTGTGGGCTTGAATCAGTACCAGTATCTCCCAGAAAGGGCGATTTTGATCTAAAGTTACGACGTAAGGAATGCTGGTGGATCTATCAGATGCGTTCCCTTGCTCCTCTTGGTCTAAATGAAGGTTTTTCCTTTTCACCGTATATTTGAATTCGGTTGATCTTTTCCTGCCATTACATTCAGTAGCTACGAAATTAAATAGGTTGGCATATATATATATTCTTTTGACCAATATGTCATATCGGTTTTTCATTTTTCTCTTTTTCCCCCTTTTTTTTTTTTTTTCTTCTATTTTTTGCCTTCGTGTAGTTTGGTGCACTTTAAGGGTTATTTTATGGCCATATGGGTCCACTGCTCTTGTGACTTTTTGGTCTCGAGTTGATAACTTAATGAGTATTTTCACCCAATAACCAACCTCTGATTTGCCCAAATTCATACCATTATGATGCTGCGGTGATGCTATCCAGCTCAGTCTATTCTGACATGTAATCTTTGTCGCATAGTTGTATGTTCATATATATTTCTATTGCTGTTTTTTTTTTTTTTTTTTTTTTTTTTTATTATTTTATTTCTTATAAAAGTATTGGTATCTATGTACACTAGTTCGCCTCAATGATAGATCAGCGAACAAGTATTCTTTAAGCCCTGAGCAGCATGTCCCTTATTAGCCTTGTCCATAACTATCTATTATTCTCTCATAGAAAAATTTCATTTACCTAATTTATGGGTTTCTCTACTGTAGATGGCAACTAAATTGACATGGATTACTATACTTTGATTGCCTATACGCCTTTAACAAGTCTTTAATGTGCCGTATTATGTGGCTATGGTATTAAGATCCATCTATATTAGGTTTTCCATAAAACAATGCAGCCTCTTGGGGCCATTTGTTATGTTATCTCCTCCCATTGGTGTTTAATGTCAGGTGTTATGCCAGTCCAATCATTGACCTCTCATGAGTTAGACAGCCTGTTATCACTTCTCTCACTTAGTATTGTCTATTTGTCAATAAGCGTCATTATGTGTTTGCGGCCACATCGTTCTATGTGTCCATCTATTTAATCCCTGGGTGGCATCATACCACTCGGTATCCAGCGGCTTTAGCATGTCTGTGATTATTCTGCAGCCATGTAGTGGTCCAAATGTCTCCTATCATGCTGGGTGATATGTCAATTAAACTATGAGCCTGCTCTATCTGTCCATCTATATAATCTTTGGGCGGTGTTATATTGCTTGATACATAGCTGCGCACCCAGCATATCTGTAACTATCCGGTGGTTAAAATGTATTGAAATACGTTTTATTAAGTGATCGTGGTACCATCGCCGATTTATTTACATATTAGGTTGCCTCCACTATTAGCATATTTTTCTGTGGTCACAGGTTAGATCATTGTTCCTATTGGCTGACTAGGGTCAGGTGCTTAGCCAGACCAATCACTGACCGCTACCTGTATCATAGTATCTACACAACAGATAGATATGTGTGTTGGCAACAAGCTATCTGGATGGCCTCTTCTAACCACACGGCGTCGAACCCATGCCATTTTAACACCTCATTTATTGTGCAGTGGGTATGAGATGGCTCGTCTGCCGTCGGCTGTATACACAAAAATATATATATATATCTTTTGGTGATTGGTTCCTTATGGAGATTATAACGTCCCTGTGTCAATTGGTTTGTCTGTTACAGCCTATGAGGGTTTAGATACTTCTTCCGTTTGTTGAAGTGTATTCGTATTACCATTGATTCCATTGGCTGTTAGACACATATAGCACTTTAGACAGATGGACCCTGCCGGCCACCATAGGCTCTTTTACGTTATTGTTAGCTTACAACTGCCAGCAATCAAGTAGTGATTGTCCACTCCCACTTCCTTCAAATGTCTATTTAATCAGCCTTGATGCCACATGGTACCGACAATAATTACAATCTGTGTTTGACTCCCGATGAAGCCGGTTCTGTACCGGCGAAACACGTGTCGAGTCCTGGTTATTTTTTAAAAATGTCTTGCACAATATGATCTGACAGGGAGATAATAGAATCTTTAACTTTTAGGGACAGCCTTTTTGGTCAATTAGGCGCTTTTTGCCTTTCCAATAGTAACGTGGTTCAGTGATGGTTGACTTTCCCATGTGTTGCTGATTTGTTAAGGACAGGTGCATGCCAATTTGTACGCTTTTGACTTTTCAATCTTTTGGTACTTTAACCTCTATGTCTTGTTGAATGGTTGATAACTTTAATTATCACATTTGATATATGCCTCTTTGCTAACTGATCCCCTTCTGTGAGTTTTTTCTGCCTCGCAGTTTACAATCTTTAGCTTATAGCTGTATTAAGCCTTCATACAAGGTAGCCAGGCCAAATGAACGTTGTTATATTTAGTTCGATATTCTGGCTCGTACCAACCTTGGGCTAATTATCTTCAGTATAATTGTGGGCATTGTGCATGTATTTCAGTGTGGTGTTATTTAACACTCTCTATTTGCCAATATTAAGGTACAGTTTGCATTTTATGTCCATGGGGCATTCGCTTCAATTCATTACTAATACTGTGGTGTTCCATCTCCAACTGAAAGCATATATTCCTTTCTTATAAATTCTAACCAAGCAGTTCACAATCCTCAGCTTATAGCTTTATTAAGCTTTTATACAAGGTAGCCAGGCCAAATGAACGTCTCTGTATGTAGTTCGATATTCTGGCTTTTACCAACCTTGGGCTAATTTATCCTCAGTACAATTGTGGGCACTGTGCATGTATTTCAGTGCGGTGTTATTTAATACTCTCTATTTGTCAATATTAAGGTACTATTTGCATTTTATGTCCATGGGGCATTCGCTTCAATTCATTATCAATACTGTGGTTTTCCATCTCCACTGAAGGCATATATTTGTTCCCCACAAGTTCTAACCAAGCAATTCGCTTTGTATCTGTTACATATCTCTGCTCTCCCTGCAACATATCGTGCCTACGTCTAAGTGTCTATATGTTTTTTAACATTTACTGTCGGTTTTATTTTCTGTGTGTCTTATTATGACTAATAAAAGTTATGTTTTAAATCAGCACTCCCTCTCAGTGATCTGAGGGTTTATCCCTTATATCTCCTTTCGCTTCAATCATCTCATTGGCTGCGTGATCATTATGATTGCTCATAAAACCACCAGTCAATCTCTTACAAGGAAAACTAAAACTTCAGTATCCTAATCTACTACGTTAACAAATAAAGAGAAACTTAGCAGGGCCGGTGTCTTGGAAAACCATAGGGTGCGTGCTTCAGATGAATTAAATTGTGCCAAATATTCCAGAAGAGTCGCTGGAGGTAAACAAAATACAATAAAGAATGGAGGACAAAAACGTGACATGTTTCACCGTTAAAACATGACTTATTCAGAAGAAAAAGAGGCCCAAAGGACGTAGTAACATAAGAAAAAATGACAGAAAGCAACTTTTTTGTATCCAATTCTTTGGTCTAACTTGACAATGGCAGAAGAAGCGGTATACAATATGGCGACATGGATAAGGTCTCTACACATACATTTTATCTGTTAATTTGAAGAGTATTGCAAATTGTGTCAAATAGCTGAATTTGGAAATCTAACCGTTGGGGTTTTTGTTGATGAATTTGTGATTCCTGTGTAGCTGCCATCCGACTCTCTGTTTAGGGAATAACCACGTAAAGTGTTTATATTGTGGATTCTAGACTAAGTTTAGGTTCACTTTGCCTACAGCATTTCTAAAAAAATTCAAAACCATCCAGCAAGCAAGTGTTCCATAAACAATAACCAAAGGAAAAAGTAGTTATTTTCCTCCAAGTCAGTATCTTATCCCATACAGTTGTAATACATTGCTTATACTCCGAAGGCATCCATGTAACCGAGCCAAACCAGTGACGTAGAGTGCAGTAACGCGGTATTGATCGGGCGGCTGGGCGCTCAGACCAACACTAGGCTCTTTGATAGGTGTAAAAATACCATAACTTGGTACACACAGCAATGCGTTAGTATGTTGTAAGTCAAACACCTGCATCCTTCTGGCTTTATTAACCCCTAACTCTATCCTGCATAAGGAGCCGTTTTCATACTCATCCGATAAATCCAGCGAATGGAAATTTGCTCTTCTTTTTGACGAGGGCTGGATTCGGCAGACCGAGTTTATGATAGCTTGTTATGTAATTCAGCGATACCCTATTCAGAGAATAAAATGCATTTTTAATGATTGATTGATGCTGCGTGCAGGCCTTAATGGGGTATTGCAAGCAAAGTGGGCCTAGGTACAACAGGTTCACTTTGAGGGCACCCAAGCAGACTTGTCTTCTAATGGTGAAGTTCTCGCCTCTCTAGAGGGAACAGTTTGCAGCATTGTTGTACTTATGACAGTCATGTTGTAGGGGGGACAGGAACTCTATAAGGGTTATTCAAAGAGCACCGAACTTGCCACCGAATTGTACCGAAGTGAAATTCACCACAAGGTGCACTTTCGTGACAGTTCCTCTATTCAGAGAGCTGTCAATTCGCCAAACACCAGCAAATTGACAGCGAAATACGGTGCAGTTCACCGCAATTCGGTGATCTTCTGCGGCAGTGAAATTGTCCAATTGAGAATTAATGACTAATCTATGCACAGAACGTCGAACTGCAACAAAATGTCATTGAAATGCCCCAATTTTCAGTGGTTCAGTTTGACTGGATTTAACCAGCAAATCCCATAGGATTCAATGTAAAACATATTACTGTTTTTATTCAACCGTTTATTCTTTTCAGTTTCAGCAAAAAGCCTTTTATTCAATTATTTTTTATATTTTTTGGTATTTTTGAGGATTTTTTGGGTGAATTTTTTGTTTATGGCATTTTGTTATTCTGTAACAGACCTTTATATGATCTCCCTGAAATTTTGGTTCTCTTTGAGCAACCATCTATATATTGCATGACATCTTATTTTTGTAGATCATTAACAGCCCACCTATTTAACAATCATGAGGGGTGACGAAACGTACCATTAAACGCATCTATATACGTGGTATAGTATACTAAAACTGTCCAAATAATCTGGCAGACGTATGTTGCCCTTTGTGAGGGTTGGCTTTGTTAATGACTGACAAGAAAATGAACAATACATTCGTGCCTTACGTTTACACCAATGGACAACACAAGGTAATGGTACTGGAGCAAAGTGTTAAAGTGAATGAGTTCAGCTTTTAAAAATAATTTTATAAATATTTTTTTAGTTAAATATTTAGAAATACCCCACATCCACGACCAAATAAACTTTAGGAGCACCTGGTGGAGATATGGAGGTATTTCTTTTGAAAAAAAGTCTGTAATATCATGGGATTTGGCACGGAAACTTAAGGAGTTATACAATAAACATGGATTTTTCAACGAAGTACATCATAGTTGCCAACAGTAAAAAATAACCATTGTTGCAACTATAGTGAGCTTTGGCTATCCGCAGACGAAAAATTCAATGGTTACAGGTGAGGTTGCTGCACACAACACAGAATGATAATATCACCATTATTCTTCTGTATAAAGAGTCAACTGCAGCTATTCTTCAGTTACCAATGCTCTATGGTTTTCAACGATGACTATACTTCAACGATTTAAAGTACCGATACCCATTTAACTCATACTGAAAGAATGCACCTCTCCAGTAAGTGTCCTTGGGCAAGACATCTAACGGTACATACTCGCCACCCAGGACATACTTGAAAACGAGAGAAATGTCAATGTATCCTTCCTGGGAAAATATGTTCAAGAAAAAATGTTAAAAAAACAAATTCTGGAAGACTTCAGCCGAAGCAAAGGTGAAAAGTAAACTCAACAACATTGTCAGAAAGTAGGTGGAAACATCTGTGTAACTTCCGCAGAAAACTATCGGAACTGAAAACTGAATACTGAAAACGAGCGTCAGGGGTTGCTGCACCTCTCGTGCAGAGATGACGTCCTTGGCATTCAGTACTGGTCACCCTTTCTGGGTGATTGCATCTGATTTGCATATGGAGCATTCATCCCTGTAATGGCACAATCGAGCTAAAGCCTTGTGAGATCTGGCCCCACCATAGAGCAGGCCACTAGTGCTGTTGCTCGTTCTCAAGACCCTCATAAACCTCTTTCTTCTCACTATGCCGAGAACTACGATGGCTTAAACCACGATGGAATCAGTGAAAAATACATTGGAATGTCCCTAAGTAGCACACTTAAACTTTGTTTTTGCTCACTTATAGGGTTAGTCCAGACGTGGAGCCCTTGCTCAAGGTGCATCAGCTATAGGCTCCTGATGAGGCCTAATAAGGCCAAACTGTTAATTGAAAAGCTGATGCTTTTTTCTTGCAGAGGAGACTTCCTTGGCATTTCAGTAGTGGTCACCTGTTCTGGGTGATAGCAGCCTGCTTTGCATATGGATTAGTTGTCTCTGTTATAACACAACACCGAGCTAAAACCTTGTGAGACGTGAGAGGGGACTTACCATAGAGCTGCCACTAGTGATGTTGCCCACATGCAGTCCTTTGATATACATTTTCCACAAATAGTAAATTAAGAGTTGATCCACTGTAAGTCAAAGTAAATTCATTGTTTGTGCAGTTTAGCGTTGGTCCTTAGTGAATAACACCTTTAAAAGCCACCAAATTAAATGGAAAAATGGAGTCATTGGTTTATTAAAAGGACATTATGGTGACAGTACATTCCACTAATAATACTATAGCTATTCCAACAATGCCAAGTGACATTCTGATTCTGTCTACACTGTATCAAACTTTATTTCTGGATGGGTTAGCAGCAGGGTCAAGTCGTAAAAAAAGAAGTGTGGGAACTCGCCAAGATTTCTGTCCTCCAATTAGAAAATATCTCACATGTAACACTAACACACACTCAGATCTGATATATTTATGTATTTATATGGAATATAATCAAAAATATATGATAAATCCAATGTTTATTTTGACTTAACAAGAAAATATATAATTGAACACCTAATGCAAGCTTTATAGTGTATGGGACCAATGGTAACTCCGTTCAGGAACTCCGCTCCCTCGCGTTCCCCGTTGACTTACCCCTGGTTAGCAGGGTACATTATGCTGTAGATTTAGGATTTCTATGGGTTATGGTTAGGTTGTTTAAGGGTTAGGGGGTAATACAGTCATTCGGACAAGGATTTCAGGGGGATATCTAACTTCAAGGGACTTTGCTCTGTATCTCTTATCTTCAGCCAAGATGGGAATACAGTCGAAAACGCATTTCTTAGCATTCTTATGCCAATTCAGTTTCCTGTTACAGAAATTCAGTAGTTTAAAGGCAGACAGAAGGAGGGAGGGAGGGGAAGGGAGGAGAGTCTATTTTATCCTACTCTCCGTGCAAACCAGTTGTGTTTTTAAGATTTGTGACATTCCCACAGTTGCCTTGCAGGTTTGATCAGCTTATAGTTCTTCTCATCGTCAATTATATTACTACTTCAAAGAAACATGTGGCTCCCCATGTACTTTTCAAATACCAATTTTATGTGCTAACAGCAGATCAAATAAGTTAGCTTCCAAGTTGCCAAGAGGTAAGAAGAAAAAAAACGTATCTCTGGCATAAGGTATCCTTTTGTGATTTTCTTTAATCATTCCATCAATTTCCATATACTGTATATATAGAAAGATTCCAGTACTTTCGGTGTACTATGTTTTACATTACAATCCAATTGGAAACATGCACTTAAACTTCCAATTTCAAGATAGGAATGCGAAAAAGCAGAAATCGGCAAAGTCAGCTGCCTTGTGTCACAATATACCTTGCATGCATCAAATCGATTGGCAGAAAATGTTGACATCCCGTGCAATTCTGCACCAAAGTAGCTTGAAAGGTTTTCCACTCTAGTAGAAATTCATCTTCAGTTCAGGAAAGAGTCTCATTAAAAAGACAGGGTGTAATTTGATGTAATAAGCTGCTAAAACAACGGCCGGCAGAAGCTCATCGGATCATGAACTCAAAGCAGTGGGGGGGGGACTCCAGTGTTACAAAAGGCCTTAGGAAAAGCTCAGCTATGAGGCCTCTCTTGCCGTGCACAAACGGTTGAAATTAACCCAATAGATGTGAATTAAGAAAGACAATTCGCCACTCTAGGAAGACACGTATGTGAATGTGGGAGTGGATTTGTGAGGAACATCACAATGATGTTCATTTACACAAATTCCATTGTTTGAGGCCCCAGTATGAAGTAGGCCTTAAACAGCCTATTTTGCCTAATTATAGAGCCACCTCTGAGACAACGACCACATTAGGCTCCAAGACAACCCACTGTTATTTGATAAGGAGCTGTAGTGTATGCAGCTGCCCCGCAAACGCACCTTCATAAACTTACTATATCGTATAACTCATTCTGCTGCTTTTTGCTACAATGTAACTACATGACCCACCATTGTGACATGTTAAAAGAGCTAAACTGGCCGTCACTGGAATCCAGATGCACTCTTCACCTTTCCAACCTGGTGTTTAAGAGCTTTTCTGGGAAGCTACCACCCTACCTGAATAGGCTGCTTCCCTCAGCAGTTCCCTCATCCTATAACCTCTGCTCCAGGACCAGCACCTTACTTGCAATAGCACAATACAAAAAGAAAGTGGCTCGATCCTCATTTTCCTACAGAGCACCGCAATTATGGAATAACCTCCCAGACGCCATCAAATCTTCCCCCAGCCTAAAGTAAGAGCTCCCGATTAAAATACCTGCATACAGAATGCACCTGTAAAGATGTAACATAATGACTTTATTTCCTACATATTTATTTCTGTAATAATCTGTATATTTGTGTTGTTTTTTTACTATCTTGCATTTTATTACTTTGTATTTCTGTAACGACTGCAAAAATTTCAATGCTCTTGAACCCAGGACATACTTGAAAACGAGAGAAATCTCAATATATCCTTCCTGGTAAAATACTTTGCAAATAAATAAAAAAATAAGTTGGAGACATTGCAGGAAGCGAGTGCTTAGGCTTATTGTCTAAAAACCCAATTGTGGGGAGTAGACAATTCTAACTCATTAAATCTATTTCTGTTGATAGAATTTATAAAAAAAAAAATATGTGGTAGAGAAAAAAATAAAAAAGAAAGACTGAGAAAATAAAAATTAAAGCTTGCCTAGCACAGCATACAAATAACGGCTGGATGGTGTAGAGGTAACATCACTGCTCTATAACCGTGGAGACACAGGTTTGAATACCGGCCAGAGCACCTCTCCAGTAAGTGTCCTTGGCAAGACACCTAACGGTACATACTCGCCACCCAGGACATACTTGAAAACGAGAGAAATCTCAATGTATCCTTCCTGGTAAAATCCTTTCTCAAAAAAATAAAACCATATATATGGGTAGTTTTAGATTTGCTCTCACAAAGATTGTAGGCAAATCTGCATGTAAATGGATAATCTCTCGTTGGCAGTGGCACTCAATCAAAGCCTCCAAATGCTGACAAGAACCTTTTGCCAGATCAGGTAGAAGTTGAATTTGTTTTTTTATTAACACGGGAATTGGCAGGAGAAGTGAAAATTGTAGATGAAATAGCCGATTTGGAAAGTGAGATAAATGAAAGAATTTTTCTGGTTTGGCTATTTTGACCTACAGGGTTATTCAAAGAGATCCGAATTGCTTGAGAAAGGTAACCGAACGCTGAAAATCAGCGTTCAGTTACCTTTCTTGGCCATTCGGCTATCCAGAGAGCAGGCAATTCGCCAAATCCTGGCGAATTGCCTGCACATACGGTGCCTGTTCGGTGCCTGTTCGAGGGCAGTGAAATCCCCATAAAAAAAAGCACTGCTTCGGCTATTCAGAGAACAAAACCAGCAGTGAAAGGTTCCCAAAATGCCCTGCCATTCTGTGGTTTAATTCGACAGGTTTATTCAGGAGAATCCCATAGGCTTCAATGTTAAAAATATTCCTGTTTTAATTCAATATCTAATAAACCGTTCATTATAAAATTCTGCAGTAAAGAGTCTTTTTATTTATAGATTTTTTAGGATATTGTAAGCATTTTTCTGGATATTTTTTTTAAACCTTTTTTTTTCTTTTTTCTGTAACAGCCCTTTTTATTATCATTCCCTGGACCTCATATGTAAATTTCAGACATTTTCTCTCAGTAGTTTCTTTGCAAACAGCTTTTCACTTTTCAAACATTCTTGCAAACTGTTTTGCTAATTTATTCACTGCCTTCGTCTGTGGTGTCGGCTTTTTCTCGGCTTTTTCCGGCGGCTTCGCTGCGTGTGATCGGCTCCTGCTCGGGTTTTTCCGTTGTTTTCGGCAGGGTTAATCCAGATGTTTTTGTGGGTTTTCGGCGTGCATACACTGGGTTTTGCGGTTAGTTGTCGTCGGGTTTGCGGCGACCTTTCCCTGCAATTCGGGGACCCTGTGGTGCTTGCTGAATACACCGAAATGGGATTGGCAAAACGAACCAAATTGAAGAGAACGAAAAGTCACCGAACGTGCGGTGACTTTTCGATTCTCTTTGAATTACCCTGTATGTTTCTTCACTTCTACCAATTCTCCTGAGTTTCACCTTTAGTGAATAGGCCTGTGAGTTTAAACTAGCACCAACGTCATGCAACACATTTCATCTCCACAACGTCTTCAGGAAGGAAGCACAAATGTTTAAAACATGCATATCGAGGCACAACGACATCAAGTTTAAATGAAAACTTAAACTTAATTTTCCAGGACACCTGAGAAGAACTCATGACACACGGTTTAATAAAAAACATCAAATTATTAAACTAGTGATATTTACATTTAACATTTTTGACAATGAACCATTAAAATTTAAAATAATATTAATAGGTAGCAATGGTCATTAACCACTTCGCTGCGGTGGACGCACTCAGCGCGTCCAACCGCAGGTAGCGTTCCATGCGGTGGACGCGCTGAGCGCGTCCTCTCTTTGGGGCCAGCGTTCGGCCGAGTTCCGGCCGATCGCTGGCCCCCCCGGTGCGGGCTGACATCCTCGATGTCAGCCCAGCACCCGGAACCGCCGCCGGAGTAATTAGGTGTCATCGCGGGGGCGCGATGACACCTAATTCAGGCGCCCCCCCGCATGTGCGGAGGAGGTGCCTGAAAGGGAGGGGGGGATCGTGATCCTTTTCCGGAGCTGGCCGACATCTTGGATGTCGGCCAAGCTTCCGGGAATGCCCCCTGAGGACTGGCGTCATCGTGCATAGCACGATGACGCCAGTCCTGCAGTTAACCCCTAACTGCCACCAATGGTGGAGATAGGGGGTTCCAATGAACCCCCTATCTCCCGATCCGTGGCAGTTAGGGGTTAATGTTTGGTATTGTTGGATCGGCCAGAGCATGGCCGTTCCAACAATACCAAACATGAGTATAAAAAAAAAAAAAATTAAAAAAAAATTATAAAAAAAAAATAAACACTTTTTTTTTCGTTTTTTTGGTTTGTTAATGCAGAAATATTGTTCCCTTTTCAATTATAATGTGAACAATGATGCTGCACTAACGATTTTTGTATGCGGTGCGTTTGTTAAAAATCACGTAATTTTCCCCAAAAAAAAATGTAATGAGACCCCATCTCTAATTTTTTTAACAAGCGCACCCCATACAAAATATAACCTCAATTGCTCGCATCTTAAAATGTGAAAAAAAACTCTTTACACGTTGTAAATTATTGAAAATTCATATTTTATTGCATTTTTTGTTATAATATAATATACAGACAGGTCATGACGTATACATATAATAATGACATATTATTAATCTGCCGAGTCTGACGGAAAGAACGATATATAATATGTCTGGGTCATATACTAAAATAAGCCTTCAAAACGCATTTAAACATGATGAGCAAAATCGGTAAAAATGAACTCAGCACAGAGGCGGGAAAAGCCTCAGCAGCGAAAGGGTTAAAAAGGACACAGCAGCTAACCCTTAGAAAGCATACTTTCTTTGCAGGGCTGCCTTCAGAAATTTTGGGGCCCCTTATTGAATCACTGATCGGGGCCCTTCTTCCTGGCACAGACCATACTAATTGCTGCCTCAGTGAGGACTGTGTGTGCTCTTATCGGCCCCAGATGCCGCTGCCACGGGGATATTTGCTGATATCTTGGTGGGCCAGTCCTGGGTGGCGTGGAAGGAACCATACACCTGAGGCACTTAGACAAGCTGTACAGAGTTTAGCAAGGGCCAGGGCCCTCTGGAACAACTGGGCCCCTGAACATGTCATGGACTGTTACCCCATGATTGCAGCCCTGTTTTTTTTCCCCCTTCCTTATATAGCAGTTTTATTCAATTATTTAGCTATAATGTGTAAATAAAACAAGACAACATCTATTGACTCCCCGTGGGTCCTTTTTGGGATCAACATAGTCAGGTTAACGCTGCCTTTTGTGGATACCGGCTGAGGAGATACATCTGCTGTCTCTGGGATGCTGAAAAGTTCTGAGGGATGACACCCTCCCCCCCGTTACTTACTTTAACAGAGACTTTTCCCCCGTATTTTCCCCAACCCATGCCATTGCGTGCGTTTCCCCTTTTCACACATGGCAGACTCTGATTTTGTTCCCCCTTCTCCTGTTCCCTTTCCCTCCCCTTTGTCCGATGAGACTGTGAATTTACGGGAATGCAAGTTTGATTTGACTTGCTGGTGGAGTCCTGGGAGTTGATACCACCCTTTTTTTTGTGGTGGGGACATGGGTAGACTAGTCCCGGACGTGCCACTGGAGTAGGTACCTATTCTCTATCCACTCCACTTGGCTATGGGTCTCCCGGCCACGTGACCCCTTCCACGCCTCCGGTACCTGTTTTGGGCATTGGAGTGTGCAGGGAATGTCACCCTAAAATGGGCAGTTATCCCACTTTCCCCCCACCTTTGTTAGGGGTGATTTTTTTGTCCCGCCCCATCCCTGGGCCCATCCCGTGATTTATCTGTTTCCCCCTGCAGAATTTGTTCTCCCGTTCCTCGTTTGTTTCACTCTATTGCTGCCTCTTTGATAACCTTTTCTGTATTTTTTTTTTTTTATTATTATTTTCTGTAACTTTGTAATGTGTTTCTTGTGACTTGGCCCTGTGTAGCCGTGGAACCTTTTAGGTCTATCTTTTCTGATGGTGACTTTTCCAAATAAAAATTCTTCATACAAAAAAAAAAAAAAAATAGGTTTTGCCAATACAGTAGTTACAAACTGGATCAAAATCCAATTATAATTATTAAAATGCATCTGGACGAGATGCAAAATAAAAAACAAATAAACAAAAGTGAAAAAAAAATATAAATATATACAGGCATGTAAAATGATGCAGTTACTCCTTGTTCCACTTTAATTACAAGGTTCATTGCGAGAGAATGGAAGAGCACAATACGTTCCATATTCTTCTGTTAATGAAAGGATTCACTGCAGTAAATTAGCCATTTGATTCCAATTGTTTGCAAATGTTCATAAATCTCTATGGGCGCGTGCTATTTATATGTTTTCTTCTCGAGACATGAGATCCACATGTTCCAGAGCAACACGCATTCACTTGTTTGTGGAAACAGATGTTCTACCGGGTAACGTTATGATTTCCGAAGTGATAGAGCGCACGTGTGCTTCAAGACACAGGCCCTGATCTATAATTCATGATTCATTCATTGACCCAGAATATGTGTTAAGAAAGCATTCACAGCACCGACTGCTACGAGTCTCAAATGCGGCGTGTCGGAACCCCAAGGTTTTAAAGTTTACCATGTCAAAGCTCTGCATTATTCTTTCTGATCTTAGGGATTGAAGGAAGTCTGATTCGAGGGCTGAGTGTCGTTACGAGAGATCGTTGGGCGAGTGCAGCTGGAGGTCATTGGAAGAGATGAAGTAGCTCTTAAAGTCCCTTTAATTTAGCCGAAATGCAATATATCGTTTAAGATAAAGCAAAAAGATGCATGTTTGATGTTACATTATGTGATGAAAAAGGAAGAGCAGGTGTACGACAAAAAACAAAACAAGAGAGACATTCTTTGAACCATCTGTCAAGATGTTTTTAGTTGCGAGCAATAAATCACTTGAACGCTTAAATCATGAAGATTTTCAAACTTGGAACTTGCAAAGAATACTTCTAAACAGGGAGGGCTCTATTACATTCTTCACGCAGAAACGCGTGAATTTTTGTGCGCAGCGTTAAACGTTAACCAGCGTAAAACAACGCTGGTATTACAATCCTCGCGCATTTTTTCATCCGTCAAAAAATAACGTGCTTAAAACGGACGCGCAAAAACGCCCACGCAGCAACGTTGCGTGCAGAAATCAGTGTGCGGACTGTTTTTTCACGCGATTCAGCCAATCAGAATTAAGAACCACAATTGTCTCCCGTTGCGCCTGTCAAAGTCAATCTGCACATATATGCTGCATCAATAAAAAAAACACGCACAACTTCTCAATTTTATTGTTTGGGTATGTGTAGAATGTGTAACTAGACTGTGCTGTATTTTTTTTTTTGGGGCTGGTGTATTTGGTTTCGGCCAGGAAGTTCAGATTTGCAGTTACCACCAGCTTTTCAAAGACGTTAAAATTATGCACGCAAACGCTGTGCATTAAATTTTGCGCATAGATTGTAATACTATCCGCATTTGTGCTCACAATGTTAAGTATAGGACGCGCGCAGTACAGTACGCTCGCGCAGCGTTTGCGCAGGTTCACCCGCGATAGACGTTAACGTGCTTTTTTTGCGCGGAAATAGTAATATGACATTTAGCGCAAAGGGTTTTGCCCCTCGCGTTAATGCGTTTTTGCGCACGCTTTAACGTTTACTTGAAGAATGTAATAGAGCCCGGAAGGAGAAGGTTTCATATTGAAATTCTAAAAGATTCTCAACTTAACCTAGTGACCAACAACAAGCAATATTAATTAAAACATGCATATATGGGATCCATATCACCACAGTCATTCCAAAGAAGAAATCAATGTGTGTTGTATGTATGGTATCTCATACTGTATAGCATGAAATTATTTCATTATTTCTCTGTATTCTCCCTGCACAGGAATCAGACATTGGGTCTATATGGATAGCAACGTAGGGCCCTGTTCCGCAGTTACCGAAACTGAGAAAAAAATTGGTGCTGGACAACTACCCTTGTGGTTTCCCTTTTCCCACACCTGTTCTGCACCATCCTGTTTATTAGTGGCTGGCTGTGGAATGAAATGTTACCGGCAGCGTCTCTGCCACTGGTATCGGCTCCTGTAGCCAATAGGATTCTATGGAGCCCAGGGTGTCCCAACTGAGCAGGAGCTACAGAAGAAGCACGGAGGGTACTGGAAACTAGTGTTGCACTGCTCACAGCGAGAGGAAGGAAGTGGCAAATCGTGCTGCCCTCTTCACTATGAGATGAGTATAGGTTTTTTGAGGGCTATTTTATTGCATTAAGTGATTTTGCAACTGTAGAATTACTTAACACAAATTCCTGGAAGTTGGTATTCCTCAATGAGACACTAGTTCCAGAGGAGAAGAAAGAGCTACCATAGAATAGCTTATCCCAGGGACAAATTAATGCCACCTATACAAGGTATGGGAGAAGTTAATTTACAGTAAGGACACGCTATAATCGAACTTCTAGCAAACCTTGCATCAATTTTGTCCAGCCGTAAAGATATCAGCTGAAGCCAATCTGTATATCCGCTGCAAGATAATATTTTGATTACAAATGTTGAACAGGGCCCATAGTTTTTAAAAACAACATATTTCTAAATGTTCAAGTCTTGGCCCGATTGAATGAGACAAAGTGTTAACATTTCTGGTTCTCACTGAAACCAGGTGGTAGATAAATAAATATGCAGGAGAGTGTAGGGAGAATTTCTTCTGGTAACAGTTTTACCAGGGTATGATAAAAAAACTGGTTGACCACAGACAGGTCATTCTCAAAAGACAATAATCCCCTAAATTAATTTAAGGTCACTGTTACCTGTTAGTCTATGGGTGAGTAGACTAGACCAGTGGTCCCCAACCCTGGTCCTCAGGGCCCACTAACAGGCCAGGTTTGCCAGATATCTGAAGCACAGCACAGGTGTTATGATTTGCTGCTCAGTGATTGCAGGATTCAGTCTGCTTTTCCCCATGGTGATCTGCAAAATCTGGCCTGTTAGTGGGCCCTGAGGACCAGGGTTGGGGACCACTGGACTAGACCATTGCTAATCTGTTACCAGACCTAACAGGCAGCTCAACCAATCAGAGTCGTCTATGCTAAGCGTGGGAAGGCATTATAAAGGCCATATCCAATGCCCATGGGTAGGGTTAGGTGGAAGATGCCTTGTGCCCCCCTCAATTATTTTTCACTACATACAGGTATTCACTACTTTTGAATATGGACTACTTTATGCCAATGGATGGGGGAGCGGTTCCCCCTTTTATAGCTACCATCTGCCATGTATGAGTGAGAATTTGTGGTGTACTCTGGGCATGCAAAGCCCCTGTGGACTGTACAACTCGCTTGATTCTCACAGTAGGAGGCTAAGAACTAGTGAGCAGTCTATTCCATTAATTAATGGTGGCAGTTAGTACTATTTTAGCTGACCCCATCCTTGCTATGCTATGTCATGAGGGGGGCATAGGGTGCTATGGGGTCTTTTTGCCTCCATGTGCTTTCATAGTTTTCTCTTTTTTTAGCATTGTACAGAGGCAATTAATTAAATTAACACTTACACTGTCAAGCAATGTAAGTGGAAAACCAGATTTGGATCACCCAAATTAATGGTAAATTGACTAAACGGATTTGATTTGCACGTATAAGTCTATATACACTCACCGACCACTTTTTTAGGTACCTGTTCAAGTGCCTGTTAACACATATTGCTAATCAGCCAATCACATGGCAGCAACTCAATGCATTTTGGCATCTGGATGTGGTGAAGATGACTTGCTGAAGTTCAAACCATGCATCAGAATGGGGAAGAAAGGGGATATAAGGGACTTTGACTGTGGCATGGTTGTTGGTGCCAGACGGGCTGGTCTGAGTAATTAAAAACCTGCTGATCTACTGGGATTTTCACGCACAACCATTTCTAGGGTTTACAGAGAATGGTCCGAAAAAGAGAAAATATCCAGTGAGCGGCAGCTGTGTGGACGAAAATGCCTTGTTGATGTCAGAGGTCAGAGGAGAATGGGCAGACTGGTTTGAAATTATAGAAAGGCAACAGTAACTCAAATAACCACTCGTTACAACCAAGGCATACAGAATACAATCACTGAATGCACAACATGTCCAACCTTGAAGCAGATGGGCTACAGCAGCATCAGACCACACCAGGTGCCACTCCTGTCAGTTTAGAACAGGAAACTTAGGCTACAATTCGCACAGGCTCATCCAAATCCAATAGAAGATTGGAAAAATGCGACATTCAGATGGAAGGTTTAGAATTTGGCGTAAACATAAAAGCATGAATCCATCCTGCCTTGTATCAACGACTCAGGCTGGTGGTGGGGGTGTGATGGTGTGGGGGATATTTTCTTGGCACACTTTGGACTCCTTAGTACCAATTGAGCATTGTTTAAATGACACGGCCTACCTGAGTATTGTTGCTGTCCATGTCCATCCCTTCATGACCACAGTGTACCCATCTTCTGTTGGCTACTTCCAGCAGGATAATGCATCATGTTGTAAAGCTCAAATCATCTCAAACTGGTTTCTTGAACATGACAATGAGTTCACTGTATTCCAATGGCCTCCACAGTCACCAGATCTCAATCCAATAGAGCACCTTTGGGATGTGATGAAATGGGAGATTCGCCTCTTGGATGTGCAACCGACAAATCTGCAGCAACTGCGTGATGCCATCATGTCAATATGGACCAAAATCTCTGAGGAATGTTTCCACCACCTTGTTGAATCTATGCCACGAAGAATTAAGGCAGTTCTGAAGGCGAAAGAGGGTCCAACCCGGTACTAGCAAGGTGTACCTAATAAAGTGGCCGGTGATTGAATATTGTATATATAATCCAACTTCCAGCTATATCAGTGGTTCCCAACCCTGTCCTCAGGTCCCCCTAATACAGAAGATTTTAAGGATTACCTTGGGGAAGTGCAGACCGAATCCTGCAATCACTGAGCAGCAGATCATATCTCTGCCGAGCTACAAGAACAAATTTATAAATATATCACAAAACGTTTAATACCTTATATATATATATATATAAATCTGTTCTCATAGTTGAATGTTTTTCCATTTGAACAGGTATAACATATAAGGTTGTTATTACATGTTCCTATCTTCTCGCAAAAGCCGTGAGCACCGGCCGGCACCTTTTTAGAGCGCTGCCCCTACCAAGGGAAAAAGATAGGCTACGTGGACTCCGCGAGGGATTGGGGTTACCCTGCAGTGACCAGAGAGAGATGACACACTCTAGGACAATCATATTAAAGTTGGTTTAGATTGATCAGTTTGGTATTACTTGTCATTTTCTGGATATCACTGCACTTCTACAATCTCTGGATACCTGCAGCATTTTGTTACCCATACGGATAGAAGCTTATTACAAAGTTTCTACAGATTGTGTACGTGATTGAGATATGCATGAAACAGGCAGCCATATTAAATAGGACTATGAAAGCAAATTGTCTACAGTTTTATAAATATAGCCCGGGGATATGGAAAATAAGAACTTAAATATAATCTGCTTACCATATACTCTTTTTTTTTTCCCATTAAATCAAAGTACAGATGTTTTCGAAACCTCCTGAGCAGAAGTTAATATGCGTATGCTCGGCAGCTTAAAGAAAGTTGTCAACTTGCTAAATTTCCAGATGGGCAGAGCCCTTATGGTGAAGTATATGGAGATCATTAAATATGTTGATGAATTTTAAAATAATCATTCTAAACCGAATAAAACAAAAAAAAAAAAGATATTTGGCACTAACATACGTGAATAACAATTACAAACATTGTTCCAGATCGATGCGATGCACAAAGCGGTGGTAAATCCAGACCTATAGCTAGAGCTTTGTTGTTTAATCAAAATTATTTGAACTTGGCAGCAACAAAATAGAATATTAAAAAGAACAGCTGGGGAAAAGTATCAATTTTTTTTTATTTCCTCGAATGATACATGAAAAACACAAAGAATTGTATATGGTATGGAAATATCAGAAAGCCAGAAATAAGAGTATTTAATGAATATCTAATATGTTCAAAAGGAAAAACATTTAGCCATGAGAACAAATATATAACAAAATTATTTAGAACTGGTTTTTATTATAAAAAGGTTAGCATGAGACTACAGAAAATTCAATTTAAAATCAGAAACCAAAAAGAACGTCTCATTCAAGGTAATGAGTTTTGCTTTAGAGGTCTATGATTTCAACGATATGATCAATGTCTGGCCAGCTCGATTCTAAAATTGGTAGAAGCTTCAAAGCAGCTGAAATGGCACATGGTGCCACATGGAGTCACGAGGTTACACAGGGCAGCTCAAATTTAGGGGCAACATATTATCCAATGTACATAGACGTGGGGACGCCAGAGAATTTCTCCAGAATCAAATCAACATTTACTTTCAGTCTGTTTTGCAGATTAACCCTTTCACTACCATGGTCGCATATACTCAATGTTCAAATTCTCCTGCAGGAGCCCAACATCGAGTAAACTCGATCTTGCTATATTCTTGGGCACTTGAGTAGTTCTTAGATCGTAAGCTCTCGAACAGGGTCCTCTCTCCTACTGCTCTTGTGCGTTTAACTTGTATGTATATTTGTTATTCTGCCTCTCCTATTGTACAGCGTTACAGAACTTGTTAGCGCTGTATAAAAACTTGTAACTGTAAGAGGATTTCATTAATGCAAAATCACCAGAGTATAGCAGTACGAAGAGATGCCTTTTTTATTGGACTAACATTACATTTAGAAGACAAGCTTTTGAGAGTTATAACTGTCTTCTTCAGGTCAGGACGCTGTGCTGGGCAAAATCATGGAACTGAACAATAAAGAGCAAACAGAGGGGGGGGGGTCAGTATAGGTGTCGTAAATACTAATAGTGGAAAAGTATGGTAAAGAAAGGTAAACAGTGGAGAGATCATAGGCCCATAAAAAAACCAGAGATAGACATCACGATGTGGATCTGTTGATCCAGTCTACACTATTAATTAATTATTAAGGAAATAGGTTTACAAATGGGCTTTAAAATGTGCCACCATATTTTCAGCTCTCAGGACATGTCATTCAAGGTGCTGAAGCTGTTTGCACACCTCCGATCCAGGACCTGCACCTTACTTGCAATACCACAATACATAAAGAAAGTGTTGCGATCCTCATTTTCCTACAGAGCACCACAATTATGGAATAACCTCCCAGACACCATCAAATCTTCCCCCAGTCCCTTAAGAGCTCCCTATCAACATACCTCAATACGGAATGCGCCTGTAAACATGTAACATAGTGACTATATACAGAATGCACCTGTAAACATGTAACATAGTGACTATATACAGAATGAACCTGTAAACATGTAACATAGTGACTATATACAGAATGCACCCGTAAACATGTAACATAATGACTATATACAGAATGCACCTGTAAACATGTAACATAGTGACTATATACAGAATGCACCTGTAAACATGTAACATAATGACTATATACAGAATGCACCTGTAAACATGTAACATAGTGACTATATGCAGAATGCGCCTGTAAACATGTAACATAATGACTATATACAGAATGCACCTGTAAACATGTAACATAGTGACTATATACAGAATGCGCCTGTAAACATGTAACATAGTGACTATATACAGAATGCACCTGTAAACATGTAACATAGTGACTATATACAGAATGCACCTGTAAACATGTAACATAGTGACTATATTTCCTACATATTTATTTTCTGTTAATCTGTATATTTGTTTTGTGTTAATATCTTGCATTTTACTACTTTGTGTTTCTGTAACAATGTTCTTGAACCCAGGACATACTTGAAAACGAGAGAAATCTCAATGTATCCTTCCCGGCAGAGGCGTAACTAGAAACCTCAGGGCCCAGGTGCAGGAACCATGACGGGCCCCCCCACCATAGGCAAAAACATATTTTGCCCCCCCTCCTGTCAACATGCATTGGTCCCCTCCAGGTCCAGAATGTTGACTCCAGGCAATCAGTGTCCCGTTTTTCCAAGTCCACATTTTTAATGTAATGTGCACTATGTGTATCTCACAGAGCTCTACAGCAATAAACTTTGCAGTAATGTGTGGTGTGTATGAGCGTATAACAGAATCCACAGCAATAGAACTCACAGTAATGTGTGGTGTGTATGAGCGTATCACAGAATCCACAGCAATAAACCTCACTGTAATATGTGGTGTGTATGAGTGTTTCCCAGAGCTCCAAAGTAAAACTCACAAATAAGTATAAAATAAATTAAAAAGAGAATTATATATATATATATATAAATTTAGGCAAGCCCCCATGCTCAGGCAGGCGAGGTTGGGCCCCCCGGACTCAAGGGCCCAGGTGCGGTGGCACTCTCTGCACCCCTGGTAGTTACGCCCCTGCTCCCTTTTAAAATCCTTTTTAAATAAATAAATAGAGATCCGTTCTTCATCAGCAGAAAGTCGGAACTCCTGCTAAATTTTACATCTAACACTTTTTAGCCAGCAGGGGGAGCACTCTGCCTGTCAAATACGCTTACTATGTCAAAATGTATCTAAAATGTATTTTATGAAGGGCACGTTCATTTTTACGCTGTCTGCAATGGTAAGGTGTCTTCCACAAACCCACTGGGTCCTGGCAGTGGTTTTATGGAAGCCATCTAGGTAGCGAAGGGGTTAAGATTACTTTGGGTATTCGGTTTAATGTCATATTCCAGTGTCTTTATTTTAGGATGAAGCTAGGGATTTGTGAGACTTAATACTAAATATCAACTGTCAGATTTCTGATACGGTGAGGAGTTTTACAGTCAGTTTTGTCTGAAATGACGAGTATCGCTCGCATTCCTCAGTGGACTCCTTGTCACCTGAAGCTACAATATTATCGACCGAGTGCTTTAGGCTCTTAGAGATAGCTGGATATGGAGCCTGAATAATGCAATGTACATGTCAGGTTTTATATCTGTCAGAGTCTATGGAATATGCACAATTTTACCTACAGTCTGCTCGCTGCAGTATGTGTTACCGCAATGGACCACTGACAGGTGATTCATGCTGTGTGTTTAAAGAAATAAATACTTCTGCATATAATCTGCTGTAATAATACCGTGGCTTCAAGAAGACTGTCAGGTCTATTCAAAGAAAGGTGAAACTCAGGAGAATGGCTGGAGAAGTGAAAATTCTAGGTCAAAATAGCTAAACCAGAAAAATTCTCCCATTCCCTGTGTATTTTATAGTGGTTGTGAACCCTGAATGCTCAAATTTAATGTCACCCTATGTTTGAAGTATAGGATAATGGAAGATATCACATACGTAATTCTACAATGTGTTATACAATTACTTATGCGACAAAGTTACACTTTACAAAAACCAAAGCTTGAGACAATAAAGCATTTGTCCAGAGCATGACCAGATCAAGTTTACACGATGCTAAACTCCTGCATGAGCATTTTGAACATTGAGCATACTCGACCATGGTGGTAAAGGGGTTAATCTACAAAATAGGAATCCAACGTTTGAGACTTTGACCGCACTGTACCAATTTCTATCTGCATGGAATGATAACTGCTTTGCACAAGGATAGTTTAATCCTTTCGCTGCTGAGGCTTTTCACGCCTGTGTGTTTAAATTCATTTTGAAGCCTTATTTTATTATATGACCCAGACATATTATATATTATTCTTTCCGGCAGACTCGGCAGATTCATAATATACAGTCAGGTCCAGAAATTTTGGGACATCGACACAATTCTAACATCTTTGGCTCTATACACCACCACAATGGAGTTGGAATGAAACAAAAACTTTGTGCTTTAACTGCAGACTGTCAGCTTTAATTTGAGGGTATGTACATCCAACTCAGGTGAACGGTGTAGGACTTACAGCAGTTTGCAGATGTGCCTCCCACTTGTTAAGGGACCAAAGGTAACGGGACAATTGGCTTCTCAGCTGTTCCATGGCCAGGTGTGTGATATTCCCTCATTACCCCAATTACAATGTGCAGATAAAAGGCCCAGAGTTCATTTCAAGTGTGCTATTTGCATTTGGAATCTGTTGCTGTCAACTCTCAAGATGAGATACAAAGAGCTGTCACTATCAGTGAATCATTAGGCTGAAGAAACAACACAAACCCATCAGAGATAGCAAGAACATTAGGCATGGCCAAAACATCTGTTTGGAACATTCTCAAAAAGAAGGAACGCACCGGTGAGCTCAGCAACACCAAAAGACCCGGGAGACCACGGAAAACAACTGTGGTGGATGACCGAAGAATTCTTTCCCTGGTGAAGAAAACACCCTTCACAACAGTTGGCCAGATCAAGATCACTCTCCAGGAGGTAGGTGTATGTGTGTCAATGTCAACAATCAAGAGAAGACTTCACCAGAGTGAATACAGAGGGTTCACCACAAGATGTAAACCATTGGTAAACCTCAAAAACAGGAAGGCCAGATTAGAGTTTGCCAAACAACACCTAACAAAGCCTTCACAGTTCTGGAACAAGATCCTATGGACAGATGAGACCAAGATCAACTTGTACCAGAGTGATGGGAAGAAAAGAGTATGGAGAAGGAAAGGAACTGCTCATGATCCTAAGCATACCACCTCATCAGTGAAGCATGGTGGTGGTAGTGTCATGGCGTGGGCATGTATGACTGCCAATGGAACTGGTTCTCTTGTATTTATTGATGATGTGACTGCTGACAAAAGCACCAGGATGAATTCTGAAGTGTTTCGGGCACTATTATCTGCTCACATTCAGCCAAATGCTGCAGAACTCATTGGACGGCGCTTCACAGTGCAGATGGACAATGACCCAAAGCACACTGCAAAAGCAACCAAAGAGTTTTTGAAGAGACAGAAGTGGAATGTTATGCAATGGCCAAGTCAATCATCTGACCTGAATCCCATTGAGCATGCATTTCACTTGCTGAAGACAAAACTGAAGGGAAAATGCCCCAAGAACAAGCAGGAACTGAAGACCGTTGCAGTAGAGGCCTGGCAGAGCATCACCAGGGATGAAACCCAGCATCTGGTGATGTCTATGCGCTCCAGACTTCAGGCTGTGATTGACTGCAAAGGATTTGCAAGCAAGTATTAAGAAGGGAAAGTTTGATTTATGATTATTATTCTGTCCCATTGCCTTTGGTCCCTTAACAAGTGGGAGGCACATCTGAAAACTGCTGTAAGTCCTACATCGTTCACCTGAGTTGGATGTACATACCCTCAAATTAAAGCTGACAGTCTGCAGTTAAAGCACATTGTGTTTGTTTCATTCCAACTCCATTGTGGTGGTGGACCTGACTGTATCATTATATGTATACGTCATGTCCTGTCTGTATATAAAAATAGAATTTTCAATAATTTACAACGTGTAAAGTGTTTGTTTTTCACATTTTAACATGTGAGCGATTGCGGTTATATTTTCTAGGACTTGCGCTTGTTAAAAAAATTTGAAATGTGGGACTGTTTACATTTTTTGGGGGGCAAATTACATTATTTTTAACAAACGCACCCCATACAAAAATCGTTAGTGCAGCATCATTGTTCACATTATAATTGAAATGGGAACAATACTGCTGCATTAACAAAACAAAGTAAAAATATATTTTTTTAAATATTTTGTTATTGTAATTTTTGTTGTTTACTTTTAACATCGTCATGTTTGGTATCGGTGGAAAGGCCATGCTCTGGCCGATCCAACAATATCAAACATTAACCCCTAGCTGCCACGTATCGGGAGATAGGGGGTTCATTGGAACCCCCTATCTCCACCATTGGTGGCAGCTAGAGGTTAACTCCAGAACTGACGGCATCCCACTATGCACGATGACGCCAGTCATCGGGGGAGATCCTGGAAGATGTCGGCCAGCTCCGGGAGAGGATCGTGATCTGGTGCCTTTCGGTGCCGAATAGCCAGCTGAGGAAGCCTTATGATACTTTAATGTATTGGTGAAACGCGTTCTGGTTTATTTGCTTATTTGTTTTTAATTTATTTTATTAAATTTTTTATTCTGTTTTTTGGAGCCTCCTTTTATTTGAGAATCTCCTACTATTAGCTACCTATACGGAGCTTCATCTGATTACAACCACCTGTCATCAGTTACTTACACGGAACTCCATTTGATTCTTATCGTGTATTGCTGAAGTGAGTTCAACTTCCATCCTTGGAAATCTGATGGGGATCCTATGATTCGTCTTTGAAAAGGTTTTTGGGAAGCCAACAATATCCCTAAAGTGAACATACCTAGAACCAGGAGGGTTCTAATTCATGTGAGTACTACCACCTTGATTATATATATATGATACTTCATACAGGTTGCACTATGATCTATTCTCTGTGTTTTCTCTGAGGGACATCACAAGAAAAGAACTTGGAGAAAAAGATCACAAACGGGACATTGTTTTCTGTGAAGGACATTGATATCGCTACACCATTTCTTATTTTTTGTCTATTCCTGTGATGGTTGAGTAACAAGGACCATTAGGTGTATAAGCAATTTTCCTGATATTGATCAATTTATCAGCGCTACACTATTTTCTTTGTTTATTGAAATACGGTGCCTGTTTGATGGCAGTGAAATCCCCCATAGAGAAGCAATGTTTAATCTATTCAGAGAACACCGCACAGCAGAGAAATGTCAGTGAAATGCCCTGATGTTCGAAGGTTTCATTCGGCAGGTTTACTCAGGCGAATCCCATAGGTTTCAATGTTAAAAATATTCCTGTTTTTAATATCTAATAAACCATTTATTATTTTATTCTTAAATTTAGTCTTAAATTAATTTTTTTAATGATTTTTTTAGGCATTTTTTCGGCAATTTATGTCCCCTTTTCAATTAGCGTTTTTTCTTTTTTCTGTTACAGACCTTTTTATTATTATTCAAAGGACCTTATATGTTAATGCCAGACATTTTTGTCCAGTAGTTTTTTTGCAAACAGCATTTCAAATTTGAAACTTTAGTTTTTTTTTTAACCCCGTTCGGTGACATTTCGGTGCTCTCTGATTAACCCCTTAAATGAGTCCGTAGTGAACCCCCATCCAGCGTCCTGCATAGCGTAATGAGGACTCGCCTGGGAGATCAACCGATGTACCGTGTGCAGTAGTATCGCACGTTACAACTGGTTGGATGTTTTCCTCCCCATCGAGCTGCTATAACGCACGCCAGACGGGTCGACAATAGTGTTCAGTTCGATCAGTTTGGAGTTCGAACCGAACTTTGGTTGTTCGAACGTTCACGAACTTTGAACTTTTTGGGTGTGTTCGGTTCGAGTTTGCAAAAAAAAGAAATTTTGAAAAAAGTATAGAAAATGCTTAAAAAAATTAAAAAAAAATCTAGAAATAAAGAGACTCTTTACTGCAGAATATTATAAGCAACGGTTTATTAGATATTGAATTAAAAAACTAATGTGTACGTGCAAAGATTCTCAACTCTAAATGACCTGTGTTTTTCAAATGGTATAACAGGTGTTTTTAGTCTGGTCTAATCAATTTGATACATTGTAGACTATACTGAGGGGGTGGGGTGGTGTCGGCTTCTGATTGAGATTTGAGAAGTGTTAATTTCCCTCCTAAAACTTCTAATATGCTGTATTTCACCGCTGTGTGCTCAGCTCATTTTTACTTCTTTCGCTCATCATGTTTAAACGCGATTTTGAAGCCACATTTTCTTAAATGACCGACATGTTAGATATCGTTCTTTCCGGCAGACTCATAATATATCATTTTTATATGTATACGTCCTGTCCTGGCTGTATATTATGAAAAAAATGCAATAAAAATTGAATTTTTAATCATCTGCAGTGTGTAAAGTGTTGTTTTTTTTCACATTTTAGCACATGAGCATTTGCGGTTATGTTTTCTATGGGGTGCGCTTGTACAAAAATTTGAAATGGGGACTCGTTACATTTTGTATCACGGGGAATTACGTGATTTATAGCAAACACACCCCATAGAAAAAAATCATTAGTGCATCATCGTTCACATTATAATTGCAATGTGAACAATATTGCTGCATTAATAAAAATAACACACAAAAAAATACATGTTTTTATTTTCTTTTTTCTTTTTTTTACTTTATACCTGGTCATGTTGGGTATCATTCGAAAGGCCACGCTCAGGCCTTTCGATTGACACCCTCCATGACCCACTAGATGCCTGGAGATATCGGGGTTCAAATGAACCCCCTATCTCCACCAGGGAATTGGCCTGGGCAATATATATACGCATGATGTGAGCTGGCCTGGGCAATATATATATATACGCATGATGAAAATTTGCAAAGGATAAGGCACGCAAAGTGAAATTTTGATGTGTCTGAAATTGAAACTTACGTGACAACTCTTATTTTTTTTTTCATTAATTTATATTTGTTCAATACAGTTAATTTTAATTTGTTTAATAAAGTTAATTTAAAATGGTTTAATACAGTTTATTTATATTTATTTTACCTTTACTATTGGTGCTTTTCAAACTTTATTCTTAAGTAAAAAGAAATTTAGCAGTTTCATGTTGTGTTGTTTTTTTTTGGGGGGTTCAAGTAGCTGGTCTTGCCTAGGGCGCAAAATAGTCTAGCACCGACCCTGACCGCATGGTCCACCCCTGCACTCTTCCACAATACCACAGAGGGGTTACTGTATGATGGCACTTGCTGGCCTGGCACCAAAGGCACAATATTTGGCTGCACTGCCACTGACGCCTGTATCAGATTCATATCCTCAGAGGGGTGAGACTGTGTGACGGCACTGTTGCCGACGCTAAAGGCCCAATTTTAGGCTAGGGTCAAACGAACGCATTTTTCGCAGTGAACGTCAAAAGTGCGTCCGAACGCATTGAGGTGTTTTTTCACGGAAAGAGCTTAAATGGTCATACGATGCGCATTTTTGTGCTTGATTTTTTACGTATCCAAACCAGGAAACTTTGGGTGTCTGGACGTTATGTTGGCCGGACATGAGCAGCGTCTGACGTCTCCTAATCATGCACACACGCCGCTATGCGGACGCAGCGCACTCTGTACGTCAGTACTAGCGGTTCAGCGTTCTGAAAAAAATGCGTTCATTTTCCACTTGCGTTGCGCGGCCGGACTTTCGTGCGGCCGTACTTCGTATATTGCCCGTCATTGCGTGTCATTTGCTGCTAGTGCGGCCGTGATTAAGTGCGCCTAAACGCACGTTAAAAGTGCTCTAGTCTGACCCCAGCCTTAAAGCACCTATTGTTACTTTCATCCAAAGCCTGCATAAGTTTCACAATAATTTAGCCCGAAAAATCAGTAAACTTTTTCTGCGTGTCCGAAAACGTCTCCTCTTTTCATACAGACTGCCGCCCCAAGCAGTTGTTTATGGATAGATTAAAGGAAAAGCATTTACTGTCATTTGAAACGTAATTTTTTTGTTTTTAATTGTTTCTATACATCCTAGAAATCCGCCACTTCACGGGCAGGTTATGGGGACCTCCTAGGCACGATATTTGAAGGAATTTTTTGTGTTTATTTTTAACCCTTATTTCATGGAAAACTCACTGTCCCTTTAAAAACTTTTTTTTTAAACTTTTTGTCCTTGTTTCCTGTCCCCCAGGGCACTACCCGGACCCCCATACACCTTTTATGGCAAATATCTAGCATATATGCCCTCTTGGAGGGCACTCTAAAAACCGAATTTTCAGCCCCATTGACTTGTATTGAGTTCGAGTTCGGGTTCGGATTCGGATTCGAACATTTGGAAAGTTCGGGTTCGGATCCAAACTGAACTCGGGAGGTGTTCGGCTCATCCCTAGTCGACAAAGCGCGATCCTCCATAGGAGACATGCGCTTTCCAAGGGTGCGCAGAGCAAGGTGGCCACACAGATGTCCGGGCAGAAAAAAGGCCTGTTCTCATGGACATTCCTTCTACTTGTGGCCCCGGCCAAATGCTTCATCTTGTATTTCTATGCCCAGTTGTATCCGTTAGACAACTCAGTGTAGTTTTATCCTTTATGTCTTTATATCTTCTGCAAAAAGCAGATTTCAACACACAATATTTTTGCCTTTTTCAAGAGGATTTTGCATTTGAGGAATTAAATCCTTGCTGGTCTTCCTCATATGTGTGTTTAAGTCTTATTTTATTGCAAGGGTCTCAGAAACATTTAATTACCCAGTAGTTCAATAAAACGTTGTCCTTGGCAGGGAAATCATTTACAGTACATATTGGAGGAGAGAGGAAGTGTGAAAACAAAATCTTTTTAGTAGTGGAATGCTTAGAGGCCATACATTCAGGTTCAATGGATGCAAAGTCAATCTGCGTGAGAGTTCCCACTCAGTCTATAAGACCATGTGGTTTTAAAAGTCACTTTCCTACTTAGAACTCGGAATTTTCAAACCTAAAATAAACCTTTTTCATCTTTGAGTTCAAACATTTTGCTGCAAATCTACTGCAGTAAAACAAGCAGTTAACTTACATATATATTATTGTATGAAAGAAATCACCTTTCAAAGTCTGTAGTAGGCTCTCAAAGGCTAATGTGATGCTCAGGTAGTGGTATATGAAGAAAAATAAAGGGAAGGAAAAATAAGGAAAAGAAAGGAGAAAGAAAGAAAACAGAAAGGAGAGAAAAAAATAAGTAAAAAAGGAAAAAGAAGAGAAAGAAAGATAAAAAAGTATGAGAGGGAAGGAAAAGAAAGAAAGCAGGAAAATAATGAGAGGGAAGGAAAAGAAAGAAATAAGGAAAATAATGAGAGGGGACTGCTGACCGGAGAGGACACACATTGCTGAGCTTCTTAGAGGATTGTGCAATTTGCGTGTTTTTGGCGTCCCGATAGGTCCTCGGCAGAGTTGTTGGAGGTGCGGCTCACTGGGGATCGTGCTGTGTGCGGACGGCGCCCTGTCGGTCCGGGAGCGGTGGCACTGTCTCTGATTGCAGGACCTGTGGAAGTACGCCCTGATTATCTGGAGATCTTACCTGTGGCGGTGACGGATGCTGGTCCACTGTTTTCTCCGATGACAGGACGGCCTGGCGGCCGCGGGCTGCTCCCAGCTTTACGGTACGGAGGTGTGGAGGACGATCGATCTGCTACTGCCAGCTTTCTGGAGATATCGAGACGTGTTCCACCCACCCCTGGGACGTCCACTGGAGAGGCTACTTGAGCCGAACAAGCTGTGCCTGCTGGACAGATGGCAGCGAATAGGAGAGTCGGTGGATGAATGCACTGTGGCTGTGGAAAGTATCCCCGTCCTGAAATATGATGTGTCCCGGCTGGATGTTGTCCCTACGGGGCCTGCGTGCCTCCTCGCTCTCTTGTTGGACAATGGCTGACTCCCCCTGGCCTGTCCTCCTCACCTTTCTGGCTGCTGATCCTTTGTTATCGCCCCCCATTTCTGATGTCCCCCACCGTGATGACACCCCCTCATCCACCGCTGTCTGTACCCTGCTGGCTGTGGACTCTGTGGCCCGTGTTTTCTCCCCTGCCTCATTCTTGGATGCGGGATGAGGGGCAGCCTTTGCTGGTTGCCAACGCTGGACGCTGTTTAAAGATCCCCGGCTGTTTTTTGAACACCCCGCTTTCCTAGCTGATACCCCCTTGGCTGTGATTTGCGTCCCCCCCTTTTATTTTTTCAGCTTCCCCAAACACTGGTGGCTCTGTTGACCTGTTTCTGAGGACTTTTGTTTATTTTTCTGTGGCAAGTTAACGCAGTATTTTTGAATGTTTCTTCGCTGAGCATGTTACTTGGATGACTCCTACCCCCCCTCTTATTCCTCCCTTTCCCCTTTTTTTATGTTTTTATTTTTTACATGCCACCTCGTGCTTACTTTTTACTTCTGGCGTTTGGGGTTCATTCGGGGTGTGCCATTGTGGTGGCCACCATGGCTCTGCCCGCCATACCTGGCCCTCGAGTACCCCGGCCTTGTGACCTGCACATTTCCATGGCCTCCTACGGTCCTTTGGACCTTTAGGAGTGAGCCAGGAAAGTCACATATTCGGCCTTTGCCACCTCCTTTTTTTTTCTCTTTCGGTTCTGGGGCACTTTATGGTATGTCTCTCCCCCGCCTTCTTATTTGCTTATTATTTTACAATTTGCTGTATAACTGTATGATGATCCTACGTGATCACTTTCATTTATTTTCAGTGGCTGATTGTACCGATGCCATTCTTTCAAAATAAAAATTTTGAATACAAAAAAAAATAACGAGAGGGAAGGAAAAGAAAGAAAGAAGGAAAGAAAGAAAGAAGAGAAAGAGAAAGAAAGAGAAAAATAAGAGAGAAATAAAATGAAAAAGAAGGGAGAGAAAGAAGAATAAGAACGATAAAAAGAATGAGAGGGAAGGAAAAGAAAGAAATAAGGAAAATAATGAGAGGGAAGGAAAAGAAAGAAATAAGGAAAATAATGAGAGGGAAGGAAAAGAAAGAAATAAGGAAAAGAACGAAGAGAAAGAGAAAAATAAGAGAAAGAAAAAGAAGGGAGAGAAAGAAGAATAAGAAAGATAAAAAGAATGAGAGGGAAGGAGAGGAAAGAAATAAGAAAAAGAAAGAAAAGAGAAAAGGAAGAGAGGAAAAAAAAAAGAGAAAAAGAAGGGAAAGAAAGGTGAAAAAGAATGAGAGGGAAGGAAAAAGGATGAGATAAAGAAAATTAGAAGGGAAAACCATTAAAAAGGGAGAGAAAGGGAAAGAAACCATTGAAATTAGAGAACTAGAAAAAGAAAAAAGAGAAAGGGAAAGGAAAAACTTCTAGTTGCTCTATTAAAAGTATTAAAAGCCTCTCTTCTTCCAAAGCGTTAACCCCTTCAATACACACTGATTTTCCATAAAATCACTGTTAGGAACCATTCATTTTTTGGAGAATTATTATTATTTTTTTTAAACCGCTTTTAATTAATTAAACAGTAAAAAAAAAAAGTGAATATGCACAATGCATTTTCTTACTGATGTAGCCTTATTTGACAGACGGATGTCACCATCTGCTGGCCTAAAAGGTGCTACTGCAGCTGGAGCTCCATGCTGAGTCAGCTGGGGATCTGTGTTTTGGCCACAGTGTCCCACCTCTTTATTTCAGCACCTTGCCTGAAGTACCCGAGGTTCTAAAACTGTTGGGGCACAGAGCCCATTTGCAAATGAAATTAGTTTGCAATAAACAGATCCCTTTGTGTTGATCCAGAACTCGACCAGATCGAGTATCCTCTATCTTGGCAGTGAATGGCGCTAAGGGCCTTTTAAATATGCATTATATCAAGGTGACCTATAAGTTGTTTTGCAGCAACTTTGTTTTCTTTTGAAAAAGCAGGATGTGTGTAATGCCTCTATCAATCTTTTAATCTCACCTCCTTCCTTAACTCTACATTGAAAGATATAAATCAAGCCGGGCCCTCATTACCTGGCCTTTCAGGATGCATTTCCTGTATCTGCTCTCATTCGTTGTTGTAAACAGAGATAAACTAGCTGTTTAGTACATACTCAATGTATCAATTGATCTATGAACATGGAAGCTTTGTGAACCATTTCCTTGCTTGTAACTAGAGTCAAAGATGACTAGAAGCAAGTAAAAAAAAATGTAGCCTGATTTATGATGTTGGAGGAACTTTTAGTAGGTCTCATTCTACATCCAGACATTTACCGTTATGCCTCCATGCATTTTGTAGCATGGAAAGAATGTATTTATAATTTAGGCCAAAATAACTTGCTTCTAATATTTAGGTGCTGTGTTGTAGAACTGGAATTTGCATTTTTAATGGCTGTGGATCCCAGGGTCATCAATGTTTATTGTGAATAGCTTCTATTTTTTTTTAACTATATGGTTTATCCAGGGCTCAAAATTTCAAGTCCCAAGCTTTAAGAGTTACTCGCCACCAGTTGCCCCACTTAATGACACTGTTAAAAGTTTTATTTGAAACACAGTTACAAAAATAAATAATATTAACATAAAGCAATGTAGACAAAGGAAAATAAGTGCTTTTAGTTTACACCAATGGGGATGAAAACAAAATATTAAATGTAACTGCTCAACGTTTAATAAACGTAGTGCATATTTTTCATCTCCCCAATCACTCCAGATACATGTATACCCAGACACATCAGATCCCAGATACATGTATCCCCAGACAACAGACCCCAGATGCATGAATACTCAGACATGAGACCCCAGATGCATGAATACCCAGACATGAGACCCCAGATACATGTAGCCCCTGACACAAGAGCCCCGTTACATGTATACCCAGACACAGACCCCAGATACATGTATACCCAGTGCATTTCCACTCGCCCTCACTTGATTTCCACTCGCCAAATGTGAGCAGGTGAGTAGCAATTTTGAGCCCTGTATATGGTTTTTCAGTTGTTAACAATCAGCAGCTCAAATAATGACCCTCATTATGCTGCTAGCTGTGAAGTTGTCAGACTCCCAGCCTGGTGATGCATGTTATGGCCTTATTCTAAGTCCAGGCCGGAGTTTACATGCGTCTGCTCCATTCCACTGGTCAAGTCCACAGGATTCATTGCAGCCTGATTTTCCCTTTTTACTTCGCTCTTTGTTTTTGTAGATTACTTTTTCCTGTAACCTGTATTTCCATATTTCTGTTTAGTTAGATTTATAACGGCCACCAAAGGACCGTTCAGTTTAGGATTTATTTTAGCTATCCTTCTGTGTCTGTATATTCGGACCTCCCTTAACCCCTTCCTTTCTGGTTCTCTTGTTTTGTCTCCTACCCAGCAGTGTGCTGATTTCGTTGTTTCCCCTCTGTAGACTGTACACAGCCACCGAAGGCTACTGTGTTTCTGACCTCCCTGTTTGTTGGCACCCCTGTGTATAGGGCTCTTTGCCCGCTATATGGGTCCCAACTTGGCTTTTGCCGGACGCCACCCTGACAGAAGTGTGTAGCCAGTCGTCAAGTCCTAAAAAACAGCTCTTCGGCTCAGAGACTCTCGAACCCGGACGCCTCTTAAGCTTTCTAATGCAGTTTACACTCCAACACAACTTGCGTATCATAGGAACCAAAAATTGAACACTGCAACGGTGCTGTGCACTTTATGTGTGTACAAACCGATGGATCGGAGCACAGATCTAATCCATCAGCTGCCTCCGAGACCGATCACTACTGCGATTGGTCTCAGAAGGAAGTCGGCATGCTTTATGGTGCCCGGCAGCCAGGAAATTCAAGATCCCGGCTGCAGGTGATGCTGGGTGGGGTGGAGGAAACTCCTCCACGTCAACTAATGTTTTCACCGTGGGGGGGGGGCTCTACTCACATCCTGACCACAATAAATCAATAATGTGGACAGGATAAGTAGAGTGTCCTTTTAAATTGAACTCAACTGCGAGTAATACTTGTGTGTCAAGGTATTAAACAATATGATGCCTTCCCTGATAGCACGTTATCTCAATTGTTTCTAAAAACTTATCTTCATGTGTTTACATAGCGGTCAGATTCCGAATACTACAATAATAGTAGTATTCTCCTTAGCTGAAAAGCAGCAGGAGAGCATGTAGCTGCTCCGTAGAGCTGCTTTTGGTACATTGGTTAGGACTCACTCTTCAAAGAGGTGCCTTGATGGGGCGAGCGAGCTTACATTTCAATGGCCATTAAAACAAACTAAAACCTCGGATAGTGTTTTGTCGTACATGGAATTGTATAGAAACGAGCACAGATTACATCTTTTTTTCTCTTATGTTTTATACATGAACTGGGCTGTTACTACTGGCTGTTGCAGCCGCTCTGGTGAGTACAGGTGCGACGCCATTTTTTCTGTATGTACTACAATAATAATACCTAATACTACAGCTAATACAAAATGTATTTCTGTGCGTCTCTATCTAATTCTTTGATTTGCGGCCAGTTGCATGCAAACTTTCCTTGACAACAGTATGGGGCAGGTTGCCAGTCTGTCAAGCTATATTCACAGCAGGATGGATCAAATTGTAACACATCTCACCATGATACACAAAGAAATAATTTATAATGACGTTTCCATTTGGAGACTATTACCAAGGTACATCATGGAAATCTATGGAGAATAAAAACCAATGATTGCAACTTGTCAGACTGGAAGTTTTGCCTCAACGTGCTTGTTGTGAATGTGATGAGTATTTGCTATTGACATTGTAAGGTTGGTGATTGACTGGAGAGCTCCCTGAAAGACGTGTGTGTCAAAGGCAGAGTGACAGCAATAATTAATTACTTTTCTGCCTACAGCTACTAGCAACAACATAAACACATACCCACTCCAAAACCCAGGTATAAGTGTATGGTTGTAGGAAATATACAATTTCATCAGAAAATATTCCATCAAATTACACAGAGAACAAACATTAATTTTCTCCAACAATATAACATAAAACAAATGTTATTCGTTTTTAACCCTTTAAGGACAAATAGAGGTCTGTGTCTGTAAACACATTCTACTTAACCCCTTCGCTACCAAGTGATTTTTCCAATAAACCATTGGTACGACCCAGCCCTGTTAAGGAAAATCGCTTGCCATTAGCCACACAGTAAAAAAATAGATACAGCTATACGGTTTGTGTTCACTGTGGTAAGCCCTATTAGACAGAGGGCTCCCTCTGCTGGCTAAAATTTGCTACTACATGTACATTACAGCTTGGGCTCCATGTTTTTTTTTCTGGAAGAAAAAAACGGATCCCACGGTTTTTCATGCAATTGCAATGCATTGGCAGCCATGACTGATGTGTTGAAACATTAAGGGTCTGTTCTGGAGCCTATTTGAAGTCAAATTGAGTTTGCAATAAACAAATTTCCTCCAGAATAAGACTAGATCAAGTATACTTTATATTGTGGCACCTGCAGATGCTTATGAAGATTTTGTATACTCTATCATGGTAGTGAATGGGTTAAGGATAGTGTTATGGATATTAATTTCTGTGAAGTGACATACTTCAATAGACAATTTAAGTGAATATTCCCCCAAATATTCATGTAACAGTTGTGGCCACCAATAGGTGTCACTAAAGAGCAAAATACTCTTGTCTACCAAAGAGACAAAGATGGCGATGTCTCACCATGTGCTTTTGGTCAGGATGTGACATAAGCCAGATATCCCCCTCCCAGGATGGTCATTTTCCATTTCAATTAGCCACTTCGACCCACTCTGGTCGAAACAAGACTCTAGTCCAACCTTCTTTTGATTCGACCAGAGAAAACACAGAAAGTGAGTCCTCTTTCTGGTTTGGATCTTCACCGACCTGAACACACTTGGCTGTGCAAGTCAAGTGCTGTGCATATCTGGATGGGTAAATGACTGGTGCGTTTTTTTTTTTTATCCCTTTGTATATCGTATCCTTCCTGGTAAAATCATTTTATATATAAATAAATATCAGTTACCTATTCTGGGTCTTTGTTTTCTTGCAGTGTCCAGGATTTAGGTAACATTGTTTGTATTATAATTACCGTTTTTATCTTTCTGTTTAACCTTTTATTTCTATTGACTTTTGTTAAGTAAATTCATTAAGTCCCTGGCATTAAGGCCCTGGCAGAGAGAAGCTAAATCTTTCTCATCCAGCAGGACTCACCACAATGAGGCATCTTGCTTAGAAACTTCATTCACTGAAGGTGATCTGACATAGCCTAATGCCTTTTCTCTTGATGTATATTATGTTTACATTGTAATATCACTGTATATGTGTGTTTGTATGTGTGTGATATAGATGTAGATAGAATATATATATATTCTATATGTATATATATATAGCACACAAGTGTATCTTTTATATATTTGAATTGTTGTAATGCTATCTGATTTCTGCATTCCACTCCCTTTTTCTATATTTTCTCGAGGCCTGCTATTCTGCCCCATGTCCCTGTTCAATGAACCTTAACTTTTATTGCCCCTACAAACTCCCCCCTATTTCCTGGACAACTTCAACCCAATGTGATGCTATTTGCAATCTTAATTTCTCTTTCAGCACACGCCCAAAACTCAGTCAGTCTCTCTACCTGGCCCTGGCAGAGAGAAGCTAAATCATCCTCATCCAGCAGGACTTTGCTCCCGCCCACCCTCCCCTCACCCACCCACCCCATGGTTTTCATTTAATATATACCCAACTAATTGATCATGTGATATCGCAGCAACCTACACCATTTACTCTGGTACCTCTCTATTTCCTGTTTACTCACCTCCAACACCTTTCTCTATAATGTTTATGCCACTATTGCTTGTCTTTTCTTTCTCGTCCCTTCTCTCTAAAACTACTCTCTCCTTCTATACACCTTTCCAATTGCCCCAGGATGGAAAAGCAGTTCCAATAAACCACAGCCTGCTCAGTTCTTTTAACCTATCAGCTGAGTGCTGGTGGAGAGTGTTAAAATCCAGCCCTCCCACCCCCAGACAAAGGTTTAAAACTCTGCAACCACATTATTACCAAAAGAAAACTCTGTCCAAATTCCTATTTATCCTGCTACTTTCCCTGGCAAACGATGTGGAAACTAACCCTGGTCCTATAGGTGACACAACCTTTAGTCTCCCCACTAAAAAAGGCCTCTCATTTGTGCACTGTAACATCCGCAGTTTACTCCCTAAATTGGATGAGCTTCAGGCATGGTGTTGCTATTACAAACCCAAAATCATTGTTCTCACAGAGTCATGGTTAACCCCAAAAGTACCAGACTCTGCCATATCAATACAGGGGTATTCATGTTATAGAAAGGACAGAGCAAAGAGAGGAGGGGGAATTGTTATTTATGTTGAGGAGTCCATGAAGTTTATACCCTTACAGACTTCTAGCTCCCCTGTCACCTTTGATTTCCTCTCTGGTTTAATTGAGATTCCATTCAGTAAATCCATCATTGTTGCTGGATTCTATCGCCCACCGAGCTCTCCAGTCCACTCCCTCTCTGACATATCTCAAATCCTTAATAACCTACTTGCCCAAAACCAAAAAAGTGAAATGCTGGTCCTCGGCGATTTTAATACAGATTGGCTAAATCCTAAAAACAATAAACACTGATCACTGTTTAAAACTTTGCAGCTAACTCAATTAATCTCCTCCCCCACCCGCATTAATATGAAAAGCCCTAACCATACCTTGCTGGACTGGATTCTCTCCTCATCTCCTGATCGTATACAGGAGGCAGGTGTTCTCACTAATAGCTTTAGTGACCATTGTCTAGTGTACTGCGTGCGCAAAATAAAGGCCATGAAATCTCCCCCAAAGGTAATAACCACCAGGACTTTCAAGAAATTTATTCTTGAATCCTTCCTAAGTGATCTCAAACAGCTCCCCTGGTACAGACTAAACCTAATCCCAGACCTAGACTGTGCAATTGAATACTTTCAGTCTGAGCTCCTGAAAGTCTGGAATTCTCATGCCCCGCTGCGTAAAGTGCGAGTAAAAGGGACCCATCTCCCCTGGGTTACAGCTGATCTTACACTAATGTACCATTTTAGAGATTCACTGTGGTCAAATTTCAAGAGTACTGGTTCCATGAACGATCACTGCGAATACCGAAAATGCCGGAATGAATGCACAAAACAAACAAAAATGGCTAAAGCCCATTACTTCAATGAAAATCTAAACAATAACATATCAAACCCTAGAAACTTTTGGAGAACCATAAATAACATACAAGCACCCCCAGTCCACTCCCAGCCAGCTGCTGTCAAACTGTAACGATGCTCTTTGGAACAAAACCTAAACTACACAAATTGCAAAATCCCCATCTATGTGTGGGGACAAAATCAAATGGCACGCTGACCACAGTCACTTCTCTCAAATATCTAGGTATGTGGTTGGACCCTAATCTATCCTTTGGCCCTCACATCGAAAAACTCTCATCTAAACTTTACCCCAAACTAGGCGCCCTGTACAGAAACAAATCCTGCCTGAGCCCCGCGGTAAGAAAGCAGATTATACAACAAATGCTTATGCCGGCTATTGATTACGGAGATGTAGTGTATGCAGCCGCCCCACAAACACATCTTCAGAAACTTACTACATTGTATAACTCATTCTGCCGCTTTGCATTACAATGTAACTACATGACCCACCATTGTGACATGTTAAAAGAGCTAAACTGGCCATCGCTGGAATCTAGACGCACCCTTCACCTTTCCAGCCTGGTGTTTAAGAGCATTTCTGGGAAGCTGCCACCCTACCTGAATAGACTGCTTCCCCCAGCAGCTCCCTCATCCTATAACCTCCGATCCAGGACCAGCACCTTACTTGCAATACCACAATACAAAAAGACAGTGGCTCGATCCTCATTTTCCTCCAGAGCACCACAATTATGGAATAACCTCCCAGATACCATCAAATCTTCCAGTCTTATGTCACTCAAGAGCTCCTTACTAACATACCTCAATACAGAATGCACCTGTAAACATGTAACATAATGACTATTTTTCTACATATTTATTTTATGTTAATCTGTATATTTGTGTTGTTTTTTTTAATATCTTGCATTGTATTACTTTGTATTTCTGTAACTGTAACACTTCAATGTTCTTGAACTCAGGACATACTTGAAAACGAGAGAAATCTCAATGTATCCTTCCTGGTAAAATCCTTTATAAATAAAAGTCGCCTACTGATGACCAGGTCGGACTCCGGGAGACAAAAACACACAAAAAATACGCAAACACATAACTGTGGAATAATATATATATTTATTATATATAGGCCACAGCTAACAACTCCACACTATAACCCACCATAATAACATAACAATTCTAATAACAATATAAAACAATAATCCAGTGCTGAAAGAGGACTCCCCACACACCTCCAAACCAACCAACCACCAAAAATCTCCCAACTCCCAACCTTCTGACCAAAGTAATCCTAAATAAAAAGGAACCCCTAGCCAGCACTGCCTACAAGCCCCCGACGTGACAAAGGAGCCCAACAAAATACTATTCTACCGAAAAAAACAACTCACCTAAAATTAAATAAAACAGGGTGGGAGGGTGGGGATTTTCACTGCTCTACCTCAGGAGAAAAGGTGCGCAGAGCCTCTCCACACGTGCCTTAAGTACCCTCCTGGCGACTCCTCCCACACCGCTCCCGCTCAATCTCCTCACGCGCTGCAAAAATCTTCTAGAAAAATCCTCCCTGCGTCCTGGCATCAGAGGCAACTTAAGGGCCCTACGCCTTAGGTGCTTCAGGCCTTATTTATACCCATCACTGTGTGTGTCATCACTCGCTACTCTATGTCCACGCCCACAGCTGGTATACCTTTTAAAAATAATTTTTCACAACAGATCGAATATAACAATGTAAGTCCATTTTTATAGTTTAATGAATTAATTTGGTCTGAAATCCCTTGGTGTGGAAAGTATTCTTGTTGTACTAAAGGAAGAAGCACACAGAGTCACCCGGATACAGTCGAGAGGAGTGTTAAGGCACTGGCGTATTCACACATCTACATGCAGATTTATTTTTCGTTCTTGTGAATACATCCAAGGGCCTGAGAGTGACCACTGCCTTTGATAGTATTTCACAAGTTGTGTTCCTTATTTGAATGTAGATATACTCTTATTTCTGTACCTTGTACATACAAATACCTTGGCTGACGTGGGAGTGGTTTCCCACTCTTTGCAGCATCGTGATTGGCTGCCCACATGCTGATGAATGAGTGTGCACAATACTATCACTACCCAGGGTATATTAAGTTTGAACTCAACACCCCTGGACAGGGTCATGTCCAGGGGAACGCAGTTCCTGCACTATTTTTGCAGAGGAAACTGAGTTCCCTTTGGTCCCACACACTATAAAGCTTGTATGTAGGCATTCGATTAGATGTTTTCCTGTTAAATTGTATATTTATTGTGACTTATCATACGTTTTTTTTTACAGGAAGGATACATTGAGATTTCTCTCGTTTTCAAGTATGTCCTGGGTGGCGAGTATGTACTGTTAGGTGTCTTGCCCAAGGACACTTACTGGAGAGGTGCTCTGGCCGGATCGAACCTGTGTCTCCACAGTCTTTCTCCACGGTTATAGAGCAGTGATGTTGCCGCTACTCCACCCAGCCTGTGCAGATTTATGTGTGTGTGTGTGTGTGCTAAGTGCAAGATGAAACGATCATTGTGGGTTGCTGCATCTCTCATGCAGGGATGACGTCCTTGGCATTTCAGTACTGGCCACCCTTTCTGGGTGATTGCATCTGATTTGCATATGGAGCAGTTGTCCCTTTAATGACACAATCGAGCTAAAACCTTGTGAGACCTGAGCGGCCCCACCGTAGAGCAGGCCACGAGTGCCGTTGCTTGTTCTCAGGACCCTCACAAACCTCTCTGTTTCTCACTATAAGTGCAAAATAATAAATGGTAATTGGGGGACAGAATCTTGGTGAGTTCCCTCACTTCATTTTTTTTTGGACTTGACTCCTGCTCCTGGACTAATATAACGCTAGCACCAGGCACTGGACCAAGACAACCATCTGTTTGATGTACCCCATCATTTGATCTTTAGGAGTGTTACAATATTCTTCATTTCATGGGTTTTCACACGCAAACTGATGCTATCGATGACAGGTTCACTTTAAAACCTCCTGCTGCACGTGGAGAGCCATTTTTCTCAATTTAATGAAACACTGTTATTGCAGCCACTAAATTTTTTTTGCATCTGGTTTTCTAATTGCAACATATTACGAGATATTGCTAGAACACATGTTCACTGAAGACTTTCCCATACCTGGACTATTTTATAAAGGATGGAATACAAGACACGGCCTGCGTTCAGTCAATAATATCTGTGAAATATTTTGTCAATTAGTTATAGTTTTTGTGGCATTTCAATTTATTTTATTGAACAACAGACTTGCTTTCTAAACTCCACAAAAAGCTGAGATTGAGGCGATCATGTGATAACGTAACAAAAAAGTTGCCGAATTAATAACTCGTACTTTTTCTCATTTCATTTTGCTACAAAATTGACAGAATAACAATGTGCGTTACAAATAAAGCATTTAAATATATATATTAAGTCTCAGAGTAATTACCGATATGATAGAATCCTGGTTATAGGTTGTATGGTTAATTTTTTCTGCACTGAATATATTTATTTAAAAGGAAAATTCTTATTAATGGAGTTTTATTAGAACAGCTGAAGAAATGCTCGATAATGTCAGTGCTGAGGAACAGAAATTAATTCATACATTATGGGCCCTACTACAATCTTCGCGCAAACGTTTGCACCGGCGCAAAAACGCATTAACGCGAGGGGCAAAACCCTTTGCGCTGAATGTCGTATTACAATCTCAGCGCAACAAACGAACGTATACGTCTACCGCGGGTGAACCTGCGCGAACCCTGCGCGAGCGTACTGTACATCGCGCGTCCTATACTTAACATTGTGAGCGCAAATACATTTGTGCGCTGGTACACGGATGGGATTACAATCTATGCGCAGGAATTAACGCATAGATGTTGTGCGCATAATTTTAGCAACTCCTAAAAGCTGGTGTTAATGGCAAATTCTATCAACCTGCCGAACCCAAATACACCAGCCCAAAAAAAAATACGCAGCAAAGTATAGTTACACATTCTACACATACCCAAAACAATAAATTGGAGAAGTTGTGTGTGCATTTTTTATTGCTGCAGCATACAGTATATGCTCTGTTAATCTGTATATTTGGTTTTGTGTTAATATCTTACATTTTACTATTTTGTATTTCTGTAACCACTCAATGTTCTCGAACCCAGGACATACTTGAAAACGAGAGAAATCTCAATGTATCCTTCCTGGTAAAATCCTTTATAAATAAATAAATAAATATGCTCAGATTGACTTTGACAGGGGCAAGAACTTAAAGTGAGATAATTGTGGTTCTTAATTCTGATTGGCTGAATTGCGTGAAAAAAACAGTCCGCACACTGATTTCTGCACGCAACGTTACTGCGCGAGCATTTGTGCACGTCTGTTTAACGCGCGCTATTGCTCGATGGATGAAAACATGCGGGAGGATTGTAATTCCAGCGTTGATTTATGCGCGTTAACGTTTACCGCTTGGCGCACAAATTCACGCGTTACACAAGCGTTTTAACGCAAAGATTGTAATAGGGCCCTATGTTTTTTTTATGTTTTTTTTTTCCAGGGCTCTTTAATAATTACCATTAATGGCAATAATGGGTTAACTGGGTGCCGCAGATATTTATACACTATGATATAGAGACTTACTGAATACAGGCAAAATAAACAGTAGTAAAGACCTTAAAAAATAAGGGAACTCCAATATTTCTGCCCCTGAATTAACCAAGTCATCTCTAATGATACCCACCACCCACTCTCTAAAATTAATATACAGTATTCTGTTTATAAATAGGCAGGGTTTTATGAAAAGAGTATAACGGATTTAATTTATTATGACTTAACATGGAAACCTATGAGTAACAGCTAAACCAAATCTAGACCAATGGGAACTCTGCTGCTCCTGCTAAGAACAGTGGAGGAACTGCGTTCCCACTCGGTTCGACCCCTGAAAATAAAGCTCTGTCTCAAATATATGTAGTGCCATCGCTACAGTGAACTTGTCAGCGACAACCCTTCAAGGACGGATCATGCACTGGTCATAAAGATCAGCACAATATCTTATCCCTTGATGGGCTACCACTAGCCACTACTCCATCCCATGCCTGGGTGCCGCTATGTTTACAATTTGTAGGTGGCATACTTTGAGGGTCATCACGGAGCTCTGTGGGGTTGGCCCTCAGTGGTAATGGCAACGTGTTTGAGTCAATCGGGTTTAAGGAGTTAACAGAGGACTGTCCCATAGATTGACAAAAAAAAAAATATTAGTTCATTGAACTAACAAAGATTTACAGGGTTATTCAGAGAGAGACGATCTGGCCCCGAAGAGTAACCGGACATTGAAATTCAGCGTACGGTGACATTTCAGGGCCATTCGGCTATTCAGAGAGCAGGCAATTCGCCAAATTTTGGCGAATTGCCTGCACGTGCGGTGCCTGTTCGAGGACAGTGAAATCCCCCATAGAGAAGCAATGGTTAATCTATTCAGAGACACCAAACAGCAGAGAAAAGTTGCAGAAATGCCCTGCTGTTCGGTGGCAGGTTTATACAGGCCAATCTCATAGGCTTCAATGTTAAAAATATTCCCATTTCAATGCAATATCTAATAAACTGTTTATTATTTTGATCTGCAGCAAAAAGTCTCTTATCACTAGATTTTTTTAGGATCTTTTAGGCATTTTTGGGGATTTTTTCAGAATTTTTTTCCGTTTTTTTAATCGTTTTTTTTTTCATTTTTCCATATCAGACCTATTTAGTATCATTCATAGAATCTTATATGTAAATTGCAGCCATTTTTGTTCAGTAGTTTTTTGCAAACAGCATTTAAATTTTGAAACTTTCAAGCGTACTTTTTTTTTTTACCCCGTTCGTCGGCTAGCCAGCTTTTTCCGGCGGCTGCTCTGGCTGTGATCGGCAGATCGTCTTTTTCTGGCGTGGTTTTTCCGACGGTTCAGGTGGGTTTTCAGTGGGTTTTCGGCAGGTTTGTGGCGGGTTTGTGGTGGGGTTTCCCTGCACTCTGGGAGGCCCTGCTTTGCTTGCTGAATACACCGCAGGGTGGGGAACTTTGATTCCCCGAAGTGCTGGGAAGTGCGGGGAACGAGAGAGCAACAAAATGTCGGCGACATTTCGGTGCTCTCTGAATAACCCCTTTGACTACAATTTTTTCCAGTGACGAAAACTAGACTAAGTTATGATTTCTAAAACTATGATGAAAAACTATTGACATTTTCATCAACTAATAAAAACTAGAGGAAATTGTTATGGAGGGACAGATTTTAGATTAAGTTGCGGTTCTTTGAGTAAAATGGCATTTAGGTTTAGTCATATTTTAGCCGACTAAATTAACACTGATCACAAAGGATGGTTCTTCCACCCATAGCTTCCATGCAAATGAAAGGGAGGGAGTGACAATAACACTTTAATAGGGAATTACTCTTCTATATGTGCATTAGCTAAAAAATGCTAACTCATCTAAAGGGAGTGATTCACTGTCAGATGAGCCAAACCGGTGCACTTTAAAGTTTGTTTTCTTACCTGAAATCAATTACAAAAATTCAGATTGAAATTCATTATTAACCCTTTCGCTGCTGAGGCATTTCACACCTGTGTGCTGAGCTAATTTTTACCGGTTTCGCTCATCACGTTTAAACGCGTTTTGAAGCCTTATTTTATTATATGACCCAGACATATTATATATCGTTCTTTCAGGCAGACTCTGTAGATTCATAATATATCATTTTTATATGTATACGTCATGTCCTGACTGCATATTATAACAAAAAATGCAATAAAGTTAGAATTTTCAATCATTTTCAATGTGTAAAGTGTTTTTTTAACATTTTAACATGCGAGCATTTGCGGTTATATTTTCTATGAGTTGCGCTTGTTAAAAAAATTAGAAATGGGGGACTTGTTACTTTTTTTGGTGGAAAATTACACAATTTTTAACAAACGCACCGCATACAAAAATCGTTAGTGCAGCATCATTGTTCACATTATAATTGAAATGGGAACAATATTGCTGCATCAGCAAAACAAAACAAAAAAAAATTTCATTTTTTTAAAAATTTATTTATTTTTTAATACAGCAAAGGTAGATAATAATCAAAGGCGCTTAGGACGGTATAAGGAAAGTGTGGGAGAGATTTATAGAATGCAAGCCCCTAGGGATAGGTCTGACACCCAGCAGACATATAGATAAGCACAAATGTAAAGGAATCCCTTAGGCGCATATGTGTCAAAATTAAACATATACTGTATCTGCATGACACTTTCACAGAATGTATAATCAATTGGAAATGATTGTAGAGGATAGGTGGTTAATATATGGTGATTTTCTTCTGATGGTGATTCTCCTTAGATGGTTTCTGGAGGGGGGATATAAGCCAGACAGAAAGAACACGATTGTGTAGTATTATGCAATATATACCCCCTATGATTCTCCCCTATGGGGTACTTACTAGACCCAGAGCCTCTTCGCCCGGCTCTGGGAATGGATGGCCTGTGATGTCCTTTAGGTAGCCTCCAAACTCCTTTAAACCGCGAGTGGTCTCCGAAATCCGTCTGGTGTGGTCAGGGGCAACGTACAAAAGAGTCCCCGGATCCAAAGACTTATTTAAAAAATATCGGTATAAAAACGTTTTTTAAACAAGGATAACAAATTAAAAAAGACCTGAAATGCGTTTCGCCGTCACCTGGCTTCAACAGTCAGTGGTTAATTTGTTATCCTTGTTTAAAAAACGTTTTTATGCCAATATTTTTTAAATAAAAAAGGCGTTTTTTAAGTCTTTGGATCCGGGGTCTCTTTTGTACGTTCACCCTGACCACACCAGACGGATTTCGGAGACCACTCGCGGTTTAAAGGAGGTTGGAGGCTACCTAAAAGGACCTCACAGGCTATCCATTCCCAGAGCCGGGCGAAGAGGCTCTGGGACTAGTAAGTACCTCATGGGGGAGAATTAAAGGGGGCATATATTGCATAATACTGCACAATCAAGTTCTTTCTGTCTGGCTTATATCCCCCCCTCCAGAAACCATCTAAGGAGAATCACCACCAGAAGAAAATCACCATATATTAACCACCTATCCTCTACAATCATTTCCAATTGATTATACATTCTGTGAAAGTGTCATGCAGATATATGTTTAATTTTGACACGTATGCGCCTAAGGGATTTAATTTGTAATACTTTTTTATTAATTTTAATTGTATTATTTTTTCTTAATTTTAACATGGTTATGTTTGGTATCTTTGGAAAGGCCATGCTCTGACCGATCCAACGATACCAATCATTAACCCCTAGCTGCCACGAATCGGGAGAAACTGCGTTCCAATGAACCCCCTATCTCCACAATTGGTGGCAGCTAGGGGTTAACTTCAGAACTGACATCATCGCGCTATGCACGATGATGCCAGTCGTCAGGGGGAGATCCCAGAAGCTTGGCCAACATCCAAGATGTCGACCAGCTCCGGGAGAGGATCGTGATCTGGTGCTTTCTGGCGCTGATTCGCAATCCGGCCCCCAAGGGGTCAAAGCCAGCCACTGTTTGGAAGGGCAGGCTGTTCCCTTCCAAACGGTGCCTGACTTTCACCACTGCCCCTTACGGAAGGGGAGGGAGTGAGGTCCAAAGGACCCCCTCCCTTTCAGGCGCCTTCCCCGCACTCGTTGGGGGGCGCCTGTAAAAAGATGTCATCGCGCTAGCGCGATGACATCTATTGTCCCTGCCCTGGTCCCGGAGTGCTGGACTGACATCCAAGATGTCAGCCAGCACCGGGGGGGGGGGGTCACAGCAATCGGCCGGAATCCTGGCCGATTGCTGCCTCCAGTGCTAGGATGCACTTAGCGCATCCATAGCACAGGAGAACTACTTGGCTGGATGCGCTGAGCCCGTCCTTAGCAACTAAGTGATTAATGGAATGCTCTTCGCCAATGACAGAGGAGGATAGCATAGAGTGGCATAAAATATTTACCTTTTTCCTTCAGCAACACTGTCTCCCCTCTCCTCTTCCAGCTGGTCAGCATAAAGATGTGACACAACTGCCATGTGGCAACAAATCAAATGTCACTTCCTGCAAATACTTTTCCAGGCATTGACCAATCAACTTTTCACAAGCGTGAATCTGTTCGGAACTCCAGAAGGCTGTCCAGCGCAAGCCTTCCAGGTAAGAGGGAAGCTGTCGAGTTTGGAAGGCTGACAAAACCCCCAGAGAAAGCCAAGACAGAAGGAATTATTGGTCCAAGGCAGCTTGAGTGACCCTTTAACTTCCTCTCTCCTACAGAAACGTTTGTCACTGAGAAGAATTTATCTACCAAGGCCTCCAGTTCTACAGGAAGCCTAAAGATGCCAAACCTTCTTCCCTTCATCACTGTACAAGTAATTGGTTTGCTCAGCAAGCAGTTCAATGCTGGATAATTGGCTATCGTAGGTTAAAATAATTGAATTTTATATTCTTTAAAAAATTTTAATACAAAAAACCTCCAATGCTTCTCTCCAGTGATATTCAAAGTCAAAATATCGACGTACATTAAAACAGAGATCTTCTCAAAAATCTGCAGAAAATGAAAACAACAAAATAACAAGTACAATCCAGCTTCTGAATGGGATTCTTATTTCATGTTTTACAATGAAAATACGTTTCGTGCCAGGCTGAAATTAAGGGAAAACTTAGAGGAGAAAAAAAAAAGAGAGAATTGTGTGTGTATCAGTTGTGGCTTTGGCAAAAGGATTGAAAGATAACCTCAAAAGGAAAACTCCAACCATTTTTAGAAAAGCCAAGCATTGACCACAATTGGTATATAAAAACTGCATGAACAAACAAAACTGCTGTATGAAAAAGAATACACATTTACCCAGGAACGCACAAGAGCCCGGCACGGAGAAAAAGAACACGGACGTAAAAGTGACATTTTTCGGTTACAATATCAACGTATGCATCTATTAGATTAGAAACATAACTTTGAAGCCAGATAGCGTGTCTGGTCAGAAATTCCTTTGGTGTAAGGGTTTGGGATCGGTTTCACAGTTGGAGACGGGCTGCTCGTACATTTATTTCATATAAATGTAACATATCATTGCATTTATAATTGTGGTTGGGATACACAGAGATATGTAGCTTTTTGTCCTAGTGGGTGGGTGGCAGGAAAGTTTAACAAAGAAGAAAAATGGCGCGTTACAGTAATAAACCTATAGAAATAAGAGCGCTTAATACAGTATTTAGGTCAATTAAGAGTTTATTACAAGCACATTGTTACAGTATCTAAACGCTCCCTTAAGACATTCCTATTTAGGGAAGCCTACCACCCGACTCACTGATGCAACCAGTCCATTTCTCCCACCAGTCCATCACTCTCACCTTGCAGTCCATCACTCTCACCAGTCCATCACTAAATCCTGACAGTGGTTTTCTGGAAAATTCCTTGGCATTGATGGGGTTAATAGCAATGGGACACCAGAATCTGAGGAATCCCATCAAGTTCCTAGTCTCAATCTACATTATTATTATTATTCTTTATTTATATAGCTACATCCCTGTACATACAGCTATATACTGGTGTGCGCCGTAAGTCTTTGTGATTTTGTTTAAATTTAGGAAAGGTCATCTGCCGCTTTTGTTGCGTTGTTTACTCTTTAAAAAATTATCCATGTCCAAATGGTACCACAATTATATCTATTAGAAACCTTTACCCTCTCATGCTAACAAGATAACATACAGACCACAACCGTCAGCGTGCCGTTACAAGCCCCCGTGTCCAGAAAGTCCAACTCTGATTATTAATGCTGAGTTCTGATAAAGCAGCGTTTTTTAATAAGCAGGAGATGATCTGTGGAACACGACTGTATGTGAGATGACACAAACCATTCCACGCTTGTGGTTGCTGGATTTCCCTGAGACTTGCAATTTCTAAACGGGACCATTAGGTGCTGACATTTCACTTACACCACACGTTTGGCGAGAATTTCAACGACTTCTGTTGACCCGTTCCCTTAATAAGGCAGAACGGCGTGAATGGCTACTTGTAAAAACAGAAAGGGATTAGGTCTATTTTAAGTAATATCAGCTCTAATTTTAACTTTGGTAAATTTTATTCCACTGAGGAAAAGATGATTCCAAATTATTAGCAAATGGAATCTGCTCATAAAATACAATTCTCTGTAATATGGCAAAGATACAGATAGATAGGAGAGAGCGAGAGAGATAGAGCTACACACATGCATATTTGAAGTGTTAGTTGGAAAAGGCACACCAGAATAAGGATGGAGATGGCCAGATAGATAAGCATGACCTCTATTGATTTATAAGATAGCAGGATGCATCCTATCAAAGCAACAGAACCAGAATTAGGAAGACAAGTGGTGGTTAACCAGATGTGTAAAAACGAAATAGGAGTATCCAGCCTTCAGCCTTAATCAGTGGTCCGCAACAACCTTGGCCCTCTAGTGGTCTTGAAACTACATCTGCCCTGATCCTCAGGTACTCATTAGATTGGCTGAGCCTCATGGAAAATGAAATTCCAAAACATCAGGAGGGCCAAGGCCTAGACCAACAGTCATTGTGTCTCACAAACAACTGGAATTCCATAGGGATAGACCTGGACAAACAGTTGGTCAGAAGACATAACGTCTTTGCCGTAAAAGCCATTGGCCAACTGAGAATGAAGGATCTCTTCACCTGGTTCATGTAAGACTGAATCTAACCCTACAAAACCATTTGGGATTTGTTTTTATCACCCTAGTTAAGCAAGCACAACCTTGTTTTGGGATTCATCCGTGGCAACCCAGAAGTAGATACGGAGCCAACTAGCCCAATACCAAAAGGGTTGGATCAAGTGTCTCAAACTCTCCCCCCAGATGTTTATTGCCTACAATTTCCAAGAATGCTTTGAATTCAATTAATGACCAGAGAGTCATGGTAGCCATAGTTCAAAAATAACTGGGGGACGGAGTTTGAGGTCCCTGGGTTAGATCACCTCAAATGAAGGAAAATGGTTCAACAACCTGCAGTCTAATGGAGAGGATATTGAAACCGATCAATGTACATGGGAACCCCAGATTACATTGTTGTAATGAGAAACATTGAATTTATAGGAATCCAGACGTCTGAAAAGAAACTGAAAAGCAAGACTAAATAGCAGCATCGGAATGTCCATAGAAGACCACCGTCTCCAAGTGTTTCATCTCAGAGCCACGACACAATAAGGAACAAAAAAAAGGATCTATGGGAACCAATAAACAGATAATGCACATTGTCTATCTTTTAGAATGAAGCAGCCATTTGGAGTCACAAGGAGAAAGAAGTAGAAATAATTTAATTCTACCCGATACTGTGCATAATAGTGTTCTTGCTGCATGCAGTAAAACTGAAGAACGAGCTCAGATCTCATAAGAAAAAATGTCTTTCCGCTAATTTACGGAGTCAACAAACTTAATTACAATGCAACAGTATATAGCATCAATCCTCGGCAGTAAACAACTAGTTTGCAGGGCCTTTGTTTTCCTTGCTAAGTCTCCTCAAATTCTAATTGTGACATATTTTCTATGGATCTAATAACCCACACGGCTATTATTCTATTGCCTAATTACCGTGTATTTGATGCGAAATCAGATGCTTGAATGCGTGCTGCGAAGGAAATGGTAACAGGAGCCCCTGGAAATGTGCTGACTTGTATCAGCATCAAACCAGAAGAGTTGAACTAAGTACATGAAAATCACCCAGTGGCCTCCTGATACTCCCTCTAAACACGGAATATGCACAGACAAGCAGAAAAGATAAATGATCCTCGGTGTACCTCAATAGGCGGCGAAATTGAAAAGTCCCGTTGCTTCCTCGCTGGATGTCAGCCCCTCTATAAATCCAGCGAATAAAATCACCGTACGGAAATGCATCGAAAAAACATGTTTGTCAGCACATAGGCTTTGAAAATCCAGATATCAAGCTGGAGAAAACCAGCTTGACGCATGCAGCTACCGTGGATAAATTTGCAAGGAAGTGCAATTCACAGCAACCTATTGGTTTTCAAGGCAAAAGGGATCAATTTGTAAATCAAAGCCTGGCTCTATTATAGTTCTCGGGCCACTCCTTTCCATGGATCGGTTGCTAAAGTTTGCAGACTTTATGGTTCCCTTGCATTGAAATCTAAGTTTTTTTTTTTAACCCCATAATAGATCAATGAGAAGTTTTGATGGCGTCACTGAAACGGCCGCCGAAGGTCTTTCAATATTACTGGAATATCCAGGTTAATTAACATCAACTGCTTTGTACACACCCAGGCCTCAAAATGAGTGGTAGATTTTAGAGACTGAACATTAACGACTAGAAGGTTATGATGAGTACAAAAGAAAAGTAGGCAAAAATGGAACAGCACTCTGAGCTCCAATCCATCTACTGCAGCACGTGGAAAAAGGCGATGCCTTGTCCAACGCACAGACCATTCTCAAATTGGCTTATGTAAGACTAATATTGGCCTTGTGCCACACATCCTTTTATTTGTGAGTGATTTTGGCCATCTGCCACACAGTATTCACTTATGATTAGGGGTCTCCTGATTAGAGCTTAGATTTGGTCTCCTGGTGCACATTTTTCTAATATATATATATATATATGTCAGAAAGCCACTATTCGTAAGTAAAGAAATGATGCATGCTGAACCCAATTAGAAACTTATTTCTGGTTTTGTTGAGGTCACATAGAAAATTAACATTGATGGTATATTGGACAAGAAGTTCCAGTGGATGCATTGTGTCATGTGACGCAATGAACATCACCTGATATACATCCCATATTAGATGAAATTTTGAAAATGTATTTCTTTTACTTACTATAGTGTGTTTCATTTTATCAGAAAGATATATATATATATATATATGATAAAAGTTGCAGAGGACATTTACACATCCCAGTGATGAAGAGAACTGCCTATAGAGCTCATGTGCTACATTCCCCATATGATCATGTACTCATTTGCCCTCATCAGCAGGAGATATAAAGTAACTGGTTGAGCCTGAAACAGCTGTACAGGAGTGATTGTGTCTGGTTACATAACCTGGCCTTTGCTAAAAAAAAAAAAAAACATCTAGTATGACATGGCATGGGGCAAGGAGGGTTCTGTGTTATTAAAGAGCCTAGATGCAGAAGAAGTGAGAAGTTGTGGACTTCAGTTGCATATCCTTCCCAGAGTTCTGTGCTGCATATGGGGAATGTAGCACATGAGCTCTGTAAGCGGTTCTCTGAATTTCTGGCATGTGTAAATATCCTCTGCAGCTATAAACGTTATTTTTTCTTGCTTGGAGGCTTTTAATCACAATTTTTTGACCTCCACCACAATTATATATATATACATATAAAATAAAATCACGAGTATAGCAGTACGTAGTGATACCTTTTTTTTGGACTAACGTCACATTTAAAAGACAAGCTTTCGAGAGGATTCCGCTCTTCCTCAGGTCTGGAAGCTATACTGAGCAGTTCCTAGAATTGAACATTAAGACGTTAAGGGTCACATGGGTGGGGGTGTTAGATGTCGTAAAACGTGAGTCAAATAGTATGTTCAAAATGGGAAAATAGTTGTTTCCTATAACCCAACTCTAGAGGGAATTCACAAAATTATCAAAGATCTGCAGCCACTGGTCACAGAGGACCCTGCTCTCAATGAAATAGTTCCGCAGCCCCCCCTTACTGGCATTCAAGCAACCCCCAAACCTGAGGCAAAAACTGGTCCGCAGCAAACTGACTCAGGAACAGGATGACATACAGAATGGGACCAAACGCTGCAACAAATCCCACTGCAAACTGTGTCAACACATATGTGACAGAAGCACGGCACAACAATGCCACACACAACATCAAGGGCTCGTACCTTTGCACATCTGCCAATGTGGTATACATGATCCAGTGCTCGGCGTGTGATAACGGCTGCTATATTGGTGAAACTAGCCTTAAACTAAATCGCAGGATGAACCAGCACAGACACTCCATCAAGAACCACCAGGAAAATACATATTGTACCCGGTGGGACATCACTTCAATCTAACAGGCCACTCCATCCAAAACCTCAAAATTAAAATCCTCAAAGTATATTTTAAAGACCACCGTGAACGTAAAACATATGAAATGAAAATTATCACATATTTTAACACTATAAATGATAGACTCAATGTGGATTCTGGGTTTTTAACCCATTATCATAAAGTCACATAATATTCCAAATACTGGCTGATGTTTTGTTACTTCTTGGTTTCCCTTTTTTTATGTCTCTTTTAGCCTTCACTGTTTTGTGTTTTTGGTTTTTTCTTTTTCCTTTTTTTTCATTCTAGTTGTATGATCTTATCTCTGTTGTTTTATTATGGCCCAAGATCCCTCATGTGTTTATTTTCCCATTTTGAACATACCATTTGACTCTCACTTTTTACGACATCTAAATCCCCCCACCCATGTGACCCTTAATGTCCTAATGTTCAATTCTAGGAACTGATCAGTATAGCTTCCAGACCTGAGGAAGAGAGGAATCCTCTCGAAAGCTTGTCTTTTAAATGTATAAAAAAGGTATCACTACATAATGTTATACTCGTGATTTTGGCATCTGGACTAACACGGCCTATCAAATTTATATATATATATATATATATTGTATACACACACACACTTTAGTATATGGTTTCGATAAGGTTGAAAACTTGATAAAGTGTTAAAGATTTATTGTAAACCATATCGACATTTCAGTCCATTAGCCACTTGAATGCTAAGGACGCGCTCAGCGCGTCCTCAGCATTCCCGCTGGTATGCGGAGACGCGCTGAGCGCGTCCTCGCATCGGGGTCAGCGTTCGGCCGGTTCCGGCCGATCGCTGGCCCCTCCGGTGCGGGCTGACATCCTGGATGTCAGCCCGGCATCCGGACCAGCAGCCGCCAACATTAGGTTCATCGCGGGGGCGCGATGACACCTAATTCAGGCGCCCCCCCCGCATGTGCGGAGGAGGCGCCTGAAAGGGAGGGGGGGGAGGTCCTTCGGACCTCTCTCCCTCCCGATCGGCGGCGCACAGGGGCTTAACCCAGGCATCATTTGAAGGGCACAGCCTGCCCTTCCAAATGATGCCTGGCATTAACCCCTGGGGAGCTGGATCGCGAATCGGCGCTGAAAAGCGCCGGTTCGCGATCCTTCCCGGGAGCTGGCCGACATCTTGGATGTCGGCCAAGCTTCCGGGAACTCCCCCAGAGGACTGACGCCAGTCCTACAGTTAACCCCTAACTGCCACCAAGTGTGGAGATAGGGAGTTCCAATGAACTCCCTATCTCCCGATCCGTGGCAGTTAGGGGTTAAATTTTGGTATCGTTGGATCGGCCAGAGCATGGCCGTTCCAACGATACCAAACATGAAAGTTTAAAATTTTGTAAAAAAAAAATAAAAATAAAAATAAAAATAAAAAAAATTAAAAAATAAAAATTTAAAAAAAAAAAATAAACACTTTTTTTTTATTTTTTTTGGTTTGTTAGTGTAGCAATATTGTTCCCATTTCAATTATAATGTGAACAATGATGCTGCACTAACGATTTTTGTATGCGGTGCGTTTGTTAAAAATAGTGTCATTTTCCCAAAAAAAAAATGTAACGAGACCCCATCTCTAATTTTTTTAACAAGCGCACCCCATACAAAATATAACCGCAATTGCTCGCATGTTAAAATGTGAAAAAAAACACTTTACACATTGTAAATTATTGAAAATACATATTTTATTGCATTTTTTGTTATAATATACAGACATGACATAACGTATACATATAATAATGACATATTATGAATCTACCGAGTCTGACGGAAAGAACGATATATAATATGTCGGTGTCATATACTAAAATAAGCCTTAAAAACACGTTTAAACATGATGCGCAAAACAGGTAAAAAATGACCTCAGCACAGGGGCGGGAAAAGCCTCAGCAGCGAAAGGGTTAAGGACTTTTATAAAGATCATCTTTATTAAAGGCCTTTTTGTGACTGGAACTTTGATCTACTTTGCAATATATCTTTAGAATGTTAACAAGTCTCCACGAAATGCGTGCCATCCTGGAAATAAATATATTAAGGCGGCAGCTGGCACCAGAGCATTGAAGATGTTCAGGTCCAAATTTTGGACCCCTGGCGTATAATGTGTTTGAAAAGAGGCAGCATTGCCTTATAGATAATTCAATCTGAGTTGATACTTCTTTTAATATGAAGTTGTTCGTTATTTTAGTTTATTTGTTTAACAATAAAAGGACAAATTTTAATTTCTTGCTGCATGTTTCTAGAATAAGTGAAATCTTAAAATCAGCAACAATCCTTGTCAATTACATCTTTTCGATGAATAACAACAACAAACACAGCGTGCAGACCGCATTGAGATCCGAGAAACCATAGGGAACATACCGGACCACTGTGCCAAACACACAATGACATGGATGAGTTTCAAACCTTAGAATTCAACATAAATGGTGGCAGAAGCTGGTGTCCTGCCCTCAAAGCCTGGCATTCAAAAATAAAAAGTTGTACGTTTTCAACAAATTTTCCAACATGAGCTTAATAAAACATGTAAAAACTGTAGAATTTATAAATAAAAAAAATAACAACCCCTATAGGGCTTTGAATTTATATTAAAATGGGACACTCTATTCAATAAGACCATTTTTAAATAGTCACGGTGACTAGAGATTGCCCATCTCCCTCCTTCCAGATGTCCCACTGGCCATTGTGATCGTGCTTTAGACTGGAGGTTTAACAGTCTCTCAGAAGGCTCTCAATCGGCAGTTGATGGACTTCTGGTGGTTGGGACACTAGTGCCAAATAATTATAGACCCTATTTTGACCCTGACAGTAACCCTTTCACTACTCTGGTCATGTATTTACACTGGCGTAAACTGTTACACTGGCGCAGCCTGTTACATTAAGGTGTGTACCCATGGAACATTTATTAAATGAAAACCTAGGTTTAGATGATTTTGCACAAAATGCACATTTTTCGTTACAGATAAAAAGCCTGTAATCAGATATACAGTCAATTTTAATGCTAATCATCATGAACCACATAAGGGAGATCTAAAATATCATGTTATGTCTTCGGCCCCCACGGCGCTGCCTGGGGGGTCTGGGTGCCCGACGGTGTCGCTGGCTGGCCGGGTGCCAGCAGTTAGGAATGGCCGAGCAGTGTCTGAGGGGCGGGGCCTGCCGTGGTCATGAGGAGCCGCCGGGTTTAAAACAGGGCGCGAGAGATTGCTCGTCGCCCTGACGTGGAGTAAAGTTCCCGCATCGCCTGCTGTCTGATATTATTGCGGATTTAATTACCCAGTTGCCGGGGTGCTTGTACAAGGACCCTGTATACGTTCTGTCCCGGGTATTCCTATTGACCATTCTGTTGCATACTCCCTTTGTGTTTTGACTGTATAAAGAGTCAACTGACGCTATTCTTCAGTTACCTATGCTCTATGGTTTTCAACGATGACTATACTTCAACGATTTAAAGTACCGATACCCATTTAACTCATACTGAAAGAATGCACCTCTCCAGTAAGTGTCCTTGGGCAAGACATCTAACGGTACATACTCGCCACCCAGGACATACTTGAAAACGAGAGAAATCTCAATGTATCCTTCCTGGTAAAATCCTTTCTCAAAAAAAAAATAATTAACAGCTCCTGTACCTTTTTATAACAGAGGTAGTTCACCGTTCTAACCTCGAGAAGGTATTCTGCAAAAAAAATACCAGCTCAGAGTTTACTAGCATTCCACTAACATTGGGGTTTACTCAATATATTCTACAACATACTAAAAATAAGTTACTTTTCCCCATCAATTCTCGTTTTAGACTGCTGGTGCGGGAGATGAAGAACCTGAAGTATCCAGTTTGCTTACTAAAACATAGTAGCATTCTGCTAACCGCTCACAGCGACCCACACAGTTCTCCCCAGCATTTAGCATAGGTGGAACATACCTGGCATTTGTTTATTCAACGGAATACATGTCCCTCAAAAATTTAGAGCATGTGATCTCCTTCTGAGGCCTCCAGCAATTATTTCCAGACTATGTAAAATTGAAGGTAGGAGAAACCATCAGCAATCAAAACTTCAAACAAATATCTGGGAACGGGACCAGTAACCAGTTGGTTATACAGGTGTGCGCTCTAATAATCGCCATGCTGTGGTTATGTAATTTAGTGTCATTTTTTTTCTTGCGCAAAATATTAAGACTACATTTGTTTTCAATTGGTATAATAATAATAATAATGTGCTATGTGCGTTTTTCTTTTCTGTTGCTAAAATTCGAAGACATTTTTAAGTTCCAATAAATCGTGGATACAGTGCGTGTGTTTGAAGAGTCTTGAGATACAAGTATACACACTCATACACGTAGATGTACACACATGGGGAGCTTTAGACCTTTATCAAAGTACAACAGCTAAAGAATTCGTGGCAACCCAAATGAGCAGTTTTGCTTACGGTTTGTCTCCTGGTGTATCTGCAGTAGATTAAGAAGAAAGCTCCCTCAAAGAGGCCTCAGAGTCAGACCAGCAGAAGTTGTGGTTCACCACATCCATCTGTTTATAGATACATTCCAGAGATTTGTCCTCAAGATACTAATATGCTATAATAACATGGTGCTTCCAAATTATACAGTTTGCAAATTTTAATAAAGTCCTTTTGTTGCTCTCCAGCTACCAATAGAATTATTTACAAACATCAGTGTGATCACCAAGCGAAGCATCCGAGCTGGAAGGCAACGATGGGCTATATCACAATGGATGATTCCTTGCTACAGAGAGATAGCCATATATTTGTAAAAAAGAAATAAACTGGAAACACTTTGGGCTGGGCTGTAATAACTAGACTATATTTTTGTCAAGATCAAAAAGCGTAAAAAAAAAAAAAATCTCCCCAATATTCCTTAATCCTATAAACCTAATATAAAATTCATTATTAAAAAAAGTGAATTTACAGTGACTGTTCGGGCACGTTTCCCATTAACAAGAAATGGCTAAGCAGTCCTTCAAAAACCTACTGGTTCACAGGGTTAAGGAAATGTGCAACAATGGTACCATCATCTCTTTTATAAATTTCCTAAATGCTCTACATTTGTGTTCTTAACCCTTTAACGAGGATGTGCGTTTTCAAAAGCAAACACCATTTAAATCAAATTGGGTTGATGTGACCGACCATCTATAGCAGTGATTCCCAACCGAGGTCCTCAAGTCCCCCTAACAGGCCAGGTTTTAAGGATTACCTTGGCAAAATACAATCATTGAGCAGCAAATCATATCACCTGTGCTGCACTTCAGATATCTGGAAAACATGACCTGTTGGGGGTAATTGAGGACCCCGGTTGGGAGCCACTGCTCTATAGCATCACCTATATGGTCATGGTGACATTGATCAGCTGTGCAGGTATTGGAGACCATTGGAGTGGTCTCAGCACTGGAAGGTATTAAATTGTGTCCATTGATATACCAGTCACTTTTCACTGTCATAGCACATCACTTGGTGTATAAACAGTCTTGTGTACCTACAACTTCGTTCCAGCTTATCAACTTGTAAGTCATCCTTGTTACTCAGTGACAATATGATACATATCATGTAGATACCTATGCATCGCTTAAGCCAAAGGGGAGAATGCCAAAACCTGTGATGTGGGAACCCACCAATAGTAATAACACAAAAGTAATGATATCATAAATAACAGAGTCATAAACACAAGAACCAAGCAAGAGCAACGCCACAATCGAATGTATACTGTAACAGCATTCAAAAAACAGTTAATGACTTATTGGTTCTTCACAAAGGGATAATAAACCATACCAGGGATACCATTAACCATTGTGTGGTACCAGACAAAGGGTTTTTGTGAAGAACCCCAACCCACCTTTCTCTTTGATGATCCAGCTGATATGTGCCTGCATGAGGTGGAGAGGGTATTTTGTGAGTATGGTATACACACCATGAAATGTATCTGCCACCTCAAACAACCTCTACGAAACTGCATCTCCAGGGAAGAGCAACGAATCCTGACGTTGACGTAAGATGGGAATTTACTTTCCATGATTGCCTACCTATAGGGAGAGGTGAGCGGGCTCCAGGCAGGCCTCGGCACAGCCCCCCAACATATCAAACTAGATTATTGATGACATCAGGAAAAATATCGACTGGAATAAAGATAAACATATAAAGAATGATGAGAAAGAACAAGCTACAAGCCATTCTTCATAAATGAATCAACATCAAAACAGGTGAAACCCACCACAACTGGAAATATTTATTTACGTCCTCTTTGCACGCCACAAGGAAAAACAGGTTGACTGCTATTGGCTATCGTGTAGCTTGAGCAAAACTACTCTGTGCTAAACCATAATGTCATAGCGATAGTGTATGGAACACAGAAAAAGAATCTGACGATAAAAAAAAAAAGAAAGTAAAGGGCCAGACTGTAAAAACTAATCAGAAGACCTATAGGGCAGTATTGCACAACACGCTATAGCAGTATCCACCCTGGCTAGATAGACTACTGCTCACAGAGTAAAAAAAAAAACGTGTGTATATATATATATATATATATATATATATATATATATATATATATAGAAAGTACACGAACTGAGCACTCCAGCTTCCGAGTTTCCCCTGTGCCCGTGCCTGCCGAATTTAGGCTAAAGGATAGGTAGTAATTGAAGAAGGAACGGCGGCACTCCAGGACAGTAAAAAATCCAAGCGTTTTTATTCCAAAAGTAATCAACGTTTCAGCCCCAAACCGGGGCTTTCATCAGGATATAAACACAACACCAAAATAAACAATATTTATAGATATCGCCATGCTTACCACTCCCTCTAGGACGGCGTTCCCGAGTATCCAATGCGCAGGCGCCAAGCGCCGTCAGCGTGATTAGACATGGACGGCGCGTAACCCCGGCAACCCATGACGCAGTTCTAATCGCGAACGTCAGAGCGGGAAAAAAACAAACCAAAATAAACTAAAGAAAAATGCGAAAAGAAGTGTGAAGAAAAACATTTAAAAAAACCGTTGGGTTTTGCACAGAGGCACAAATCCTCGTACAGCGGGACTTACAACAAGTAATGCTCACCGCTTTCCTCAGGTCAAGATCCCCGAGTGTCCACTACTCATACACCAAGCGCCGTCGACGCAAATGAACGTGGACAGCGCGTAACCCCGGCAACCCATGACGCGCATCGAATCACGCACATCTCAACAAAGGCAAAAGAAACAACCTCATAAAAATACAAAATCAAAAAAGTACAAAGCAAAACCCAAACTAAAAATTGAAAAAGAGGAGAAGATCTATACAAAAAAATATATGGGCCCATGTGCAATAAAGCAAATAAGTCGCCACACTAGCCGGGAAACTAAAGAAAAATGGACGAAGAACAGGGATCTTAATAAATGAGAAAATCCCAACAGCGAGAAAAAATCGTTTTAACTATCAAAAATAAGTCACATAATACCTGGAGTGAGGACCCAAGGCTGAACATTTAGAAAAAGTTTTTTTGAGGCCCAAAAAGCTAACCATTATAGGAACAAAATAGACAATATGAATGACCCCGGTCCTCTGGGACCGTTAAAACATAGAGAATGTCAATTTTTCATTTAAACCATCCGGATATACAGTCCTTAGGCGGTGGATCCAAAAGGTTTCCTTTTGCAAAAGTAGTCTACCACGGTCCCCCCCTCTTCTGGGTGGCGGAATATGGTCAAAAGCCACAAACCTCAAAGAGGTCAGAGGGTGATTCAAATTCAAAAAGTGCCGAGCCACCGGCTTGTCAGAACGGCCATCGCGGAAGGCTGTCCGGATATTGGAACGATGGTTGCGAATCCGTTCGCATAGCTGAGTTTCGGTTTTACCGATATAGGCCAACCCACATGGACACATGATTTTATAGACCACGTATTCGGTCTTGCAGGAGATGTTGTAGCGGATTTTAAAGATCTTACCAGTGTGGGGGTGAGAAAAAGTTTTGGAGGATATCATGTGGCCACAGGTGACGCACCCCAAACACCTCTTACAGCCAACATTAGAGAATAGTCCAACTCCCCGTGAGTAACTTAGTACAGGGTCAGTTCGGACCAATAGGTCCTTTAGATTTTTACCCCGCTTATAGCAAGCCATTGGTCTCTGTTTAAAAATGGCCGGTAGCGAAGGGTCCTGTTCCAGGATGTGCCAATTCCTATTGACCGATGCAACAAGTTTGGACGTAGCAGTATGGTATTGCATAGGGAATCTAAGACGAGGCTCCAACCTCGTTGAAGTCTCCTGTGTCAGTTCGACTTTCCTCAGAGCCGAATCCAGGACTTTGGTCGAATAGCTCCTAGTCCTAAACTTCTCATACATAGACTGCATCTGACGCTCACAATTTTCCGATTCGGAGTTGTTCCTAGCAACCCTCATGAATTGGGCATATGGTAGTGATTTCACCACGTGCTGAGGGTGGGCACTAGAAGCGTGTAGCAGTGTGTTGCGGTCGGTAGGTTTGGAATATAGGGAATAATGTAGACTATTTTCTTTGAGGTAAACCTCAACGTCCAAGAACTGTATTCTCGTGGTGTTCACTTGTAGAGTAACTTCAACAGGTGTTCCCAAGTTATTAATATACACTTCCAAGTGTCTGGCTTCTTCTACCGTACCTCGCCAGACTATGAAAATGTCGTCGATGTAACGAATATACTCGACAATGTTTTCTACAAAGCGGGGTAAAATATGCTGCTTCTCCCACATATACATGTACGCGTTGGCGTACATCGGCGCCATCGCGGCACCCATGGACATCCCTGTGCTTTGTAGGAACCAGTCGTTTTCAAACCGGAAGTAATTGTTTTGAAGGGTTAACAGCAGTAGCTCCAAAACAAATTCAATACAGGGTCCCGTGTACCTATCGGATAGACAGAGGAGTTCTCTCATCGCTTCCACCCCATCCTCATGGGGGATGATCGTATAAAGGCTCCTAACATCCATGGTCACTAGGACCACATTGCCAAGGTCGCCTTTCACTTCAGAGAGCCGATGTAGAAATGTTGGTGTGTCCTTGACACACGTCGGTATGCCAAGGACCGGTGCTTTAAATAAGGAATCCAACCACTTAGCGATGGGCTCTAGGACTCCATCTACTGCCGACACAATGGGACGCATGGGAGGCACCTGTAAATTCTTATGTACTTTAGGCAATCCATAAAGGACCGGAGTGCGAGGGAACTTCTTATGCAGATACCCGAATAACTCAGTGGTAATGAAATTCATTTGTAACCCTCTCATCAGGCTATCCTCAAAGGTCCTCTGTATGCCAACCGTAGGGTCATTCCGTAGTTGTCTGTATGTGGTAGCATCGCTCAGAAGTATACGCATCTGGTCAGAATATTTAGAATAGTCCATGACGACTATTGATCCGCCCTTGTCAGCAGCCCGTATCGTGATCGTTGGATCCCCAGCCAGGTCCCTAATAATGCGCCACTCCTTCTTCGTGGTATTATTATGTCTCACATGGTGATTCTGTATTTTTTGAACAGTATCCGTTTTAACTGTTTTTAAGAAGGTTTTAATAGAGGCTTGATTGGGGATCGGGTCGAAGGTACTGCGTGGGCGAAATTCCGAAAGATTATTAGTTTGAGTATTTTTGAAAAAATCAGTGAGTCTTAGAGTCCGACCAAATTTGTATAGCTCTATATTCCATTGTAGCTCCTGAGGCTTAGCCGTAGGAACATAAGATAGCCCCTTTGCCAAAATTTTTACTTCTTCAGTGGTGAGTATGCGGGAGGACAGATTAAATATGGGATTCATTTCTTGTAGAGGGGTGGTTTGCCTCTTTGTCCAATGGGGTTGCCCCTTTTGGCCTCTTCTTGACATCCTGGGTTTTTGGTGGTTTTTAACCGACTCCTGGTTGTGGCTCCTAAGTTTTTTGACGCCTGATCCTGTTCGGCATTTTCTAGACCGAATACGTGGTCTATAAAATCATGTGTCCATGTGGGTTGGCCTATATCGGTAAAACCGAAACTCAGCTATGCGAACGGATTCGCAACCATCGTTCCAATATCCGGACAGCCTTCCGCGATGGCCGTTCTGACAAGCCGGTGGCTCGGCACTTTTTGAATTTGAATCACCCTCTGACCCTTTGAGGTTTGTGGCTTTTGACCATATTCCGCCACCCAGAAGAGGGGGGGACCGTGGTAGACTACTTTTGCAAAAGGAAACCTTTTGGATCCACCGCCTAAGGACTGTATATCCGGATGGTTTAAATGAAAAATTGACATTCTCTATGTGTTTTAACGGTCCCAGAGGACCGGGGTCATTCATATTGTCTATTTTTGTTCCTATAATGGTTAGCTTTTTGGCCTCAAAAAAACTTTTTCTAAATGTTCAGCCTTGGGTCCTCACTCCAGGTATTATGTGACTTATTTTTGATAGTTAAAACGATTTTTTCTCGCTGTTGGGATTTTCTCATTTATTAAGATCCCTGTTCTTCGTCCATTTTTCTTTAGTTTCCCGGCTAGTGTGGCGACTTATTTGCTTTATTGCACATGGGCCCATATATTTTTTTGTATAGATCTTCTCCTCTTTTTCAATTTTTAGTTTGGGTTTTGCTTTGTACTTTTTTGATTTTGTATTTTTATGAGGTTGTTTCTTTTGCCTTTGTTGAGATGTGCGTGATTCGATGCGCGTCATGGGTTGCCGGGGTTACGCGCTGTCCACGTTCATTTGCGTCGACGGCGCTTGGTGTATGAGTAGTGGACACTCGGGGATCTTGACCTGAGGAAAGCGGTGAGCATTACTTGTTGTAAGTCCCGCTGTATGAGGATTTGTGCCTCTGTGCAAAACCCAACGGTTTTTTTAATGTTTTTTTTAATGTTTTTCTTCACACTTCTTTTCGCATTTTTCTTTAGTTTATTTTGGTTTGTTTTTTTCCCGCTCTGACGTTCGCGATTAGAACTGCGTCATGGGTTGCCGGGGTTACGCGCCGTCCATGTCTAATCACGCTGACGGCGCTTGGCGCCTGCCGCATTGGATACTCGGGAACGCCGTCCTAGAGGGAGTGGTAAGCATGGCGATATCTATAAATATTGTTTATTTTGGTGTTGTGTTTATATCCTGATGAAAGCCCCGGTTTGGGGCTGAAACGTTGATTACTTTTGGAATAAAAACGCTTGGATTTTTTACTGTCCTGGAGTGCCGCCGTTCCTTCTTCAATTACTATATATATATATATATTATATATATATATATATATATATATATATATATATATATAACTCAGACGACCTGAAGTTGTGCTAAGGACTAACTGCCTGCATGACCCGGGACTGGAGCTGGACTAAGACTAGGGTCAGCCGAATGCATTTTTTCACGGAAGACACGATAGCAGTTGTGCGATGCGCAATTTCAGCAGTGATTTTTTACGGATCCAAACCAGGAAACTTTGGGTGTCTGGACGTTATGTTGGCCAGACATGAGCAGCGTCTGACGTCTCCTAATCACGCACACACGCCGCTATGTGGACGCAGCGCACTTTGTGCGTCAGTACTAGCGGTTCGATTTTCTTGCAAAAATGCATTCGTTTGCAGCTTGCGTTGCGCGGCTGAACTTTCGTGTGGCCGTACTTCGTGTGTGGGCCTGCGTTGGACATCATTTGCTGCTACCACGGCTGTAATAAAGTGCGGCTAAATGCACGTTCGCACTGCGTTCGTCTGACCCCAGCCTAAGAGGAACGCACCGTAAATGTGATCTACGGGGAGGGGGGTATTAAGAGTATGTACCCATAAAAAACACCCTTGAACACATATAAATAAAAGCTTAGATTTATTTGATTAATAGTGGCTAAATAGTAATATATCACTATATAAAATAGATCCAACACATTTCGTTGCTCTAGGCAGCATTCTCAGGCATATCAAAACAATATGTACTACTTTAATGTCTATATGGAGTTCTGAACAGTTTTTCAGCACCAAGACGGTGTTACCATGCAAAGGCGCTACTCTCTTTGACCACCCACTGAATGATGCATGAAAAGGAGCCATTATTAAAGGAACCACACTTAAGATATTTACTGAGGCTTCCCTGAATCTAAGATCATACTACTAATTTATCTATATTTTCGGTAATTGTCCTTCACGTTTTTTGTTCTGAAAGACATTTGACATTAAATATAAGTGAAATACCTCTTCTTTCACCAAAAATTTGTCATGGTCACACCTTGCATGAGTTGAAGTGGGACCCGTATTGCGGGGTTTAAAACCCCAAAAGCAGGAGACACCATTGGCTAAATGCAGACAGTAAATTATATAAGCAGGCAGGAGGTGAAGACACCACTAGGCTGGGCAGGGACTCTCTGCAGATAAACTGAAATAAAGAAACCCCTAATCTGATAGGACGGTCCTTGAAGTGGCCTGATCTAAACTGCAAAAAGAAAAACGAAAAAGTTACCCGAGGTGGTGCAGGGTAATGCAAAGACAAAGGCAATAATTTCCAGGATATGTATACAGACTGATCGTACAGCAAGGGACGTCAAGGTCAGCACACAGAATAATCAGCACAGCAAGGGTTAAGTCACAGAGAGCAGTCAGTAAAGATAGTCAAGGTCAGTACACTAAGGGCTAAATTACTATCTTCACGCAAGCGTTTGCGCCGGCGCAAAAAAAATTAACGTGAGGGGTAAAACCATTTGCGCCTAATTCCGTATTACATAGTCAGGGCAACAACCGAACGTAATCGTCTACCGCGGGTGAACCTGAGCGAACCCTGCGCGAGCTTACTGTACTTCGCGCGTTCAATACTTAACATTGTGAGCACAAATGCGAATGTGCGCTGGTACGAGGAACAAATGCGAATGTGCGCTGGTACGAGGAACAAATGCGAATGTGCGCTGGTACGAGGAACAAATGCGAATGTGCGCTGGTACGAGGAACAAATGCGAATGTGCGCTGGTACGAGGAACAAATGCGAATGTGCGCTGGTACGAGGAACAAATGCGAATGTGCGCTGGTACGAGGAACAAATGCGAATGTGCGCTGGTACGAGGAACAAATGCGAATGTGCGCTGGTACGAGGAACAAATGCGAATGTGCGCTGGTACGAGGATGGTATTACAATCTATTCGTGATAATTACCGCATAGCCTTTGCGCGCATAATTTTAGCAACTCCTAAAAGCTGGTGTTAACGGCATATCTGAACAACCTGGCTAACCCCAAATACACCAGCCCAAAAAAAACAGCACATAAAAAGGAATGCAGCAACAATATAATGGATGATGGCAGGTGTGTGTGTATTATTACTGTAGCATATGTGCTCATTTTGCATCATAGACGCAGAACCCGCCGTCTCCAATGCCTCTGCCAGGCGCAATTCAGTTGCGTTTGATAGGTGTGTTTCTTCATTTTGATTGGCTGAATGGGTGCAAAAAACTGCACGCGCAAAGATTTTTGCGCGAGACGGCACTGACCCTGCATTTGTGCACGTACTGTTTGCGCGTGTAATTAATCGGCAGAAGAAAAAAGCCGCGGGGATTGTAATTCCAGTGGTGATTTGCGCACGAAAAAGTTTAACGCTTGGCGCAAAGTTGGGTTAAAGCAGGAACAGAGGAAACATCAAGAAATACAAGGCAAGGGTGGCAGGAAAATAAAATCAACCAAAAAACTAGGCAAGCACAAGGTAAATAAAATAAATGCTAGGTAGGAGAAGGAAGGCTTAAGACCAGAAAAATATATACTCAAGTCAAGGACAAGAAAACTGGATGCAAGGTTAAGCAGATAAATCTCTGACTTGACTTCGCAAATGAAGATTAAAAAAATACGCTGTCCACGTCTGCTGCAAGCTCGCTGGTGGCTGACTAGGTCGATGCGGGACAGGCAGTTACAGCCACAGCAGCTGCATGGAGAAGTTTGGTCTGAAATAAAATTTGATGCCACAATGTCGCGGTCCTTCCTCGATTTCCTTTTATCCTCCAGATCTGCTCTGCGTGCATTCTCAAAGGAAGAGACGGCGAGATGAATGGTGCGTCTCCAGGTCTCACGGTCGGAGACTAGAGCAGATCATCATTACCGATGGTCGATGTCGAAAGAACGTAGAGATTATTTAGAGAGTCCTTGTACCTCTTCTTTAGCGCCCCTCTGTTGGAGAGTTCACCATACAGCACAACCTTGGGTAAGCAAAAAACGTCCATCCTGGAAATATGCCATACCAGCGTAGCTGCATTTTCAAAAGCATTGCCTCTATGCTGGTAACCTCTGCTCGTTGGAGAACTTCAATGTTGGTAACAAAGTCATTCCAGTGGATGTCAAGTATAGTGTGGAGGCAGCGTTGGTGGAAGGGATCAAGGAGTCTCAGGTGGTGGTGGCAGGTAACCGACGTTTGAGGAAATCCTCGCTTTCGTATGGGCTTCAGGACTGGAAGTATAACAAATTTAAATATGTCTTCCATTCTTTTATTATAAGAATTATTTCTACATAAGAGTGTGTGCATCTTCGCAAATGGAAATGGCGGCACACTTGGCCTTTTGAGAAACCTACTGTTCCCATCAAAAGTAAACACAATAAATAGAATGAGAAGAAGCCTCATCCCCTCCCCCATGGTATTGAAAGACTGTGATAGGAAAATGATTTACATCAAATTCTGCAAAGAAAAAAAATCCTAAAGAAGCGTACTTTGTGTTGTCATTTTCATCTTTATTGTATTCAGCAGCTATACATCCAAAGTGAAGAATGACCTTTGTATTCTGGGAGCCTTGCAGCTTCATGTGATTTCATTCAAATAGATTCATACGAAGAGATTGTTTCTGCAGCTTCCACTTACTGCAGAATTTACCTTGTGGCAATAGTATGGAAGGTGTGTACTTAGATGAGGAAAAAAACATCTCCTGACTTGATGTAGAATGTGCATGATTGTGGGAGTCGAGAATAACCTTAGCAGATACTGAGCTTGATGGAAACATAGTTACATAAAAAATAAGATGAAAAAAATGATGTTGTCTATCAAGTTCAATCTTCCACATGATCCAAAAGAACAAAAAAAAAAAATTCAGCTGGTGTGTATATTAGGGGAATATTCTACATTGGCTCAGAGAAATCAAATTAATAACACGGAAACGCGTTTCGATCGTATTATTCAGTTTGGATACCACCCAACAAAGGTATCAGAGGTGCTATCTCCTGAGCAAAAATTCAAATGGGCTCCATCATAGGTGAGTGGGCACCATTAGGTCTTTCATATCAGAATATATATATATACACAGACCAGGTGTCCATAATTAAGGTTCACCTATTCCAAACACTCTACAGCAAAACCAACTTGTCGGAATGTCACCAAATTTGCAGTACGTCTTAATGGCGCCATGGGAAGGACATTCATGCAAAAAAAAAATTGTTTCTAAAATTTAGTTTGTAGGTTACCGTATGTGAAATGGTTTACCAAAACGCAGATTCTGCTCCAGAAGCTTTGAGAAGGTTTCGATTGTTGAAAGGTCATTCAATTCAAACCGAGGTCCAATCATTGCGAATGGGTTACGGAAAATGATCCTGAAATTTGAAGAAGCGGGTCGATGAATGTGAAAGGCGAAAGAGGACAAAATCCGGTTGCCGCACAAGTGGTCGAAGACGTAGTGACCAAAGTTAAAGAGGATAGGATGTCAAATGTCAGGGCCAGCGTCAAAGTTTGGCGTGTTGCACAATCGACTGTTGCCACAGTCCACAAAATTGTTCGGAACGTTCTACGGTACTACGCTTACAAAATGTCTACAGTTCAACAACTGCCGCCACCTGATTCGCTTCAATGACAGACCTTTGCACTACAGTTCTTAGCTTGGATCGCTGGTTGACCCTGAATGGCCCTGGAACATTCTCAGGACGGACGAGGCACATTTCCGTCTGCATGGTGCTGTTTACATGAATAATTGTCGCATTTGGGCTAGGGAAAATCCCAATGCAAGTCTGGAATTTCCATTACATTCCCCCGAAAGTGACAATTTGGTGTGACATCATTGCAACTTTGGCAGATCTGAAAGCAAGCATATCACGTCACGAGCTGAACATTTCCAGGGACACCTTGCGTTCAACAGTGGAACATGCTATTCTGTAATTTCAGATGGTAGCAGATAGTGGTGGACAGCAAATTGAACATGTTTTAACATGACTGTAACCATATCAGAACTGTAATGCATTGTGTAATGTCCGAAAAAGCATGAAACGCATGCTGGTGGTGAAATTTTGACCCAATTTTTTTTTCCATTAATGTCCTTCCCATGGCATCACTAAGACGTACTGCAAATTGGGTGACATCCCGATTCGTTGTTTTTGCTGTGGAGTGCTTTGAATAGATGAACTTTAATTATTGACACCTGGTATATATATATAGATATATATATGACTTGTAAAAAAGTAATAAATTTATTGAATAAACATAAAAAAGCTTAACATTTCAGTTCCCGTAGGAACTTTCCTGAGGAAAGTTCCTACGGGAACTGAAACATCGAGCTTTTTTATGTTTATTCAATAAATTTATTACTTTTTTACAAGTCTCTGTGTGCATCCGAGTTTTGTGGAGTATTGTGACGGCTATTGGATCTCTGCACCGGAGCAAGGACATTTTTCTGGTGTGTGGATTGCGGGGTTGTCTGGACATGGTTGCATGTTTTTTTTTCAACAGAATCACTTTTTTTAGTATTATGAAAATTGTTTACACCAGTGGTTCCCAAAAGCGATCCTGAAGTACCCCATACAGGTCAGGTTTTAAGGGTCACCTTGGAGAAATGAAGACTGAATCCTGCAATCACTTTGCAGCAAATCATATCACATGTGCTGAGCTTCAGATATCCTGTGAACCTGACCTGTTAGGGGACCTGAGGACTGCGGTTGGGAACCACTGGTTTACACCATTGACCAGCCAAAACACCTCACTTTTCAGTCTAGTTATTAGATGACATGCAGTATACTGTATATAAGGACACCAGCAGGAATTTTTGATCATCGAGTATACTCAATCTTGGTAGTGAAGGAGCTAAAGAATTATTTGTAAATAAAGGGGAAAAAGTAAAATGGTCATAATTAACAAGGCTTCCTACCCGGTGACACCCGTTTTACATAAACGCCATTTTGTACGGATACATCACTAATCACCTGTCACTAATGAGTTTTAATAAGATTTCTTTGAAAAGCTAATGCCACAATAGGAAAGAATCGCCCACTTAGCTTTTTTGACGATTTTTGACCTAAATGTCTGTCTGCTCTCCGCTCGCTGTTTAGTTCATAGACCACTTTAATTTCTATATATATATTTTTTTTGCTATGGAAGACACTGAAAATATAACACTGTATAATTATTTTACAGCATCTGGAATGGACAGTGTTTACATTACTAATATGTAGGTTATGAATGCAGACATGCGAATAGTGTGCGTGGAGACTTTTAGTAAGGATTCCCTTGTGTCAAATGGATGGAATGTTTCTCCTAAGCAGCACCATATGTATCCAAATGAATTTTTTCTTTTTTTTAAACCTTGTGCGGCTTTCTTTTCCATGGCCTTTCAGACAGACACTTAGATAAATAGCCTCTTTAGTATGCGAGATTATAGGAGTTACTGCTTTTTTGTATCTTTTACGTCTGACAAGTAGAAGTCTAGGATTTCATTTACCGTATTAAATGAAGCCCCGCAGTCACGTGGAACTGTGTTTATTATTATTTGGGCTGAATATGCACAGAAGATAATTGTTGAGAAATTAAACCTGTCGATCGAGGCTTTCTAAAACCAATTATGCGCTAATTAGTGTTAAGTAGGAGGTGTCGCCATTCGAGGATGCCGCTATTGGGCTGTTAGGTTTTGGGTACGTTTCTGGTCAAACGTAGCACAAGAAACCCTTATCCTCAGGTGCGGTATCAGTCCTTTAGGCGGCTGGGTTTCATAATGATGATGGAAAATATGGCCTAACACACAGGGGAAGCATCAGATAGAAAATGCTCACACCAGACCTTAAAGTGGCTGGTAATAACAAGACGTAAGAAGATTTCAGGTCAATTTACAAGCCGGGTCAAGGGGATCCAGAAATGCGGAGTTGATATACAAGTCGTAGTCAATACACACAAACATACATATATATACAGGGTGTCCATAAAGTCTCTTTACAATTCCAAAAAATTATTATAAAGGCAAATGAGAAGACAGATAAGTGAAAATTATTACAAAATGAGACGTATATATTGAAGTTTTTTTTTCCTCTTTTCATACACCTCTATATGGGCACCATTAGTTGCACGAAGCACATCAAGATGGTACTCGATTTCTTGCCATGTTTGCTGTAGCATCAGTGGTCAATGGTGGCAATGGCGTCAGTGATCCTCTGCATTAGATTAGTGATGTCCTGCACCTTTGTTCCATACACCATATCTTTAACATAACCACATAGAAAGAAGTCATTTTTCTTCGGCGAGGCATCAATTACTGCAAATGTTTACCTTGACCTTTTGACTAAATACGTGACACCACAACTACACGACCTTCAACCAACCATCATTTTCCAGCAAGATGCTGCACCACCACATTAGGGACTGCATGTTCGTGTGTTCCTAAAATAAACATTTCCAGACTGGACGAATGGAAGGGTGGCCCAATTCCCTGACCTCATCGTTCACCAGATATCACTCCCCTCGTCTTCTTTATAAGGGGTTATGTTAAAGAGATGGTGTATGGAACAAAGGTACGGGACATCACTAATCTAAAGCAGAGGATCACTGATGCCATTGCCACCATTGATGAGGGTTTGCTACAGCGAACATGGGAAGAAATCGAGCACCGTCTTTATGTGCTTCGTGCAACTAATGGTGCCCATATAGAGGTGTATTAAATGAGGCAAAAAAAACTTAAATATATATGTCTCATTTTGTAATAATTTTCACTTATTTGTCTTTTCATTTGCCTTTGGAATAAATGTTTGAACTTGTAAAGAGACTTTATGAACACCCTGTATATTTAGAAAGCTTGTGTGTGGTTAATAGATTAAAAATAAGTCGCGCCTGCACTAATACAATGTATGATAGTAACAAGTACTGAGTATCAGTGGTAAACATAAAGTGCAGTGTCAATAAATATTAATAAACATTTTGTGATGCTGCCTAAAAATGCAAATAACGTGCACAAATAAAACAACCTTAACTGCCAAAGACGTAAGGACCCCTCCTTGTCACCCAGGTCTGGTCAACCAAGGGCCGCGGCATCTTGGGGCTTGGCAGAGCACTCTGGCTCATCACAGAGGGATCGATTAGTATGGTCTGCACCAGGGAACACTTTTTATCCCCTTGCTGGACCACCAGGGATTTAGCTCATTCCCGGTAAAATAAGGTTAGCAGAAGAAGAGGCAAAATGTTATATTATTAATTAGTTTATTGAAATGAGCAGTGTGGACTTTGGACTTGGGGCTCATGGACCTGGAGGCATATTTGTAGGGTGCAGGTCTCATAAGCCATATTATTTCATTGGCCTCACTTGTGTGCAGAATGTTTGTGTAATCTGTTTTGCGCAAGAATAAGGTTATTTCTATTGTATGGTCCTTGTGTATCTGTTAACTGTTGAGAGTATTAGACTCCCAGCCTACCCTTGTCTCAGGAATGTGCTGATATCTGTTTATTTTTGAGTTTGTTATATTGAGTTGGGTAATCTGCTTTATCAGGCAAGCACTGCACCATTTTCTGCCGTCTGTAATCTTGTTTATCATCCTGATTACAATTGTCCTACCACGTTTAGAATTGTTGCATAATGTATATTTTAACTGTCTGCCCCTAATGTAATTATGTTTCACATTCCAAGAAACAGAAAAAACAAAAACATGAGAATCCCTCAGGACATTTCATAGGGGACGTTTTGTGTATGTAAATGACACATGTGTGACCGTATAAATAAATGTGTGTCTGTCCCTGATTAAAAAGGGAGTTCTATTTTGACCCTACATGCAGTCACGACTCATGGTTTGGGTAGCAGCTATATACTGTTCGCTGTTCCAATGAAAAGCTCCAGATCTACAGCCGCGGCTTATTTCTGGGGATGCTAGCAAGGCTCTCTACATGTACCTGTCTTTAAGCTGTGGCTAAGGACTGGAGAACTTGAGTCACGAGGGGAACACGTTAATCCACCAAGGAAGCGGCATTGGCAGATGTGACCCTGTCGGAGTACGAAGATCTGTTACAAGCAGGTAATGGATGGGGGCCCTGTCCATAAGGGGCCCCAAGATTTATGATGGCAGCCCTGCTTCCATTCCTTTAATAAGCTCTTGCTACAAGCTACTCTAGCATTGGCACTTGCTTTTGTATTTTTCCAACTTGATTTTCCCCAAATTCACCCCTCATCCCCCCCAATGCTGTTCAATGCAGGAACATGCTCTGTACAAACTGCCTATTTATGCAAACCCTATGAAAGTCCAGATCTCAGGTGCAGCTTTACAAGTAACATCTGCAACTTTTGTCCTGAGCCCTAAATTCTTTCTGTGGCAGGACAGAGGCTGGAGCTGCTGTATACAGTGGTGTTTCTGCACGCCATACCTTCAGGGGAGTCTTCACAGTCGACTTCTAGCATGTGGGACAGCTAATGCACTCAAGCTTCTCAGATACACACCAGGCATCTGTTACAATTTGTTTTTTAATTCCTATGTGGCATGCGTTACTGATTAAACCCTGGATATCCTCCTCCTGTATTAGTAAATTACAGGCTTAAAAGGCCACTACCACCAAACAATGAATTACCCATATTGTGTTAATTCTATGTTGCTGATATCTTACATGTGCTATGTTTTTTCTCTTGTTTATTTTAGAATTTTTTTACTCTTTATCTGTCACTGGGTGTGATCTTTTGTGTTATAAACTGTCCACCCCCCCCCCCACACACACACACAGTATCTTTACAGCATTTGTTCCTCACTGTGTGGTATTGGGAAAAGAATGAAGGGAATAGGTTGGATCTTCAAAAATCTGACTCAAAAAGACTGCATTTTATGTGATGTATGTAAATGACAACAGGGTGGTTAGCCCACTATCACATCTCATCCAGCATCTCTGATCTTGGGTAGCATAGACAACACAATAGATCTGCTGCAACCTTGTCTAAACACTCCCTCCACCATCCCAATGTCTCTTCACTATTGCTTTATCTTATACCACAACTGTAAAGTGAAACCTGCCATAAGATTTTGGTAAATGTTCTATCATGTTCACTTTTTTTCCACGTTGTTTAAAGTAATTGCATACAAAAAAGGAAAACATATATATAATGTAATTACAAGTAGTAAATAGAACGCTCATTAGCCCAACGCCTGAAGCTCGCTGCCTTGGTGTCACTTTTGATTCTGATCTAACGTTTCTCCCCACATCCAGATAGTGACCAAATCCTGTTACTTTCAACTCAAAAACAGTGCCCGCGTCCACCCCTTTCTGACACAAAATACCGCAAAGGTGCTGGTTCAGGCTCTTGCCATTTCACGACTTGATTACTGCAATTCACTCATCATTGGCCTCCCAACTTCCGTATCACCCCTTTGCAATCTAATGAATGCAGGCGCCAGGCTTATTTTTCTCACTAAACGCACCTCGCGTACTTCCCCACTCTGCCGGTCCCTCCATTGGCTTCCTGTACGTTCCAGGATACAGTTTAAAATACTGATGCTCACGTTCAAATTGCTCAATAATTCAACTCCTCCCTACATGTCTTCATTACTCCACAAGCACGTCCCATCCAGACAACTCCGGTCAGCGGGCGATCTCCTCCTGTTATCTGTCTACACACGCACAGCCAACGCTCGCCTCCAAGACTTCTCACGGGCAGCACCGGTCCTGTGGAATGACTTACCTCGCCCTATCAAACTCTCCACTGACCTTCAGGCCTTCAAGAAATCCCTCAAAACGCATCTCTTCAGATTAGTGTACCACATCACTGATGCAACTCATCCCTCTGCTCACCTATTTACACATGATTGAAGCCGCTTCTATTGACCCATCATTCCAAAACCACTGGCACTAATGATCCTGCTATCTAGTGCAATTCCTCTTGTCTTCCTCAACCCCCAATCCCTCTAGACTGTAAACTCCTATGAGCAGGGACCTCTTGTTTCCATCCTATGTCCGTTTATATGTATTTCGTTCCCTTTGGTTATTGTAAAGCGCTGCGGAAACTGTTGGCGCTATATAAATGATGACGATAATAATAATAATAAAACCTAGTTACAGCTTATGTTAGTGGTAATGTTCCTTTAATTTTTTTTTTTCTTAAACAGAACAGTAATTATTGCCATGATTACAATATAAAAAGATAGTTTAAATGAGAGAGGGGATTACAGGCACCGTTAACGCCATAAACGATCTACATGGAAATTCATCGTGCGATCTTCCGGCAGTGGGAACACCTAATAGAAAGGAATAACATTAGTAGTTATTTTTTAATGTATATGAAATATTTACATTGAAAGGGAATATTCATATTCTACACTTTGTGCTCTGTCGGCTATTTGCTAATTGCACCGCTGGGACGCTGGTTTCCCATTACAGATAACTGCTTTAAATGGCGTAAAGTCTTTTAGTGACGAATGAACGGGTTTGTGTTCCAAAGTATGTTCCTTCATACGACCCCGCTGCTCACTTTGATCAAACCCAGAGATTCCTCATAATAGATCTGTCAGGAAGATTACTTGATTACTCAGTTGGGGAGGTGTGTGACTACATAATTATTGTAGCTTCTTCAAAGTAATTCAGTGCATAATCTTTAATTTCCACATGACATTCCCTTTGTGGATCATTTCACTATAATGGGCCTATTTCATGTGATTCAACACAGGTTCATTCCTTACCTTGATTTACAAAGTAGCCATAGTTTATAACTACATCCTGTCAATAAAGTACACGCTCTATGGATATTGCTTTCAACCTGTAATATATAACACATATATACACACACACACTGCCTGGTAAAAAAGTCACGCACTTGTTGTGGACAAGAATATGTATCTGCTAATACTTTGTCGGTGCGCATTTTGCTGGCGCACATTCGCCGTTGCATCATTTCAATAAGCTCATGCAATGTCACAGCATCTATTGCCATCCAGAGTCGCATTAATTTGTGGCCAAGATCTTGTATTGATGATGGGACAGTCTTCTCCAGCACATTATCCCAAAGATTCTCAATGGGGTTAAGGTCTGGACTGTGTGGTGGCCAATCCATGTCTGAAAATGATGTCTCATGCTCCCTGAACCACTCTTGCACAATTTGAGCCCGGTGAATCCTAGCCAGGGGCGTAACTACCAGGGGCGCAGAGGGTGCCACCGCACCCAGGCCCTTGAGTCCGGGGAGGCCCGCACTCGCCTGCCTGGGCCTGGGGGTTTGCCTATATATATATATTTTTATTTTTAAATTTATTTTATACTTATTTGTGAGTTTTACTTTGGAGGTCTGTGATGCACTCTTACACACCTCATATTACTATGAGGAAAAAAATAAATGGGCGCAGATCGTAAAATAAACAATACAGAAAACACAAAAAATAGTACAAAACAATAAAAAACACAAAATAAAAAACACAATAAAAAACAATAAGAAACAATGGATGCTGCAAGGTCCCATGTGGATCCACCTCCTATGTCCACATAACAGTAGATAGCAATAAAAATAAGAAAAGGTCCTCGCGCAGTATAGACAAAATATATTTAAGTTCTCCCTTGATGATCACTCTGAATTCCTAAAAGACATAAAGATAGACACATATTGCGCAGTATGTCTGGAAATGGGAATCAAGGTCGAGGAAAGGTGGTTATTCAACTCACTATTTCAGGAGCCATGTAATAGCCGGCTCTAGGCAAAAAAGCATGGGATATAGACAATGTTGAAGCGATATATTCACCAACACCAACAACTTGCTTAACAGATGGTCCGCTCTGCCAACATAGCATCCAAAGTGATAAGGATAATATTCGGTGTGCAGGACAATCCTTGTGCAGGTTGAATACCCCAAAGAAATATATGCACGTAGATAGAATCAAATCCAAAAATGGATTGGATTTGATTCTATCTACGTGCATATATTTCATTGGGGTATTCAACCTGCACAAGGATTGTCCTGCACACCGAATATTATCCTTATCACTTTGGATGCTATGTTGGCGGAGCGGACCATCTGTTAAGCAAGTTGTTGGTGTTGGTGAATATATCGCTTCAACATTGTCTATATCCCATGCTTTTTTGCCTAGAGCCGGCTATTACATGGCTCCTGAAATAGTGAGTTGAATAACCACCTTTCCTCGACCTTGATTCCCATTTCCAGACATACTGCGCAATATGTGTCTATCTTTATGTCTTTTAGGAATTCAGAGTGATCATCAAGGGTGAACTTAAATATATTTTGTCTATACTGCGCGAGGACCTTTTCGTATTTTTATTGTCATATTACTATGAGTTTTGTTGCTGTAAACCTCTGTGATACATTCATACATACTGCACATTACTGTGATGTTATTGCTGTGGAGCTCTGATTCGTTCATACACACCGCACATTGCTGTGGAGCTCTGTAATATGCTCATACACACAGCACATTGCTGTGTGTGGTCTGTGATACATTCATACACACTCCACATCACTGTGAGTTTTATTGCCGTGGAGCTCTGTGAGATACACATACTGCACATTACATTAAAAATGGGATGGACTGAAGAGGTCATAGTGGACCTTCAAAAAATGTGACCCTGATTGTCTGGAGTCAACATGGTGGACCTGGAGGGGACCGATTCATGTTGACGGGAGGGGTTGACAAAATATGTTTTTGCCTAGGTTCCTGCACCTGGGCCCTGAGGTTTCTACTTATGCCTCTGATCCTGGCATTGCCATCTTGGAATATGCCGCTGTGCCATCAGGGAAGAAAAAACCCATTGATGGGAAAACTGGTTAACTCCAGGTGGCGACTTTTTTTGGCCAGGCAGTGTGTATATATTTTTTTATTGTATAATGATACACACACGCATAAATTAAAGTCCACTCACCAAAGGAAAAATCTTTCCCTAGCTAAAAAGTACATAGTGGCGCATTCCCAAGTAAAGTCCAGCTTATACAAAAGCAGAAATATGTAAGTACGATACACAGCATTCTGCTCTATGATGCGATTACAGATTTTCAAAACACTTATTTAAGGATACGTTAATAAAAGTTGGAAATTTAAGGAGTTATTCAAAGAGACAAATTTCACCGGTGCAAGTCGGCTATTCAAAAAGCCTGCAATTCACCGAATATTGACGAATTCGAAGTGGATTGCATCCACTGTGTCATTCTCTGAAGTTTTGCCTGTGCATAACATTCAGGATAGGCAGATGCGCAATAGTGAATTTAATTTGTGGCTTCAGGAATGGTGTCGAGAGCAAGGATTTGGCTTTGTGTCCCATGATAGCTCTAATTGGAGCAGAAAGGAACTGTATAAAAAAGATGGTTTGCATCTTACTCATAGGGGAACATATGTTCTCAGTGAGAAGTTCAAAGGTTTCGCAAAGAAATATTTAAACTAGGAGGGGGGGACAAAAGGGTAAAAAACAATCTGCCTGATTGTTCCCCAAAACTAAATCGGAGGGTGCAAGCAACATGCGGGGAAAAAAATGACAAGCTCAAAGTCGTGTCTATAAATGCTCGCAGTTTAGTAAATAAAATCAATGAACTGGAGGCAATGATGGCAGCTGAAAAAGTAGATTTAGTGGCGGTTACTGAGACATGGTTCAGTGAGAAAAATAACTGGGACATAACAATACCGGGGTACTCTTTATATAGAAAAGACAGAGAAGGTAGGAAAGGAGGAGGAGTGGCCCTGTATGTGAAAAACAACATAAAAACGAACCAAATAAAAGTGAGCGAGGTGAACATAGAGTCAGTTTGGGTTACGCTAACATTTGGCAATCATACAGTAGCTCGTGTAGGTGTGATCTATAGACCCCCTGGACAAGTAGAAGAGATAGGCAAAATGGCAATGAAGGGGGAAGTTATTATCATGGGGGACTTTAATCTTCCTGATGTGAACTGGAAAACCAAAATAGCTGGGTGCACCAGGAGTACAAATATTCTAAACTCCCTACTGGGATTATCTCTAACACAAGTAGTTGAGGAGCCGACCCGTAAAGAGGCCATATTGGATTTAATACTCACAAATGGAGGTTTGGTATCGGACGTTGTTGTAGGTGAAAATTTGGGATCTAGTGATCACCAGTCAGTATGGTTTAATATAAGAACAGGGATGGAGCCGCACCACACAAAAACAAAAGTTTTAGACTTTAAAAAAACAGATTTTTCTAAAATGAGACTTTGTGTGAAGGAGTCATTATCAGACTGGAGGAGTTTAAAGGGAGTCCAGGAGAAATGGGATTATTTAAAGGAAGCATTATTGAAGGCCACAGGCCTTGTTAGCAAAAACAAAAAAGGGAAGAAACCACTGTGGTACTCTGCAGAAGTGGCCAAAATAGTGAAGAACAAAAAGACAGCATTCAATAATTATAAAAAAACTCAGAGTGAAGAAGATAGGCAAACCTAGAAGATTAGGCAGAAAGAGGCAAAGCAATTTATAAGAGCTTCCAAAGCACACGCAGAAGAGAAAATAGCTCTGTCAGTAAAAAAGGGGGACAAAACATTTTTTAGATACATAAACGAGAAAAGAAAAGTAAAACAAGGATTAGTTAGATTAAAAACAAAGGAAGGAAGGTATGTAGAAGAGGATAAAAGTCTCGCTGACTGCCTCAATGAATATTTTTGTTCAGTCTTTGCAGAAGAAAAGGAAGGAAAGGGACCTCAGTTAGGAGGAAACACTAACGAGACAATTACATATCAGTTTACAGAGGAGGAGGTTCTACAGCAGCTGTCTAAAGTAAAGACAAATAAGTCAATGGGGCCTGATGGGATCCACACTAAATTATTAAAAAAGCTCAGTGATGTAATAGCAAAACCGTTAACAGATTTATTTAACCAATCCTTGCTAACGGGAGTCGTCCCAGAAGACTGGAAATTAGCAAATGTTGTGCCCATTCACAAGAAGGGTAGTAGGGAGGAATCTGGGAACTATAGGCCAGTTAGTCTTACGTCAGTAGTTGGGAAATTAATGGAAACCATGTTAAAGGAAAGGATTGTTGACCATCTAAAAACACATAGATTACAGGATCAGAAACAACATGGGTTTACCTCAGGGAGATCATGCCAAACTAATCTTATTGATTTTTTTGATTGGGTAACAAAAATAATAGACACAGGTGGTGCAGTAGACATTGCTTATTTAGATTTCAGTAAGGCTTTTGATACTGTTCCGCATAGAAGGCTTATCAATAAATTGCAATCTTTGAGCTTGGATTCCAATATTGTTGAATGGATTAGTCAGTGGCTGAGTGACAGGCAACAGAGGGTTGTGGTAAATGGAGTTTATTCGGCGCAAGGTCTTGTTACCAGTGGGGTACCTCAGGGGTCAGTACTTGGACCCATTCTATTTAATATTTTTATTAGTGATATTGCAGAAGGTATTAATGGAAAAGTATGTCTTTTTGCTGATGACACAAAGATTTGCAACAGGGTTGACGTTCCTGGAGGGATCAGCCAAATGACAAATGATTTAGGTAAACTAAAAAAATGGTCGGAGCTGTGGCAATTGAGTTTTAACGTGGATAAGTGCAAGATAATGCACCTGGGACGTAAAAACCCAAGGGCTGAATATAGAATATTTGATACAGTCCTAACCTCAACATCTGAGGAAAGGGATTTAGGGGTTATTATTGCAGAGGATCTAAGGGTAAGTAGTCAATGTAATAGAGCAGCAGGAAATGCTGGCAGAATGCTTGGTTGTGTAGGGAGAGGTATTAGCAGTAGGAAAAGGGAAGTGCTCATGCCACTGTACAGAGCACTGGTGAGACCTCACTTGGAGTACTGTGTGCAGTACTGGAGACCGTATCTCCAGAAGGATATAGACATCTTAGAGAGAGTTCAGAGAAGGGCTACTAAAATGGTGTACGGCTTGAAGGAGAAAAGTTACCAGGAAAGGCTTAATGATCTTAACATGTACAGCTTGGAAAAAAGACGAGACAGAGGAGATATGATAGAAACATTTAAATACATAAAGGGAATCCACAAGGTAGAGGAAGGGAGTATATTTAAACGGAAACAAAGTAGCAAAACAAGAGGACATAGTCTTAGATTAGAGGGGCAAAGGTTTAAAAGTAACATCAGAAAGCATTATTTTACTGAGAGGGTGGTGGATACATGGAACAGTCTTCCAGTAGAAGTGGTAGAGGCCAAAACAGTAACTGAATTTAAGCAAGCATGGGATAGGCATAAGGCTATCCTAAACAAAAGATAAATCCAGGTAAAGTATCCATGTAATTGGGCAGACTAGATGGGCCGAAAGGTTCTTATCTGCCGACATTTTTCTATGTTTCTATGTTTCTATGAATTGTCAGCAGAATACAGTGCAATTCAGCAACCTTCGGCTGCAGTGAAATTCCTTCCTAGAGAAGTAATGGATAATCTATTCAGAGAACACAGAACAGCAACAAAAATTTGGCGAAATACCCAGATCTTCGGTGCTTTCATTCGACAGGTTTAATCAGGCGAATCCCATAGGTTTCAATGTAAAAAGAAAATCCCCGGTTTTATTAAATATTTAGTCAACCGTTTATTCTCTTCATTTTGCAGCAAAAAGTCTTTTTATTAATTTTTTTATTTATTTTTTTAGGCATTTCTCTGGATTCTTTCAGTGACATGTTTGATTCAGATTTTTTTTAAATGGTCATTTTTATCCTGTAACAAACCTTTTTATTGTTTTTCACAGGACCTTATATATTATTTCCATGCATTATTTTTGTTTAAAACGGCTTTCAAAAACTGCAGGTTTTTTTTTTACCCCTGTTTGGCGGCTGGTTGGCTTTTTTGTGCAGTTTATCGGAAACATTCGGCGGTTTATCGGATGCGTTTGGAATGTTTATCGGTGGCGTTTAGCAGATCTATTCGGCACACTTCGGGGACCCTGCAGTAAATGCTAAATTCACCGCAGGGTCGACAAATTGAACTCGCTGAATCGCGGTGAAGTACGTCGAATGAAAGTGTAACAAAATTTCGGTGCACTTTGAATAACCCTTTAAGTCTCACATTGCGATTTCAAGGGAGAATCACTACCTATATTTTTTTGCGGACACATATATTAGAAAACAAAATTAACAATTCCTTATTAATATTTTGTTGTTGCTTGTGTGGCATGCCATAGGAAGGGGGCGTGTAACAGCTCACTCATTGCACCTGACTGGCTGTTGACACGCTGACCGTCCTCTGGCTGCTCTACCATTTGCCGTTTCCTCTTTTTAAAAATAAATTTAACTAATTCATGATTTGCATCTGACCTTGACTGTTGATTTGGCATTGCATGTGGCTTGCCAGGCTGTTCCATGTAATTGATGTGCCAGGTTTAATGTAATCACATTTGGCTACAGATGTTTCTGAATTGAATTAATAACTGTTGTAAAGTATTATCCGGCCTTTGAAGTGTAACAATGTGGCTAATATCATGTTACGCGGCCAGTGACCGCTGGTCTGGGCATCTTGGATGCCTTTAAACTGTATTTCCTATCAAGCAGTGGCTGAGCATCATGGTAGATGTAGTGGAGGGACACAACTGGCATCAAGGTGAGCATCACTGCCTTACATTATTATGTGTAAATCTCCCAGGTATTGTAATCTCCCATAATATGAATTATGTTTCCCTACAAAATATAGGACAGATCACAGCTGGCCTGTTAATGGGGAGCTGCAATAGGAAGACTATGTGAGCCTTTCCACATTTGTAGGGATGTGCGTTTCGGGTTTCGGAATTTTCACGAAATTTCCCGATTCATGTCTTCGGATTCGGCCGAATTTCCGAATCGGGTCGGACCCGAAAACTGTCAGATCCGAAAAAGTTTTCCGAGCCGAAACGAAAAAATTTCGGATTTATCGAATGGACTTGAAATGTGTCAAATCGAAATTTATTTTTGCTCTATTCATGATTTCGGTTCCATTCGTGATTTCGGTTCCATTTCGGTAATTCTGGAAATCGTATATTTAACTATTATCGGTTATATCGCTGATTCTGTAAATTTTGTATTTGTAAATGCGTATCACTTGTTTCTTGTGGCATTCGGGTCAGTTTAGCGTTTTTTAAATCGTTTTGTTCATTTTTTTTGTTCCTTGGCTTTCATACCATTTTAATATGATTAAATAAAGTTGTGAAATGTATATTCATAAGAAAAAAAGGATCTTTATTTAATAAAAAAAAAACACGATAGAATCGCCAGAATTATCGTAGACACTTTGAAACGAGGAGAACAGACGTTCCGAAAAAACAAAAATTTCCAAAATTTCCGAAAAGTCGATACAAAAAATGAGCAAAGTGACCCGAAAACACGAAAAATGGTCGATATTCCGAAAAAAAATGTACACGAAAAATGAGCCGAACCGAACCGAAGCAGAAATCGGTCGAAACGAGCCGAATTGAAAATTTTAAACATCCGAACAAATCGAACCGAATCGAACCGAAAAAAAAAAATCGGTGCACAAGCCTACACATTTGCAGCTCGCCATTGTCTTCCCTTTTTCAGCTGAGCCATAGAGCCAGCGTTATGTGATTTTATGTGTTATGTGATTTTATGTGTTATGAGATTTTATGTGTTATGAGATTTTGCAAATGAAAAAATCACTTAAAGGGCCACTATCACCAAATAATGAAATGTCCTTATTGGGTTTACTGATATCTTACATGTGCTTTGGCTTTTTTCTTATATCTTTAGTTAAGAAAATATTTCACTCTATATGTGTCACTGGGTGCATCCATTGTGTGATCTTTTGTGTTGTAAACTGCCCCACCCACAATATCTTTACATCTCTTGCTCCTCACTTTGTGGCTTTAGCTATAGAATGAGCTCTATGGATCTGACATCCAGGCAGCCGACTCACATCATTGTATAGTGTGGGATGTATCCACAGGACATCACCAGGGGGTAGATTAGAAGTCTTTTAAGCTCCCTTTCATATTTCATTCAGCTGCCAGCTTTTGACTCAGGAAGCCTGGACATCACAATACTCCTCCTGCAGCCTTCTCTAAATATTCACTCCTCCATGCCACTGACTGTTAAAGTAAAACTCACCATAAGATTTTGGTAAGTGTTGCATGGTGGGGAAAAATACACAAAATGTAGATAAAACGCAATTTATGTTTCCTTTTTTACATGCAATTACTTCAGAGAAAAAAAAACGAAACAAACAGCAGCATGTGTTTTATAACGTGGTTTTATTTGTAATGCACAAGTAATCTAGGTATTTATTTATAAAGTATTTTACCAGGAAGGATACATTGAGATTTCTCTCGTTTTCAAGTATGTCCTGGGTTCAAGAACATTGAATTGTTACAGTCGTTACAGAAATACAAAGTAATAAAATGCAAGATATTAAAAACAAAACACAAATTTACAAAACTGAAATCAGGTCGTATCATCCATGTGTGCTATTCCAATGTATTAACCTCTTGTACACTGATCTTGTAAAGCTCTGCGGAATTTGTGGCGCTATATAAATAAAGGATAATAATAAAATACAAATATATGCAGGAAATATATTCACTATGTTACATGTTTACAGGTACAGCGTATGTTTGTGGTCCTACACCAGCTTTTGAAAGACAGTATATTTTAGTACTGGCGCCAAAGCAGAAGAATGCTCTATGTAGGTATTAGCTTCTTTTTTCTCCAAGAAACAAATTAACAGCTCCGATAAGTATAAGAGAAATTCATTTACAGGAACCCGAGCTTGTGGCTTTGTTGTTACAGTTACAAGTACTTACAAACAGGAGACATACATGATACAAGAGGAAAGACAACCCTGCCCGTAGGATACCTGTCCAGGTAATACAGCACTTTAACCCCCCTGACGGTTTTCCCGAGTGTGGCTCGGGGTTAACTTTTTTGTACCGAAAGCGGTAGCGGAGCCACACTCGGGCTGGGTACTTACACGTCCTGCGCTCTCTCGCTGATCCCCGCAGTCTCCTCTAGCCGCTCGCAAAGTCACACTGCCTGGTTCCCTTCTCGGGAGGAGTGAACCAGGAAGTGTGACATCGCGATCGGCTGCAGTGTGACTGCGGGGACAGCGTGGGAGCGCAGGACATGTAAGTATCGGCCCGAGTGTGGCTCGGGGATACCGCTTTCAGCATTGAAAGTTAACACCCAAGCCACACTAATACCGCTAGGGGGCCAGATTAAATTGGACCGATTCTGACATATAAAGTATGTCAGAATCGGACCGCCAGGGAGGTTAAACCAAGTGCTCAGGCAGACATCCCAAGAGCTTACAATCTAAGGGACAAGGGTAGCTGAAACAAATGAGAGCAGAAGGAAGGTGAAACTGGTGGCCAGAAGAATATCGTAGGGAGCCCTTAAGCAAATGGAATGAGTCAATAAGGAAACGGAGGTAACAACAGTATGTCTCAGTTGTGTTCTCACCCTATTTTTTTTAAGGCATGGCATAACAGTAACATATCCAACGTGTGTACAAGAATTAAGTCTGAATGCAGGGAGTCTGGTCATGTAGAGGGAGCTGAATTATCCAGTGTCAGATTTGTAAATCTTCAGTAAGTGATGGTGATCTATACAGAGCACCAGATGTTGTAATAACCTACATTTAACCTCTGGGTAATTACTGCCACAGAACCTCACTTCAGTGATTCCGGGAAGTCAACTCCGACTCACTCCTGCACTTTGTCTTTGTGTCGCCACATTATTTGAATAATAAACACGCAGAGTTTTGAATAGAACCTCTCCATCGGCACATGGAAGGGATTTGATGTTTGTTATTGTCGTTTGCAAGCACTTGTTTCAGTGTCCATTTCAGCAAATCTGGTTTATTGTCTCTTGTTTTTCTTTCTCCCCGAATTTAAAATTATTTATTTTGAAACCTGCTCAAAGCATGCTTTATTTATTTTATCCCCCAGAAAAATATGGTTTCAGTTTAAGCAAAGAAATTCAGCAAACTTTAATGCCGTGTTTATTGTTCCCTAAAAATAACAGACAGACTCTTATTATGTAGATCAGTTTGCGGATTGAGAAGGCACATTTGTTTGTGAACATCCCAGGTGCTCATTCAGAGGAACAACGTGGACAATGAAAAATATAATATTTGTAATGTTTTTACAGACTATTAAGCAGTAATAATTATTGGAGATATTTTAAGTTTCTAGAAATAGAAAATAAATCTAAAAACCAATAGGGGGCTTTTGGTTTTTAACTTGTCACTACAAATTAATAAAACGCTGCCGAAACCTCAGCATTTATTGTTTTCTTTAATTACCAACCAATTGACCACACTTAAGCCAGGATTCCATGAAGTAAAGGACTATACAAACGTATAAGTATAATGTCCTGTCCATAGAGTATATTCTATTTAAATATTGATTTCGACATGATCTTGAAGATGAAGTGATCTTTGTATTTGAGAGTTCTCCCATTGGTGTGTTGCTATTATCTGTCTTGAGAAGCACCCTCCCTTTATGCTTAGTACAGGATGAGTGGTGCCTCCCTGGTTCCTGTATTATACATGCTGAGGACTGACAACCCTCCAGGCAAGTCCCCCTCTGCCACAGGTGTTTAACATTGAATGGCAGGAGTCTCCCTGAAGGATTGTGTCTTCAGTGAGTGACTAGGACCCATAAAGGGCAGACATTAAGGGATTAGATTCGGACATGTCTTTGATGTGATACTGTGACATTGTGACAGGCTTAAAGGGACACTACCACTCACATAACCTGTAAATAGATTACTTGTGCATTACAAATAAATTATCTTTATGAAACACTTGCTGCTGTTTTTTTTTTATTTTTCGGAAGTAATTACATGTTAAAAGGAAAAATAAAATTAGGTATATTATCTCTGGGTTCCAGTTTCTCGATTTTTCCCATGATGCAACATTTACCAAACACTTTGCTTTCTGGCTCTTGTTTATTTAATCTACACTATCTACCAACTAGTGAGGCAGAGGAGGAAATATTAGATAAAACAGCATGGGGTGTATTGTGTGGTGTTTGCTACATGAGATAAAAGCTGGCAGCTGAATGAGATAATACAGGGAGCTTAAAAACCTTCTAATCTATCTCCCTTGAAAACACCCCACACAATAAAATGATATGAGTCGGCTGCATGACCCATAGACTATCATATGACCAAAACCATAAAGTGAGGTAAAGACACTGAAGGAGGGCAGTTTACAACACAAACGATCACACAACGGATACACTCAGTGACACATATATGTTTATTTAAGAGAATATTTTCCTCTATAAGTGAAAAACAAAGCACATGTAAGATATCAGCAACAGCAAATAAACACAATAAGAACATTTCATTTTTGTTGGTGGTATTGGCCCTTTAAGCAAGATAGGGTCATATTATGTGAACTGGATTCCCATCATTTATTACCCAAGTCAGGTAGTTAAACTATTTTGGAAAGTTTTTAATTGAATGATTGTTAAAATGTAGTAAATTTTTAAAATTTTGGGTCCTTTTCTGTATGTTGCATTCATTTATCTTAGAAGCTCACGCCATTGTTGATTGTATAAAATTAGTGCAACCTTTCCCATTGTGGCGTGTGTATGGTGTGTAATATATATTTATCTTTACACATATATATATATACAGTTGTGTTCAAAATTGTTCAACCCCCAATGCTGTAAAGGGTTTTAGGGAATTTAGTGTACATTTGTAATTGTATTCAGAATGAAATCCTACAAGGACTTTTTAAAGAACCATATGCAACTAAAATGACAATTGGTTTTGTAATACAGTAGTAAATGTTTCTTTTGTGAATTCTTCATTGACACAATTATTCAACCCCTTAAAGGCTACCACTCTGAAGAACAGAGGTTCATTCAAGTGTTTTCAATCAGGTATTGAAAACACCTGTGGATGTCACGGAGCAGCAATAAAGCATAATAAGCACCAATTAGGCAGCTTTAAAATGACTGTGATACTCAGCTCCTTCTAGACATTTACTGGTGTGGTTACAAACATGGTGAAGTCAAGAGAATGGTCCAGGAAGACAAGAGAAGAGGTGATTACTCTTCACAGGAAGGGCAATGGCTATAAGAAGATTGCAAATATGTTAAACATACCAAGAGAGACCATAGGACGCATCATTCGCAAATTCAAGGCAAAGGGCACTGTTGAAACGCTACCTGGTCGTGGCAGAAAGAAGATGCTGACTTCGACTGCAGTGCACTACCTGAAGCGTAGAGTGGAGAAAAGTCCCCGTGTGACTGCTGAGGAACTGAAAAAAGATTTGTCAGATGTGGGTACTGAAGTTTCAGCTCAGACAATACGGCGCACACTGCGTAATGAAGGCCTCCATGCCAGAACTCCCAGGCGCAACCCCTTGCTGTCTCCAAAGAATAAGAAGAGTCGACTGCAGTATGCCAAAAGTCATGTGGACAAACCACAGAAGTTTTGGGATAGTGTTCTGTGGACTGATGAAACAAAATTAGAACTGTTTGGGCCCCTGGATCAACGCTATGTTTGGAGGAGGAAGAACAAGGCCTATGAAGAAAAGAACACCTTGCCTACTGTGAAGCATGGCGGGGGGGGGGTCAATCATGCTTTGGGGCTGTTTTGCTTCTGCAGGTACAGGGAAGCTTCAGCGTGTGCAAGGTACCATGAATTCTCTTCAGTACCAGGAGATATTGGATGACAATGTGATGCAGTCCGTCACAAACCTGAGGCTTGGGAGACGTTGGACCTTTCAACAGGACAATGATCCCAAGCATACCTCCATGTCCACTAGAGCATGGTTGCAGATTAAAGGCTGGAACATTTTGGAGTGGCCATCGCAGTCACCTGACTTAAATCCGATTGAGAACCTCTGGTGGGACTTAAAGAAAGCAGTTGCAGTGCACAAGCCTAAGAATGTGACTGAACTGGGGGCTTTTGCCCATGACGAATGGGCGAAGATACCCGTAGATCGCTGCAAGACACTTGTGTCAAGCTATGCTTCACGTTTAAAAGCTGTTATAACTGTAAAAGGATGTTGTACTAAGTACTAAGATTGAATGTCACTTGGGGGTTGAATAAAACTGATAATGATGTGAGCACAGAAAAGACATTTGTGGTTATTTCATTATAAATGTTATGTTATATTTGTCTGACCTACACGTGCCTCTTTGATTTAATTGTAAGCAAGATGACTGAATGATCAAAATCAATGTCAAACTGGCCAAAACACTCAATTTCAGTGGGGGTTGAATAATTTTGAACACAACTGTATATATATATATATTCATAAGGATGTTTATGCAGACTTTTGATTTTATACAGAGGAGACAAAATTAGAAAATGTGTGAAGGTCAGAATTCCATGGCGAGTGTGCCGAATTTTCCTATCAGTGAATTGATCTGAATAAGAGGCGCTTGATTGAGAAACTTTATAACAGAGACAGCGTGTAGGCATTTTACGCTATTAAATTAAATGCTGCATACAGATCTTACGTCAATTTACAGATGCCTGAGGACTGCGCCACGTGAAGCTATTAAACTCATTACTTGCAGGACGGCTCTGAAATAACATTCTGCATTCTTACTTGGGAGGCCTCACTGTCATTGGGATGCGGGGAAGATAATTCACAGGAACAGGTCCATTTTAATGCCACAGTTAATGCTGATAGCAATATCAGATGTTCCTTAGTCTCTATTTCATCCTACTAGGCTTTGCTAAAAATGCATATGAAAGAGTGTGGGCCGAATGACATTCCTAGCGCTAAAACGCGGGCGCAAAGGAGGAAAAACTGCGCCCGTAGTTTTCCCCCTAGTGCCCGCATATTAGCGCTAGATTACAATGCAGTCACTAAAAAAGCTGCCTGCATTGTTTGCGGACGCTAAGCCCCGGGATGGGCGTGGCAGCGCTAAACGCAGCCGCGCGCATCCTCGCAATGGCTGCGGTCCATACGAGAGCTACGGTCCTTGCCGTGGGACAGGAGGTGAGTATCTGATTCTTTTTTTTTGCTTTTTGGCTGGTGTTAACGGATTCTGCATTTGCACCAAGTCCTGGCTCTGGTTAACTTTTTGTTAACCGCAGTCGGATGTTAATCAGCGTTAGCACTTTGTAATCCAGCGCTGATTAACACTTTGCGCTCCCATGTTAAGTATAGGGAGCGCAAAGTACAGAAACCTCACGCTGAAAAGCGCAAGGTACCAAACGCTAACGGGTTACTTAACCCGTTAGCGTCTGGGTTGAAATATGCGGTAGCCACCGTGGCTAACTTTAATGCTCACGCAGGTGAGCGCTAAGTATGTAATTTGGGCCAGTGTATTTAAGGCTTTTAATCAATGTGCATAATTATATGATTCCAGAGGTGTTTTATTGGTATTAAACATGAATTCACAAATTTCATCCTACTTTGTTATGGACTTCAATCTGCAAGACATCTACAAGTTGAGCACCCCTTATCTGGAATGTTCAGGGCCCCTGGGATTCTGGATTTCATCCAATGTCTGAGAAGGAGGTCGTGGCAAGAGTGCCGTGGTCCCCTTCCTGCTGCAGCCACCAACGTGGTAGAGGCCAAAACAGTAATCGAATTTAAGCAGGCATGGGATAGGCATAAGGCTATCCTAAACAAAAGATAAATCCAGGTAAAGTATCCATGTAATTGGGCAGACTAGATGGGCCGAAAGGTTCTTATTTGCCGACATTTTTCTATGTTTCTATACGCTGGAAGCGCTGTGCAGGGTTTTTTCATGGAGATGCTGCTCGGTATCAGCGTGACTCCGTGCAGCATGTCACACGCCGGGGCTGCCCAGAGGCATTCCCAAGAAGCAGAACCAGTACGGAGTGCCCCTTATCTGGAATTACTAAACTCCAGAAGGATCAGAAAATCACAGTTTTTAAGAGTCTTCCGGATTTTAGAATTCCTGATAAAGTGTGTCCGACCTGTACATGTTTCAAGTGACTAAGCTTGAGAGTTCCAATAATTACGATGATGATGTAGCTATGACTGTGTCACAAATAATATAAAACTGGTTGTTCAGATATTTCACAATTATTAGTCCTGTAAAGAAAGCAGATTATCTATAAGCTTTTATTTCACCGGTAACAAGGGAACAATGAGAACACTAAAAGGCTGATTAACCCACCTGTATGGGATGAACGGCATGCATTGCTCTAGCAAATGTATCCCTATACATCTTCTTCAACAGGTTATTATGGGCACTTACAATTCAATATTTTAAAGGAATCTGGATTTAAAGTTTCACAAGAAGGGACTGTGCACTAAAACCTGTTTTACATGTTGCATTCTGGTTAATGGGTGGTGTGGGATAGTTTCAAGAAAAAAATGTCATCGCCAGAACTATCGCGTTCGGAGAACAATAGAAAGCTGAGCTCATTGTAACATTTGCCAGGTTCAAGAAAGAAGTATGGTGGTCTACACCATGGATGTCAAACTCAGGCCCCCAGATGTTCCTGAACTACAAGTCCCAAAATTCTCTGGCCATCTACTGCATTCAATGATTTCTGGAATTTTAGCCATCAACATCTAAGGGGCTGGATTTTGACATCTCTGGCCTACACCCTGCGCTCTTGTTATTGATAAAGATAGTAAGGAAGAAAAAAAAAACCTCAGAAAATGTCGGTCTCTATTATGGCCACAATAGGGAGATCCCAACGTCAAAATTAACCATTAGTGCCTGCCTATTAGCAATATATTAAAAGTGAGCTCTATGATAGTGTCTCAGAAATATTTATGAGCCAGATACCGGACGCAATACAGTGCCACCATTGGTATCCTCTTCAGCTCCTTGGAGATTTGTTCACGCCTGATGGCAGAAGGACCTTAACAACTATTTGTTATCATAGTCCTTGTGCTTTCGGCAAGAGCATGGCTAGATTACATAGGGGCAATTGGACCTGTAGCTTCAGACCCATATCCTGTAACAGGCCACTGGAAAGCTAAATATTTTGGCACCAAATACCTCCAACTTGGAGAACATAAACACAATCTGGTTAGGGAGGGGCATAGGATAATGGCATTATGGGGAGTGATTGGGATAGAGCAATGAAAATGAAAGGCATTAGGCAAACATCTGTCAAAATATTTAGTTTCAGGCCCATTAAGAGGTAAAATTCGTATTTTTTTTATATATATAGTTTTGTGTATTTTTTATTGATGTCTGCAAAGGTGAATAACAAGCAACATTGGAATCACTCATTCTCCAGATGCCTTAATGCTAGCGCTTACTACACAAAGTATAGGACTGGACGTGACGTATTGGTCATGATGATGGCAGCTGGCTGACTGAGGAGACTGGAACATCTCTTCATCTGTAATGATGGGGTCATCTCTACACAGGCATGTGGGGACTTGCCCTCATCTCCCTGACCGACCCAACCTTGTTTTGCGATTCAGTTCCATCTGAATTTTATGGACAGGGAGGCTTATTTTTAACCAACAGTGACAACTATATGTGGCAGGTCAAGATTGGATGTAAATGGAGGTGGCTTTGGTGAGACACGAGGGCATTGCACCCCCCATCTCAATAGCCTGGCAGATATCGATACAACTGTGGAGAAGTCTCGACTTTACAAAAAGTGGGTTCAACCTTACCACCAGGTCGCTGCTCTACAATCATGAAAAGATGAACCGATCCCACTCAGAAGAAGCCACCAGCGAGTGTCCTTGGGCAAAACACCTAACGATATGGATGCGCCTACCTCACAAAATGATTGTACATCTCATAGATTGTAAATTCCTTTGGGAACAGGGTCCCCCTGAATCAGTATTCATATAGCGAAAAACAAACAATTGGTGATAGGAGAGGCACAATTGTACTTATCTTTAAAATGCCGAAGTATTTCCCAGGAGATGGTCCACAGCTCCACACAGAAAACAGAAGAAGAACGTAGGGAATTCGGCAAAGATGGATGTTAGGGATGATACCTAAACCAATCCAAGGCTGGAGTCGCCAACACCGGAAACCCCAATAACCGGATTTTGGCAAAAAACAGGATGATGAGAATTTAAATGAATAAAATTATTTATTTGTAAATAAAATAAAATATCAATCAACAAACGCCCGACGCGTTTCGTCTAAAAGACTTCAAGGGCAGTAATAATATGCAGTAGATCAAATAAAATAATAAAATTATTTTATTTTATTTGATCTACTGCATATTATTACTGCCCTTGAGGAAGTCTTTTAGACGAAACGCGTCGGGCGTTTGTTGATTGATATTTTATTTTATTTACAAATAAATAATTTTATTCATTTAAATTCTCATCATCCCGTTTTTTGCCAAAATCCGGTTATTGGCGTTTCCGGTATTGGCGACTCCAGCCTTGGATTGGTTTAGGTATCATCCGTAACATCCATCTTTGCCGAATTGCCTACGTTCTTCTCCCCCTGAATCAGGCCGTATCATCCATGTGTGGTATTCCAATGTATCAACCCAAGGATTATAATATCAATGTATTTTTGTTATACCATGGGTGATAAGATCAGTTACAACAAACCAATTAATGGACCGCCTAGAGAAGAACGAGCCATTCATAGGCACGGTGGTCACACAATTTATATCTAGAAAGCCACTTACATAATTTAATTAGTACAAAGCTAACAAACATTTAAGACATACAATTATAACCTCGACTGTCTGGATAAAAATGGTTTCTGGCCTCAGACACTGTCTTCTCTTTACTAATCCAGCATGACTGAGAGTCCCATAGAATTTACCCCAAAGCTATGTGTATAATATTTGTAGAACAGCTCAGACTCCTCCAGATTTAAATCCCTCATCCACGCCAACGAATATCCAGCCCGAAAGCCGCAGACAAATAGGACAGTTACTTATTTATTGTACGTTATTTTCAAAGTTCTGATCCGAGGGGATCGTCGCTAAATAGGTTTGGGTTTTTTATTGTTGCTTATTTTGGCCTGAAAATAATTAACATTCCATACGCTGCCATTATGATTTCTCTTTCTGAAGTCAAACAGGCACGTTCCCTTTGCTCTCGCTCAGCTGACGTTATTTGTAAATGGGTAGTTTTTGTAAAACGCGGCGGGAGATGAGCGCAGCACAGGGAAAAAACTGCTTCTTTCACTCTGTTAACAATGACAAGCGCAAGGTGAAAGGTATTATTTTACCCGTCAGAAAGTAAAATTGTGGCAAAGTGGTTTGGTCGCTCACTGCTTATCACAGCTGGAAGTTTCCATTATAGTCCAGGCCACTTCTATAACTGCAGTGGTGCGTTTGGTTAACCTCTCTGGCGCTTTTCCTGAGTGTGGCTCGGGGTTAAATTTCACTGCTGAAAGCGGTAATCCCCTGAGCCACACTCAGGCAGGATACATATCTTTACCTGCGCTCCCTCGCTGACCTCCGCAATTGCATTCTCCTCCATGCAATAGCGGCGTCCTGCTTCCCTTCTCGCGAGAAGGAAACCAGGAAGCAGGACGCCACTATCGCATGGAGGTGACAGCGGGGGACAGGAGGGAGCGCAGGGACAGGTAAGTATTAGCCCGAGTGTGGCTCAGGGGGTTACCGCTTTCAGCATAGGAATTTGTATATAATAAAAATTTTTTTTTACAAATTTAAAAAGGGGGGGGGGTGGAGGGGGGAAAAAGAAGGGGGAAAGGCAAAGGCCCAAACTGTGCCATCCCTGGTAGATTCCATCGGACTGGAGGACCGTGGGAGGCCAAGGGGGTTAACGGCAGTAGGCCCGGGTGCTCGGGGGGTTCCAGTCCCCGAGACATCAGCATAGGAATTTAACCTCGAGCCACACTCAGGATCACCGCTAGGGGGATAAAAAAAATAATTGTGCCGATTCTGACAAATAAATTATGTCAGAATCGTACCGCCAGGGAGGTTAATATATAAAAATCGTTCATTACTTCCATGTGGATTGTAAGCTCTTCAGAGCAGCACCCGTTACACCAGTGCTCCCCAAACCTGTACCCAGGTCCCTCTGACAGGACAGGTTTGCAGATATCTGAAGCACAGCACAGGTGATATGATTTGCTGCTCAGTGATTGCGGATTCAGTCTGTATTTCCCCAAGGTGATCCTTAAAACCTGGCCTGTTAAGGAGACTTGAGGACCAGGGTTGGGAAACACTGCTTTACACCCCTTCTTCTGTCGTAACGTCTAATAATTTTTTCCCCAGTATTGCCGTCACATTTCTTAATGTAATGCACTGGACGCAATCTATAGGTTCATGGTGAAATTCAGGCAAACTCCAGCAGGTGGTGCCAACTCCAAACACTGAGCAATGCTACGTGTAGGTTCCCGACGTGACCCCAACACGCATCCAGGTTGTCCCATTTCTGCGATTTCTTACCACACTTCGAAAACATTGGATATTGCAGGAATCACATTTGATGTGTTCAGAATAATCAGTCAACTTAGATTCGATAGTAAAAGATATAACAGAACTTAGCCATTTGTATAGGGAGAAAAGATGAATATAGCGAGTAAAAAAGGTGGGATGTTTATGTAAAATACACAATGCGGCACAACATGAAACTCCGGCTATTCGAGAAGCTGCAATTATATACAGTGGTCAAGTCCTGCAGGAACGCTTCAGAACGCAGTTTTTTCCCTATTTTAGCAGACTTATTTTTCCTTATATACATGGAACTGCTATACCTCTCTATATAGACACAGTTTTATAAAACTGTCTTTGTTTATGAGCTTTTTCTGGACTTAACCCCTTAACGCCGCAGGACGTACATTTACGCCCTGCATTAGGCGGGCTTTGCCGCCGCAGGACGTAAATGTACGTCCTCGGCGTTTAGAGCCACCCCGGGAGATACTCACCTTCTCCGGTCGCTTCCCACGCTGTTCTGACTCCCCCGGAGTCAGATCAGTGTGATCCCTCCTCCGGCGTTGTGACGTCATCGCGCCGGTGGCGCGATGACGTCAGTTTCAGGCATCCCCCCTGCCGGAGCAGGGGAAGCGCCTGGAGGGAGGGGAGGGATCCTTTGGATCCCTCTATCTCCCGATCGCTTGGTCCCCGGCGGCTGTGGCCAGCATCGCTGGAAGGGTCACAGCCTGACCTTTCCAGCGATGTATGGGGGGTTAACCCCTTAGTTGCCAGGTCGCGACCGGGCACTAATTTGTGCCCGATCGCGGCCTATTTCCGGTGGGGGCCGCCATCTTGGATGGCAGCCCCCACCTCTGGGTCACCCCCCGGTCAACTGACTCATCGCGCCATGCGCGATGATGTCAGTTAACCGGGAACCCCCTAGCTGCAAAGGGATTTCCTATGGAAATCCCTTGCAGGAGATAGGGGGGTTCTTTGAACCCCTTTATCTCCTGATCGGTGGCAGCTAGGGGGTCATGGTTGATATTGCTGGAAAGGCCAGAGCATGGCCTTTCCAATGATATCAAACATGACCATGTTATATGTAAAATAAAAGTGTAAAAAAAGTAAAAATAAAAATAATAAAAAAATAATAAATTAAATAATAAAAAAATAATAAATATAATAATAAAAAAAAAAAATTGTTTTTTTTAATGCAGCACTATTGTTCACATTTCAATTATAATGTGAACAATGATGCTTCACTAATGATTTTTTTTTTTTGGGGGGTTTAGCTAAAATCACGCAATTTCTCCCCAAAAAAAAAATGGGTTCCCCGTCCTAATTTTTTTAACAAATCTACCCAATAGAATATGACCGCAGAGCCTCGGATAATAAAATTAAAAAAAAAAAACACTTTACACACTGTGGAAGATTGAAATTTTATTGAAAATTCACATTTTTTTACATTTTTTGTTATAGCATTTTGGCAGGGCATGACATATACATTTAATAATGATATATTATTAATCTGCCGAGTCTGACGGAAAGAACGATATATAATTTGTCTGGGTGGTATAAGAATACGTGACTTAAAAATGGTCAAAATGCGCTCAGCAAACTTCTACTTCCGAAACAGCGCCGAAGTTGTAAAATTACTCCCGTCCTTAAGGGGTTAAATACTCTGGGAAGGCATGGAAATTACAATTTTCTCATAAAGAGGCACTGCAGCTTCTGTGGCTCCCAGTAATCTTGAAGACAGGACTGGACAGAAATGTTAGCGAGTTCTCACACTTATTTATTTAAGACTTGACTAATATATATATATATATATATACACTCATTTAAGTTGTGGTGGAGGGCAAGAAATGAGATTAAAAGCCTCCACACTGCAAATGATAACGTTTATTATTGCAGACGTCATTTACACATTACAGCAATTCCAAGAACTGCATCACAGAGCTCATGTGCTACATTCTCCATATGCAGCACGGAACTCTGGGTAAGACCAGGGCCGGTGCAAGCATTTTTGTCTACTCAGGCGAAGGTGCGTTTTGGTGCCCCCCCCCCCATCCCTACCATGCCATGTCAATCAGCAGTGAGATGCATAATAATCTCTAAAACATACCAAGAAAATAAGTTGTCATTTGCGCTCACCCCCAGGCATGTACTGGCCATAGGGACTACAGGGAGATTCCCGGTGGGCCGATGGCTCTGTGGGCCAGTGTGAATGCTGGTTCACCGCGTGGCTCGCGCTGCCCTTAATGGGTGAGGTGAGAACTTCCACACTGCAAAACAGACGCAGTCTCATATTGCGGCCACCGTGCCGGTGAGACCCTCTGTGCATCCGCCTCACCTTAAGGCATGGTGCACACTTGACCTCAGTGCCACTGCGGTGCTTTACCCAATCGCTCTGCAGCAACTCCAGTATCTGTAGAGCGATTGGTTGAGCGATCCAGTTGGATTATATACTATATTTGTGCGTATTTGCATAATTAAATTGGGCCGGTCTGGATGACATCCAAGGCTGATTTTCTGTCCCAGTCCAGCCCTGCTCACCCCTGTAGCTCCATGTTAAACAAAACACAGAGGTTTTGGTTTATTTGAATGGTCATTAAAGTGTAAGCTCTTCTGCCGCATCACGACACCTCTGGGTCAGGCTAGTCCTTCCTAATGAAACCAAAAGCTGCTTTCTAAGCAACCACATGTCCTCATGCGGCTTCTCAGCCATGAGAGAAACTGGTGGGTTTTATTTATACCCTCACCAGGAGCAATTCAGGTTTATAAGATACGTCTACCTTATTGATGTACTTATACACACTGCAAATTACAGAGCTCACTTCAATAAACCTTCCAGTAATGTGCAGTGTGTAAAAGCGTATCACAGAGCTCCACAGTAATAAAACTCATAGTAATGTGCAGTGTGTATGAGCGTATCACAGAGCTCCACAGCAATAAAACTCATAGTAATGTGCAGAGTGTATGAGCGTATCACAGAGCTCCACAGCAATAAAACTCATAGTAATGTGCAGAGTGTATGAGCGTATCACAGAGCTCCACAGCAATAAAACTCATAGTAATGTGCAGTGTGTAAAAGCGTATCACAGAGCTCCACAGTAATAAAACTCATAGTAATGTGCGGTGTGTATGAGCGTATCACAGAATCCACAGCAATAAAACTCACAGTAATGTGCAGTGTGAATGAGTGTATAACAGAGCTCCACAGCAATAAAAAAGGTAATGTACCAATATCAGTTTATTCAAACCCCCTGCATATCATTTTACACCCCCAGTACATGATTTTACACCCACCAGCATAGCAATTTACACCCCCAGTAAATCAGTTTACAGCCCCAGACCCCAGTATATCAATTTACAGCCCCCCAGTATATCTATTTACGGCCCCCAGACCCAGTATATCCATTTACAGCCCCCAGACCCAGTATATCCATTTACAGCCCCCCCAGTATATCCATTTACAGCCCCCAGACCCAGTATATCCATTTACAGCCCCCCCAGTATATCCATTTACAGCCCCCCCAGTATATCTATTTACAGTTCCCAGACCCAGTATATCCATTTACAGCCCCCAGACCCAGTATATCAATTTACAGCCCCCAGACCCAGTATATCAATTTAAGCCCCCCCAGTATATCTATTTACAGCCCCCAGACCCAGTATATCCATTTACAGCCCCAGACCCAGTATATCCATTTACAGCCCCAGACCCAGTATAGCAATTTACAGCCCCCCAGTATATCTATTTAGAGCCCCCAGACCCAGTATATCCATTTACAGCCCCCAGACCAGTATATCCATTTACAGCCCCCAGACCCAGTATAGCCATTTACAGCCCCCCAGTATATCTATTTACAGCCCCCAGACCCAGTATATCCATTTACAGCCCCCAGACCCAGTATAGCCATTTACAGCCCCCCAGTATATCTATTTACAGCCCCCAGACCCAGTATATCCATTTACAGCCCCCCCAGTATATCTATTTACAGCCCCCAGACCCAGTATATCCATTTACAGCCCCCCCAGTATATCTATTTACAGCCCCCAGACCCAGTATTTCAATTTACAGCCCCCCAGTATATCTATTTACAGCCCCCAGACCCAGTATATCCATTTACAGCCCCCACCCAGTATAGCAATTTACAGCCCCCCCAGTATATCTATTTACAGCCCCCAGACCCAGTATATCAATTTACAGCCCCCAGACCCAGTATATCTATTTACAGCCCCCAGACCCAGTATATATCCATTTACAGCCCCCAGACCCAGTATATCCATTTACAGTCCCCAGACCCAGTATAGCAATTTACAGCCCCCCCAGTATATCTATTTACAGCCCTCAGACCCAGTATATCCATTTACAGCCCCCAGACCCAGTATAGCAATTTACAGCCCCCCCAGTATATCTATTTACAGCCCCCAGACCCAGTATATCCATTTACAGCCCCCCAGTATATCTATTTACAGCCCCCAGACCCAGTATATCCATTTACAGCCCCCCCAGTATATCCATTTACAGCCCCCAGACCAGTATTTCAATTTACAGCCCCCCAGTATATCTATTTAGAGCCCCCAGACCCAGTATATCCATTTACAGCCCCCAGACCCAGTATATCCATTTACAGCCCCAGACCCAGTATAGCAATTTACAGCCCCCCAGTATATCTATTTAGAGCCCCCAGACCCAGTATATCCATTTACAGCCCCCAGACCCAGTATATCCATTTACAGCCCCCAGACCCAGTATAGCAATTTACAGCCCCCCCCAGTATATCTATTTACAGCCCTCAGACCCAGTATACCATTTACAGCCCCCAGACCCAGTATATCATTTACAGCCCCCAGACCCAGTATATCTATTTACAGCCCCCAGACCCAGTATATCCATTTACAGCCCCCAGACCCAGTATATCCATTTACAGCCCCCAGACCCAGTATAGCCATTTACAGCCCCCAGACCCAGTATAGCCATTTACAGCCCCCCAGTATATCTATTTACAGCCCCCAGACCCAGTATATCCATTTACAGCCCCCAGACCCAGTATAGCCATTTACAGCCCCCCAGTATATCTATTTACAGCCCCAGACCCAGTATATCCATTTACAGCCCCCCCAGTATATCTATTTACAGCCCCCAGACCCAGTATATCCATTTACAGCCCCCCCAGTATATCTATTTACAGCCCCCAGACCCAGTATTTCAATTTACAGCCCCCCAGTATATCTATTTACAGCCCCCAGACCCAGTATAGCAATTTACAGCCCCCCCAGTATATCTATTTACGGCCCCCAGACCCAGTATATCTATTTACAGCCCCCAGACCCAGTATATCCATTTACAGCCCCCCAGTATATCTATTTACAGCCCCCAGACCCAGTATTTCAATTTACAGCCCCCCAGTATATCTATTTAGAGCCCCCAGACCCAGTATATCCATTTACAGCCCCCAGACCCAGTATATCCATTTACAGCCCCCAGACCCAGTATAGCAATTTACAGCCCCCCAGTATATCTATTTACAGCCCCAGACCCAGTATATCCATTTACAGCCCCCAGACCCAGTATATCAATTTACAGCCCCCAGACCCAGTATAGCAATTTACAGCCCCCCCCAGTATAGCAATTTACAGCCCCCCCCAGTATAGCAATTTACAGCCCCCCCCCCAGTATATCTATTTACAGCCCCCAGACCCAGTATATCCATTTACAGCCCCCAGTATAGCCATTTACAGCCCCCCAGTAATAGCTATTTACAGCCCCCAGACCCAGTATATTCATTTACAGCCCCCCCCCAGTATATCTATTTACAGCCCCCAGACCCAGTATAGCCATTTACAGCCCCCAGACCCAGTATATTCATTTACAGCCCCCCCCAGTATATCTATTTACAGCCCCCAGACCCAGTATAGCCATTTACAGCCCCCAGACCCAGTATAGCAATTTACAGCCCCCCCAGTATATCCATTTACAGCCCCCAGACCCAGTATATCCATTTACAGCCCCCAGACCCAGTATAGCAATTTACAGCCCCCCCAGTATAGCAATTTACAGCCCCCCCAGTATAGCAATTTACAGCCCCCCCAGTGCAGCAATTTAAAGCCCCCCCAGTATATTAATCTACACCCCCCTCCCATTAGTTTATTCACACCTGGTAATAAATCTCCTCTCTGCCTCGCTCCTCCATCGCAGCAGAGTGAAAGCACGCGGGCTGGTGGCTCCTCCATCGCAGCAGAGTGAAAGCACGCGGGCTGGTGGCTCCTCCTGCAGTTGTTTTCCTGGGCTATGTGGATCACGTGTGGGGGCGGCGCCAAATTACACAGTGTGCCTGCTCGTGTTAAGAACGTGGGATGGGACTGAGACAGGCACACACACTGCAGTGCCGCCGCAAATCTGATTTTTCCGCCCCTCAAACTGGCAGCAGGCCAGGACAGTAAGGCGGCCGCCTGTGCCGCCTTACATTAGCGCCGGCCCTGGGTAAGACACACAAATGACGTCTGTAATTTCCCATTTTTTTGCATCCTGGGCCTGTTTTCACACAGTGAAATGTAATCCATGCCATGCCATACTAGATGGCTTTTTTTTTTTAGCAGAGATCAGGTTCATGCAACCGGTCAAAGCCACTCCTGCTGATGAGGGCACAACAAGCCCGAAACAGCAGTACAGGGGTGACTGTGACCAGTTGCATAAACTTGATCTCTGCTAAAAAAAAAACCCTATATAGTTTGGCATGGCATTGATTAGAGGTTTCTGTGTGAAAACAGACCCAGGATGCAAAAGAGTGAGACAGATGTCATTTGCATTACCTACCCAGAATTCCTTGCTGCATATGGCGAATGTAGTACAGGAGCTCTGGGATGCAGTTCTTTGAATCGCTGGAATGTGTAAATGACTTCTTCAATAATAAACCATATTAGTCCAGATGCCAAAAACACCAGAATATAGCTGTACGTAATGATACCTTTTTTATTGGACTTTTTATTGTTACATTTAAAAGACAAATCTAACGTTAGTCCAATAAAAAAGGTATCACTACGTACAGCCACTCTGGTGTTATATATAAACACATACATACATACATGTATATTAATAACCTTATTGGTTATTGCGTGGAGGCTTTTTATCTCATTTTTTGCCCTCCGCCACAAATAAGTACTATATATATATATATATCCATATATACAGTCTACCACTACCGCTTCAGGAAGGCAGACAGACAAAGGGTCAACAGCAAGATGAGATTCTTGAATTTTTCAGACATTAACAAACTGATCATTTCTTTAATATTCAAAACGAGTTTATAGCTACAGTATGTCCATGTGAGCTGGGGGCAATATATATATCCATGTGAGCTGGGGGCAATATACAGTATATATCCGTGTCAGCTGGGGGCAATACTATCTTTTTTATACTGCAGGAAAAAAAAAGTAAAAATATAGATCTTCTTTTTGGGGGGGTTGGGGGGGCCCTTCATGGATTTTTGCACCGGGGCCCTCAGGTTTCTAGTTACGCCACTGCCGGGAACTGGTACATGGAGAGATAACGGCACACAACACCGCGGAAGAGGTGAGAACAACAGCGAAGGACGGAACATATGGATCTGTGAGTATTATATAAGCAGGTGATTTCAACGTGACTCTTACAGAGTAAAGTCCATCCTTCCTTTAAACTCAAGGATGGTTCCCAAGCATGGTCTTCAAGTCCCACCTAACAGGTGAGGTTTTAAGGATCACCTTGGGGAAAATGCAGACTGAATCCGCAATCACTGAGCAGCAAATCATATCACCTGTGCTGCGCTTCCAGACAAACCTGGCCTGTTAGAGGTACTTTAATACCAGGGTTGGGAACCAGAACAATAAGCCGATAACAGAGGCATAGAAGCCTATATGTATGATCCTACCAACAACACCTTCAGGCCCATCATAGGGATTGTAGGCTTTAGACGCCATCTTGGTCACACACTGCCACCAAGAGGAGAAGCAAAGCACTGCAGCTTGCCCACTAGCTCAGACACATGGAGGTCACCTCCATGCAGAACATTTGCAGTCACCTGGGGCAAAGAAGCACAAGCCAGCCAGTCCCCCTGCAATGTTAACCCAGGGAATGCCAATGCAGAATTCGTCCTAGGCCTGGGCAAGCACCCGGGAAATGTTGAGGATGACTATGTCCCTAAGTGAGTGGTTGACACAACCTGTTCGTTATATATGCCATTATTTTAATGCTCACATCTACTTGCCTATTATGTCTTGTCTTCACATGACACAAGTAATGCCATTGTCCAGGTTTTCCAATTTATAGCTAATGCTGCCAAAAGAAAATATATTTCATAACTGGAACTTTATCATTTGACCCAGATTATATTTGTATTCGGTGTAAACAAATTTTTGGACCGAAAGATTTGTTTATTGTTCAATAAATGTGGTCCATTATAACAAATGTGTCCGTTGAGTCCGGTTAGAGGGAAACAGGCGTTGGAGTACCTGGCCTGCTATCCCTCTTTACTATACTGATTCTATATTTCATAAGTGTTTGGTTCGATACAAGAGTTTATACAGAGATAGAACAATCTTGAGAACTGACCTTAGAAAAGCAAAATTTAAGTTAATTTTTCCCCCCCTCAATTCTGCTTTACCCCCACTCTAGGTCAAATGAAGACAGAATGTACTGCCATCTAGTGGTCGATTTCCAGGACTGTGCGTTTCTGTAAATTAGTGAATTACTAAGGTAGCTGCTAAGCCTGTAACTGAATGGGCGGCTCGCTCTGAGGACCTCAGTGCTTTGAAGGTATTTCTGCTGTGTCCAGAATACTTGATTGATTCCAGCTGTTTTCCCTGGTTCAAATATACAATCTCTGCCACAAGAGATTACGCCACGGGGCAGCAACCTTGGCTCTGCAGAGGTCTTGGAACTACATTTCCCATGAGTCTCTGCTAAACAATGAGAAGCTGAGCATCATGGGAGACGTGGTTCCAAACTATCTGGAGGCCCGAGGTTGCTGACACCTTGATTAGTTAATATAAATTAAAAAGCAGGTCTTATCAGTTTAAAGGGCCACCACCACAAAAATTGAAACACTCTTATTGTGTTTATTTTATGTTGCTGATATCTTACATGTGCTTTGTTTTTCTCTTGTATGTTTAGAGAATAAAATATTTATATATATATCTATATGTGCCACTGGGTGCATCCATTGTGTGATATTATGTGGTGTAAACAGCCCCCACCCCCACAGTAGCTTTACCTCACTTGCTCCTCACTGTGTGGCTTTGGTCATAGAATGGAGTAAATGGGTCAATCACAACTCATATCATAATATTGTGTGGGATGTATTCAAAGGTCCTCACCAGGGGTAGATTAGAAGTCTTTTAAGCTCCCTGTCTCATCTCATTCAGCTGCCGCCTCTTATCTCAAGTGGCATAGACAACACAGTAGATCCGTTGCAGCTTATCTAGACATTCCCTCCACCCCATTACCTCTTCACTACTGTTTAATCCTATACCACAGCTGTAAAGTTAAACTGGTGCAAAGATTTTGGTAAATGTTGCATCATGGGAAAAATCCACAAAATGGAAATAAGAGATAAACACCTAATGTTTACCTTTTTATATGCAATTAATTCAAAGAGGAAAAACCACAGCAGCATGTGTTTAATAATATGTTTTATTTGTCATGCAAAGTAATCTAGTTACAGCTTATGTTAGTGGTAGCGTCCCTTTAAAGTGTGTAATTTACCAAGAAGATTTAAGTAATAATTATAATAAGTAAAATGAAGTATACAGAGTTCTACAATAATTTTTGTTGTTGAAGATTTTAAATCAAGAGTTGTTTTAAGGCAGATTAAGGGTCAGTGAGCTTTTGGGGACTTTCAGAGAAAATAAAACTTTTCCACCTCATTAACTTGTGTAAACACAATGTAGCTGACCCGAATATCCTCACTGAAAATCTCTGAGCCTTTCTATTAATGCAAACGTATGCACGCTGATCATACTCCGACGGAAGACTCAGAACTCTATTAAATGAGCCAGAATCAACTGATGCAATTAACATGGGAAGGTCACCGACTGTAATTGAATTGTCAAAGCATGACTCATGACATTAATTGAGTTTTTAATGGCTTCAAATGAACAAGTTCCACAATGGTCAAATCCCATTTCAACCAATGCGAGTCGTACAATCAGAGCTGGGTGAGTCTGGCCCTGTGAGAATTATTAAGTATATGGCACCACATTCATGGCAAAAAAAAAAAAAAAAATCACAAAACAACATCAGAGGAAACACAGGCTTACAGAATTCAGGCACCCATATCAAGAAATGGAAAGAAGAAGCAGTATCTGGGTCTGACGTCCCCTTTCAGAATGGTCTATTCAGGCTGGAGTGGATTAATGCGCTCACTTTCACTAATCCAATTATACAGCTTATTGCTCGCCGAAACGTATTTAGGACAGAGGAATTCTAATCAGGGAATTTTCTTCATTATTAATATTAATTAAAAGATCTTAAATTGCAATTGAATTTGAAATAAAATACTAATGGAGCCTTTTTTTACAGGCTAATGGTTATTTAGAGCTCTATGCTCTGATGGTTATTTAGAGCTCTATACACCCCATGCACAGGATATTATCTGTTCCATATTATGTGTATGGTTGGTTACATATAAATAGCTGTGTAAGTTTTTTATTTTTTATTTTATTCTTGTGTAGGTTTGTTATTTGAACAAATACAAACTGATCATTGGCGTTTACTTATTCTAGCAAATGTTTGCTTCGCAGTGTGTAACAAAATGTGAAGGGTGCAGGGTTAGCAAGGGTGGAAGCAGGGACAATTAACCCCAGGCCAGGGTCACCAGCACACTTGGCCCACATCTTCCACCAAGGTGTAGGAACAGGGAGGGAGGCAGCATTATTCCTGCCTAGGGGTCTAATATATTTGCGGATGTGTGGGTGGGTGTATAACAGAGCTGTGAAGCAATAAAACGCCAAACAACGTGTCTCTGATCTATAACGGATGTTTGAAATCACTTGTTGCGAAAAGAAATGTTGCTCTTGCTCTGAAACACATTTTGATGACATGTACACGGATAGATCCCCCAAAACAGCTCTGATGTGTAGAGGCTTAGACTTCACCGGACGTCTGAATGTGTCCTGAGGTATCTGGCACAAAGACATTAGCAGCAGATTCTTTAAGTCCTGCAGGTTGCTAGGTGGGACTGCCATAGATTGGATGGTCCAGCGCATCCCACAGATGATCAATTTGATTGAGAACTGGTGAATTTGGAGGCCAAGGTAACACCATGAAACCCTTGTCATGCTCCTCAAACCTTTTCTGAACAGTTGTTGCAGTGTGGCGGGGTGCATTATCCTGCTGAAAGAGGCCACTGCCACCAGGGAACACCATGGCCCTGAAGGGGTGTATGTTCTCTGCAGCAATCTCTAGGTAGGTGCTACATGTCAAGTGTGTTCTGACACCTTTCTATCATGGCCAGCATCATGTTTTTCAGCAATCTGAGCTACATTAGCTCTTCTGTGTGTTCGGACCAGATGGGCTATCCATCGCTCTCCACATGCATCAATGAGACATGTATGTACACACATGACACTAGTTCAGTGATTGTCCTTCCTTGCACCACTTTTAGTAGGTACTATCCGGCTGTTGTATACCGGGAAGGCCCCACAAGACTTGTCGTTTGGAGATGCTCCGATTGAGTCGTCTAGCCAACACTATTTGGCTGTAGTCACAGTCACTCAGATGTTTTTGCTTATTTTTGCTGCTTCCAAAACATACAGGGTTATTCAGAGAGAGGTGAAAACCAGGAGGATGACTGGAGAAGTGAAAATTCCAGGTCAAATAGGCAATTTGGAAAGTGAGATAAATGGGAGAATTCTTCTGGTTTGGCTATTTTGACCTAGAGTTTTCACTTCTCCAGCCATTCTCCTGGTTTTCACATCTCTCTGAATAACCCCGATAGAATTCAAGAACTGACTGTTCACTTGCACCTAACATCCCACCCTTTGACAGGCGCCATTTTAACCATATAATTAGTGTTATACTCACTTCACCTGTCCGTGGTTTTAATGTTGTGGCCAGTCCGTGTATAGCCCTAAAGTAAGTAAACATCTGTCTTATTTTCATGTTTATTTTCCTCTACATCTATTTGATTGAGAGAGGCGTGTGAGAGTATAGTGCCAGGAAGCCACCGAACCTGAATATGACCCTGGGTAGTACCTTAGGGTAATTGTCTAAAACCCAATGACAGGTGTAGAGATATCATCATGATGATTGTTATTCTCACCATCACATGCCTTTGGTGCCTCATTTCATGCCTTGAAGATCAAAGTAATTGAAATTGCCAGACATTTATGATATTGTTGTTTCATTGAGTGATCTTACATGAAAATACATATTAATATAATTTACACACAGACCTGCATAGATTGTGGCAACATACTGTGAGATCAATTACCGAACTGTGGGAGTATATTGAAAGACGACGTGTGATGCTGAGTGTGGATGTATCGGATAAAATAAGATTATAGGCTAAAAACTAAACAAAAGGAATTCTTATACATTGACCCTACCACAAAACAAGTGAAAGTTAAAGGGGTTAAAAAAAGTGCATTATGTGTAAATTTAGCAGTGTACATGACAGCAATGTATGTGGATGAATATATACACAATAGGGGTGATAGGGCTGGGTAAAAGGCAGTGCGAGGGATGAGTTACAGTTACAGTCATTTATACAGCACTAGCATATTCCATAGCGCTTTACGATGGCGGAGCACAAACATGAGACATACATGATAAATGAGGAAAAGACAACTCTACCCGTAGGATAACTGTCCTGCTAATACAGCACTTAAACCAAGTGCTCAGCCAGACATCCCATGAGCTTACAATCTATGGGAGCAGAGGGCAGGTGAAGCTGGAGGCCAGAAAGAATATAGTAGGGATTGCAGGGGAAGGACCAGACGCTTGGGCTTAGTAAGGTTAATTAGAGAGAGAAGTGGAAACAGCTGGAAAGGAGACCTGACATTATAGACCAGGCCTGGGTTGGACACCAGAATGTATTAACGGAGTTGAATCTGTGAGCTTGTGGGTTTGATGCTGTGTGGAGGAGGAAGAAGAAGAACCGTGATGTTTAGCAAGAGGGACCAAGTATTTACGACATGGGGGATGGAGAAGCAAACCTATAATTGCAGGATTAGAACCAGTCTGGAGTAAAGTGGAGGATGACCTGTTGAATCCTGGATACCTTGGTGCTGGATCTTGGGTGGTGAATGGATTAATGGAGTTGAATCTGTGAGCTTGTGGGTTTGATGCTTGCTGCTACTTCCAAGGTGAGGTAGTGATACAATATATGTGTGTGTGCTTGGGGAGGGTAAGAGACACAAAAGGTGATGAGATGGATAGGGTAGAAGCAGAATGGGGACAAGAGGCATACATACACCTGGCTGTAAGAGGGTTCAAGCAAAGGCAAGACTGGAGGTAAGAGGAAAATTACAGAAGCACCAGGAACATTACAGGAGCGTTTTAATTAGCTGCTGTGACCCTTCTCAAAGATAGGTACAGAGTCTATCTCCTGCTGATGAGGAACAGCTGCACAGGAGGGACTGTGGTGGCATAACCTGACCATTGCTAAAAAAAAAAAGGCCATTTAATATGGCATGGCATTGGCAAGGAGGGTTCTGTGTTATTACAGATCCTAGATGAAAAAAAGTGAGAGGTTGAGGACTCCATTTGCATGTCTTACCCAGAGTTCTTTGCTGCATATGGGGAATGTAACACATGAGCTCTGTAAGAGATTTTCTGAATTGGTGGCCCAATGGTGAGATGTGTAAACGTACTAACCCTGGAATAATAAGAGAAACAGCCCAATGTTCCTTAATTATTTAATTACTGACTCTGCCTATCTGAAAATTCAAACAACCCCGCTCTAAAAAAATGCATAGAGATGTGAAAAATTCATTTTATTGGCCATAGGAATCCTGGGGTTTGTTTTCTTTTTTTTTTTCTTTTTATATAGAAGTCCTTACATAGGAGGGAAGTTTAATGCTTCTTTTTTTCTAATGCACACCGACGGAGAGTGTAAGACGGTTCATCGGATCACCAGGGCACAAGGGTGAGACCCCCCCTAAAAGTAGTCGAATGTCTGGATATAGAGCCATCCATAAGGCTCCGGAGCATGTGAGTGCACAGTTTATACCTTTTTATTGATATATGTTATATGAACAGGACCACACTAGATCTTTGTCTTATTCCAAGGTATTCACGGATTCTGAGGGTCATATACATTGAATTGAACTCGGGGATTCCAGGACCTTGTTTCAATGGGTGGAGCCCCCCTAATGGTTTGAATGCAGATTTATTGAGCTATATCAGCTCCAGATTTGTGAGTGATATACTGGACGTTGATTTTTTTCTTTTATGGACTATATGTTATTGCACAATTAGGTTCTTTTCTCATGTCTTTAATATCCAGGGACTTTCCATATATATTCAAAACGGACTCTCTACTGTTTCATTATTGCACGAGAGAAAGACCGCAATTTCATTCTAAACAACTGCTCTCCCAGATACACAGTGATGTATTTTGTAGGAATTCTTTTTTTCTGACCCTGATATTCCTCTTTTTCTTGATCTTGGACTATATGGTCCATGAATACACCGTATCGGAATACATCACTGCAATAATAACGAATGTAAATTAAGAATATTGAAAAATTAACTGAAGCATAAATATAATTCATAAGATTGTAGCCCTGTGTATTCATCTTAAAAATTTTCATTTTCTGCAATCAGAAATGTAACCTAAAAATAAAAACGAACGGAAAAGAACATTTATTCAGGTCAATTCGAGATGCCGTTTTCAAGGCAGATTACTGTAACCGTTCTGAATCATTCCACGTTTTTAAGGATACCCATAATAAAACAGATTTTAGTGACTCTGTCTTCTCTTCTAGCTTTAAGAAGAAAAAAAAATGTATTCGCCACGGTTACTCCAAAAGCCAGCGCTCAATATATAATCATACAGCAAAGCCTCTGGGGCACACAGATTGCATTTCCAGACACAATCATCATCAACTTGTGTATTGCATAGCACAGCCATCAATCCAAGTGCATCAAATGGCAGGACTGGGGTCGCGGAGGCACTTGCAAAAACCCGAGGACAGAGATGCTAGATACACTTCAAGTGCTTGATTTAGAAGAATAGGAGAGCAGCAATCCATTCCCCACTGGCAAGATAATTTACTATAATACAGTACAAGATTGCATTTCACGGATAGCGAGACTCCCTCAGAGCGCAGTCTGCGTTATGGCGTAAACAAATGTCTATTTAACAAATTCAGGTATGTTGCCAAAAATATGCCAGGGGACTGCAGATCAGAAAGCATCTGGACTTCACATGAGAAATATAGTTCGGCATAGCCTGATGGTCCTAAAAGACATTATACTGAGGCAAGCTCAGAGGAGGAATTACACCCCAAGACAGAAGTAAATGGAACCTTAGATGAAATATTTGATTCTAGAGTATGAAAGAGCAAGGTGGAACTTTCAGCGAGGAAATCACTGCCACGCTTTGATAGAATGGAAGATTCTTGTGATTGCACTTGCAATTTTCAGTCAGCTGGTGCAAGTCCTACTTTTATGCAATTATTCTTTAAACATCTCTTCTCTTGGATATTTTTTTTTATGCACAACTCCAGTATTGAATCAAAATCAGAAAGTCTAGGGTGTAATGCGAAATTGGTTCTGTGACGTAGGAAGGTACACGGGGGGGGGGGGGTTATTCACGGACTGAACTCCACTTTTCCACTCTGTAACCAGAAAGAAGTAACCAGATATCCAGGATTGAACATGTTATCCACCACTATGCTCCAGATTGTTCTAATCCTGCTATTTTATGTCTGCATTTATTAATTTCTGGCTGATTAGTTGTCTTTTAAATTTTCCCTCTCTTTTTGTTAGAATAGTCCCCTCTGCTTCTCCCTACCCCTTTTCCAATGTCGTAAATACATCTGATTCAACCAGACCACTCTTCCCAAATCTCACTGTCTGAGGCTAGGGTCAGACGAGCGCAGTGCGAACGCGCGTGCAGGCGCACTTAATCACGGCCGTAGTAGCAGCAAGTGCCAGGCAATGACGGCCAATATACGAAGTACGGTCGCACAAAAGTCCGGCTGCGCAACGCAAGTGGAAAATGAACGCATTTGTTCGAGAACGTTAAACTGCTAGTACTGACGTACAGAGTGCGCTGCGCCCGCTAGCGGCGTGTGTGCGTGAATTGGAGATGTCAGACACTGCTAATGTCCGGCCAACATAACGTCCAGATGCACAAAGTGTTTTATTGACGATCCGTACAAAATCACGGATGCAAATGCGCATCGTATGACCGCTATCGCGTACTCCGTGAAAAAATGCGTCCATTCGTTCGAACGCACTTTTTCACAGACAACGCGAAAATGCGTTCGTCTGACCCTAGCCTTACTGTCTCCATACAGCAGTCAGACCTTCCTCACAAGCATCACTGCATTCCATTTTTCACTCTGCTGTCCCACCCACCCAGGCCCCGTCCTAAATTTCAGCTCTCCTTTCCAGCTACTTCTACTTCTCACTCTGATTACCCTTACTTAGCCCGAGCTTATGATACTTCCCATGCAATCCCTGCTGTTTTCTTTCTGGCCACCAGATCCACCTTCCCATCACTCACATACCCCAATCCCTTAAATTGTAAGCTCACGTGATGTCTGGCTGAGCACTTGTACAGGTGCTGTATTAGGCTGGCAGCACACAAGCGCATTTGGTGCTTGTGTGCACCTGCACTTCCCTGCATCCATGCCATTTTGACGGGGAGGCCCAACCCCCTGATGTGAAAAAGCCCTCCCCATCAAAAATCTAAACGGACGCTGACAGGGATACAAAGCGCAATCCTCCCATAGGACGCTGAGCGCACAGAGTGGAAGGAACGCCCACTCTCACAGACGTTCCTCCGTTTCTCTGTTAACGCTCGTGTGCCGCCAGCCTGAGCAGGACAGTTATGCTGCGTGCAGGGTCAGTGTGTTTTCTTCATCTATCACTATTATGTCTCATGTTTGTGCATCCCCATTGTAAGGCGATGCAGTCATTTTACATAGTGCCAGTGGAATCTGTAACTGTAAACCAGAGGTCAGCAACCTTGGCTGGCCAGATGTTTTGAAACTACATTTCCCATGATGCTCAGGTACTTATTAGATTTGCTGAACCTAATGGGAAATGTAATTTCAAAACAACTTGAGGACTGAAGTATCCGACTCCTGCCCTAAACCAAAACAAAACAAATTTTTGGTTCCAAAAGGTCAAATTAGAAAACATTCTCCAAGTCAGCTGCTCTCCCAGTTGAGTTACTCTGGCCTTCAATTTGCATTTTGCTCAGTCAGTTATCCATAATTCCCATTCTATTACTTATACTCCACCTTATTGCCAGGTTTTAGATCAGTGTTTCCCAACCCTGGCCCTCAAGTCCCCCTAACAGGCCAGGTTTTAAGGATTCCCTTGGGGAAATGCAGCCTGAATCCTGCAATCACTGAGCAGCAAATCATATCACCTGTGCTGTGCTTCAGATATCTGGAAAACCTTGTCTGTTAGTCATACTAACAACAAGCAATTGGTGATATGGAGAAGAAACGTAACTTATCTTAAAATGAAGTGCTGAGGAGGTTCCCTGGAGATGGTCCGATACTCCACACAAGGATAAGAAGAGAAAATTGGAAGACCTCAGCATCTGAAATGGATCCCCGTGGGTCTATTCAGCAGACCACGGATACTGGAATCGCCAAAATTAGCAAGAAGATGGGTAGGATAAAAACTTTTTATTTTGAATAAAATATAATACATATACAAAGCCCAACGCGTTTTGTCTATAAAATAGACTTTTTCAAGGGCGATAAAAATACATGAATTGTAAAAATACAATAATAAATATTATTTGATTTTTACAATTCATGTATTTTTATCGCCCTTGAAAAAGTCTATTTTATAGACGAAACGCGTTGGGCTTTGTATATGTATTATATTTTATTTTATTCAGAATAAAAAGTTTTTATCCTACCCATCTTCTTGCTAATTTTGGCGATTCCAGTATCCGTGGTCTGCTGAATAGACCCACGGGGATCCATTTCATACGCTGAGGTCTTCCAATTTTCTCCTGTTTGTCATACCCCTGGTCCCCAGGTTCCCCTGTCTGTTTTAGAGGATGAACCCTTTTCTGTATAGGTTTGTTAGCTTACAAACTTGGGGGGGAGGGGGGAGTACACATACGACAAGAGACATGTATTTCCCGTGGAATCCTGTGGAGGGCGCTAGAGTAATCCCAACTATGTAGGTTTGTATCTCACGTGTTCATAGATATAGTATACCATGGAGAAAGAAGTTAATAGCTACATACTTCAAAATTTAATTTGTAATTGTTTATTAAAATGTATCTGTATTGAAGGATCTCTCTGAGGACATCCTCCTAATTAGTCATATTTGCGATATGTAACGTTGAGTTAAATAGCCACCGTGTCATTCCATTTTCATTAAAAACTAAATGTAAATCGTAAAAAAATTAGTTATTAGACGTGCACAGGAGGAAAAAAATGATGTGTAATGTTCAGGTTCCTTTGAAATTTTTTTGATCTCTTTAGACCGAATTTTTAATTAGACCGTTGATTGGGCAAACCCACACAATCCAAATCTCCACGGTACACAAAGATAAGGGGACTACTTTCCCCTTATTCCCCAGCTGTTGCCCGCGGCCGTGGAGCTAAATCAGAGCGGGTGGGCTGCTTGCTCTGGTGTGTGGTACTCCTGACCATATACTATGCACCGGAAGCATGTAGAGATACTGTGTTTGGGAGTATTATGTGAACGTAAAGGTTGTATTCTGATGTAGGAGGCATTGGACATTCATAGCTGGTTTGATATTTATGTTTTTGAACAAGAAAATAAGGGACACATTACATTCCTCTTTTAACTTATCAGCTGAGTGCTGGTGGAGAGTGTTAAAATGCAGCCCTCCCACCCCCACACAGAGTTTTAAGACTCTCCAATCACAATTCTCCAAAAAGAAAACTGTGTCCAAATACCTATTTATTCTGCTGCTTGCCCTGGCAAATGATGTTGAATCCAACCCTGGTCCAACAGATGACACCACATTTAGTGAGTCTCCCCACTAAAAAACGCCTCTCCTTTGTGCACTGTAACATCCGCAGCTTATTCCCTAAACTGGACAAGCTTAAAGCTTGGTGCCTCCATTACAAACCTAAAGTCATTGTGCTGACAGAATCATGGCTAACCCCTAAAGTACCAGACTCTGCCATATCAATACAAGGGTATTCATGTTATAGAAAGGACAGAGCAAAGAGAGGAGGAGGAATTGTTATTTATGTTTACGAGTCCACAAAGTTCACCCCTCTGCAAAACTCTAGCTCCCCAGCCACTTTTGATGTCCTTTCTGGTATTATTGAGATCCCTTTCAGTAAACCAATTATTGTTGCTGGATTCTATCGCCCTCTGAGCACCCCAGTGCACTCCCTTTCTGACATAACCCAAATCCTTAGTAATTTGGTAGCTCAAAACCAAAAAAGTGAACTGCTGGTCCTCGGCGATTTTAATGTTGACTGGCTGAATCCTAAAAAACAATAAAGACTGCTCCCAGTTTAAGGCTTTCCAGTTAACACAATTAATCTCCTCCCCCACTCGCATTAATATGAAAAGCCTTAACCATACCTTGCTGGACTGGATTCTCTCCTCATGTCCTGATAGAATACAGGAGGCAGGCGTTCTCGCTAATAGCTTCAGTGATCACTGTCTAGGTACTGTGTGCGCAAAATGAAGGCCACAAAATCTCCCCCAAAGGTAATAATCACCAGGTCCTTCAAGAAATTTAATCTTGAAACCTTCCTAAATGATCTCAAATGGCTCACGTGGTACAGGCTAAACCTTATCCCAGACCTGGACTGTGCAATTGAATACTTTCAGTCCGAGCTCCTGCAAGTCTGGAATGCCCATGTCCCGCTGCGTAAAGTACGAGTCAAAGGAGCACATCTCCCCTGGGTTACAGCTGACCTCACACACATGTACCAGCTTAGAGTTTCACTCTGGTCAAATTTCAAGAGTACTGGATCCGTGAACGATCATTGTGAATACGGAAAATGGCGGAATGCATGCAAAAAGCAAACAAAAATGGAAATCTAAACAATAACATATCAAACCCGAGAAATTTTTGGAAAATCATAAATAACATACAATCGCCCCCTGTCCACTCCCAACCAGCTGCTGTCAAAGTAAACAACCAAACCCTGCAACACCCCCTAGACGTAGCAAATGCCTTTAATAACTATTTTGTTGGATGCGCCAAAACACCCTGATTGCTAAGCTAGCAATTGAAACACATTCAGAAAGGCAGTACACAAGTCAGATCCTTCCAACTGTGCAAAAACCCTGTATCAAAGAGAAATTCAGTTTTAGACCAGTGCCTGTCAGTGTCGTTACTAAACTTCTTTGTAACCAAAAAATGAAAAACCAGTCAGGACCTGACCAAATCCCAGCAATGCTGCTAAAAATCAGCACGCCGGCAATTGCTAAACCTGTCGCAACCCTAATCAATGAATCACTGGCGACTGGATATATACCCAAACTCTGGAAGACTGCGAGAGTGGTACCTATCCATAAAAGTGGAGACAATACTTTGGTATCCAACTACCGTCCAATATCATTGCTTCCTGTAATGTCAAAAATTCTGGAAAAATGTGTTTACACTCAATTACGCGATTACTATCAGTATTGGAACTATTTAACCCCAGATCAATCCGGCTTCTGTCCAAATCATTCAACCACAACTGCCCTTTTAAAAGTTTCCAATGATATCCAAGCTGGTATGGAACAAGGAAACCGAACTGGAGCCATCTTCCTTGATTTTACCAAGGCTTTGACACATTCGACCATGGCATCTTATTACAAAAACTTAAAAACTCTGGTATTGGTGATCGCATGCTAACTTGGTTTCAATCATATGTGTCTGATCGGTCGCAATATGTGTCCATTTCTGACATCACTTCCCTCCCCCTCCCACTCACGTGCGGTGTACCCCAAGGCTCGATACTCGGCCCCCTTCTATTCACAATATTCATAAAAGAACTGCCCAATGTCTGCAAAGCCTCAACTGCACACATGTATGCAGACGACACTGTAATCTATACCAGCAAACCAGATCTCCCACAGCTGGGGGCCGTGCTGCAAGAACAATTCACAGAGGTAGAAAAGTGGATCAAAGATAAAAAACTTTTTCTAAATGCTGACAAAACTGTTACAATGCTCTTTGGAACAGCACCTAAACTACACAAATTGCAAACACCCCATCTATGTGTCAGGACAAAATCAAATGGCACGTTGACCACAGTCACTTCTCTCAAATATCTAGGTATGTGGTTAGACCCAAATCTATCCTTTGGCCCCCACATCGAAAAACTCTCATCTAAACTCTACCCCAAACTAGGCGCCCTGTACAGAAACAAATCCTGCCTGAGCCCCGCGGTAAGAAAGCAGATTGTACAACAAATGCTTATGCCAGCTATTGAATACGGAGATGTAGTGTATGCAGCCGCGCCGCAAACGCACCTCCAGAAACTTACTAACTGTATAACTCATTCTGTCGCTTTGTGCTACAATGTAACTACATGACCCACCATTGTGACATGCTAAAAGAACTAAACTGGCCGCCGCTGGAATCTCGATGCACCCTTCACCTTTCCAACCTGTTTTTTAAGAGCTTTTCTGGGAAGCTACCACCCTACCTGAATAGGCTGCTTCCCTCAGCAGTTCCCTCATCCTATAACCTCTGATCCAGGACCTGCACCTTACTTGCAATACCACAATACAAAAAGAAAGTGGCTCAATCCTCATTTTCCTACAGAGCACCGCAAATATGGAATAACCACCCAGACGCCATCAAATCTTCCCCAGTATAAAGTCCCTTAAGAGCTCCCTATTAACATACCTCAATACAGAATGCACCTGTAAACGTGTAACATAGTGACTATATTTCCTAACATATTTATTTTCTGTTAATCTGTATATTTGTTTTGTGTTAATATCTTGCATTTTACTACTTTGTTTTTCTGTAACCATGTTCTTGAACCCAGGACATACTTGAAAATGAGAGTAATCTCAATGTATCCTTCCTGGTAAAATCCTTTTATAAATAAATAAATTCCTATTGCTAACGTTAGCGCTCACCTGAGTGAGCGTTAACGTTAGCCCTGGTGGCCCTAGCGTGGACGCAGCATATTACAATCCAAACGCTAACAGGTTAAAAAACCCGTACTGTACTTTGCGCTCCCTATGCTTAACATGGGGAGCGCAAAGATTTAATTAGCGTTAGGATTACAATATACTAATGTTAATTTCCGTCCGGCTGCGGTTAACCACAGCCAGGACCTGGTGTTAATGGATTCTGCTGCTGCAGAATTCGTCAGCACCAGCCAAAAATCCCCCCAACTGTATGACATACACACCTTCCATCCCACAGCGAGGACCGCGGCTCCAACCACCTCCTCTGGGCACCGGGACCAAGGAGAGACTGGGGGAAACGTCTCCATCTGCGGATCACTACGCCGCAAGGCGAGATCCGGCAGGTCATGTGACCGGCAGCGTCTGCCTCGATGGAGTCTTATGGATTCCATCGAGTGGATGCTTGCGGCGGCGCTTAGCGCTGCCGCGCGCATCTTGCGGTTTAGCACCGGATTACGATGCAGGCAGCTTTTCTAGCGCATGCACTGTAATATCACGCTAAAACCGGAGCGCAAAGGAGAAACCCGCAGGTGCAGGTTTTTCTCCCTAGTGTCCCTGCTTTAGCGCGATGAATGTAATGTGGCCCTAAGTATTTACAGACGTTTTTAATGGCAGTTACAAACCTGTCAGGTTTTAATCCAGATGTATCCACAGTGAGATATTTTGTTTTATAACATGAATTGCATGCTCAGTATTAGGTAGACGTTCGTGTTCATGAAGATAAAAGGTTACATTTGTTTTGTAATGATGCAAATACAATGAAATCAGTAAATTTGCAAAGTGTGAGACTTCTAGTATTCTGTGGTTTTTATCTCCTGATGAGATCATGTTAAGTTAATTAAATTTTGCTGCCAGAAAATAGTTGACCTTGCAGAGATAAGTCACATATCAGCTATGAAAACACTATAATAATGTTTGAGGGAGCACTGCAGGGGTCTGAACTTCCTTTGTGTTTTTCACACTGTATACAAGATTATAATATTTTTTCTTTTTTTCCCATTCGGCGGCTTTTCCCCGCACTCCGGGAACCCTACGGTGAATACAGAATTCACCGCAGGGTGGGGAAATATGATTCCCCGAAGTTCGGGGAACAAGAGAGCACCGATATGTCGGCGATATTTCGGTGCTCTCTGAATAACCCCTCAAATCTGTGAAAAGGCTTTCCAAATATTGTCATTTTTCAGTTTTTTTTTTGTAGAAAACCAAAAGCAGCTGATCCTAGTTTTCTGCTGTCATCTCTCTTCCTCTCTCCTTCTGTAACATGATCTTTGCCATCGCAGCACTACCCCGAACTGGCGCTCTTTCTTTCCAAAGAGAACGAGTTTGATGACTATAAACCGGAAAACATAGGGATATCCTAGAAGTTTCCCGAAAGGGTTACATGTATCAAGTTAATCAAATATGTAGCAGAGTATCAGGTTGAGAATGAATGTGATAGAAGCAGCTTGGTATGAGTTATAAAAATGATGTATTAGAGATTAATATTGTAGCGCTTTATAAGATAATACATTATTTCAGTCATTACAGAAGATGGACTGTGTAAAATGACATACTCCAGCATAATGATTGTAGCAATACAGATATTAAAATTGGTTCTGCCAGAGTCCGTATTGTTTTAATGGGAAAAGGAGTAATACCACACCAGTCAAAGCCCATAATTAGGTCTTGAATTGTTCACGGCTGAACCTGATCACTTTCCACTAGCAGAAAAGCCAGTTATAAGTCATTATGATAATGTACTGCTATCACCTCATTAATCGATTTAATCAATACACGTTGGCTGCAGTTTTGGGACGATCAATGCCAGAGGTAAACCCAAACACCAGATAGATTTGTTTTAATTATCCTATCAAAGGTCATGGCCAAGCATCACTGCCAACAAAAGACAAAGGGCATTCCTAGGACACAGCATTGATATACTGACAGCATCTATTAAAAGGTGTTTGACAGCTCAAATTCACCTTTGCCATTTAGCAGCAGGTTAGGAGATGCTGTTAGATTATATAGCCCATAATCTCCTCTGAGATAAAATCTAAAAGTTTTGTAAACTTCCCAAATAACAGAGTTTATGAGGGTTTTTTAGTTGAATAACACAGCAGCTATTGTTTGTTTTCTGCTGCCATCTCCCTTCCTCTATCCTTCCGTAACATTGTCTTCACCATTGTCTTCACCACAAGGAATGCCCCTCTCCATTAACACTGCATACAATGGCTGAGCTCAATCTCCCTCAGGGTTTTCTGAAATTGGAATCATTGATGGAAAGCACCAACAGGGTTATTCACAAAGGGCCGATCTGGACCCGAAATGGCACCAAACATTGAATTTCCCCGTATGGTGCCATGTCGGGGCCTTTCGGCTATTCGGAAATCAAATTTTGGCAAACTGCCTGCAAATACGGTGCCTGTTCGAAGGCAGTGAAAGTCTCCATAGAGAAGCAAAGGTTAATCTATTCAGAGACACTGAAAAGCAGTGAAATGTCAGTGAAATGCCCTGATGTTCAGTGGTTTCATTCGGCAGGTTTAATCAAGCGAATTCCATAGGCGTCAATGTTAAAAATATTCCCATTTTTTTTATCCAATATCTAATAAACCATTTATTCTTTTAATCTGCAGTAAAAAGTCTATTGATTTTTTTTTTTTTAGGATCGTATATGCATTTTTGAGGATTTTTCGGGCAAATTTATTTTCCCATCTTTAACATTTTTTTATTTTCTCTGTAACAGCCCTTTTTATTATCATTCATAGGATCTTTTATGTAAACTCCAGGCATTTTCGTTCAGTAGTTTTTTTGCAAACAGCGTTTAAATTTTGACACTTTCAATTAATTTTTTTTCCCGCTACTGGTTGTCTCTGTGTTTGGCGGATTATCTGCTTTTTCCGCACGGTTCAGCGGGTTTGCAGCGGATTATTGGATCGGATCCATTAATTTATCAGATCTGATATTTTCCGTATGGTTTATAATTTTTTTTTTTAAAAAAAAGCTGCAAAACCGCCAAATTACCGGATCCGATAATTTTGCCGGTTTTGCGGCGGCTTTGCCCCGCACTCCGAGGACCCTGCAGTGAATGCTGAATTCACCGCAGGGTGGAGAAATCTGATTCCCTGAAGTGCGGGGAACAAGAGAGCACCGAAATGTCGGCGACATTTCAGTGCTCTCTGAATAACCCCTAAATATTATAAAATCACTCATTATCCACTTAATATATTGTTATAAATGTTGCATTTTATATATCCTTTAAAAGATTTCCTCTAACTCCAGCTAGCACTTCAAATAGTACAAGTTACCTCTAGCCGCGGCCTTTTTGTTCTTGCACTTATTTCGCTTTTAGGCATGTGATAGAAGAGGCCAGTAGAAGGGCATGGTGCTAAAATATTTTATCTCTTTTTTTTTTCTCAGCTCTTAAAACTGCATTTTCAAGTCCCAGATATCACTAAAATATATTACTCCGTAGGAGACGCTCGGCCCTGATGTTTGGATGAGCTGTTATTCATTACAAGTAAAAGGTTCATCATGTAACTGTTCTTTGTGGAACTGTAACTCAAAAGAATATCGCAAAGTCATCATTGATACAAGAACAGTCACAATATGTTTACTAACCATTTATCCCTCTGCAACATCTAAGCACATCTGAACATTTGTTTTACACTGCATTGACAAATGAAACCAGCAATAAAGTGCTGCGCATCGCTCATGTTTTCCTTTTCCAGCCATGTATAGTAGTCTCTTCCTCTAAGTACACAGCAGGGACTGTATGAAGGATGCATTGGTATACTGTGATACAGCATATATAGTCCTGGATTGATGGTTTCATGGCTCTGGAGCTGAATATTTAGGTTTCTCTGCCACATCTATCTGCTACATTGTCCTTCTGTCACATTTTTCTTAATTCCCATTATTTCTCTGACCCATTCTTCTCACCTCCCATCATTCCTCTGCCTCACTCTTTTCACCTCCCATGGTTTCTTTCTTCCATTCTTCTCACCTCAACTGCTGCCAGTTGGTGCCCAGATAACTTTTCACTGGTCCTATTTTAGGAAATGGGACTGGAGCTGCGGCTCCTGTAGTTCCTTTGTTGATCTGGTCATGGCTGTAGTGTACAGTCAAATTTGTGTAACTGTATTTAAAGGGACATTATAACTTTACCTAAATCAATGCAGTGTGTTACAGGGCACCAAACACCTTTAGCCCATTTTATAGTTCTCCCAAATCTGCCTATACATTGGGTTAACCAAACTGCTGACAGATGGATAGTTTTTCAAAAAACCCTTGTAAAGAAATGTCCCTGAGCTTCCTGTTTGCTCTCAGTGCTGTGGCATGCCGCATGATCTGTTTCCCTGGGAAGTGATTTATGGCTCTCACAGCAGGAAAACACTCCTCCCTTCCCAGCTACTCTTTAAACTAAAAATCCCTACAGACTCAGAGCATTTGCAAATGACTCACAGATCTTCTGAACAGATAGGGCTGCTGGATGCTCGCTCAGTAAGGATCAACTGTTAACCCTTCTCTACAGTGCTGTGATTCACCCTGCAAGTGTCATCTAAAGAAATATTTTTTTTGGGGGGGGGGAAGGGGAGTATATAAATAACCTTGTTTATTTATATGTGTGTGTGTGTGTGTGTGTGTGTGTGTGTGTTTGCTCTATAGCCAAGCAATGGGATGGGGGGAAAAGCCTTTTCAGCAAATTTAGAGTTAATATTCTGATCATCAGAACAAAGCCAATTACAAATGCTTTTAAAACATATCTGTGTGTTTGGATTGTGGTTGTCCCATTGCTGGAAAGGCGGGAGCGAGAGAAGGATAACGACTGCGGCAGAATATTAGATGAGTATTCGTTCAGGTAAAGGATTAAACTGCAAAAAAAACCATAAAAAATCTCTAGAAGAGGTACACTTAAAAACAAACATTACCCCAAAGTACATATTTATTTCCCCAATGTCACCCACATATTGCTATTTAAATGAGGAATAAACAGTAGTGAATTTAAGACTATTAAAACGTATTATCAAATTTAAACAAATCCCATTGGTGAACTTCCATTTTTATGAAGCACGTCTCTCTTAATCATAACCCTGGAGTTTATTGCTTAGAAATGTATCATTTTGATACCTGGAACGAAGTGGTTTGTAGAGCGGGTATTTGTTGTAATTTAAAAACCCATGCAGAAAAATACGAATATGAATCTTACATTTTGCAGCGAACTCTGCAAACTTTATGGTGTTATAAAGGATTTTTACTGCTTGTAGGTTCCAGGCTGTCGCAGAGGAAAAAATGGTTATTTTCTCATATGTGTTTATAGAGTTTGCCATTAACATGATTTATAATGTAATAATAATAAGAAATCACTTAACTTGTTCACATTCTCAGCGGTTCACGGCAAGTTCGTTCTCTGCTTTGCTAATGAATATATACACCTTGTTCTGCCAGTGGGTGATCATTTTTCAGTGCTTTGCTATTTATTTGTACATTGCATCCTCTAGTCAGCAGCCTTTAAATTGTAATTAACGGCTGTACTTTCATGGTACTTTCCTATATTAGCCTGCTCCACTTAATCGAGTCCTCCGCTCGCAGTAATGAGAATTTATACCGATTTAACTTTAAATATATAAATGGTTTTCTAGTTTTGCCAAGTTGCTCTGTGACCTAGATTCCACCGGGTATAGATGTCTGTTTGAGTAACGTGTGTATCCTTTTGGCTCGTTTCGTCTGTTCCATTTTGGGCCTTGGACTGGTTTGCATCTTTTTGTATCCCTACAAAATTTGATGATATATATATATATATATATATTCATTTTTATTTCCATACTTTTGCAGCTGGATGTGGATTGTTCTTATTTGTTTACAGTCTTTTTTTACTCATTGGAGGCTATTCAGGAAGCCCCATTCTTTACCTTTGATGTCACTTCCTGTTATGGGCAGACCTCCTTGCAGCTACCATTAGGAGCAGGACTGTCACTTGCTGTCTGGACAGGAATACCATCAGAAATCTTGGTCTTTTACTGAATCACTAAGAAACCTAAAACATTTTCCTCCTTACCTTGTTTGACAGGCAGAGGCCTAAATCCATGGTGTTGCAGCATGAGAAGTTGTTCCCTTGTGGCCTGTACATCTATCTGGTGCAGAGCATACTAATTGCTACCTCAGTCATTAGGTAGAGTGTACTGACCAGCCAGCCGCTTATGCTGCAGCCCACCGGGAAATTTCTAGGTATTCCAGTGAGCCAATCCTGGGTGGCATGGAGGGACCTTCATATCGGTGGCACTTAGACGAGTTGCGCAGGGTTCAGCAAGGGTCAGGGTCTCCTGAAGCAACTGGGCCCCTGAACAGATCATGGGCTGTCACCCCTGATGACAGTCCTCCGTCTGGAACATCCTAGTATTCAATGTCAAACCCATGTAGCATCCAATCACTTTGGAATTTATCCTTAAGGGATTCCAAAATTCCACATCAAAGGACCTATTCCAACCCAACCAGGAGTATCGACAAGTCACCTATTAAATATAATGGCCCCACTCATTAACACTATTAGACATCCTGTTATTCCAGCCGAGCCGCAGATTGCTTTAGAAAATTAATTTAATACAAAAATAATAAAATAAATAGAAAAATGTAAAAAAAAAGTCTACAGGGTCTCCAGACATGGCCTCTAACAAGGCCAAAACGATCGTCGGGGGTTGCTGCATCTCTGTGAAGGGTTGACGTCCTTGGCATTCACAAACCCACCCCTTTTCTCTGAAGGTAAAAAAAAACACTCTTTTCCCCCACCCCGTAACAAAATGATATGATGCCCCATGGTCCACAATATCCTTTCGCTGCCCCGAAATATTGCGTATATGCCTGGCTCAAGATCGCCTCCATGGAGTTCTATTGACTCCAGGAGAGGAAAGCAGTGTCGGAATACAACAACCACTGCCAGAATCTGAGTCACGTCGCTGATAAAGTAGCTTGCTTGTAATAGTTCTGGTAATAGCGAGCCGCAGATTGTGCCCATTCTGTATTTTGCATTTTGCTGCGCCCCATTACCTTCCGAGGGCAGAATTACAAAGCTGCTGCTAACTTAACCAAAGCTGTTGTAAACTTGCTAGAGCCATTATAGGGCTAAATTACAATCTCCACGCTAAAATGGGGGCGGTATGGAGAAAAAACTGTGCATGCAGTTTTCCCCCTACCGCCCCCGTTTTAGCGTGGAATTACAATGCAGGCGCTTAAAAAGCTGCCTGCATTGTTACTGTGCGCTACGGCCACTCGATGGAGTCCATAGGACTCCATTGAGCCAGACGCCGGCGATCACATGGCCTGCCAGTTCTCGACTTGCGAGATCCGGCCGGTCAGCATAGTGCTACGCAGGGAGAGACTGGGGGGGAAATTTTCCCCCAGTCTTTCCCTGTTCCCGCTGGACGGAGGAGGCGGTCGGAGCCGCGGTCGGAGCTGCGGGACAGAAGGTGAGTATATGATTCTTTTTTAAAAAAATTTTGGCTGGTGTTAACGGATTCTGCAGAAGCGGAATCCGTTAACACCAAGTCCTGGCTTTGGTTAACTTTACGCTAACCGCAGCTGGATGTTAATCAGCGCTGGGACTTTGTAATCCTAACGCTGATTAACACTTTGCGCTCTCCATGTTGAGTATAGGGAGCGCAAAGTACAGTAACCTCGCGCTGAAAAGCGCAAGGTACCAAACACAAACGGGTTACTTAACCCGTTTGCGTTTGGAGTGTAATATGCGGCAGCCACCGCGGCTAACGTTAATGCTCACGCAGGTGAGCGTTAACGTTAGTGTCAAGATTGTAATATGGCCCATAGTCTATGGAGTTGTTAAATTTACATCAGCGCTGGTTAAGTTAGCACCAGATTTGAAATACTGCCCGAGTGTTTTTCTATTCTTCTTGCTTGACGTTACAGTTACAAGTATTTACAAAGCGCCAACAAGTTCCGTAGCGCAGTACAATGGGAGAGACAGAATAACAAATATACATACATGTTACACACACACAGAACAGTAGGAGAGAGGACCCTACTCGAGAGTTTACAATCTACGAACAAATGTTCCCAAAAAATCCCAAAACCTATATTACACATCAAAAAAGAATAAATACAGGGTGAGCCAGTCAAATCTGCATTTTTGAAATGACTGTAAAAATAAACGGATGGATATTTCAAAATTTTATTGTTACTATCTTAATGTACATTAAAAAGCATTTAAGAAACAACATTCACTGTTTAAAAATAACTCCAGTAAGATGGTGTCCTTCCCGATTGAGACATTCTTGTAGGCGATTTCTGAAACAGCCCATCGCATCACGGAGCATACGCTGAGGAATTCTCTCGACTTCCAACCGGATTCTCCTCTTGAGTTCCCCAAGCGTTGGCGGTCGTTGTTCAAAGACTTTACTCTTCAGGTACCCCCACAAGAAAAAATCGCACACTGTGAGGTCGGGCGATCAGGGAGGCCAAGAAATTGCTCCATTTCGGGATATCACCCGATTTGGAAAAACATTGTTGAGAACATTCATGCTCACACGGGCTGTATGACTTGTGGCACCGTCTTGCTGGAATAAGGTTTCATTGTTCATTCCATGTTGACGAAGCTGAGGAATGAAGAACGAATGCAACATTTCCGAATAGCGTTGTGCATTCACAGTAACTGCTTGCTCCCTGTCATTTTCAAAAAATACGGGCCTATGATTCCCAATGAGGACATTGCGCACCAAACTGTTACCTTGCTTGAATGGAGTGGTGTTTGATGGAGTTGTTGAGGGTTTTCATCACTCCAATATCGGAAATTTTGTTTATTCACAAAACCGAAGAGATGGAAATGTGCCTCATCGCTCATCCACAGGTTGTGAACAAGGTCCTCGTTTTCATCAAACATGTCCAACAACGTTTGACAAAAACGCCGTCGAGCTGCAAAATCGTTTTCATTCATAGCCTGAACAACCTGAATTTTGTATGGGTGATGGTGTAAATCTAACCTCAAGATTCTTCGGACGCTCGTGTTTGCCAAGCGCAGCACTCTGTCGACGCGCCGATCTCCGAGGGCTTCTTTCCACAGCAACTCTCACGCGGTCAATATTCGCAGGAGTTCGCACTGATCTTGCACTGCCACCCCTTCTGCTTCTCGTTTCACCAATTGCTTCAAAGTTTGTTACCCACAATTTGATTGAATTAACAGACGGCACTGGTTTATTTCGATTAATTTGAAAATTCTTCCGGAAACGACGCTGAGCGGCTGCATAACTACCACTTTGGTAAAACGCTTTCACAGCGAATGAACGTTGTTGTTTAGACCACTGCTCCATGACGACTGAAATGCTTAGTTGTGGGGGACACAATGGTAACCTTGCTAGCTCGCTCCGCCCACTTTCACGGCTCTCTCGCCCTTTTCAAAAATGCAGGTTTGACTGGCTCACCCTGTATGTACAAGCTAATCCTGCGGTGAAGAGGAGAGCAGGATCTCCAGTCTCCTCTTGCTGCTGACAGAAGGATGTAGCCCATCCTACAGATAAGTTCTATTTTGAAAATATTTCATATTCCTGCCAAGAACTTTCTACAGGTTCAGAGATTATTTTTTATCTCGGTATCATTATACATCACGTATAATTCACTCTAGTTGTGGAATACAAGCTTTAAAAAATAAATTCTTGACATCATTTAACAGAGAATATTAGGTTCTGCCTTCATTTGCCAAGTACATCAATTTCATCATCGCGTATCAGTTTTATGGTAGTGGTAAAGCGCACTAGATTCGCCGTTTTCAGTCTGTACGCAGAGCGGGTGATAATATTCAAGCATCTATATATTTTTTTTTTTTTGCATTGCAGGAATAAAATGTAATATGAATCAATGAATTTTTACTACCTTGCTTGTCACATCGTTTCCAACAGTGCTTCATTACGATGAATATGTAAAATTAAATTCGAACAGGCTGAATGGATCATTGTCTTTTCATAAATTTACCATCTCCGATTCTGCGGCATTTTATTGATGGATGAAAACTCATCACTGTTAACTTTCAGAACATAGGCCAGGGTAGAAAAAAATATATACAGTTGTGTTCAAAATTATTCAACCCCCAATGCTGTAAAGGGTTTTAGGGAATTTAGTGTACATTTGTAATTGTATTCAGAATGAAATCCTACAAGGACTTTTTAAAGAACCATATGCAACTAAAATGACATCAATTGGTTTTGTAATACAGTAGTAAATGTTTCTTTTGTGAATTCTTCATTGACACAATTATTCAACCCCTTAAAGACTACCGCTCTGAAGAACAGAGGTTCATTCAAGTGTTTTCAATCAGGTATTGAAAACACCTGTGGATGTCACGGAGCAGCAATAAAGCATAATAAGCACCAATTAGGCAGCTTTAAAATGACTGTGATACTCAGCTCCTTCTAGACATTTACTGGTGTGGTTACAAACATGGTGAAGTCAAGAGAATGGTCCAGGAAGACAAGAGAAGAGGTGATTACTCTTCACAGGAAGGGCAATGGCTATAAGAAGATTGCAAAGATGTTAAACATACCAAGAGAGACCATAGGAAGCATCATTCGCAAATTCAAGGCAAAGGGCACTGTTGAAACGCTACCTGGTCGTGGCAGAAAGAAGATGCTGACTTCGACTGCTGTGCGCTACCTGAAGCGTAGAGTGGAGAAAAGTCCCCGTGTGACTGCTGAGGAACTGAGAAAAGATTTGTCAGATGTGGGTACTGAAGTTTCAGCTCAGACAATACGGCGCACACTGCATAATGAAGGCCTCCATGCCAGAACTCCCAGGCGCACCCCCTTGCTGTCTCCAAAGAATAAGAAGAGTCGACTGCAGTATGCCAAAAGTCATGTGGACAAACCACAGAAGTTTTGGGATAGTGTTCTGTGGACTGATGAAACAAAATTAGAACTGTTTGGCCCCATGGATCAACACTATGTTTGGAGGAGGAATAACAAGGCCTATGAAGAAAAGAACACCTTGCCTACTGTGAAGCATGGCGGGGGGTCAATCATGCTTTGGGGCTGTTTTGCTTCTGCAGGTACAGGGAAGCTTCAGCGTGTGCAAGGTACCATGAATTCTCTTCAGTACCAGGAGATATTGGATGACAATGTGATGCAGTGTCACAAACCTGAGGCTTGGGAGACGTTGGACCTTTCAACAGGACAATGATCCCAAGCATACCTCCAAGTCCACTAGAGCATGGTTGCAGATTAAAGGCTGGAACATTTTGGAGTGGCCATCGCAGTCACCTGACTTAAATTCGATTGAGAACCTCTGGTGGGACTTAAAGAAAGCAGTTGCAGTGCGCAAGCCTAAGAATGTGACTGAACTGGAGGCTTTTGCCCATGACGAATGGGCGAAGATACCCGTAGATCGCTGCAAGACACTTGTGTCAAGCTATGCTTCACGTTTAAAAGCTGTTATAACTGTAAAAGGATGTTGTACTAAGTACTAAGATTGAATGTCACTTGGGGGTTGAATAAAACTGATAATGATGTGAGCACAGAAAAGACATTTGTGGTTATTTCATTATAAATGTTATGTTATATTTGTCTGACCTACACGTGCCGCTTTGATTTAATTGTAAGCAAGATGACTGAATGATCAAAATCAATGTCAAACTGGCCAAAACACTCAATTTCAGTGGGGGTTGAATAATTTTGAACACAACTGTATATATAAATTTAAAAGAAATCCTAATACTTTCAGGATATTTATATGTAGCTGTATTTGGTTGGAGCAACTTCTGCATTAATTATGACACGCATTCGCCGTGGTGTCGTTTTGATAAGCTCATGCAATGTCACAGCATTTATTTGCGTCCAGAGTCGCATTAATTTGTGGCCAAGATCTTGTATTGATGATGGGAGAGTCGCAGCGCTGCGGAAAGTCTTCTCCAGCACATTATCCCAAAGATTCTCAATGGGGTTAAGGTCTGAACTGTGCGGTGGCCAATCCATGTGTGAAAATTAGGTCTCATGCTCCCGGAACCACTCTTGCACAACTTGAGCCCGGTGAGTCCTGGCATTGCCATCTTGGAATATGCCCACTGTGCCATCAGGGGAGGAAAAAACCCATTGATGAAAAAACCTGCTCACCTCTCGCAAGATCCTGCAGGTTCCCGGAGGGATCACAGTGGGAGACTGGGGACTATTTGGCTATTCAGAGAGCAGGCAGTTTGCCAAATGTTGGCGAATTGCCTGCACATACGATGCCTGTTCGTTGCCTGTTTGAGGGCAGTGAAATCCCCATTGCTTCTTCTATTCAGAGAACAAAAGCCAGCAGTGAAAAGTTGCTGAAATGCCCTGCTGTTCAGTGGTTTCATTCGACAGGTTTATTCATGCGAATCCCATTAGCTTCAATGTTAAAAATATTCCCGTTTTAATTCAATATCTAATAAACCGTTTATTATAATATTCTGCAGTAAAAGTCAGTTTATTTCTAGATTTGTTAGGATCTTTTAAGCATTTTTCGGGATTTTTGCAAAAAAAATCAATTTTTTTTATTATACATTTTTTTAATCGTTTTTTTCTCTTTTCTGTAACAGCCCTTTTTATTATCATTCATTGGATCTTATATGTAAATTTCAGACATTTTCGTTCTGTAGTTTCTTTGCAAACAACGTTTCACTTTTCAAACATTCAAGCGTACTGTATTTTATTTTTTCACTCCATTCGTCTGGGGTGTTGTGTTTTTCCGGCGGCTGCTCTGTGCTGTGATCGGCTCCTGCTCGGGTTTCTCCAGCGTCTTCGGCGGGTTAATCCAGATGTTTTTGTGGGTTTCGGAGTGCATTCGCCTGGGTTTTGCGGTGAGTGTTCGGCAGCTTTTCCCTGCACTACGACGGCCTTGTGGTGCTTGCTGAATACACTGCAGGGTCGCCGAAATGGTTCATCAAATCTTACTGAATTGAAGAGAACGAAAAGTCACCGAACGTGCGGTGACTTTTCGATTCTCTTTGAATAACCCTGATAGTATTGACTCTTAAGTTACTATTCACAGTATACATATCACTCGCCAAAATAATATACGTGTCATGTCAACATTAACCAGGCAATTTAATGCTGACTGAATAGTAGAAAATAAGCAGTTACACAGCGCACTTGACTTTTATACATGTTATGCTCATGTCACGCATTTTAATGTCGTATCTTCTCACTTTGCTCCTTGTTCTCGCAAATTAGCATTAGTCATTTACCAGAAAAGTAAGCAAGTTGCCACAGCAACTGTACCGTCTGATGCGTCTCTCATTGTGAGAGAGTGAAGCCGGTAATTAAGACCAGGCGTTCTATTTGCTATTCTGCAATTGTGTTGCTACAATATTTAAGAAATCACTCATTTAAATATATAATTAGCTGCAGACAGACCCAACTGAATCCGTTATGTTTTTTTTCTCTTCTTCTTACAAGCATTAAACTACACCTGCATCACAGTATCTACTCTATTAAAAAAGAGCAGCACTTGCTCGGGAAGCATTTTCTCCTGTCGTCCTCTATTCACCACTTATTCAAAAATGCCGGAGCAAATTTTCATGAGCTAAAACGAGGAACTTTTTAACCAAAGCAGCTTAACTGGAAGAAAAAAATTAAAATGTCAAAATGTATTCCCAGTTTGGTGTCTTTGCCTATATTTGCCAAATTCTCAGTTTTTAGGTCCTACCATACTGCTTGTAAAACCCTTTCAAATAGTATTAACTCCTTCACTACCAAGTGATTTGCCATAAAACTACTGTCAGGAACCATTGATACTTTGTAAGATCACTTTTCATTATACGGTAAAAAAAAATAATTGGGATTTTTCTTTTCTTTTTTGCTGTAGTAGCTCTACTTGACAGACATTGCCATCTGCTGGCCAAAATGTGCTACTGCAGCTGGGGCTCTGTGCTGAATCAGCTGGGGTTCTGTGTGTTAGAGACTGAGTTCCAGCTGTGCAAATTGTTTTAGAACCCCGGGAGTCATGCTTGATGTGCTAAAAGCTTAGAGGTACATTTTGGAGCCAGTTTGTAAATGAATTTATTTGCAATAAAGAAAATTCATTTTGCACTGCTCCAGAATTACACCTAACCGTGTATACTCTATATTGGTGCACCAGCAATTGCTTTAAACATCAGGTATATTCGATCTGGGAAGTGAAGGGATTAAGTAATGTCTTTGTTAACGGCGTCTAAGAATAACAAGCTCATCCAGCAGTCTGCATTATTTAGTAATAACACTCTGTTGATTCATTTTAATTTTATGCGTGGCTAGCGAAGGAATTTAAATAGAGCTGATTTGTCTAAACCTTTTCTTATGAATAAGTTTCTTGAAGGCAAGGTGGAAATACATAGCACATCCTAAGCTAGATTCTCAATTAACACATTACGCATTAAGAAACTCATTTCACTTCACCAAGCATTATTCAAAGTGATTAATTATAGAGTTTATGCATTTTGTTCTTTAACTTTAGTTTTTTTTTTTTTTTAACCTTATAAATCTTATAGATATACACAGCAAAACAAGCACTGGGCAAGATATTCATTGGGAGTCCTCAAACTCTCAAACTGCACAAGCAACTGTGTGTGTATAAATATTTTTTTTGCCGAGTGTCAGGCACCGGCATGGTAACGACAAAAAGCTGGAGTGCATGACAAATCCTGTTTTATATGTATATAGAAACATAGAAAAATGTCGGCAGATAAGAACCTTTCGGCCCATCTAGTCTGCCCAATTACATGGATACTTTACCTGGATTTATCTTTTGTTTAGGATAGCCTTATGCCTATCCCATGCTTGCTTAAATATAATTTGCACACACACCGTCTGGCCAAAAAGGGAAAGTGACACATGCGAATATTTCATTGGAGTACCTTTTGCATCGATTACATCACACATTCACCATGGCATCATTTGGATATGCTCATGTAGCGTCACAGCATTTATTTCCGTCCAGAGTCGCATTAATTTGTGGCCAAGATCTTGTATTGATGAGCTATCCTCGAGTCATTAACCCCAAAAGAACCTCTGGGATACATAGTACGCACTGGGGGAAATCCCCCTTAAGGACCACGGATGTACTATGTACGTCAAGGTCCTTAACCCCCCTCCCTCTCTCTTTATAAACGCCTCTCTGACCGGGGTCCCATGTTGGTCTGGCTTCCTAGAAGCCGGCCTGATGGTTTTATGGGCCCCAGCTGTTTGATGATGTAATTTTCAGGTGCCCCTTGGCGCCTGCAGGGGGGAATCTGAAAAGGGAGGGCTGTCCTTTAAACACCTTTCCCTCCCCAACAACTGAATGTAGAAAAAAAAGAGAGGCACCGCTGGAGAGGGCAGAGTCTCTCTTTAACCCTTTAGGTGCTGAATCGCGAATTGGAGCAAATCGACGCCGAATCACGATCCGCTCCCGGAAGTGGCTGACATCTTAGATGTCAGCCAAGCCTCCGGGTTCACCTCCTACCCACTGACATTGTCGCCATATGTGCGATGATGTCAGTTGGCCAGTTAACCCCCTAGCTGCCAAGTGGAGCTAGGGGTGTATATTTGAACACCTGTATCTCCCAATCCGTGGCACCTGGAGGGTCATGGAAAGGCCTGATCATGGCCAGGTTCCGTGGAAAAATAAAAAAGTGTTTTTTTTTTAAAAAAAAAGAATTTGCCTGAGGGTACAATAAAATAGGACTTCAAATCACATTTAAACATGATGAGCATAAATTGAGCTCAGCACACAAAGGTGAAATGGCTCAGCAGTGAAGGGGTTAAAAAGCAAAAACATGTAAAAATTGGGTATTTCTAATTTCAGGACAAAATTTCAAAACTATTTAGCCAGGGTCATTTTTAGGGTTAGATTTTGGCGATTTAAAGTCCAAAAATTTGTTTTTTCCCATCATATTTCATAAATTTGTTAATAGCAAATTATAAGATATGATGAAAATAATGGTATATTTAGAAAGTCCATTTAATGGCGGGAAAAACGGTGTATATAATATGTGTGGGTTGCATAAACGAGTAAGAGGAAAATTTGACCTAAACACAAACGGCGCAGAAATGTAAAAACAGCAGTGGGTACTTTTGGACAGACAATGGTAATATCGCCTGGTCACTATGGGGTTAATGTCACTTGTTCTGGCATTAACGCTTACTCACCCGAACACTAAAGTTAGCGTCCAGTAGGGAATAGAGCCCTTAAAGTCTCAGGACAACAATTCATCCACTTTTATTTAATCCTTCATTTTTGCATCACATTTTTGAACAAACATTATGGTAACAAAAAGCATTTGGCATACAAGGGGTTAAATACATGTACTTGGTGCTTATATTACATTTTCGAATAATTTAATTTGCTAATATTGTAATTAGGAGGTTATCCCTGCACGTTTAGAGCTCCTAACATATTTCAGCAGCAAACAGAAAAATAATAGTACGATATATTCAGCAACCGCTGCAAATACTAATGGAATTTCAAATATTCTAGTTTCTCTCAAATGACGGAAATATTTATATATTCATGAATTCGATTTTTTTTTTTTTTTAAATTCGCTATCCGCCTGTCTTTCGCGTGTCATATTAAGCTTTAATAAGCTTTATGTACGGCTTCACGCTCTAGACAAATTGCTGGTGATATATAAATATAACACATTTAAATAAACACATTACAAAGCTGTTTCTTTTGTTTAACCTGTAAATAAAACCCACTCCAACCTTTAAAGTCTATAGCTATAGCAATATAAATAAAGGAATCCCATTACCCAGGTCACGGGAGAATAGCACAGATCTTGACGACTTGATACATTGATGGGATATTGGTGATAAACGCCATGAAAAATGAAACTTGGGCAGATCCGAGGGAAAATATTCACGATATTACTAAAAATGGAGAATTACCAATGACGTTTCCTACTGCTCAGGGAAGTCAAAGTCTCGGCAGGGTGCTCTGTCGACCATTCATCATTCTCGTCTAGCCACGTTGTGATTTGTCCCAATTTGTGACACCATTAGCGATTTTCCATGTAACACTTTTATTCCCCAGCACATTAAACGGTATTGTGTCGCGTGTGTTTGTACTGATTTGTGTAGAATATGCCTGAATTACCTTTGTTCAGTCTACTTCAAGTGCAAGAATGATGGTGGCCATAAACCAGTAATATTTACAGCCATGTTTACAAAGATCATGGCTTCCTATGAGATGCTTTTTTTCCTTTAAATATGGATAATATAGAGTAATAGTTCTAATTGTCACACTAAAAATACAAAAATACAGTAAAACTGGAAAATAGGGCATACAAAAAAAATCAAAAAATAATGATGTAGAGATCATATTTATATACTCTGCATACTGTCATTCCTCATCTCTAATTCTCCATCTTAATACTGAAAATCTATAATCCCTTACACTGGAAGCAGCCAGATTTACATTAAGGGCACGATTCCATAGTGAACACTAACGGTAGCGTTCAGATGAGTAAGTGTTAATGATAAGTGACTTTAATGCATGCCCCCCCATATTACCTTCTGAATGCTAAATGCGTGAAATTCTTTTAGCGCATCAGTGATTGTGCTAGCTTGCGCGAGCTTACTGTACTTTGCGCTTGCTATGTTAAGTATAGGATGCGCAATCAGTAATTAGCGTTAGGATGAGTAAGGTAAGATGTACCGGCTGGGTGGGGTAGAGGTAGCATCACTGCATGGAGAGAACCTGTGGAGACATGGGTTCGATCCCAGCAAGCAACCTCTCCAGTAAGTGTCCTTGGGCAAGACACCTAACTGTACATACTCGCCACCCAGGACATACTTGAAAACGAGAGCAATCTCAATGTATCCTTCCTGGTAAAATCCGTTCTCAAAAAAAAATTACAAAGTCCTACCGATAATTACCGCAAGGGTGCACAAACCAAAATTTTAGCTACTCCTAAAAACTGGTGCAAACTGATTCTGCTTTTGCAGAATTATTTAGCACCCCATCAAACCCCCAATAAATCGATACTCTTCTCTCGTCCCTCTGCAAGAACGGTGGCCCAAGCCGCAGATTCTTCTAGCCGCAAGCAGTGTAATACTGGGGTCGAATTCCTAGTCTCCCTCCATGATCGCTCCACGATCTTGTGGGAGCGAGATCGTGCAGGGCTCACGGCAGTGGTGTATTTAGGTTTTGTGCTGCCCTAGGCCTGACTAAACTCGTGCACCCCCCAATTTAAATTTGAGGCACCCCTTCCTGTCAAGGGCACACCTCTTCCTGGTTAATCCCCACCCTTTCTCTTTAAGCTCCACCTTTTCCTCTTAGAGCTCCGCCTTTTCCTCTCTTTATATTAAAAGTGGATACCAAGTGCCTACTTGTATATTTTGTATACCATTTCAAATGTATCTATTGAGATAAATAAAATTATGAAATGTTTAAATTCAAGCATTTTTACAAAGAACATGCCACGCATGTCAAGTATACTGGATCACAGCCGCTCTTATTGGTTGAACAATAAAATCCACAGAAACTTGCACTGCATATGAGCGTATCACAGAACTGCACAGCAATAAAACTCACAGTAATGTGCAGTGTGTATGAGCGTATACCAGAGCTCCAGAGCAATAAAACTCACAGTAATATGCAGTGTGTATCACAGAATCCACAGCAATAAAACTCCCAGCAATGCAATGTTTGGTGTGTGTCAGCGTATCAGAATCCACAGCAATAAAACTCCCAGCAATGCAATGTGCGGTGTGTATGAGTGCATCAGAATCCACTGCAATAAAAAAACTCCCAGCAAACCGAGTGTATATGAGCACACAGCAATTATGCTGTGGAGCCATCTTGTCAGCAGTGGGGTGCCACTGCCAGAGGGTGCACTATAGCTTTGATTCCCTTCCCGGTGGGTGTTCAGTCCAGAATAGAGTCTGTGTTAACGAAAGGGCGGGCAGCTGCGCGCATGCGTTTCACGTGGTTCAGCCAGTCATGTGGTACTGAGACTCAGAAATGGCAGTGAAATGCCCTGATGTTCGGTGGTTTCAATCAGCAGGTTTATTCAGGCGAACCCCATAGGTTTCAATGTTAAAAATATTCCCGGTTTTATGCAATATCTAATAAATCATTTATTATTTTAATCTGCATTAAAAAGTCATTATTTATTGATATTTTTTTTTAGAACCTTTTAGTAATTTTTCAGATTTTTTTGAGCAAAATTTCCCCCCTTTTTTTTAATAGCAGTTTTTCTTTTTTCTGTAACAGAACTTTTTATTATCAATCATAGGATCTTATATGTAAATTCCAGACATTTTCGTTCAGTAGTTCTTTTGAAAACAGCAGGCCGCGGGTTTGCGGTGGCAGCATTCAGCGGCCGACTCCATGCACTTTGGGGACCCTGCGGTGAATGGTGAATTCACTGCAGGGTGGGGAAATTTTATTCCCCGAAGTGCAGGGAACTACAGAACACCAAAATATTGGCGTCATTTTGGTGCTCTGTGAGTAACCCATTTAGTGGTGAGGTTTTTTGCTGCCCCCTGGAAAGTGAAAGCCTAGGCCTTGCCTACCCAGGACATACTTGAAAATTAGTGAAATCTCAATGTATCCTTCCTGGTAAAATACTTTGCAAAAGTAAAAAAAAAAAAAAAGGGGGTTTTTTTAGGGGTGGAGCCACCCAGTGCGGGCCGCCGCCCCCTGGAAAGTGCCGCCCTAGGCCTGGGCCTAGTCGGCCTAGGCCAAAATACACCACTGACTCACGGCCTGGAAGCACAAGCCTCCATGGAGTCCTGTGGACTACAGGAGGCGATACTCGTGGTGGCATGGAAGCGCTACTGTATCCCAGTGGTCAGTGATGCGTTCCGGGGCAAGGTGCTGAGACAGCGCCTGCCCCGGAATATCCCATTAAAAGTGGGGAGCTGCCGGGGAAACTTACAGGTTTTCCCTGTTAGAGTCCCCATTTTACTGAGCAGCAAGAAATAGGGCCCTAAGTTTGGTGAATGCAAATAAAAGAAGTGATCCATGTAGCCCATAATAAGTGGGACAAATACTGCACCACTTGAGTCTATTTGTTGGATGATTGGCCCTGAATTCTGAAGGCTGGTCAATTTGAGTTGCACACCATGGAAAAACCACATTCGAGCTGTCACTGTCAGTGCATGAGACACCCAAGAACAGTGTAGGGAAGATGTATACCAGTCCTTAAAATGGCTGGGCTGACGCCTGTATAACCAAAAAAGAATATAAGAAACCAGAGACAGACCAAAAGTCAAGGCAAAAGTTGTAAGGATAAAAAAGAAAGCAGTGAGGTCAGGAAAGCCAGATCAGGATAACAGAGTCAGACAGGTCAGACACACAGACAAGAGCAGACTGCATATAACAAGGTCTACATAGTGATAATGAGAACTGGCTCGAGGCCAGACATAACAAGCAACCATGATGTCCATGCGAGGACCACATTGCATCTTAAATCGTCGCAACAATGCACTGGACAACGCAACGGCTTCATTAAATTAAGGCAGGTCGGAGTAGCCGGCATTAAACTACAGGACCCGTGTCAGAAAGACGATTACAAAAAGTCCAGCATCAACAAAAGAAAACAAAGGTTTGCAACATGAGGCACCATCAACAATGTCAAACAATAACAATGGCAACCCTACCCCGGAGGTGGGTTTCGTCTGATATTCCACTTTTGTGAATAACAGAGAAAAGCTTCAAACTCTGATGGTGCTCAGTCAGTCTGGGAACAGTCAGGATTTGCTCACTTTCATCTCAAAATCTCTTTGAGAGACACGGAGGAGCAGAGTAGAAGCAGCACGCAGAAGAGGACCTGGTTAAAATGTCCCTTGAGACAGTCTGGCACTACCTAAGTGCCAGAGGCGCATTCTAAGGAGCCAGAAGCCGCTCACTCTGAGTAAGGTCCAAAGAGATCCTGTTCTGCGTGTTTATTTTCATGTTTTGGAAGCATACGCCGCCCTATGACTTTTTTTCTTTTCTCCTCACTTATGACTCACAAGTGAAGTGATGATATTGCTGATAAAAAGGATGAGAGGGACCACCGCTATTTGTCTAATGCACAAATATTAGAGCCATAGAAGAAGGCTCTAAACCTAGTGAGTGTCCTACTCCATAGGAGTCATTAATTTGCAAGGCGTATCAATATACTACACAATGAGTGGTTTCTTTTTCTCTTTTCATGTAACAAGATGGCAAAACGCCATTGATTTTGCATATAGGTATTTTCCCTCGTTATTGTCACCGTTTTTGTCATGGTTGAGATCCATTGGAGTCCTGACACAGGCACACTGATACAAAGGTGGTTGAGGAGGATACAATGTTAACCTCTCTTTCAATCCTTTGTTGGTTCCTTTACTGGTTTAGCTATTAAATGCAAACTTGTTCATGTACTCTTGCTTTAACAGAGCTACTAGGGTTTATGAGCTTTGACGACATGCCGCCATCCCTTGTCCTATTTGCCCTCTTTCCTGTTTTGCAGTGTTTATTTCTCGGTTATTGGAGTTAACGCTCTAAAGAGTGACTTACAACTGAAATTTTTTAAAAAAAGGTAAAAAAAAGTACTTCTTTGTCATTTGTGATTATAATATATATTTATGACACCTTAGCGCTATTCATTCTCATTACAGAAGGGTGTATTTGAGTTGACTGGTAGAAAATAATCGTCTGCATGCTACCCTTTGGATCAGAGGAAAATATATGGCTCACACAGGAGCATTATGAACTCATTATGTCTTTGCTACAGAAGCCCAGAGTGGGAGAATAATTTACTTTGACTGTAATTGAAACAGCTGAAAAGCAAAGCTCGAATTAGATTGCATCAAAGCAACAGAAAAATAATAGAGTCTTTAAAAATAAAAAAACTGGGGGAAAAAAATCACTTTGGGCAGCATCGATCAAACATTACTGGTTGAGTAACTGCCAACATTGGCAAAGACCTTATGTATTGAAATCCGAAGGTCAGTGTTCTCATGCAGAATGGGCCTATAGTACATGATTTTTTTCTTCATTTTGAAAAGAATAATAATTAAAGTCTTTACAAATTCTGACAGTTCTGTAGCCAACACTGGCTTTTTAGCCAACATTATTTGACACCAATGCCTGTTGCCTTTAATGCAGCAGCTTATAAATTTTTTGCCTGGGCTACTCCTTCGTTATTGTCAGGAATCAGACTCCGTCAGGATCGTGCCCGCACCAAACCCCATGGCAACCCCTTTCTACCCTGTGCCTGTTTGTTCAGTTAACCTGCTTATGCTGTATTCAGATTACAGGATCCTCTATCTGGCTGTTCAGCTCCTGTGTTGGTGCCTTCAGGTGTACTCTCTACCACCTAATGAAGCCTGCTTAAAAGAGGGATACACCTTCCATCCGGGCTTCAACATTAATGTTTCTGGAAGTGCAAACAACCAGTCCTGTTACTGAAGCTCCCTGCTACTGAACCTGAACCCCTCCTGCGATCCAGACGAGTGTACCCCCGCTCACAAGCACCCTCGCTGGCAAGTGTACCCCTGCTCTCAAGCATCCTCGCTGGTAAGTGTACCCCCGCTCTCAAGCATCCTCGCTGGCAAGTATACCCCCACTCTCAAGCATCCTCGCTGGCAAGTGTACCCCCGCTCTCAAGCATCTTTGCTGGCAAGTGTACCCCCGCTCTCAAGCATCCTTGCTGGCAAGTGAACCCCCGCTCTCAAGCATCCTCGCTGGCAAGTGTACCCCCGCTCTCAAGCATCCTCGCTGGCAAGTGTACCCCCGCTCTCAAGCATCCTCGCTGGCAAGTGTACCCCTGCTCTCAAGCATCCTCGCTGGCAAGTGTACCCCCGCTCTCAAGCATCCTCGCTGGCAAGTGTACCCCTGCTCTCAAGCATCCTCGCTGGCAAGTGTACCCCTGCTCTCAAGCATCCTCGCTGGCAAGTGTACCCCTGCTCTCAAGCATCCTCGCTGGCAAGTGTGCCCCCGCTCTCAAGCATCCTCGCTGGCAAGTGTATCCCCTGCTCTCAAGTGAACCCCCGCTTTCAAGGACCCTCGCTGGAAAGTGAACCCCTGCTCTAAAGCACCCTCGCTGGCAAGTGGACCCCCGCTCTCAAGTGGAACCCTGCTTTCCAGCAAACCTATTATCTGTAAACCCTAGAGATGGTTGTGCGTGAAAATCCACAGATTTTGAAATAGTCAGACCAGCCTGTCTGGCACCAACAACTATGTCACGTTCAAAGTCCCTTAAATCCCCTTTCTGCCCTATATTGATGCTCGGTTTGAACTTCAGTAAGTTGTCTGCTCTAGATGTCTAAATGCATGGAGTTGCTGTCATGTGATTGGTTGATAGGCAATTTGTGTTACCAAGCAATTGAACAGTTGTACCTAATAAAGTGGCCGGTGAGTGTAGATTCAATACATACACTATATAACAACAAAAGGGGAGATGGTGTAGCGATATCAATGTCCTTCACAAGATGGAGTCAAGGTCACGTAGGTTGTATTCTCAGCCTTCTCCTCTTTATGTGCTCCTCAAAGAAAACACAAGGAATACATCATAGTGCGACCCATAAATAAACACACATGTGTTTGGATAGATAGTTGCACTCACATGTAGTAGAACCATCCTGGTTCTGGATGTATTGCCTTAGGGATATTATTGGCTTCCCAATTGCCCTTTCAGACGAAGTTCACTGGATCCAGATTGAAGGTCCAAGGTGAAATAGAATTCTGTATCTGTTTCCAATGATGTGGAGTTCCCCCAAAAAAATTAAAAGAGAAACTCCAAGGCAGAGTTAAAAAACTTTTAATGAGGTAAAAACAAAATAAAAGTAAACAGCAGAACGCGTTTCACCAATACAGTAATGTATCAAAGGCTTCCTCAGCTGGCTGACTTTCAAATAACCATATTGCTACTGATATACCTATTTCTGTTAACTGCCAACCAATCCTAGCCGTTTAATTTGGCGGGAGATTGGTACAACCAATAAGGGTATTGCTTTCATTATATGATACTCATTGTGGCCCAAAATGACGTCATTCTTAAACCGGAACTGTTTATTTATCAACAAAATCCTCAATCAATCCGTTATCTTAGGGGTGTGGGAGAGATTACCCAACTTTCTATTGCTACCCAAACCCAAACAGATAATGCAGGTGTAAATAACCTCCATAGTTTGAGCTCTGCCGCAAAAAGCGTAACTCGCTTAAAAGTGAAACCTGGCGCATGCGTACTGGCACCCAGAAATGCTCTGACCGGCGTCTTTCTGCAGGCGGGATTTCACGCGTGCGCATTTGGGTTAAATACCCATCGTATAGGGTGTCATGCCTGCTACTGCTCCTGCAGTACGGCCTTCCCAACAGAGAGGGCGCCAGTCTTTGAATCAGGCCACTTTGTATGCCACACCTGGTCAGGGATCTAGGCCTTTAAATATCAGTTCCAGTCTGTGCTCTGAGCCCTGACGTGGTTATTTCTAGCCTTCAGCGCGTTTCTACAGCTTATGATTATTGATTTTCTGGTTTGACTTCTGGCTTGTATTTTGACTGTGTTTTCTGCTTAATCCCTTGGCATATGTTTACCTCGTGTACTGACCTCTGGCTTGTTTATACTACGATATCTCTCCTGTCCCTGATCTGTACTTCTGTGTATTCTAGATTAGTACCTGGCCATTCTAAGGACCAGCTTCTCAGTTTAGGGTCCTTTCTTGCCTTTCTGGGTTTTGTCTGCGTGCTGGGTGACCCTATATCCTTACATAGGGGGCTTCCAACTACCTATCTTTATATGTATGTATTTAACCCAAATGCGCACGCGTGAAATCCCGCCTGCAGAAAGACGCCGGTCAGAGCATTTCCGGGTGCCAGTACGCATGCGCGAGGTTTCACTTTCAAGCGAGTTACGCTTTTTGCGGCAGAGCTCAAACTATGGCGGTTATTTACACCTGTATTATCTGTTTGGGTTTGGGTAGCAATAGAAAGTTGGGTAATCTCTCCCACACCCCTAAAATAACGGATTGATTGAGGATTTTGTTGATAAATAAACAGTTCCGGTTTAAGAATGACGTCATTTTGGGCCACAATGAGTATCATATAATGAAAGCAATACCCTTATTGGTTGTACCAATCTCCCGCCAAATTAAACGGCTAGGATTGGTTGGCAGTTAACAGAAATAGGTATATCAGTAGCAATATGGTTATTTGAAAGTCAGCCAGCTGAGGAAGCCTTTGATACATTACTGTATTGGTGAAACGCGGTCTGCTGTTTACTTTTATTTTGTTTTTACCTTATTAAAAGTTTTTTAACTCTGCCTTGGAGTTTCTCTTTTAATTTTTTTGGGGGAACTCCACATCATTGGAAACAGATACAGAATTCTATTTCACCTTGGACCTTCAATCTGGATCCAGTGAACTTCGTCTGAAAGGGCAATTGGGAAGCCGATAATATCCCTAAGGCAATACATCCAGAACCAGGATGGTTCTACTACATGTGAGTGCAACTATCTATCCATACACATGTGTGTTTATTTATGGGTCGCACTATGATGTATTCCTTGTGTTTTCTTTGAGGAGCACATAGAGGAGAAGGCTGAGAATACAACCTAAGTGACCTTGACTCCATCTTGTGAAGGACATTGATATCGCTACACCATCTCCCCTTTTGTTGTTATATGTTGATGGTTGAGAAACAAGGACCATTAAGGTGTATCAGCGATTTCCTATACTCATTTATCAGCGCTACCTAACCTCTCTTTGTATTTTGTACATACACTATTTACCAAAGCTGTGGCTTAAGGCTTAGATAGTTGTGAATTTAGGGAAAATTAGCAACTAGTCATTGGATAATTCATCCATCAATGGCTTGGTATGAATGCCTCGATTCAGACCAAGCCACTGTATGAGGCTCGAGTCGGAATATTTGAGGAGGGCTGGGTTAACATTGGGCCTGGAGGTGCAGCTCCATCAGCCCCTTTCCCCAAAATAAGCCCAGTAAAAAAACTTTATCAGCAGCAATTGCCACCCAATGAGATTCAGAGGACTATAGCAATAGAACAACGGGGGAGTGACGAGTATGGATCATTCACACCATGGGGACGGGAACAATGGGTTAGAGACTTTTTTCTTTGAACAGCTGTACCAGGGACGTTCATGGGTCCTGATGGGGTCATGGCCTCAGGCGGCATTTTCAAATGGGCAGCATTTTGCGGCAAATGCAATAATTTAACAATATATGCATTTTACTTAGTAAAATAATTATATTATTATTAAGTTAATATTTTATTCATAATATGTGTTATTATAATTTAAAGAATAAATATCATACATATTTTACTTAAATTTTTTAAATGTATATTTGTTTTAATAAACGAAAATACATTATAAAATTATGTGTTTTAATATAGTTTTAATAAATTATAAAAGTTATTTTAAAATTAATTTTAAAAATACATAATTTAATCACTATTTTAATTTATGTTAGAATAATTATTTTAATCTATATTTTAATATAATTACTTGAATATATCGTTTATATTAATCTATAATTATTTTTTAGTATTGCTGTGGAGCTCTGTGATACATGTGGTTTTGTAGGGGAGGGCAGCATTTCATCCTTGGACCCAAGCAGCATAAGGTCTTGGGCCAGCCTATGATATGCATCGGTAGCCCGCTCTTGCAGCCTGGTAACTTTAACAGGGCATTCCTTTCCTCTTTCCTCCTTTTGGCCTACCAGAATGCAGTCCAGTGGTTTGACATAATGTACCAAGACATTCTTGCAGTGAATGATGAATAAAAGGAAGGGCACCATATGCAATCTCTCTCTACAGGGAGTCAGAGGGACTGGTGAAGATTAGCCCAATGGCAAATATAATGGTAATGCTGATCGGAGTAAAAACTGAAGGCAAATTTTGGAGTAAATGGGAAAATAAGTGGAGCTTTACGTGTGAAACTATGTATCAATATGTGAACGTGTTAAAACGCTCTTTGTGAAATCCTGTATGAATTTGCGGTACTGTCATGACATGTCCTAGTGAGACCTCTTTTAAAACTATTTAAAAACTTTTGTACAATGAAGTTACAAAGAAACATATGGAGAAACATACTAATGAAAAACGTATCGGCTTATCCTAACGACCTTCTGCCAGAAGCCTCTATAATACTTGGTATCCATGGTTTCATCAAGTTAGTCAATCTCAACCTGCCTCCCACACACAACTTATAAAAGCATATGTCTCAGCATTAAAGTGTTTTCTTCACAGCTTCAATCCCAGGAAATTTCTTAAAGCTTCAGATGTCCTCACAGTCATCTGTGAAACGCGCTGTCATTTTCATCAGATTGTAGCAATCTGCAATGACCCTGTGAAGGTATAAGTGTTTGCGAATGGAACGCTATACACGCAAATTATCATTTTTAACCCACAAGGGGATTTGCTCCAGGTATAACATGGTCATCAATTAGACGTACAACACTGACAAATGATGGAATAGAAGTCTATTAGAATAGCTAGCGTGCACAGAGTAGAAAAATCAAAAACACCAAAATGTGTCTTATAGCATTTTTCTTAACTACTCCACTACCAAATGGTTATTTATATATCCACGGCAGTAACCAATGGTTTTATTGATAACCACTTTACAATACCCCTTTAACCTTATTACCGCATACACAAAAAACACACCTACTCAGTGTACAGCCTTCATGCTGTATTTCAGATGCAGAGTGCTCCCTCTACTGGCCAAGTCCCAATACTACATGTCTCTGCAAGAAAATACAAAGGCATTCAGTCCTGGCAGGGAATGGAGTTAAAATGAATAAAGCAAAAAATAAAATTAGTACATACTCCTACTTAACCCCTTCACTGCCATGATACATGATTAGCAGTAGCTGACCCAGCAGCCTAAGCTTGTGTTAACAAAACAAGCTATGCTGTACAAGTGCAAATGAGATTCATTTGTTGCAAACTAATTTTTTTTTAATTTGGGTTCCATACAAGGCCTTCAAAGTTTTATCACCCTAGGCATCATGCCCAAGGTGCTAGCACTTTTTAAACTCAGATGGAGAATGTCTCTAGCTGATCCTGTACGGAGCCCAGTGCTGCAGTAACTTTATTTGGCCAGCAGATGTCAACCTCTTCCTGAAACCAGGTTATGACAGTAAGGAATACATTGTAAATATTCCCATACATTTCTTACTGTATAAATAAAATATTTTTTTGAAAAAAAAACATGCTGGTTCCTGAAAGTGTATTTTTTTGGAAAGTCACTTGGTAGAGAAGGGGCTAAATATAGCTTGAAATAAAACAACAAAGCGCGTAAATATAAAAATTCTATTTTTTATGCCTTTTTTTACATCTACCGTATTTTTCGCTCCATAAGACGCACTTTTCTCCCCCCAAAAAGTGGGGGGAAAAGTGGGTGCGTCTTATGGAGCGAATGCATGCCTCAGCTCACCTGTCGCCGCCGCGTTAGGCTCCCTCTGAGCGTGCGACCGCAGCAGGAAGCTTGGGCACTCGTCTGGGGAGCCACGTGACCGCGATCTCGCGAGATCGCGGTCACGTGGCTCCCCCAGGCGAGTGCCCAAGCTTCCTGCCGCCCGACGCACGCTCAGAGGGAGCCTAACGCGGCGGCGACAGGTGAGCGGAGGCACATCCATGAGCGAGCTGGGGCACATCCATGAGGGAGCTGGGGCACATCCATGAGGGAGCTGGGGCACATCCATGAGGGAGCTGGGGCATTATCCATGAGCTGGGGGACAGTATCCATGTGCTGGGGCATATCCATAAGCTGGGGCATATCCATGAGCTGGGGGAAAGTATCCATGAGCTGGGGGACAGTATCCATGAGCTGGGGCGCATATCCATGTGCTGGGGGACAGTATCCATGTGCTGGGGGACAGTATCCATGAGCTGGGGGACAGTATCCATGAGCTGGGGGACAGTATCCATGTGCTGGGGGCATATCCATGAGCTGGGGGACAGTATCCATGAGCTGGGGGACAGTATCCATGTGCTGGGGCATATCCATGAGCTGGGGGACATATCCATTATTACACTATTTGATTTCAGAATATTTATTTTCCTGTTTTCCTCCTCTAAAAACTAGGTGCGTCTTATGGTCTTATGGAGCGAAAAATACGGTATATTTTATTGGCAACTTTCTACTTAAGGAATTGTTTATTTATGTCACTGTACCTACTTGCATTGTCTTACTAAATATAGAATTCTACTAAATCTACCAACTGTCTCTTTGTTATGTTCGAAGATAATTTTAGTGCAAGCCTAAAAAATTCTAAACTAAGGGGCAGAGTTCCAGCACTGCAACAACATTATTTTAAACAGCTTTGATAATTGCTCCATTTGTCACTGCACTCAGAATACTAACAAAATATTTGCAATTATATCCAAACATAGGAAACAAATTAAAATTAATATGAGGCAGCTACACAACAGCCCAAAAGACATCTCAAAATATCAATACACAGTCTAACTGTATCATTATATATATAATATATATCTATATATATATTCCATAAAGGCCTGACGCGTTTCGTCTATAGTCGAGACTTTTTCAAGGGCAAATATAGTATTTAATTTCCATAGACAAAATGCGTTGGGCTTTTATTGGTTTTAATTTGTAATCACAATAAAATAGTTTTATTTTTATTTTTGCATATCGGCCTTAAATGAACTGGATCTACATTCCAGGAAAGCAATTTTATCCTGAAAGATAACTGAAACGTCCAGGTTTATCAAGTTGTTGTTTGGTGAGCAGTGGACCATCTCCTGGAAGCCTGAGTATAATTTTATTATCCTACTTTTTTCACCATTGATTGACCCCATCCAGTGCATGATTTCTGGAGCAAATGCCCCGTCCTGTTAGTCATTATTGGAGCAAATGCTCCATTCTGTACATCAATTGTACTATATGCTCCATTCTGTGCATCATTTTGTGCAGCATTCTGGAGCTATTTGTGAATCATTCCGTAGGTTTTTATATTTTACTGTATCATGGTTACGAATTAGGAAGCAGCCGAATATATCAGACCCTTCTAACATGCCAGATCAGTCCCATCCGAAATATCGGAATGTTCAAAAATTCCAAATTAGCTTGCTCCGAATATTTCAGAATCTGAATTTTTTGCATTCTGAGCTATCGGGAACCATATTTGTTTCCTGTGCACATGTCTAATAGGCAATATGAAATGCATATATCACATTACCCAGCTGCCATATTGGTTTAGCAGGGTTCTTAGCTCCTTTGGTTTGCTGAGCTTCATGGGGTGTGTTGTTCCACTGCATCTTGAGGGTAAAAGTCATTGACCTCTGCATTAAAGGGTTATTATAGTAACAAAATGCCACTTTTGTGAGTACTGACCCTATCCTGGCAGTTGGATATGGTCATATGGCCCAATCAATACTGATTGTCTGGGTTAGAACATGCATTTTAAGTCATTCAGGCCACAATGATTTGCCCTCTTAGAATATTTCATTTTGGCACTTGAATTTCCCATAAGTGGCCAAACATGGACAGTTTCCAGAAATATTCTGTATACCCAATTAATGTGGAATTTTCTGCATCACATTATGTTTTGGAGAATAGTCAACCTTTTTAAAAATCTAATAATGCTTAAATTATGTTACTTGATTTAACGGCCGTCAGCTAGCCACTTGTACACATTCAATTCAAGTCGATTGGTGTATGTCAATAAATGCCAGTACTAGCTAGCTTACAAAACCATCATTTAACAAAGGCACACATAAAATGACATATGGCAGGTTTCAGATTTTAAATGAGTTTCTACAGTATTTAATCATAATTACATAGTTATATAGGCTGGAAAAAAGAAGTCAAAAACCCAGTCTGAAGCGCTCGCCAATATGCAACATACTGGGACAAAATTCCTTCTTGACCCCAGAATGGCATTAGATTTCTCCCCGGATCAAGCAGCTTTTACCCACATATTAAATATTATAACCCTTAATATTCTGTGTCTGCAGGAAGTCATCAAGTCGTTGTTTAAAAGTCTGTACAGTCTCTGATCCAACCACCTCAACAGGCAGAGAATTCCACAGCTTTATAAATCAATATTATTATTATTATTTTTTATATAGTGCCAATATATTCTGCAGCGTGAACACTGGGTACAATATAGACAGTTCTATAATCCATTGAGACCAAAGAACATTTGACAAACCAACACAGAAGGAAACGAGGGCTTCCCAAGGAAACTTACAATCTAGAAGGGTTGGAGGGTGAGAAACAGGAGGAGAGGACCGCAAGGTGAGAGTGATGGACCGCAAGGTGAGAGTGATGGACCGCAAGGTGAGAGTGATGGACCGCAAGGTGAGAGTAAGGGACTGCAAGGAGCAGTGAGGTGTGTTAGTGAGGGTTGGTTTGCCTGAATACTGAATGTCTTAAGGGAGTGTTTGAAGGAAGGGAAACTAGGGGAAAGTCTGACAGTACGAGGGAGGGGGTTCCAGAGGATGGGGGCTGCACGTTAGAAATCTTGCAGTCAACCTGAGCAGCAGATGGGAAGTAAAGATCAGATTGCTGTAGTTTAACCCCTTTAGTGCTGAGCCATATTACCCCTGTGTGCTGAGCTCAATTTCATAATTTTTTGCTTATCAAGCTTAAACCCCATTTTGACTCATATTTTATACAGCTATGCTGGGGTTAAAGTGAGCAAAAACAGGAGCAATGAGAAATGGCAGTAGCAATGCGATGAGTCCCCTCTCTGGTCACACAGGTTTGGAGCTCGATGGTGCCATTATTTATTTATTAAGTATTTTACCAGGATGGAGAAGACTATTCCATATGCAGATCAGCCTGCTATCCCCAAAAAAGGATGGCCAGTACTGAAAAAACAGTCATATGTACACAAGAGATGCAGTAAACCCAGACAAACGTTTCAGCCTCATCAGGAGGGTATTGCTAGCACACATCTAGCCACCTCAAGGAAGATCAACGACTGGATAAGGCTGGCGTCAGGGGGGGCGCAATGTGTGCCCATACTGACGTGCCTACCGGCGTCTGTCGCAGTGTTATGATGCTGCAACGGGGCTGGTCACGCGCTTGTGTACGCTTGTGCGCTAGCACCAAATGCTGCGCAACAAGCATCCGTTATCCAAGCCTCTCCGGCAAAGCGCTAATGTTACCCGGTACACGTAAAACCAAAACAAGGGTTATGAGGGTTTTGAGAACAAGCAGTAGCTCTAGCGACCTGCTGTACGGTGATCCCTGCTGGCGTTAAAAGGTTGAACAGACATGACGTTGCCACAACTTCGTCATGGCAAACCTGGAGAAGAAACCGCCAAATGTTGCAGGAGATGTGAACCGCACACAGAGGTGACACCTGATGAGTTCACCCACACGTCCACAGTGATTGGGTTAAATTCTTTGCCTGCCCAAAACCGTTCTGGAAATTGAGGGTTAATGGAATTGTCAGAAAAGGAAATTGTAAATTTTTGGCCAAAATAGCAAAATTTTAAAATTTACACAATTTCTAATTCTCCGTCATTTCCACTTTGTGAATAACACTTCAGAATACCACTGTCTGAATGAGCTACGGGTAAACACAATATGTAAAAACCCTCCAGGCATATGATTGAATAAAAATAGACTATTAAAAACATTTTAAAGAGTGCTGAAGCAGCTACAAATATACATGAACCTGCAGACAGTGATGTTATGCTCTATTTATTAATATAAAGCTAGTTTTAGCTGACTGGTCCAATTTGACGCTGGTATAGCACTGTATATAACATCTTCAGGAGAGAATATCAAGCGATCAATTGAAAACTGCTTTCTCCATATAAAAATTTGGAAAATTTTCTGCCCCATGTTTTACAAATTTGTGAATTCCAAGAAATCCATCAGGATTATTCAAAAAGAATCAAAGTCACCGCATGTTCGGTGACTTTTCGTTCTCCTCAATTTGGTGCGATTCGGCGATCCTATTTCGGCGACCCTGCGGTGTATTCAGTAAGCACCACAGGGCCGTCGTAGTGCAAGGAAAAGCCGCCCAAAACCCGACGAACACTCCCCGCAAAACCTGGCGAACGCTCACCGAAATCCGCAAAAACATCTGGATTAACCCCGCCGAACACACCGGAGAAACCAGAAAAGCCGCCAATCACAGCGCAGAGCAGCCGCCGAGCACAGAGCAGAGCAGCCGCTGGAAAAAGCCGACACCGCAGACGAATGGAGTGAAAAAAGACAAAAAACAGTACGCTTGAATGTTTTCAAAAGTGAAACGCTGTTTGCAAAGAAACTATAGAACGAAAATGTCTGGAATTTACATATAAGATCCAATGAATGATAATAAAAAGGGCTGTTACAGAAAAATGAATTTAAAAAACAAAAAGAAATTTCGCAAAAAAAAAAAAAAGAATGCCTAAAAGATCATAAAAAAATCTATAAATAGACTTTTACTACAGAATATTATAATAAACGGTTTATTAGATTTTGAATTAAAACGGGAATATTTTTAACATTGAAGCCTATGGGATTCGCCTGAATAAACCTGTCGAATGAAACCACCGAACAGCAGGGCAATTCGGGAACTTTCCCCTGCTGTTTGGTGTTCTCTGAGTCAGTGGTGTATTTAGGTTTTGTGCTGCCCTAGGCCTGACTAAACTCGTGCACCGCCTAATTTAAATTTGAGGCACCCCTTCCTGTCAAGGGCACGCCTCTTCCTGGTTAATCCCCACCCTTCCTCTTTAAGCTCCACCTTTTCCTCTTAGAGCTCCACCTCTTCCTCTCTTTATATTAAAAGTGGATACCAAGTGCCTACTTGTATATTTTGTATACCATTTCAAATGTATCTATTGAGATAAATAAAATTATGAAATGTTTAAAGTAGCATTTTTACAAAGAACAGCCACGCATGTCAAGTATACTGGATCACAGCTGCTCTAATTGGTTGAACAATAAAATCCACAGAAACAAGCACTGCATAGGAGTGTATCACAGAGCTGCACAGCAATAAAACCCACAGAAATGGGCACTGTGTATGAGCATATCAGAACTGCACAGCAATAAAACTCACAGTAATGTGCAGTGTGTATGAGAATATCCCAGAGCTCCAGGGCAATAAAACTCAAAGTAATATGCAGTGTGTATCACAGAATCCACAGCAATAAAACTCCCAGCAATGCAATGTGCGGTGTGTATGAGTGCATCAGAATCCACTTCAATAAGACTCCCAGCAAACCGAGTGAATATGAGCACACAGCAATTATTTATTCTATATTTACCGGCCTCCGTCTGCGGTAGGGCTGTGTGCAGAGTCAGCAGGAACGGTGTACGGACTCAGCAGGAGGTCCCTCCAGGCCACGTTAGGATCGCGGCTGTGCCTGTGCGTGGAGCCATCTTGTCAGCAGTGGGGTGTCACTGCCAGAGGGTGCACTGTGGCTTTGATTCCCTTCCCGGTGGGTGTTCAGTCCAGAATAGAGTGAGAGTCCGTGTTAACGAAAGGGCGGGCAGCTGCGTGTGTGTCACGTGGTTCAGACAGTCAGGTGGTACTGAGACTCAGTACCACCTGACTGGCCGGACTGCGTGATAGGCATGCACGCAGCCTCACCAGGAGCCAGGCAGCTCAATGACAAATTTCTATCACTGCAGTGCTGGTTAAGGAAACGTCCACTTTAAACAGCAGTAAGCAGACAGGGCTTCATATTCTGCTGATACCCCCCCTTTACCTGCCATTTACTGTCATATTCTCTCTCTGCACACAAATTACATCCCCCTCCCCTCTCCTAGAGCTGCTGCGGGGCAGGGGAGGAGCTATGGAGGGAGGAGAGAGGGATTTTTATTCTATTCGATTTTATTCCGTATGCAAACGCCCTGCTCCGCTGCTCGTTGTTTGAGAACACAGCTCAAAACTGACACACAGTGACAGTGGCACCTCCTAGTACCTCCTAATGACACCCAAATAATCACTGGTACCTGGGGCGGCCCACCCTCCGCCACTCGCCTAAGTACACCACTGCTCTGTGATATGCTCACACACAAGTTTGGCGAACTGTCAGCAAGTACGGTGCTGTTTGAAGGCATTGCAAATCCCATAGAGAAGTAATGGTTAATCTATCCAGAGAACACCAAACAGCAGAGAAATGGCAGTGAAATGCCCTGATGTTTGGTGGTTCCAATCAGCAGGTTTATTCAGGCGAACCCCATAGGTTTCAATGTTAAAAATATTCCCGTTTTTATGCAATATCTAATAAACCATTTATTATTTTAATCTGCAGTAAAAAGTCTTTATTGATTTTTTTTTTTAGTACCTTTTAGTAATTTTTCAGCAAAATCCCCCCCCCTTTTTTTAATAACGGTTTTTCTTTTTTTCTGTAACAGAACTTTTTATTATCAATCATAGGATCTTATATGTAAATTCCAGACATTTTCGTACAGTAGTTCTTTTGAAAACAGCAGGCCACGGGTTTGCGGTGGCAGCATTCAGCGGCCGACTCCATGCACTTTGGGGACCCTGCGGTGAATGGTGAATTCACTGCAGGGTGGGGAAATTTTACTCCCTGAAGTGCAGGGAACTACAGAACACCAAAATGTTGGCATTATTTTGGTGCTCTGTGAGTAACCCACTTAGTGGTGAGGTTTTTGCTGCCCCCTGGAAAGTGAAAGCCTAGGCCTTGCCTACCCAGGACATACTTGAAAATTAGTGAAATCTCAATGTATCCTTCCTGGCAAAATACTTTGCAAAAGTATTTAGGGGTGGGGCCACCAGTGCGGGCTGCCGCCCCCTGGATAGTGCCGCCCTAGGCCTAGGCCTTGTTGGCCTAGGCCAAAATACACCACTGCTCTGAGTAGACGAAGCATCGCTTCTCTATGGGGATTTCACTGCCCTTGAACAGGCAACGAACAGGCACCGTATGTGCAGGCAATTCGTCAGGAACGCTGATTTTCACTGTTCGGTTCCCTTTCGCCAGAAATTCGGATCTCTTTGAATGGAGGCCTTGCGCACGTTTAATGGGGTTGTTCAAAGAGCACCGAATTTCCAGGCTCTTTCGTTCAGTGCGTCCCAGTTCGCAAACTCTGTGTGAATCCCTAATCAGCACACCGAAGACAGCCGATCAGCCTGCCAAATGCCGCCAGACTCTGCTATTTCTTTAAAAAGGTGTTTAAAACAATGAGAATGCATGAAAATGTGTGGAAATACAAAAAGGTCCTATATAAAAAATTAATAAAAAGGTCTGTTACTGTATAAAAGAAAAACACCTTTTTTTTAAAAAAAAAATTGGATCAAAAATTTCACCTAAATACAAAAAAAATACCCCAAAAATTCCTAAAGAAAAGAAATATCAATAAAAAGTTTTTTTGCTGAAAATGAACAGAATAAAAACAATTTTAAAAATGAAAATATTTTTTACATTGAATCCTATTGGACTGTTTAAAACGCTCAAACTGAAACACCGAAAATCTGGGCATGTCGCCAACATTTCGGTGTAGTTCAATGTTCTCTGAATAGATTAACCATTATTTTTCTATGGGACAAATTTCACTGCTGCTGAAAAGCAGCGCATTGCAGGCACCGTAATTCGCTGTCAATATGCCAGTATTTGTCGAATTGACAGCTTCCTGAATAGTCGAACTGCCACTCAATTGAACCGTAATTTCGGTGCAATTCGGTGGCAAGTTCGGCACTTATTGATATACCCTTTTAGGGCCCTATTTACAATCTTCACGCAAACGTTTGCGCTGGCGCAAAAAAAACATTAACGCGAGGGGTAAACCCTTTCTGCTGAACGTCATATTACAATGTCAGCGCAACAAACGCGCGTAATCGTCTACCGCGGGTGAACATGTGCGAACCCTGCGCGAGCTTACTGTACTGCGCGCGTCCTATACTTAACATTGTGAGCGCAAACGCGTTTGTGTGCTGGTACACGGATGGTATTACAATCTATGCGCAGTTTGTAACGCACAGCCTAACGCATAGCAACTCCTAAAAGCTGGTGTTAATGGCAAATTCTATCAACCTGGCCGAAACCAAATACACCAGCCCAAAAAAAAAACACGCAGCAAAGGATAGTTACACATTCTACACATACCCGAACAATAAAATGGAGAAGTTGTGCGTGTTTTTATTATTGTGCAGCATATATGCGCAGATTGACTTTGACAGGCGCAAAAACTTAACGTGAGATAATTGTGGTTCTTAATTCTGATTGGCTGAACCGCATTAAAAAAACAACCCGCACACTGATTTCTGCGTACAACGTTACTGCGTGCGTATTTGTGCGCGTCCGTTTAACGCTCGACGGATGAAAAAATGTGCAAGGATTGTAATTACAGCGTTGATTTCTGCGCGTTAACGTTAACGCTTGGGGCACAAATTCACGCGTTGCGCGAGCGTTTTAACACGAAGATTGTAATAGGGCCCGCTACATTAAAATACCAGTTGATCATCATCCTATGGCAAGGGGGAGCAACATTGACCATCCAATGGTTTTGAAACTTCATTGAGGCAGAGGCAATCCAAGGGGTAGCTGATCATCATGGGAAATTTAGTTCTAGAACATCTGTAAGGCCAGGGCCGGTGCAAGCATTTTTGTCTACTCAGGCGAAAGTGCCTTTTGGTGCCCCCCCTCCCTTCTTATCTGTGCCATGCCTATCAGCGTAGAGAAAGGACTTACAATTGTGCGTGATCACTGTTACTGCCCTCACTGGGAGGCTATTCCCTGTATCTACTACCTCTTCTATGTCGCTGTTACATGTAATAGGCTCCCAGAGGGGAAGTATCTACTACCCTTTCTGCATCACTGTTACTGCCCCCACTGGGAGGCTATTCAATGTAACAGTGATGCAGAAAGGGTAGTAGATACATGGACTATCCTCCCAGTGGGGGCAGTAACAGCGACATAGAAGAGGCAGTAGATACTGCCCCCACTGACAGACTATTCCCCGTAACAGTGATATAGAAAGGGTAGTAGATACATGGAATAGCCTCCCAGTGGGAGCAGTAACAGTGATATAGAAAGGGTAGTAGATACATGGAATAGCCTCCCAGTGGGGCAATAACAGCAACATAGCAGAGGCAGTAGATACAGGGAATAGCCTCCCACTGGGGGCAGTATCTACTGCCTCTGCTATGTTGCTGTTATTGCCCCACTGTGAGGCTATTCCATGTATCTACTACCCTTTCTATATCACTGTTACATGGAATAGCCTCACAGTGGGAGCAGTAACAGTGATATAGAAAGGGTAGTAGATATTTGGAATAGCCTCCCAGTGGGGCAATAACAGCAACATAGCAGAGGCAGTAGATACAGGGAATAGCCTCCCAGTGGGGGCAGTATCTACTGCCTCTGCTATGTTGCTGTTATTGCCCCACTGTCAGGCTATTCCATGTATCTACTACCCTTTCTATATCACTGTTACTGCTCCCACTGTGAGGCTATTCCATGTATCTACTACCCTTTCAATATCACTGTTACATGGAATAGCCTCCCAGTGGGAGCAGTAAAAGTGATACAAAAATGGTAGTAGATACAGGGAATAGTCACCCAGTGGAAGCAGTAACAGTGCTATAGAAAGGGTAGTAGATACAGGGAATAGTCACCCAGTGGGAGCAGTAACCATGCTATAGAAAGGGTACTAGATACATGGAATAGCCTCCCAGTGGGGCAGTAACAGTGATATAGAAGGGGTAGTAGATACTGCTCCCACTGGGTGACTATTCCCTGTATCTATTACCCTTTCTATATCACTGTTACTGCCCCCACTGGGAGGCTATTCCCTGTAACAGTGATATAGAAAGGGTAGTAGATACAGGGAATAGTCTCCCAGTGGGGGCAGTAACAGTGATATAGAAAGGGTAGTAGATACAGGGAATAGTCTCCCAGTGGGAGCAGTATCTACTACCCTTTCTATATCACTGTTACTGCCCCCACTGGGAGACTATTCCCTGTATCTACTACCCTTTCTATATCACTGTTACAGGGAATAGCCTCCCAGTGGGGGCAGTAACAGTGATATAGAAAGGGTAGTAGATACAGGGAATAGTCACCCAGTGGGAGCAGTATATATTACCCTTTCTATATCACTGTTACAGGGAATAGCCTCCCAGTGGGGGCAGTAACAGTGATATAGAAAGGGTAGTAGATACATGGAATAGCCTCCCAGTGGGAGCAGTAACAGTGATATAGAAAGGGTAGTAGATACTGCTCCCACTGGGAGGCTATTCCATGTATCTACTACCCTTTCTATATCACTGTTACATGGAATAGCCTCCCAGTGGGGCAGTAACCGTGATATAGAAAGGGTAGTAGATACACGGAATAGCCTCCCAGTGGGAGCAGTATCTACTACCCTTTCTATATCACTGTTACTGCTCCCACTGGGAGGCTATTCCATGTATCTACTACCCTTTCTATATCACTGTTACTGCTCCCACTGGGAGGCTATTCCATGTATCTACTACCCTTTCTATATCACTGTTACTGCCCCCACTGGGAGGCTATTCCCTGTATCAGTGATATAGAAAGGGTAGTAGATACATGGAATAGCCTCCCAGTGGGGGCAGTATCTACTACCCTTTCTATATCACTGTTACAGGGAATAGCCTCCCAGTGGGGGCAGTAACAGTGATATAGAAAGGGTAGTAGATACATGGAATAGCCTCCCAGTGGGAGCAGTATCTACTACCCTTTCTATATCACTGTTACTGCCCCCACTGGGAGGCTATTCCCTGTAACAGTGATATAGAAAGGGTAGTAGATACAGGGAATAGTCACCCAGTGGGAGCAGTAACAATGATATAAGTGTGAGAGATCTCCCCTGCTGTGAAGAAGCCTCTGTTTTTAACTCTTGCTGGACCAGGTATCTGAGCATCATATTACAATGTGCTTCAGCTGTGCTTTACTATCAGGAAGGATGACCTGGTCCAGCAAGAGTTAAAAACAGAAGCATCTTCACAGCAGGGAAGATCTCTCACACTTTTGCTGTGTTTGTGTGAGGGGGGGGGGAGGCACTATCTCTGTATCTCAGAGAGGGAGGATATCATGAAAGGGAGAGGGGCAGATGGAGGGCAGGCAGTGTGATAACTCACCTCCTGGCTCCATGGGGTCTCTGCTGCTGCAGGGCAGAGGGCGATTAATCTCCTCACTGGTTCTGCTGTAAGAGGAGCAGCACAAGGAAGCACATGGCCCAGACTCTACAGCCTCTTCCTGTGCGCCCCTCCCCCCTCACCAGGCCGGAAGTGCAGCAGCTTCTCCAGCCACAAGGGGGAGGATCATTTACATCATGGGCGGCATCAGAAAGAAATCCCCGCCCAGCAGTGAGTTACTATGAACGGGGAAGAGGATTTTCACGCCCCCCAGTTTGGCATCAGGCCAGAGCAGTAAGGCAGCCGCCTGTGCTGCCTTACACTAGCGCCGGCCCTGTGTAAGGCCAAGATCGCCGACCATTGTCCAATGGCGTAATATATCATGCATGGTTATATATTTTTAATTACTCAATCATTGAGTAAAAGGATAGAAATGAGTGTTATAGTTTATTTCTCCACCAGAAACTTGTAAACCATTAATATTTTCATTGCTCTCCGTTGCTTTTGCTGCCAGTTTATTTACATTTTAAGTTGAAATGTCACTAAAGAAACAGAACGGAGATAAAATTGAATGAATTATAGTGATGCACACATACACAAGACTCTGTTACAAACTGTTTTATCAGCGATACATTTCGTTATGACTTCCCATAAATCACAAGCTCGCGAGGTGATATATTTGGAGTTATTGAGGGCACCGCTTTTGCATGTAAACTCTGTATTTGTGAATCCCTCCGGAGATATTTGTAGTTTTTCTTTTTCTGAACTGACAGGAAAAGCTAAGGAACATTGCGACGCTTTGTTCCCTCAAATAACCAGCGCGAAAAGAAACGTTAAAATGTCGTCGTTGCTGGAGACCGGAGTGCGATTCTTTTCTGTTTACACTTCGAGGCGCTCTCTTGCGAATTACGTACATGCCCAAACTGTAATCATTGTGGCCGACTTTGACACCATTGATGACATTGTTCTTTCTATAGAGTAGAATGTGCAGGCCTCCCGCTAAATGATGTCGCCGCAAGCTGCTGAGGTGGCTGCGTGAAGGGTCAGCGGAATACCTCCCTAGTTCTAGAGGAGTAAAGTAACATAAGGAAGGGTCGGATATAAAATACTCGGGAGACCTGCCTGTCAATCGGCAGAGATGGGCTGCTAGATCACAGATCTGTAACGGTTGCCATTTAAAGTGTGGATTCTAAAATGATAGCAACAAAGGCAGCTCTACACCTTTGACTTATTCCTGTAATATCCCAGGCACCATCTAGTATTACCATCATACAGCCAATCGAACATCTCTAAAATCCTAATAATAAACAATTATAGTTATATGACATACTTTAACATTATAAACATATAGATACATATTATATTGACATTGTGGTGGACTCACTCAATATATGCAGAGACGGGCGACTAAATTAATAAGGGGAATGGAAGATTTAAGTTATGAGGAAAGCCTAACAAGCTTAAACCTGTTTAGTTTAGAGAAATGGCGCCTTAGAGGGGATCTGATAACCTTATATAAATATATACGGGGCCATTATAAACCATTGTCTGGAAACCTATTCATTAACAGGACACAAGGTCACCCATTTAGACTGGACGAAAGGAAATTCGGCTTAAAGCATAGGAAGGGTTATTTTACGGTGAGCACAATAAAGCTGTGGAATTCTCTGCCTGTTGAGGTGGTTGAGTCAGAGACTGTATAGAATTTTCAACAACGACTTGATGACTTCCTGAAAAAACACAATATTAAGGGTCACAATATTTAATATGTGGGTAAAAGCTTCTTCTGGGGTCAAGAAGGAATTTTTCCCCAGTATGTTGCATATTGGCGAGCGTTTCAGACTGTTTTTTGCCTTTTTTTGGATCAACAGCAGTAGGTGATGTGTGAAAGGCTGAACCCAATGGACACATGTCTTTTTTCAGCATATGTAACTATGATCATATCTTGTAACCAAAGGGTGTAACCATTCTCTTCTTGTATATTACAATGGCCATACTCTTTGGAATTGCACCCCTTCCTGTTGCATGGCTTAACCCCTTTGCTGCACACAACATGCTGGAGACATCCTCCACTTTCCAGAGGACATCTCCAGCACATCGAAATTCTGTGGATCGCGGCCTTTTCTTTTGGAACCCCCATATCTTCAGAACCATAGAACTTAGAGGGTCGTGCGAGGAATCATTAGAAAGGGCAGAGCATGTAATTTACATTTTTTTGTTGTAATGCATTGCTGTTGTTCACGTTTCTATTATAATGTGAACAACTATGGTGCAATAATTCAACTTCTCATTTCCCATGTCATCAACATGTGTGGAGGTGATGCACAATGTGCTATCACACATTGTTTGATCAAAAACCTACACCGTCGCACTGCACGAGGCGTGCTGGGGTTCCTTTAAAACCCTGCATCTTTCATCTTTTCACCCCAAAAGGTCAAGTGAGGCGTCATTGGAAAGGTCAGAGTCTGGTCTTTGCAATGATACCAAACATGACCATGTAAAATGGGAAAACAAAGGGTTTATTTATTTATTCCAAAGCGCTAGCATTTTCCATTGGTCAACTTATATAATAAGCAATACCACAGCCATTGTTCACGTTTTCATTTTCCACGCTGGGAGCGTGGAAGTTCAGTGTTTTATACTAACAGGGTTATTCAGAGAGAGGTGAAAACCAGGAGAATGACTGGAGAAGTGAAAATTCTAGATCAAAGTAGTCAAACCAGAAAAATTGACTATTTGTTCTAGATTGTTCATTCTCCTGGCAATTCTCCTAGTTTTCACCTCTCTCTGAATAGCCCTGATAGACATATTCATAAAACACCATCCTCCAAATCACAAGCAAAAATCTTTAGTTTTTTTTTTCAGTTTTGGCTAAAATTGTGTATTTTCTCAGAAAAAATGCAGTAACAGGTTTCCATTTCAATTTTTTTTTAACAGGAGTACCCCATACACAGGGGAGAAATGGCTCAGCGGTGAAGGGGTTAAACCTTGCTCTGCAGGGAGCCACTGTAGGATGCATTTCCCATGTAAGTTGGTTAACCCTATAATGGCAGGCATGGTAGGACCTGCCTATATACGCACACCCACTTATATGTATATAAAGTTCATGCAGTAGAGGATACCCCTGCTGTTCCAGACCTTGGGCTTGTTTTAAATCACCAATAGTTTTAATTTAAAGACTGGTTTTAGGGAAATAAAAAAAGTAAAAATTATACTAAAGTACTGTATATTAAGATCCTTTATGTCTAATAACAGTTGATTATGGATATAAATGCATGTATGATAACTAAAGGCAAGTAATAATGTCTCGTGTATATAGAAACAGACCCATGAATTTAGCTCTACTATTAAAAAAATATATATTACGGTTAAAGTCCAAAGTGCGGTTCATTTTAGGATTTCCCGGGTAATCTTGTCATTAAAAAAGTCTGAAGTGAAATGAAATTTCGGACTTTACCCGGGTAATCTGCAAAGTATCCAGAGGCCTCTGGGTACTCCGGTTTTCTGCTGTGTTTTACCCAGGTAAAAGGCACATTACCCTAGTGTTGTTGAATAAAGTGCAATGTGCAACAAAACATCGGACTTTATCCGGGTAAACTGCAAAGTATCCAAACGCCTCTGGGTTCTCCGCTTTCTTGGGTTTTCAGCAGGTTGCAGTTGATTGAAATCCGAGGATTACCCGGATAAAGCTGCAAACTGTTATCTGACTGATAACAAAATTGTGTTTTTTGTTATTTTTAATGAAATTGTATCCAGTCACAAACCGCACTAAATAACCGTCATGTGAGTCTGTGCTTTAATTGTCTGAAAATGAATTTATGAAGATAAAGATATTATATAAAGAGTAACCTGATGGTTATTATGTTTTATAAATGATATATAAGCACATATGACACATAATAAAGATCATCAGGGTTATCCAAAGAGATTCGAATTGCTTGAGAAAGGTAACCGAACGCTGAAAATCAGCGTTCGGTTACCTTTCCTGGCCATTCGGCTATCCAGAGAGCAGGCAATTCTCCAAATCCTGGCGAATTGCCTGCACATACGGTGCCTGTTCGGTCCCTGTTCGAGGGCAGTGAAATCCCCATCAAAAAGCATTGCTTCGGCTATTCAGAGAACACAAACCAGCAGTGAAAGGTTCCCCTAATGCCCTGCCATTCGGGGGTTTAATTCGGCAAATTTATTCAGGAGAATCCCATAGGCTTCAATGTTAAAAATATTCCCGTTTTAATTCAATATCTAATAAACCGTTCATTATAAAATTCTGCAGCAAAAAGTCTCTTTATTTATAGATTTTTTAGGATACTTTAAGCATTTTTCTGAATTTTTTAAAAAAAATTAAAAGTCCGATTTTTTTTTTTTTTTTTTTTCAGTTTGCTTATTTTTTTTGTAACAGCCCTCTTTATTATCATTCCCTGGACCTCCTGTGAAAATTTCAGACATTTTCGCTCAGTAGTTTCTTTGCAAACAGCGTTTCTTTTTCCCAGATTCATACAAATGGTTTTTCTAATTTATTCACTGCCTCCTCTACTTCGGCTCTGTGTGATTCGGCTCCTTTTCGGCTCCTGTTCGGCTCATGTTCGGTTTTTTCGAAGGTTAATCCAGATGATTTTGCTTGTTTTCAGCGTGCATTCGGTTAGTTTTCGGTGAGTTTACGGCAGCTTTTCCCTGCAATTCGGGGACCCTGTGCTGTTTGCTGAATACACCGCAGGGTCACCGAAATGCAATCGGCAAAAGGAACCGAATTGAAGAGAACGAAAAGTCACCGAACGTGCAGTGACTTTTCGAATCTCTTTGGATAACCCTGCATGTAACTCTTTAAATTTCATATAAGAAACATATCCTGTTACTCTGTATATTCATTATATACGCAATACGGTTTTAATGTTTGTCTTTTGCCATTTTCGTTGATAATATCCTTTGATAATAGCAAAATTCACTTTTACCCAAGCGGGTTGGATGCTCTGCAGATTACCCGGGTGAAGCTGTGGATAGTCCTCAGATTACCCAGGTGGAGCTTCAGAATTTTATCTGAACGATAACAAAATTCAGTTTTAATCACACGGGTTGGATAGTCATCCGGGTGAAGTGTGAATTTTTCAGCTCTTCCAGACTGTTAGCAAGGGCAGTTGGTTAGTTTTAAGATTACCCGGGTAAAGTCTGAATTTTTCATTTTTTTTGCAGCTTTACCCGATGCTTTTGGGTAATGTCAGGATTACCCGGGTAATCTTAAAATTAACCGCACTTCGGGCTTTAACCGTAACATATATACACACATACACACACACACACACACACATTTGAATTAGAATGCGGTTTTGGCAAAGGTTTAATTATTTCCCTCTGATCTTTATAACAAGAAAGAAAAATGGAAGAAAAAAAAAAGACCATAGAAATATCAAAGTGAGGGCCCAAGATACCTTTTCAATCTCAATAATTCAAGGGCCCAGTGATGCAGCCTCTCATTAGTCAAAGGAGATTGAAATCAAAGGGAAAACAAATTAGATCTACAAATTCATGCCTGTAAAGTCTGTCTGCAGACTTAAACAATTAGGTTAGTCTCACAGTTACCCAACGCCGGCCATTCTTTATTCCAGAATTTTATTCTCATGATTTTCTTTATAGTAAAAAATAAGCTAATTTTAGAAATTTATACACTTGCCAGAGATCCTCAAGAACAAAACCTGAATACCAAGTCAAGCTGAAATAAGATGTTCTTTTTGATATATAAGCATTTACAATAAACTGTTTAATATGCAACATCCCATTGTAGAATCGATTGCAATGGATTTGTGTATACTGTACGTGTGAAACACATTCTCTTACATGGTTTTATTATCTGACAGAACCAGCCAAGATAGTTGATGTGTTTCTAAAATGTTATTGAATACCTGTATCCCCATAAACTAAAGACACCTTCAACCCTAAATACCCCTTAACCTCTTTCCGACCGCTGACGTACATAGTACGTCCTGTGGGGAAATCCCCTTAACGACTGCGGACGTACTATGTACATCACATTCTCCTAACCTTCCTCCCCCCCTATACTCACCTCACTGTCTGGGCTCCGGCGGCAGATTGGCAGGCTGGAAGTCTGACCCGCCTTTTCAGGGGGCCCAGAGGCGCGATGATGTCATCTACGTGCCTAATGACATTATCGTCAGGCGCTCCCTGGAGTGAAAACTAGGAAAGGGGAGGGAGTGTTGCTTTGGAGCCCTCTTCCTCCCAAACCACTCCACGTACAAAAAAAAAAGTACCGCTGGAAAGGGGAGAGTCTCCCCTTTTCAGTGGTACCGGTCTTTAACCCCTCCGTTGCAATCTAGCCGGGGATTATATTTAGAAAAAGTGTTTTTTTTTTCATTTTTATCATATTTCATATTTCCTTATAGTAAATTACATGATGGAAATAATGGTATCTTTAGAAAGTCCATTTAATGGCGGGAAAAATGGTATATAATATGTGTGGGTTGCATAAACACAAACAGCGTAGAACAGTAAAACCAGTAGCAGGCACTTTTGGACTGACTTTTGTAAAACTGCCCAGTCACTAACGGGATAACCATAAAGTAATTTAATCCTAAATCCCCCTAAACCAGAAGACGCTTTAAAAGGGATACTGTAGAGTTAAAACTGGAGGGGACAAAAGGGAAGAAGGGGTTAAACATCAAACACTCATGACTCCGTCTGCTCCCCACCACTCTACTTTTTAAGCTTTGGTTCCTTTTAAACATGTGAAAACCAGCACAGTTTTAGCTCTTTAGACGTGACATGCTGCCAGCTTCGTGCAAGCCACAGCATGTCACGTGACCCCAGTTGGGGTGCTGGATGCTCCAGTGAATCTCCAGCCACTCCAGTGGCTCTCAATTCAAGTGTTTGTTTTGTGAAGGCCGGTGCAAAGTGCTTCATTTTATTTTTTGCGTGTGCCACCATAATCAGTAGCAGCCAAGTCTATAAATACTAAATGTGATTTGTAAGAGTCTATGGCGGCTTACAAAGCATACAATGCTTCCTAAATTGCAAATTAACACCGAGGACCGGTATCTGTTCCGAGACGCTTTTTTCCCCAAAATAAATGTTCATTAAATCATTCAGGAAGTAAACTAACGAGCAACAACATAAAGCATTCAGCCCCAGAATAAAATCTGTCCCAGCAAAGCAATATTTATCTAAATTACATGTCTTCCTGCCAAAATAAACAGCAGCTAAAGATCCAGGGAAACAATCCGGCAGATACAACACTGGAGAGGAGAATACAGACACAAAAAGGCGAATATGTGAAGTGTGGAAATGACAAACTCATCAGAACTTCCAAGAGCATCGACCTTCATTTTTCTAGAGTGATAATTTATCTAGAAGTTGCTCATGGACACAATTAATTAATGCACATTAGGTACATCTGTTGCTATTTAGGGCCATTTTTATATAGACATCAACCATACGTTTCAAAAGGACTTTATCCATGCTCATTCTGGGTCCCACATCATCTGCTTAGAATAATATCTTTGTGCCCCTGTATTAAATAGCTTTTGATTCTCTTCAAATAATGTCTAATTATCTTCCCATTTTCTATGTTTCCCCGTGTTATCATATCTTAATTGTGGTGCATGCATGATTAAGGCTGGAAGACTGGAAATTAGCAAATGTTGTGCCCATTCACAAGAAGGGTAGTAGGGAGGAATCGGGGAACTATAGGCCAGTTAGTCTTACGTCAGTAGTGGGGAAATTAATGGAAACCATGTTAAAGGAAAGGATTGTTGAACATCTAAAAACACATAGATTACAGGATCAGAAACAACATGGGTTTACCTCAGGGAGATCATGCCAAACTAATCTTATTGATTTTTTTGATTGGGTAACAAAAATAATAGACACAGGTGGTGCAGTAGACATTGCTTATTTAGATTTCAGTAAGGCTTTTGATACTGTTCAGCATAGAAGGCTTATCAATAAATTGCAATCTTTGAGTTTAGATTCCAATATTGTTGACTGGATGAGGCAGTGGCTGAGTGACAGACAACAGAGGGTTGTGGTAAATGGAGTTTATTCGGCACAAGGTCTTGTTACCAGTGGGGTACCGCAGGGGTCAGTACTTGGACCCATTCTCTTTAATATTTTTATTAGTGATATTGCAGAAGGTATTAATGGAAAAGTATGTCTTTTTGCTGATGACACAAAGATTTGCAACAGGGTTGACGTTCCTGGAGGGATCAGCCAAATGACAAATGATTTAGGTAAACTAAAAAAATGGTCGGAGCTGTGGCAATTGAGTTTTAATGTGGATAAGTGCAAGATAATGCACCTGGGACGTAAAAACCCAAGGGCTGAATATAGAATATTTGATACAGTCCTAACCTCAACATCTGAGGAAAGGGATTTAGGGGTTATTATTGCAGAGGATCTAAGGGTAAGTAGTCAATGTAATAGAGAGTAGCAGGAAATGCTGGCAGAATGCTTGGTTGTGTAGGGAGAGGTATTAGCAGTAGGAAAAGGGAAGTGCTCATGCCACTGTACAGAGCACTGGTGAGACCTCACTTGGAGTACTGTGTGCAGTACTGGAGACCGTATCTCCAGAAGGATATAGACATCTTAGAGAGAGTTCAGAGAAGGGCTACTAAAATGGTGTACGGCTTGAAGGAGAAAAGTTACCAGGAAAGGCTTAATGATCTTAACATGTACAGCTTGGAAAAAAGACGAGACAGAGGAGATATGATAAAAACATTTAAATACATAAAGGGAATCCACAAGGTAGAGGAAGGGAGTATATTTAAAAGGAAACAAAATAGCAAAACAAGAGGACATAGTCTTAGATTAGAGGGGCAAAGGTTTAAAAGTAACATCAGGAAGCATTATTTTACTGAGAGGGTGGTGGATGCATGGAACAGTCTTCCAGTAGAAGTGGTAGAGGCCAAAACAGTAATTGAATTTAAGCAAGCATGGGATAGGCATAAGGCTATCCTAAACAAAAGATAAATCCAGGTTAAGTATCCATGTAATTGGGCAGACTAGATGGGCCGAAAGGTTCTTATCTGCCGACATTTTTCTATGTTTCTATGTTTCTATGCCGAAACGTTGCATGGTATTACCCTGATATGCGGTGAATAAAGATTTGAAACGGGTATATCGGTGTGGCCCATCGGTTTTTGAAGTTCATTGTGGGATGGCGGACCCCTTGGTGGAGCACCCGAAAGGTATACCGTTGACCTTCTCACTCCCGCCGTGTTAGCTACGCTTGCTCTTCTTTGTATATATTTAGGCACCAGCAAGAACCCGCTCTAGTACCTTTTCAATGCACTCCAAATTCTGATCTGTTTTTATTCAATGAGGGTGTTGGTTTGCAATAAGGCCACGTTCACACCTCAGCATTTTACAGCGCTTTCCTGCGCGCTGTAAAACGCTCAACCCTGGAAATCCCATGATCCCGCTGTAAAACGTCCAACGCCCAAAGAAGTACGAGAGCTTCTTTGGGGTGTATAGCAGCGTGTTCGCAGCCATAGACATAGCCGCGAATGCGCTGCAATGCGCGGTCGTGCGTTTTTTTTCGGATGCGCGAAACGCGCGTAAAAAAAATGCGTATTGCGCACATTTGAAAAACGCTGAGGTGTGAACCCAGCCTAAAGGATTTGGAATGGGAAAGTGATACCTGCAGAAGACCCAGACTGATCCATTAATTTCTTACAGCAATTAGAACATGTCTTCAGAATAATATGTTCCTTTGATGCCTACGCGTTTTACATTCATTCATCTGACAAGAATAACCTGTCTGGATATTAATGAAAGATGATAGACTATAGTCATAGGTTCTAATTAAAAATACCACTCTTCACACAACATAATTATATTCTAAAGGTTAACAAGGGTTACGGGCTAAAGTTCAATATTCCCCTCGCTGGGCAAGGTGACGAAAACCGATCCATAACCATCTCAGCATTTACTAAAGGTTGATTGATTTAGCAGATGTCTGCTGGTGTCTAGAGCTCTTAGCAGTGCAATACATGGATGTACAATCCTTAAAGCAATTAGGATATTCATTATAGATCACCTAACTAAATATTTATTTCTGTGATATTTACGGCAGATCGTTTAAAAGCTATTTACATGTGCAATTATTGACTCATTACACATTCATTCTCCATGAACTCAACGATGCTCCACTTCAGAGATAAAGTCAAAGCTGTAATCAGAGAAAATATAAATAAACTGTCAGTGCGGTGTGTACCTTGCCTGTACGTCTACACCACTATATAAACATATGTAAACACACAAATACATTCACAACCATGCATTAGAGGTGTGCATTTCGTCTCGCAATGAATTGCTAGTCGTCCAAAATTCTGTTAATTTGTATTTCGTGACGAATCAATTCGTTATAACGATTCACGCAGGACCGTGTCCCTGTCCACTGGCTGTGGTGCTGAATCAGCACCACAGGCCAATAGACAGCGAAATACTGTGCCATTCTGTGGTCTTTGGCAGAAGCAAAATTGTTCCATAGAGATCCATTCTATGGGACAAATCGCCGAGCACTGCCGAATTGCACCAAATATGCTTCAGCACTGAGGAATATGTAGACACTAAGGGCCCTATTACATTCTTCGCGCATTTGTTTTGCGCGTGCGCAAATGCGCATTTGCGCGAGTGCAAAACCGTTTGCACAGAACGTCGTATTATTACGTTCGCGCAATCGTCTACCGCGATTGACCCTGCACGAATGAATTTTCCTGCGCGCATCCTATACTTAACATTGTCAGCGCAAATGCATTTGTGCGCTGGTACGCGGATGGTATTACAATCTGCGCGCAACGAAGGTTTGCGCGAATTTCCGAAACAAAATACACCAGCACAAAATAAAAAATACAGCACAGTACAGTTACACATTCTACACATACCCAAACAATAAAATTAATAAAATTGCTTTATTTTTTTTTCCTACAGCATATATACTCAGATTGACTTTGACAGGCACAACAACCTAACGTTAGAAAATGGTGGTTCTTAATTCTACACGATACACGATATCTTTAACATAACCCCATAAAAAGAAGTCAGGGGAGTGATATCTGGTGAACGAGGTGGCCAGGGAATATGATAGGTAGTTTTTATATGATGGCATTGTGTCCCCAGACATATTCTTTTTTGAATGGGTGGAAGCTGCATTGCTAATCGTTTCATTATGATCACTACGATTCCCCATAAGCAGGAGATATGATCATTTTATTTTCTATTTAGAGGGTGGTGGATACATGGAACAGTATTCCAGTTGAAGTGGTAGAGGCCAAAACAGTGATTGAATTTAAGCAAGCATGGGATAGGCATAAGGCTATCCTAAACAAAAGATAAATCCAGGTAAAGTATCCATGTAATTGGGCAGACTAGATGGGCCGAAGGTTCTTATCTGCCGACATTTTTCTATGTTTCTATGTTCTATTTTTATTACATTTACCGTATTTGACACGAAGGCCATTTCTGTCTATATGCTGATATTACAGACCTCATGCTCATGTTACAATGTGAGACACAAGGGACACCATCTAGAGTTTAGAACCTTTCATCCCAATAATATTTTAGTAAAGGATAAGCCAATACATTAAGATTACATTATTCTAATATTTAGATTCAAAGCCCGTATTTAAATTTTTTTCTATTTTTTTACAAAAAACACTTGGTAATGAAGGGGTTGATTTTCTCAGCTTTACAATCAAAATGCAGAGTCGCGATTTTACTCTACATGTAAATGTTACCTAGGAATCCCACGTGTCAAATTAAACAAAATGGCATAACGTTTAGCACAAAGAACGATGGAGAAACATTTACATTTTCTGCGAGTTTATGGGTCATTAAACAAGCAATGAAATATGGCTCAAATAATATAAGCAATGAAATGATGTATTTCTAGCGGGGAGTCCCCACATAGCGGGGTTAAACAAGGCCATAGAAAATTTACAAAGAGTGCAATACATAGTCAGTTTTCAACCCCAGCAATACATGTTGAATACACTAGGACTGTACCAATAATATATAGAATACCTAATAAAAATCAAACAATATGATATTAAGTCCCATTAATTCAATTGTTTCCCCATTCTTTGTGGTGTGAACAATATGAAAATGCGATTCTGTGCGCGTTACAGCAGCTAAAACCAGAAAACCTCAATAGAAATTCTAATTAAATAGAACAAAAGCAGTGAGAAACACAAACTGAGAACAGATGTTGCATATTAAGTATTCAATGCGTGATCTTCAGCATTCCTCGCTCCCCGCTGCGCTCATTACTGACAGTCCCTCACCCAAAGTATCGCCGACCTTAAGTGTGAAGGCATGGCAAGGGATTATAAAATGTTATCGTGTTATATAATAAGACCCAAGAAGGGCCTGAAACATCGGCATACTCACTTAATAATGGTGATTATATCTGCAAATATTACAATTGTGTGACATTTTTTTTTTTTTGAGAAAGGATTTTACCAGGAAGGATACATTGAGATTTCTCTCGTTTTCAAGTATGTCCTGGGTGGCGAGTATGTACCGTTAGGCGTCTTGCCCAAGGACACTTACTGGAGAAGTTGCTCACTGGGATTAAACCCATGTCTCCACAGGCTCTCTCCATGCAGAGCAGTGAGGTTACCGGTACTCCACCCAGCCGGTACATTGGCTCTAAACATCCTAACGTGTAATTCTACATATATGAAAATTGCGTAATGGCAAAAGTAAAAAAAAAAATCCTGTCTGTCCAATGTTCAAGCAGTCATTTCAGCTTGGCTGTTGGAGTCGGCTGCCTGGTCCATTTAGCGGCTTGGGCCAATTAAACATTGGCGGCCATTGACAGACATGACCTTTACTGCACTTTAGATCTGGATCTCGTGTCGCGCGTTGCTCTGTAATAGAAAACTTTTTATAGCAACTTGCTAAGGGCTAAAAAGCATTGCATGAACTGACCGCACGCAAAAATATAATAAAATATATCCGACAATGGTCTCAAACTGTAGAGAAACTATGGGCCCTAATCCAAGGTTGGCGATAAGAGTCATTTCGAGAGGTTATACATAAAGCCTCCTGTGGTTATCTCATCGTCTGGAATTGCTATTCCACTGTTGGCGCAAGTTGGGTTTGCACCTCAGGTTTTGCGCTTGCTTACTGTAAATTAATGTACTTTCTTTTGTTGTACCTCCACATGGAAGCTATTGTAAGGTAGTTTGAGCTTCCACCCCCGGGAGATGGTATTTCACAGAGAAATACCGTCTCCTCAAAGCTGGTGTTAAGTGATTTTACTTTGGCAAATTCATGTAACATACTGACCTAACCCCCCCCAAAAAATCCCATACTCACGCTCATCTCACAGTGAGGAGGGGGGTGCGATCTGTCACTCCCTCTCACCAGAAGCAAAGTGAGATTAGGAGCAAATAGTTCCCAGTCTCCCTCCGCGGCACTGTGTGACCTTGCAAAGTGATCTCTCAGCCACGAAGCAAACGATCCATGAAGTCCTATGGACTCCAGGATCTGATACTCACTGTGGGGCACAGAAACAGTGCAAGTATCCACTTGCAACGTTCTTCCTTCAAGGGCTATAGGTGCTAATAATGTGCATGCCTTGGAATAGGCACACAAAAAGGGTGATGATAAGAAAAATCTGCAGACACATTTTTTTTTTACTTACCGTCTCCCTTTTTGTGTTAACCTTCCTTGGAATAGAGGGCCTATGCCCACCAACAAAAATAAACATGGCACCCCATGACCGCACCAAAAGGAAATCTATAACAAAAGTACTTAAAATAATATTTGCTGGGCTTCCCTGGTCCATTGGGGGACTCTGTACTTCAAGTATTGTTTAGTAAGGTAAGAAATAACACTGAAAATTCAAAATGGCAGCTACTCTCAAATCAGACCAAATAAACACATGAAGACTGTTATCTTGGTTATTCCACTTATGGATTAAAAACACGCAGTCACCTTGTGAGGTGCAAAGCAAGAAAATGCATGTCAAGAAGTCTACGCTTTTCACAATTACCAAATAGTTTGTCAAGGATGGAAGCCAATGAGGTTCTTCTTTTGATACGGGTGTTGGATTTTATACAGCATTGATGTACTGGGATCTCTAATCCAATTAAATCTAGTTAAATAATCTCACTGAAATCAGGGTAATATGACAATCACATGGAGGACTGGCAGGCCATAAGGAGAACCAGGTTACTGCTTGGTGGGTTGTAATTCTTATAAGCCAATACTTTACTGGGGTGATCATAGTATCTCCCTAACTAGCCCATGAAGGGTCAAAAGATCTCCCTGACATGCCCAGTGCAGCCCTTATGGGTGCTTTGGTGATCCATCCGCTTCTGAAAGATATCAAAAGAGGAATTAAACTCAAAATGGTAAACTGTGTTGAGGTTGACTTCATTTAGAAACCATGCACGTTCTTTCTCTTGTGTCTATATTATCATTCGGCAGGGGAGGTGGTGCTGGGCAAAATGCCTCTTCACATCATGGTCTTTATAAAAATCAATTCTAATGGAATGTTCTCAGTCAAAAAAGTAACATCTAATCGAGTGAGAAGGAACGAGACTGCCTAGTTATTCTAGTTTATTTACTATGTCATATATAAAATATTATTAATGTTAGCATTATGGATTTTAATCATAGAGCGTAATCATGCATAAGGCGTTTTACTGCTCCAGCTGGTACTCTGTTTACTGAGGCTTTATATGCATCGCACATATCTGCTCAAACTTCACAAACCGTGCTGAATTTGTATCGGTTTTGTTCAAGGCAGTGCATTGGTTCGCTAAAAACAAGCATTGTGTAGGAAGTGAAAGGTATGACCTAACATATCTGAAGGTCTACAATAAAAAGGTACTTACCCCATATTTACTTCGTATGCAATAAAGATTAAAATTCACGATACAAGGAACTTCAAATTTAATACACAGAGCATCATTTCTATGATTCCCACTCGTCACATTGCATATTCATCTTCTGATCTGTCATGTATGTGTAAGGCACCCCTTATCTGGAATTCTTAAATCTGGGAGACTCTGAAATCCAGAATTTTTGGAGTCTTCCAAATTTAAGTCTTATTTACCTCCTGACTTTTTCAGATGGGTTCTCCTGTTCATCAATGCTCCTCCGATGACTGCAGTGAAGTGAGGAACACATTGGGAGACTAAATGTCAGGATCGGGTAACCCCGCTTGCAGACTGTAAGCCAACAGACCCTGACCAACCGGTCCTTAGTAATGGCCGGGTTATGGTCAGTAATACTGAGAACGACGAACACAAAGAAAGTGGCGGAGTGCAAAGTAAAACAACCTGCAGAATAAAGTAACCCACAATGCTCTAGCTAGCCGGTCCTTAATAATGGCCGGGTTAAGCAGAGCAAATCAACAAAAACACACATAGGCAGGGGTTAAGGAAATAGAGGTCCGTTATACTATGCCAGAATTCAGGGCGCCAGAAAACAGGGAAGTCGAGACAAGCCGGGATCATATTAACCAGGAAATCAGTCAGATAGGAATTCAGAAATAACAGCAAGGCACTAGGCGTAACTGGAACCACGCTAGGGCAACTTGCTAAGAGAAAGAAAGCCCTTTAAATAGAGCCACAGCACTTCCTATTGGTGCTCAGAGGAGACGCCCTGCTCTGCTATAGGCTAGCTGGTCATGTGCTGCGATTGGTTGTCCTTCCTGCATGCTGCATCTGATTTGCGGGCAGCACCATTCTCTGTCCTGTAGTACACAGTACCCTGGAAGAAGGCTTTCTGGATATCAGCTGCTGTGACGGCCGCAACATTTCCCTGGACATGGGGCGAAGGTGCAACATTTCCCTGGACATGGGGCGAAGGTGCAACATTTCCCTGGACATGGGGCGAAGGTGCAACATTTCCCTGGACATGGGGCGAAGGTGTAACATTTCCCTGGACATGGGCCACCGTGACACTAAATAGGTCCAGAGTGTGACATGCTACACAGATACATGCCGTCTCTACAGCATGTCCCTCAATAAGGGCTGCTCTACCTTTCCAGGCATGTATACTGGCTGGTGATGTAGCAGGAAGAATATTGTGGCTCCAATGCCGAGTCTCCGACTTCGGATTCTCCCATATTCCAAAATCTGTAGGAGTCTGAAATCTGGAAAGCTCAGGGTTCTAAAAATAAGTGGCAGCATCATGCCTGGCATAACTGTTTGTAAACGAAAAGAATCACAGATATAAAACTCTTCGTCTTATGATCAGTAGTTTTGGTGCACTGAGAGTACTTTCAAGAACCAGCGTTCGACCAAACTCACTCAACTTGTTTTAATTGCCCTTTATTCTAAACACAAAGTCAAAGTCATACAATTGTAGTTGAAGAGAGTTTAAAATCTGGCTTAATAACTTGATGCCAAGTATTTTCAGTATCAAGCCCAAACCATCATCAGCAACAGAGAAATATTGGAAAGACACAGGGCATTATTACATTCTTTGCGTTAAACGTTAACGCGCGTAAATTAACGGTGGTATTACAATCCGAGCACATTTTTTCATCCGTCAAAAAATACCGCGCGCAAAGATGCGCGCACATTAACGCTGTGTGCAGAAATCGGTGGGTGGACTGGTTTTTTCACGTGATTCAGCCAATCTGAATTAAGAACCACAATTGTCTCCCATTCAGTTTTTGCGCCCGTCAAAATCAATCTGAGTATATATGCTACAGCAATAATAAAAACACGCACTATTTTATTGTTTGGGTATGTGTAGAATGTGTAACTATACTGTGCTGTATTTTCTTTTGGGCTGGTGTATTTGGTTTCGGCCAGGACGTTCAGATTTGCCATTAACACCAGCTTTTAAAAGACGTTAAATTTATGCGTGCAAATGTTGTCCGTAAAATTTTGCGCATAGATTTGTAATACCTTGCGCGCACCAGCGCACAAACGCATTTGCGCTCACAATGTTAAGTATAGGACGCGCAAAGTACATTACGCTCGCAAAGGGTTTGGGCAGGTCCACACGCGTTAGACGTTGACGCGCATTTTTTGCGTAATACCACGCTCTGCGCGAAGGGTTTTGTCCCTCGCGTTAATGCGTTTTTGCGCACGCGTTAACGTTTGCGCGAACAATGTAATAGTGCCCACAGTGGGTCTTGTTCAGGAGAAGAAAAACAAGCAGGAAGATGATGGAAGGATCTCCATAAATTGCCTATACAACAATGCAAGCAATTAACTGAACAATATTTTAAGAGAATTGCATTTCTTGTGGGATTTTAACCCCTTCACTACCAAGTGTTGTTCCAAAAAAACATTGTCAGGAACAAGTTTTTTTTTTAAAAAGAACATTTGTAATTATAGAGTAAGAATTCTTTGGGAATATTCCCAGTATATTCCTTACTGTAATAACCTATTTGTCTTACAGATGGCACAATTTACTGGCCAAATTGAGTTACAGTAGTTTTAGCTGCAGCTTGTGGTTCCCTGCATCGGCTGCAGAAAGCCCGATATGTCAGGGCATTCTTCAGCCAATTGTAAACAATTTTAGCACCTCGGGCATTATGCTCACAGGGCTAAAACTTTGGGGGCCCCTTCTGCAGCCAAAAAGCAAACGAATAATTTTTTGCAGCCAAAGAATTTCTTTTGCTTTTGTCCTTCAGAGCTGCAGATCGAGATAACTCGATATCGGGACTTGGCGGTGCCTGTGTAGTCCCGAGCTATCTCGATTCGGGAGAGATGGGTAAATACAGATAGGAAGAATCCAAACTCTGGTAATCTCTGCCCCTGATTTGTACCTGCATAACATGAATTAAGAATTCAGTGAAGCTTCGAATTCTCAGCAATATAAGGTCAGATATGTTCAGTACTAAAGCATACTTAAAACTAGTAGCTCTGTGGTATCATCATATAAATGCAAATGCATGTGCAGTAGTGAAGATTATATAATTTTCCCTAAATCTGTGCAAATCAACGTGTCATGTATTCACAGCGCTTGAAATAATGTGTCATTCCTTATGCAAATAAGCTCTTCTCAGCTCATTAGATATTCAGATGAGTTGTGTTAAGTTCCCATCAGCCATCTGAAGCTGTGCTACGGCGATCATTCATTTCCTAAATTTCCCAACCAAGATGTCATTAAAAATACAAATTTATAAAGAAAGAAAAGTCAGATAAATATTTTATACGCGGATCTCTGCGATATAAAATTTATTCCTCTTAAGCCTTTGTTAAATCATTACGTTAATCATAACTGACGGTAGCCTGATAAGAAATCATTTATAAATATCACTGAGAATTATTAATACAGCCATCCATCTCATGGCAATTTGAAATGAATGTTTATTTGTCACCCGGCTCTGCTGAGAATACATTTATTTTTATAAAAAGTTTAAAAAAAAGGGAGGATTTCTAGCTGACGAACTCCAATCCTCACTATGATCAGCAAGCCTCCACATCAAAGAAAATTCTGTGCAATGATCCACCGGTTGTGATGGGGGGGGGCCTGTTCCCATGCAATATAAGTTGTGATTAATCATGTCTGTCAATAGAACTTGTGACATAAATCATCATGATACAGTATCTTTTTTGTAACTTGAATATTTGCATACACACTGCCTGGTCATGGGAAAAAAAGTCACCACCTGGATGTAACTATCCAATGGAAGGCTGGCATCTATTTGCTTAATAACGGCAGTGATTAATATGTTTCAGCTGTGAAAAATTAGATCATGTGACTCCCAGAATATACTGAATGAGCAGGTTTTTTCATCAATGGGTTTTTCTCCCCTGATGGCACAGCGGGCATATTCCAAGAGGGCAATGCCAGGATTCATCGAGCTCAAATTGTGCAAGAGTGGTTCAGGGAGCATGAGACCTCATTTTCACACATGGATTGGCCACCACAGAGTCCAGACCTTAACCCCATTGAGAATCTTTGAGATAATGTGCTGGAGAAGACTTTACGCAGAGCTGCGACTCTCCCATCATCTATACAAGATCTTGGCCACAAATTAATGCGACTCTGGATGAAAATAAATGTTGTGACTTATTGAAACGATTCCATAATGAATGCCGTAATCGGAGCAAAAAGTGGTCCAACCAAATTAGATTGTGTGACTTTTTTGGGGGGCCAGGCAGTGTATATGAATATAACACTAATAAACCTAAGAAGAGGACCATAAGGGGGAGATAAAAATGTTCTACTACGTAAATCGCAAAAGCATAAATCATTGTTAAAAAAATCTAGGCCAATCAAAGACTTGATTTGCCAACAGATTCTTTGCCACACTCACCGTATGTACCGAGGAATTTCCGGTAGAGCATGCAAACGAAGTCCACAATTAGTCACTTAGTTGGTGCAGTCTGTTTTAGCGCAGACTCCGTACATGTCAGTACAATGCTATATTAGATGGGAGAGTCCTGTTCACTACTCATTCCATCATAGGTTTTACTGTAGTTGTGGAAAGAGAATTGTCCAGAAATGTTACAGGTCCTCTTTAATTTTACCATGCAGGAGCCTTGCCTTAAAGCAAGAGATCAATATTGACCCTCCATATGTTTAGGTCAATAAACTCTTAATGAGTGGGAGAATATTATTGTTGATGTATTTCCAAACCATCTAGAGGGCCGAGGTTAAGCCTTAATGTCTATGTAAATCTACATTAATAAGTTTACAAACACTTAAAAACACTAGAAACAAGTCCTCATTTTGACCAATATAGGTACGGTGGCACCAGAGATACTTCAGAACTTCATGACTTGGTTGACCATAAAGGGAAAAGTAGCCCTGAAAAACCTGGACTGTCAAGGTTATCCATCACTGGTTTAAGCAGATACTCCTGCCTGACACAACACACAGGGTTGACCTTACCTTCTTCTGGTCTTCCAGTTTATGGCTTACAGGATTCTTCCCATGTTTGCTCATTTCCAAAGATAAATCCATTACATCGACCTTCCACCCCGTTGAAGTAGAGATCCCTCAGCTAGATAATCCACAATTCAGGAGTCACAAACCAACAGGCGTGCTTTTTCTTCCATCACCAAGTTCTTTGAACTTCAAAAAGTCCAGGGAGTGATTCGCGAAAGGCATCGAACACCGACGCAATCAAGCTTGCAATTCAGTCTTGGATGCTTCAGAATCAGCATAATCGCTTAGAAACCCGTCACCACATCAGGAAGGCAGCGAGATAATTCTTTCATTTCGGTTGCTATCTCTGGCGTTCTGCTTTTCTTTCCATTTTGGATAAGATTCAATCCACCTGTAGAAACCTGTCAAGATAAGAAGCAGACTTCAATTTTCTTCCACCAACCGTTCAACATGTATTTTATAGTATTTGTAGATTTCAACAAACAATTCAACGAAAAGAAAAGGGATTATCTTATAGAGAATATCACAACCGTGCAAGTCACTGTGTCAAGGATGAGTAAACATTGTGCGCGTTGCTCGACGTTCTCATCCGCAAAGGGTGAAACTTTAATATCAGAGCCTCAGATATAGGATTAGAAAATGTGCAAAATATGTACTAATGCGAACATGAAATGGGGTATCAGATCAGATTGTAGTTATAAAGTCTGCTCATACACTCCAGATATGGAATGCCACATTCCCTAAAATCATCACACTATCAGGGCTATTCAGAAAGAGGTGAAAACTTTGAGAATGACTAGAGAATTGAAAATTCGACAGGGTTATACAGAAAAAGGTGAAAACCAGGAGAACTGGCAGGAGAAGAGAACAATCTAGACCAAATAGCCAATTTGAAAAGAGAGATAAATGGGAGAATTTTTCTGGTTTGGCTATTTTGACCTAGAATTTTCACTTCTCCAGTCATTGTCCTGAGTTTCATCTTTCTTTAAATAGACCCACTAGGTCAAAATAGTCAAACCAGAAAAATTCTCCCATTTATCTCACTTTCCAGATTGGCTATTTGGTCTAGATTGTTCATTCTCCTGGCAATTCTCAAGGTTTTCACCTCTCTCTGAAAAGCCCTGACAATAAGAAGAGACCCAAAGATGTTTTGGAACACACGTGAATAGCAAAATCTATATTTTTTGGTTAAATACATTGATAGAATAGAGGGCGCACAGATGGCTCATAACATTAAACAGGAACAGGAAATACAAATTAACATATTGTCAACATCTCGTCCAAAGTATCAAGGGATATTGAGTCTGTAGAGAAACAAATAACATAGAAGTAATAAAAAAAGGCTCGGTGGGACACTTGCAGCCTTAAGATGACTTTTAATTCCTGCACAAAATGAACATTTAGGGGCTTATTCAGAAAGCACCCACTTCAGGGAATCAAATTTCCCCACCCTGCAGTGAATTCAGCATTCACTGCAGGGTCTCCAGATGCAGGGAATGGACCCGAAAATCCACCGCAAAACCGCTGAACTCCCGTGGAAAACCTGCCGAAAAGCACATATGATACGATCCGAAGTTTCACTCAAACTGCCACAAAAAAACCACGCCGAACATGTCTGGAAAAAGCCAACAAGCCGACAAACACAGCGCAGACTAGCAGCCGGAAAAAGCAGACAAACTGATGAACAGGGTAAAAAGAAAAAAAAAAAAGATTGAAAGTATCAAAATTGAAACACTGTTTTAAAAAAAAAAAACTACTCAACAAAAATGCCTGGAATTTAAATATAAGATCCTATGAATGATAATAAAAAGGGCTGTCACAGAAAAAAGAAAATATGCTATTAAAAAAAAGAAAAACAAATTGCAAAAAAATCCCCAAAAATGACAAAAAGATCCAAAAAGAAAAAATCAATAAAGAGACTTTTTGCTGCAGAGTAAAATAATAAACGGTTTAGATATTGAATAAAAACTGGAATATTTTTCACATTGAAACCTATTGGACGTGCATGAATAAACCTACCGAATGAAACCACCGAACAGCAGGGCATTTTGGCAACTTTTCTCTGCTGTCCGCTATTCTCTGACTAGATTAACCCCTTAGTGACCGGGCGGTTTTACACAAATCTGTCCTTTAGTGACCGCTGCTGTTTTTACGTTTCTGCGCTGTTAGTGTTTAGGTCAAATTTTCCTCTTACTCATTTATTCAACCCACACATATTATACACCCCTTTTCCCGCCATTAAATGGACTTTCTAGAAATACCATTATTTCCATCATATCCAATAATTTACTATAAACAAAATATGAAATATGATGAAAAAATGGTAAAAACACACTTTTTCGTAATTTAATCCCCAAAATCTACAACCACCAATAAAGACCCCGGCTAAATAGTTTCAAGATTTTATCCCGAGAATAGAAAGACCCAATTTTTACATGTTTTTGCCTTTTAACCCCTTTCACTGCTGAGCCAGTTCACCTATGTGCGCTGCGCTCATTCTGACCATTTTGTGCTAATTATTTTGAGATGACAGCCTAGGTACTATTTAATTAAACCCCCCCAGACAAAAAAAAACTTAAAAATTTTTTTTTTTTTATTTTATTTAATTTTTTTATTATTTTTATTTTTGTTTAAACCAAACTTGGTCATGTTTGGTATCATTGGAAAGGCCATGATCAGGCCTTTCAAATGATGTGTTTTTTCATTCTCCAGTCATTCTCCTGCTTTTCATGCTCTCTGAATAACCCTGATTGTGTTTAGTAGGGATTCGGACAGTTCGGAGTTCGACCCAAACTTTGGCAGTTCGAAAGTTCACGAATTTCGAACCTTTTGGGCGTGTTCGGTTCGGGTTCGAAAAAAAAAAAAGAAATTTTGAAAAAAGTATAGAAAATGCTTAAAAAAATACTAAAGAATCTAGAAATAAAGAGACTCTTTACTGCAGAATATTATAAGCAACGGTTTATTAGATATTGAATTAAAAACTAATGTGTACGTGGAAAGATTATCAACTCTAAATGACCTCTGTTCACAAACGGGCATAACACCAGGTGTTTTTAGTCTGGTAATCAATTTGATACATTGTACAATATACTGAGGGTGGGGTGGTGTCTGAGGCCTGTTCAATACCTCAGCCGCTGCAAGTGCTAAGTTAGCAACTTGCATTGAACGCCGTTCAACCGCTCAGCGCTCAGCAGTGCTAACCTAGCACTTGCAGCGACCCGAGGAGATGCTTCGTGTGACGTATTAAAGATGGCCACGGCATGAAGCCAGTAACAATGCCCTACAGCAAGATGGCCGCCGCCTCGAAGCAAGTAATAATTCCCTACAGCAATGTTAATTTTGAGGTTTTTGTTCACCAAAGCACAAAATATTTATTTATTATTTCCCCCTGCACATAGACATATATTACAGTTCAATTTATATATTGTTTCAGAAGTAAACATAACGTTTATTCATTAAAAACTATAATTTGTGGTGTGTGCATACAAAACGGAATTGTGCTGACTGCTTTTCTTTATTATATTTTGTCCGAGTGATCCGAAAAACAATCTGAATTTTTCATTAAGAAATTGTCGGCCATTTTGGATTCAAAATTCGCATCCAAAGGGTTCAACGACACTGCTGCAGCAAACTGAATTGCTGCGCTGCAGCAATTCAGCAGCTGCTGAGGTATTGAACAGGCCTCTGGTGTCTGCTTCTGATTGAGATTTGAGAATTAATTTCCCTAAAACATCCTAATATGCTGCATTTAACTGGTGTTTGAAAAAAATCTAAAGCAATGTTATTTTTCACCTTGGGATTAAACATTCACAGGGTTATTCAGAGAGCGGTGAAAAGCAGGAGAATAACTGGAGAAGTGAAAATTCTAGGTCAAAATAGCCAAACCAGAAAAATTCTCCCATTTAACTCACTTTCCAAATCGGCTATTTGGTCTAGATTGTGCTCTTCTCTTGCCAGTTCTCCTGGCTTTCACCTCTCTCTCAGGGTTGTTCAGAGAAAGGTGAAAACCAGGAGAATGGCAGGAAAAGAGAACAATCTGGACCAAATAGCCGATTTGGAAAGTGAGATAAGGCTAGGGTCAGACTAATGCATTTTTCGCAGCGACCGTCAAAAAGTGCGTCCGAGCGCATTGCCGTATTTTTTCACGGATTGCGCGAAAACGGTCATACGATGCACATTTTTGTGCGTGATTTTTTACGGATCCAAACCAGGAAACTTTGGGTGTCTGGACGTTATGTTGGCCGGACATGAGCAGGGTCTGACGTCTCCAAATCACGCACACACGCCGCTAGTGGACGCAGCGCACTCTGTACGTCCGTACTAGCGGTTCTGCGTTCTCGAAAAAATGCGTTCATTTTCCACTTGCGTTGCGCAGCCGGACTTTCGTGCGACCGTACTTCGTATATTGGCCGTCATTGCCCGTCATTTGCTGCTAGTGTGGCCGTGATTAAGTGCGCATAAACGCACGTTAAAAATTCGCTAGTCTGACCCTAGCCTAAATGGGAAAAATTTTCTGGAGAATGACTGGAGAATGGAAAATTCTAGGTCAAAATAGCCAAACCAGAAAAATTCTCCCATTTATCTCACTTTCCAAATCTGCTTTTTGGTCTAGAAGTTTCCATTCTCCTGCTTTTCACTGCCAAAAAAATCAGTAAACTTTTTCTGCGTGTCCGAAAATGTCTCCTCTTTTCAAACAGACTGCCGCCCCAAGCAGTTGTTTATGGATAGATTAAAGGAAAAGCATTTACCGTCATTTGAAATGTCATTTTTTTGTTTTTACATATTTCTATACATCCTAGAAATCCGCCACTTCACGGGCAGGTTATGGGGACCTCCTAGGCACGATATTTGAAGGAATTTTTCATTTTTATTTTTAATCCTTATTTCATGGAAAACTCACTGTCCCTTTTAAAAACGTTTTTTTAAAAACTTTTTGTCTTTGTTTCCTGTCCCCCAGGGCACTACCCGGACCCCCATACACATTTTATGGCAAATATGTAGCATATATGCCCTCTTGGAGGGCACTCTAAAAAACCGAATTTCAGCCCCATTGACTTGCATGGGAGTTCGGGTTCGGGTTCGGTCCCGAACAAATAGAAAGTTCGGGTTCGTGCTCGAACCGAACTCGGGGGGTGTTCGGCTCATCCCTAGTGTTTAGGTGTCACTTTAACAGAAATTATTCTTTGGAAGTTAATAATCACTGTTTCACATCTCTTCATTTTTTGCCCTTCTCCTCCTAACCTCTGCTCCCTTCTCTTATTTGCCTCATCCCCCATTGTCTGTCATGAGACGTATCTTTGCATCTGCATTCATCCTGCCTTGTTTTATTACATGATGTATTCCTTCTGATATAATATCCATCAAACTGTCGGCTTCTACATCTTATTAAGAGAGAGCCAGGCTCAATAAATGAACCTGATCAATCTGTCAGGATCCTGTACCAGGGTTCCTCATAAGTGATTGTCATCAGTTTGCAAAAGCCGATGCAAATGTAAACGAGATGGAAAGCGAGTCATAATCCACATTATCAAATAAGACATCAAAACCACATTAGGTCATACTTAACCCTGCCTGAGCATGATGTCAACCTTATTGGCAAGTAGAAGAGATAACGGCTCATTCACTAATACTGTGTGCAAAATATAGATGGAAATAAGATGGAACTAAGCTCCCTTTGGTCTCATGCACTATGAAGCTTGCATTCAAGGGATCAATCATATATTTCCCTCTTAAATCATATACTTATTGTGACTTATATATTTTCACTAAATTTAATAAATATATATAGATATATGAGATTTAAGTGTGTTTGTGTTAAGTGCAAGATGATAATTGCTAATTGGGACTTGACCCCTGCTTCTAGTATATGTCAGAGTTCACTGTATATTGATAGATATGTTATAGATTGGAGACCCTGTTTCTGACTGAACTTACACTCAATCATACCGAAGCTATGCTGTGTTCAAATGTATCCCCTCGTCCAGTGCCGCAGAATCTGCTGGTGCTATATAAGTGATGAATACGGCGATGTAGTGTATGCAGTGGCCCCGCAAACACACCTTCAGAAACTTACTACATTGTATAACTCATTCTGCCGCTTTGTGCTACAATGTAACTACATGACCCTAAAAGAGCTAAACTGGCCGTCGCTGGAATCTAGACGCACCCTTCACCTTTTCAACCTGGTGTTTAAGAGCTTTTCTGGGAAGCTACCACCCTACCTGAATAAACTGCTTCCCCCAGCAGCTCCCTCATCCTATAATCTCCGATCCAGGTCCAGCATCTTACTTGCAATACCACAGTACAAAAAGAAAGTGGCTTGATCCTCATTTTCCTACAGAGCACCACATTTATGGAATAACCTCCCAGACGCTATCAAATCTTCCCCAAGTCTAAAGTCACTCAAGAGCTCCCTATTAACATACCTCAATACAGAATGCACCTGTAAACATGTAACATAGTGAATATATTTATTTTCTGTTAATCTGTATGTGTTGTTTTTAATATCTTGTATGTTATTACTTTGTATTTCTGTAACGACTGTAACAATTCAATGTTCTTGAACCAGGACATACTGGAAAACAAGAGAAATATCAATGTATCCTTCCTGGAAAAATACTTTATAAATAAATAAGTACAATAATAATAGATTCTGAGTCATTGCACCATATTTGGCTCCTGTATTTTAGAATTATTAACCATTATAAACAGGATTCTGCTGAATTTCACTGGTAAGCTAGTATTTTTAAATGAGCAGCATTTTTTTGGGGTCATGCCTATTGCAGAACCGAGCCATCCCAATGGACGTTCTGCATACAGCGATTAACTATGGCAAGCGCGATCAAATTATATCTAAATGACCCTGCATTGTGGTGTGCTATACGAACCCAACAAGCTTTCACCAACATCCAGGCTTAACAATTATTTCTCCAGCTTGGTTTGTAAGCATTAAGGCTAGGGTCAGACGAACGCATTTTTCACGTTGTCCGTGAAAAAGTGCGTTCGAACGAATGGACGTATTTTTTCCCGGAATACGCGATAGCGGTCATACGATGCGCATTTTCGTCCGTGATTTTGTACGGATCATCAATAAAACCCTTTTGCGTCTGGACATTATGTTGGCCGGACGTGTGCAGCGTCTGACGTCTCCCAATCACGCAAACATGCCGCTATGCGGCCGCAGCGCACTCTGTACGTCAGTAGTAGCGGTTTGACGTTCTCGAAAAAATGCGTTCGTTTGCCACTTGCGTTTCGCACTGACGAACTTTTGTGCGGCCGTTCGTCGTATGTTCCCCGGCGTTGGACGTCATTTGCTGCTAGCACGGCCGTGATTTCGTGCGGCTAAACGCACGTTAAAACTGCTTTCGTCTGACCTTAGCCTAAGTCAGAAAATGACCCGTCCTTTTAAATACATTACCCTTAGCAGCTCCTTCATTAATAGCCTTGTGTTTCCTCCACACAACAAGGGATCAGATCAACAAGACATCACCCGAACATCTTAAAACGTGGCAACATCTATCCAAAACTAGGAAAGCTGAATGTGGAAACCATCTTGTTTTGTTTACATCATTTGAAACCGTTGATCTATAAATCTATCCGCAAGTACACATAATTTAGGTATAAAATAACACTTGCAGATAATAACCTGATGCAACATTGTATTATTAGTTTGATTTAGAGTCGTGAGATCAAAAGTCAAGTATCTCTCTCTGGAAGAATTCCTCCTAAAATAATCAAAATAAGACAAGCCTAATCACTAGTATTACTAAACAATCATTAACCCCTTCAGTACCAAGTAATTTTCTATAATAAAAAACTCAGGAACCAGTGTTTTTTGGGAAATCACTTTTCATGAATTATACAGCAATAAATATTTGATAATATTCGTAATGTATTATTTTTTTTTTACTATAGTAGCCTTGCTCAACAGGCAGATGTTGTCGTCTGCTGACCAAAAATAACTACTGCAGCGGGGGCTCTTTGCTGAACTAGCTGAGAATCTGTGTTTTAGACACAAGGTTCCAGCTGTTTAAATTGCTTTAGCATCTCTGGGGTTGTGCATGATGTGCCAAAACCTTTGGTGGCAAACTCAGGATCCCGATTATTAATTAATGTTGTTTGAAATTGACAATAAGCCTTTGCATTTCTTCAGAATTATACCAAATCGAGTGTACTCAATGTTAGAGTATCCTTCATTTTTGTAGTGAAGGGGTTGATCAAGGATAACCCCCCCAGCCATCATCTCGGTGATTGCATTTATACTGCGTCCAGTATAAATGTGTCATAAACATAACCTGGCCGAATACAAGGGATCATTAGCATTATACGGTATAAACATAGACACAGATGGGTGTACCTGCACGCTGAATTTCCTGCTTTCAACCGATCACAGTAGGTCCCCAGAAGGGATGGGCTGCCAGTTCGAAGTTCGATTCGAACATCGGCTGTTCGAAAGTTTGCGAACTTCGAAATTTTCGGGATGTTTACGAAAAGTTTGAGAAAAAAAAAGGTTTTCAAAATAATTCCAAAAAATGCTTTAAAGATCCTAAAAAAATCTATAAATAAAGAGACTCTTTACTGCAGAATATAATAATAAATGGTTTATTAGATATTTAATTAAAACGGAAATATTTTTAACATTGAAGCCTATGGGATCCATAAACATTTCCCACTGATTGTTGGTTAAACATTTCCCACTCATTGTTGGTCAAACAATTCCCATGGCTTCAAATGGCGTTTAAACATGAGCAAAAGCGGTAAAAATGAGCTTAGCACACAGCGGTGAAATGGCTCAGCACTCAGCAGTACCCGGACCCCCATACACCTTTTATGGCCAATATCTTGCATATATGCCCTCTTGGAGGGGATCTTAATTTTTGAACGTTCGAGCCCCATTGACTTGCATGGTGTTTGAATTGTGTTCGAGTTCGCAGTCAAACTTTTTCGGTTGTTCGAGTTCGAATGCGAACCTAACACCGGGATGTTCGGCCCATCACAAGTCCCCAGCTACAGTTATTGGGCTTTTCATATTTGATTCTGTCAGGAACTGACTGCGGTTGGTGTAGCAGGATGGGGTTGTGAGCCCAATATGCAGTGATATAGGCAGGTTCAAGATAACAAAGGGTGTTTATTGTAAATAAACACTAACATCAAATCAGGCAAGGAACAGACAATGGCGTAGTCAGGGTTCAGCAGGGGGTCTGGTACACGGAGGGTCCAAGATGGGGGCAGAAGGGTAGCAGGATGGAAGGGTACCGGTATATGGAAACGATGAAAGTCCAGGTGATATAACAGAGGGTCCTTGGAGTCTTTGGCAGCGGAGTCAGTAGAATGGCAAGAGGTATCAGGGAGCTTTGTCCAAAACAGGAATGCAGTCAGGGAATACAACTTCAATGTGGAAGTCCAGGGTTGATGGCAGGACTCCCTTATATGCAGGGCTAATCAGGGAGGATGAAGGGCAGGTGTGGATCCAGGGCCAGAACGGTAGAATCAGGAAGGTGAATTGTTCATGCAAGGGTCTTGGAATCTGCAGGGGACATGTAGTAGGAGGCACAAAAAGGGGCGCCAGGGGGTCAGGGCCTCCAGGACCTGACATAGCCCCCCGACAAGGGGCAACCTCCGGGTGCCCCAGACGTGGTCGAGGCAGGCACAGTGTCCAGGGATCCAGGGTCACATCCCGGATGAATAAGGATTGTTTACGGGACACAATGTCCATGTTCCCAAAACCCGGTCCCAGATGGGTGTGACAAGGGTGCCCTGTACAGTGCAGGAGCGAGTGTTCTTAGGTACAGGAACTTGGGCAACAACAGCGGCACAGGTCTGCAGCGACGAAGATACTGGAACTTGACTCGGCTGGGCAGCGCCCTTGGTACAGCCTGGTGGGGCAGCACCCTTGGCATGACTCGCTGGGGCAGCGCCCTTGGAGAATACCAGTGGGGCGGCGCCCTTGACGAAGACTGGAGGGGCAGCACCCTTGACGAGACACGGTGGGGCAGCGCCCTTGATGAGGCACGGTGGGGCAGCGCCCTTGGCAACCGGTGGGGCCACGCCCTTGACGAGGCATGGTGGGGTAGCGCCCTTGGCAACTGGAGGGGCAGCGCCCTTGACGAGGCCCTTGGCACTGCACGGCTCAACGACGTCCTTGGCAAGGCACGGAGGAACAGCACCCTTGGCGAGGCCCTTGGCATTGCACAGCTCTGCGACGTCCTTGGCAAGGCACGGCTCTGCGGCGACATCCTTGGCAAGGCACGGCTCTGCAGCGACATCCTTGGCAAGGCACGGCTCTGCGGCGACATCATTGGCAAGGCACGGCTCTGCGGCGACATCCTTGGCAAGGCACGGCTCTGCAGCGACATCCTTGGCAAGGCACAACTCTGAGGCGACCTGGGTCCAGCACGGCACTTGGGCAGTGAGCGGCTTGGCCTTGCAGCGACGTCGTCGGCCCCATGGCGACGATAGCTCAAGAGAGCCTGCGGGATGCAGGGCAGCGACAACCGGAGAGCCTGCGGGATGCAGGGCAGCGACAACCGGAGAACCTGCGGGATGCAGGGCAGCAACCTCTTGAGATCCTGCGGGTTGCAGGGCAGCAACCTCTTGAGATCCTGCTGGTTGCAGGGCAGCGACCTCTTGAGATCCTGCGGGTTGCAGGGCAGCGACCTCTTGAGATCCTGCAGGTTGCAGGGCAGCGACCTCTTGAGATCCTGCAGGTTGCAGGGCAGCGACCTCTTGATCCTGCGGGTTGCAGGGCAGCGACCTCTTGAGATCCTGCGGGTTGCAGGGCAGCGACCTCTTGAGATCCTGCGGGTTGCAGGGCAGCGACCTCTTGAGATCCTGCGGGTTGCAGGGCAGCGACCTCTTGAGATCCTGCGGGTTGCAGGGAGAACAGGGCACCAATGAAGGCAGATCTCTGGTACGGTGCACTCGAAATGGTTGTGGTAGCTGGAGTTCTGTAGTTGGCAACCGAGCGGCAAGGATAGATGGCTGGACTTATGGAGGGCCACCTCTCCTCCCTTGGTTCCCTTTCTTCAGACTCCGAATCATCCTCAGAGGGACACGGTGAAGGTGGCACAGTGTGTCCATGAGGAGCGGCTTCCCGAAGTCTCAGGGCCGATTCGAAGACCTCCAGGTCCTCTCTGCGAACGACAGTCCCGTTTGAGGCATAAGTGCAACAAGGAGGTAGAGGGCTGGGTTCTGGCTTTTTGGCAACACCAGCCATGATGTATTGGTTAGGCTCGGTCTCCATGGGCATGGCTGACTCAGCATCTATGGAATCTTGCTCCATTGGCACTTCGGGATCAGAATCCGGTTCAGCGCACTCCATAGGGGTCTCCTGGTCTGACCCCTCAGAAGAAGCTTCTTGGGTAACCTGGTCTCTGGGTGCAGGGAGTCTGGCAGCTCTTGGCTCAGGTCTCTTGGGAGCAGGGACACGCTTTGATGCAGGAGGTTTGAGTACCAGGCTTCTTCTGGGAGTAGGCTGGGACACAGGTTTTTCTTTGGGTGCAGGTTTTTTATACTTGACATTTGATGAAGTTATTTCTTGCAGGGCAGGCACAGTCATTTTTGGCCAGGTAGGTACCGGTTTCTCCAACAATTTCTTTGCTGGCTTGACAAGTGCAGGCTTGGCATAAACAGGTTTAGGAATACTTTTTGTACCTGGCTTAGGTGGGCGCAGTGGGCAGGCCGATATCAGATGCAAGGGACCCCCACAGTAGAAACAGAGGTTTAGCTCCCTCCTTCTTGCCTTTTCTTCTGGGGTCAGCGGTGCTCTGGCTCCCTCTGTAGCAGGAACATGCACCTTAGATGAGGTGCCCCTTGGATTTTGCTGCATATAATCAAGCAGGGAGTCCAGGTACTGCTGGATCTTCAAAAAGGCATCTTTTAAGTTTCCCACCATTGTATATATCACTGCGGGCTCACAGGTTGTTGACTTCCACATTCTGTCAGGGGTTGACTGCGGTTGGTGTAGCAGGATGGGGTTGTGAGCCCAATATGCAGTGATATAGGCAGGTTCAAGATAACAAAGGGTGTTTATTGTAAATAAACACTAACATCAAATCAGGCAAGGAACAGACAATGGCGTAGTCAGGGTTCAGCAGGGGGTCTGGTACACGGAGGGTCCAAGATGGGGGGCAGAAGGGTAGCAGGATGGAAGGGTACCGGTATATGGAAACGATGAAAGTCCAGGTGATATAACAGAGGGTCCTTGGAGTCTTTGGCAGCGGAGTCAGTAGAATGGCAAGAGGTATCAGGGAGCTTTGTCCAAAACAGGAATGCAGTCAGGGAATACAACTTCAATGTGGAAGTCCAGGATTGAGGGCAGGACTCCCTTATATGCAGGGCTAATCAGGGAGGATGAAGGGTGTGGATCCAGGGCCAGAACGGTAGAATCAGGAAGGTGAATTGTTCATGCAAGGGTCTTGGAATCTGCAGGGGACATGTAGTAGGAGGCACAAAAAGGGGCACCAGGGGGTCAGGGCCTCCAGGACCTGACAGATTCATGATGAAGAGCAGGAGAATTAACGGTTAGTTTATGTGTAAGTGATAAATGTTACATATGTGCACAATTACAATAATAGCCTGATAATGATCATTATCCCTGATGAAGTCTTTGACCCTATAAAGACGAAACGCGTTGGAATGTGTTCCAACTTTTATTTTATGATGTGTTATTAAATTTTCTTTAAAAAATTCTAATTTCGAATTTTATGAAATAGACATTTGAGCCCTGGAATCACCTGATGACGATTATCCTGGAAGGAGGTTACGGTGGTGTCCCTTGATGATGGACTCCAGGAGGTGATCAACTCCCATTCCAACCAGGAGGGGTAACAAAGTACCTGCTATGTGCCTACATTGTATTCGCATTTTGTGAGTGTTATTCAAGTGGGGCTCGATTGTCTTATACATTTATCTGCACTATGGTTGTGTAATTTATTTTACAGATACCGCTCCTATTTTATCTTAATCCTGGGGTCCGTGACAACTACTAACTAAAACATTTTAATGGTTAAGTTTCTAAAGAAACAGAAAACACTATAAATACTCTTTGGCGCCTTTAAAGAAAATCTATAAACAGTGTAGCCATCAAGAAGATCCATAACATTGCATAATTTAATCAATATTTTTGTTCAGTAAGAATCTTTCTCTTCTGCAGAAGAACAAAGAAAATGAGGGACACGAAGTGTTAAACACAAAGACGGATCTTCTCTAGTCGCTCAGACAATTAAATAAAAACGTGTAAAAAAAATAAAGCGGAAGCTGATAAGCAATTTTTATGTTATCAAACATGTGCCGTAGCGATTTTAATTAAATTATTGAATGAAATAAAACATCAGAATTAAATAAGGTTCGAGTTAACTTAAATGGAAATTGAAGGAATAAATAACTTGATTTAGCAGGAGAGTCGCGGCAGACAGAAATTCAAATACTACCACGTAATTACAGAGGAGAGAAGCAATATACTAACGAAAAGGTGACCCCCGTCCCCTCCACGGATGGAATAAAATCATTTGGAGGACTTGCACTTTCCTTACATAAAACATGCTTCTATATTTTACACAACATTTAGAAACAAAATTCAACAGTAACCCTTTCACTACTAAAAGTGTGCATTTTTTGTTTTACATTTTTCATGTAATATTTGTGTATTTCCAGGGGAGAAATGGAATTCTCAGTGAGAAATGTTTGCAGAGAGAGAGAGAGGCTTCCTCATGTTAGACATTATCAGGATGTTTGTAGAGAGGGCGACAATAACAGCTCGGTAAGCCGAAATCGGAACATTTTTAAGTGCTGAAAGAAGTTGATAACGGTCTCTTTGGGCAGAGAAACAGGGGAAATATATAAAATTTCCATCTAAACTTTAAATTTTAATGTTAGTGTGGGTTTAGCACTCATAATCTAACCTTAATAATATCCCTAACCCTATATATATATACTCTAAAAATCCCAAACACCTTCCTCTTACAGGTTAATGCAGTGTCAGTGGAGGGACACTGGAAAACTGTTCTTCATGTCCTTCAGATACATGAAAGAGGAAGACGCAAATCATATTCTCTTCACCAAGGAACGTGAGGTGAGTATACAGAGGATGTTTCTTTAAATGATTGAAGAGTTTGTAGCTAGTTTTATGTGGAATCATTGGGGAGTTTTCTATTTTTCCTGGGGGTTTATCTGCACCCGATGAAGCTGGTCTGTGCACAGACTATTAGGCCAGTGTCAGTCGAGCGTTCTAGGTGCGCTCGTGTTGACGTGCCTCCCGGCGTCCGTCGCAGCGTTGTGACACTATGACGGGGCCGGTCACACGCTGTAGCACACACACGAATTGAGCGCGCTACAAGCGGACTTGCAGATAGCCTCCCCGTCAAAATGCTAGATGCACGTTGACAGGTATGCAAAGCGAGATCCTCCATAGGGGGAAATCGAGCCTTTCAGTGCTGAGCGCACTAACTGCGCTCAGCGAGGTGGCCAGACGGGCGTCAGAGTGGAAGGACGTTCCTTCCGCTCTCAAAGACGCTCATCTGACCCCGGCCTTTAGTTTCGTTTGTTTGCATATATATAAAAGTAGTTGTAGAATCTATTGCTAAAAGCTGATGATGGGGTTAATCCATTCTGAATTTCCCAGAACACTAAAGGGGTTGCTCAATAAGCAACGAACTTGTCACCGAACGGCGAATTTCATGTACGGTGCAATTTCATGGCAGTTCGTCTATTCACTAAGCTGCCCATTTGCCAAATACTGGTGAATTGACAGTGAAATATGGTGCAGTTCGCCTCAGATCGCCGCAATTCGGTGACCATCAGTGGCAGTGAAACTGTCCAAAAGGGAAGTAATGGTTAATCTATTCAGAGAACGCCAAACTGCTCCGAAAGGATTTTCAGTTGTTCAGTTTGACAGGTTTAAAACAGATGAATTATATAGGTTTCAATGTAAAAAAAAAAAAAAATCGTTTTTGTTCAACCGTTTATTTTTTGTAACAGCTTTAGATATTTTTTAGACAAAATTTTTGATTCCCAAATTTTTTTTATTCTCTAACAGACCTATTTATAATATAGACACCGTTTAATGCAGTTTTATTGTTTTAAACACCGATTACAAGAATAGATGATTTCAGCGACTTTTTCTGGTGTGGTCGGCGGTCTTCGGCGACTCCATGGACCCTGCAGTGAATAGTTCATTTCATGCAGGGCCGGCGAAATGGAAACACCAAAGCTCACCGAACCTGAAAGCACCGAAATTTCAGTGACATTTCGGTGTTGTCTGAATAACCCCTTAAATCTATTTTGACTTCATTATGATTGCTGTTGATCCTTAAATACAAAACCCATGAATCAGAAACTTGCTCTGTGTCCAATGTTTTAACCCCTTCCCAACCTCGGATGTACATAGTTTGTCCTGTGGCAAATCCCCTTAATGTCATGGTCGTCCAACCCCCCTCCCACCCTATACTCACCTCTCTGGCTGGGTTCTTGCAGCGGTTTGGCAAGTTGGAAGTCTGCCCCGCCTGTTCATGAGGCCCGGCCGTCGCAACGATGTCATCAACATGCGTAATGATGTCATCACCAGGTGCCTCTTGTGCCTGCAGTGGAGAATAGGAAAGGAGAAGGGGGCTCCTTCAGAGCCCTCTCCCTCCCAAACGACTCCACTTAGGTGAAAAAGAAAGGTGCCGCTGGAAAGGGGAGAGTCTCCCTATATCAGTGGTGCCGGATCGCAGGTCAAACCCGGAAGTGGCTGACATCTTGGATGTCAGCCAAGCCTCTGGTGAACCCCACCCACTGACGTTGTTGCCATATGCGCAATGACGACAATGGGCCAGTTAACCCCTTGCTGTCAAGTGGAGATATAGGAATCCAAAGGTTCTCCCTACCTCACGATCCGTTGCAACTAGAGGGTCATGTTTGATATCACTGGAAAAGCCTGATCATGGTCTTTCCAATGATACCAGACATGACTAGGTTTGGTGTAAAATGAATTAAAAATAAAATAATAATAGAAAAAATAATTTTTAAAACAGTGGGTTTTTTTAAGAAAAATTTGTCTGGGGTATAATAAAATAAGACTTCAACTGGCGTTTAAACATGATGAGCGTAAAATGGTCAAAATGAGCTCAACGCGCAGAGGTGAACTGGCTCAATAGTGAAGGGGTTAAAAAGCAAAAACATGTAAAAATTGGGTATTTCTAAATTCAGGACAAAATTTTGAAACTATATAGCCGGGGTCTTTTTTGGCAGTTGTAGATTTTGGGGATTAAATTTCGAAAAAGTGTGTTTTTTTTTATTTCATAAGTTTTATTATATTAAATTATCAGATATGATGGAAATAATGGTATCCTTAGAGAGTCCATTTAATGGCGACAAAAACGGTATATAATAGGTGTGGGTTCCATAAACGAGTAAGAGGAAAATTTGACCTAATCACAAACCGCACCTAATCGGACAGAAAATGGTAAAATTGTCTAGTCACTAAGGGGTTACACTGCCTTTGCTTATTTTTCAGCATCAGAGAATGGCACAATTACTTTAAGAAAAAGGGCATTTTGAGGGATTTGTGCAAACACGATCACCCATATTGAGATGTAAATTACATTGATCTGGGGGTTGAGAAAACACCCAGGCTGCGTGGACTCCAAGAGCTGTACCAACAGATAAAATATCCCCGTAAAGGTTACGAACAGTCGCCTGGTCCGGTCCTTTATTAATATGCGCTTATCTTGGCAAGTCGTGTGATTGGCAGTTTCCTATCTAGATGAACTGCCTGTGAAAATGAATTATCATGATTTATACGGTTTTTCAAGCATGGAAGAGGGCAATGGAAATATGACTTGGTTGCTCAATGTTCTGTTTGCTCTACCTGGTCAAATGTCAGAATAATTCTGTCATGACAATCCAGTCTTTAAAAACCACGTATGGAAATGCAATGTGACTATCATTAAATGACAGCCGGGCTGTATGCAGCCTCTGATGCTAAACAGACAGGGCATTCCACGCGGGAGCAGGATCTGCACAGAATAGGAATAAAAATGGACCGTGAGAAGCTAAATGACTATTGTTTCAGATAGAGGAAAATAAATCGTGCCCCTGATAGATATTCACATCTCTCTACATCGTAATCCTTCATCATGTTCATTACATAACTACCCAATTAAAAATATTAAGGGTTAAATTACAATCTTCACGCAAATGTTTGCACCGGCGCAAAAAAACATTAACGCGAGGGATAAAACCATTTGTGCCGAATCGCGTATTACATAGTCAGTGCAACAACCGCGCGTAATCGCCTACCGCGAGTGAACCTGAGCGAACCCTGCACTAACCTACTGTACTTCGCGCATCTTATACTGTACTTAACATTGTGAGCGCAAATGCTAATGTGCGCTGGTATGAGGATGGTAATACAATTACAATCTATTTTGCGGTAATTGCCGCATGGCCTTTTTGCACGTAATTTTAGCAACTCCTAAAATCTGGTGTTAATGGCAAATCTGAACAACCTGGCCGAACCCAAATACGCCAGCCCAAAAAAAATAATGCAGCAAAGTATAGTTACCCATTCTACTCATACCAAACCAATAAAATGGAGAAGTTGTGTGTGCATTTATTATTGCTGCAGCCTATATGCTCAGATTGACTTTGGCAGGTACAATTTCTTAACGTGAGATAATTGTGGTTCTTAATTCTGATTGGCTGAATCGCGACAAAAAACAGTGTGCACACTGATTTGTGCGTGCGATGGTACTGCGTGAGCATTTGGGCGGGTCCTGTTTGCGCGTGTTATTGATCAGCGGATGAAAAGACACGCGAGGATTGTAATTCCAGCGGTGATTTGCGTGCAAAAGTTTTATGCTTGGCGCAAAGATTTTCAATTTGCGCAAGGGTTTTTGCGCGAAGATTGTAATATAGCCCTAAGTGTACTTGATAGTTGGCTGTAAACGATCTCTGTCTAAGTGCACCGATATTGAAACATAACAGGCTGGGTGGAGTAGAGGTATCATCACTGCTCTATAACCGTGGAGAGAGACTGTGGAGACATAGGTTCGATCTCGGCAAGAGCACCTCTCCAGTAAGTGTCCTTGGGCAAGACACCTAACGGTACATACTCGCCACCCAGGACATACTTGGAAACGAGAGAAATCTCAATGTATCCTTCCTGGTAAAATACTTTCTCAAAAAAAATAATATAAGAAAATTAAGCAGTAAACGACTGAACCATTATCTGGACCAAACACGTGACTTTTTTTGTAAAATAATTAGTACGGGAATCAAATTCCCCAATTCTGAAGGTTTACAGTCACGTCCTGTGCCCCTGGGGCTCCCCGGCACGCGGCAGCGCCGTCCTCGCTGCTCGCTGGCCGGGTGCCGAGTGATATGCTTGCCCATGGCGGTCACGTTGGTGGCCAGGAGGCGCAGCATGGTGACGCGGACCCTCTGGATATAAAAGTCAGTTTGCTTCATTTACTCCTTGCCCTGACATGGAGTTTACTTTCCCGGCGCTTTGGTGATTATATATGTCTGATATCGACCTGGCTTTATCCGAGAACCCCGAATTGTGTACCAATGCTGCTTTGCGTGAGAACCCCATGTATTGTATATTGAGTATTGACCCGATTATTACTGGAGGACCACGCTCTATATACTGACCCGGTTAGTCTTGGTAACCCTGCCTCGTACATCATCCTGGGTACAAGGGTGACCCTTTTTCCTGGCATTAAGATCAGTACTGTCTGGGCCTGCATTGTGTTTCTACTCTTTGGCCTGTTGATCCTTGTATACCCAGCAAGGGTTGAGTCCCTAAAGACAGTCCGTTATACCAACCATTCAAGGATCGGAGGCGTAGATAGGATTCTGTATATAGGGACCGATATTTTGGTATGGGGGGGGATCCGTGAGATTTACTTTGGTTTACGCTAAGTTGTTTGACAATTATTTTAAACTGACGATTATAGGAGAACATGTTCAGCATCTTGAAATATTGTAGGGTTGACAAGGTCCAGCTCCTGCAGATCAACTACACATCCCATGATTCCCTGCCATCTATTACATACAAAGAATTCTCAAGTGTAGGTCATCAAAATCTGGGGAGGGGATGAAGTTTGTCAACCGTGATTTAGTGGAATGGGTAAATGGTAATGCGATAAACTAGAACCAAGGGAATCTAATTAAGCCGCATATAACAGTGCAAAGGGCATTCTTCTAAACCGATAGCCTAAAGGATGCCAGTAATTAGGTGTGAGAATCCCAGAGCATAAGTCAGAAAGGCTGAGGAATTTAGAGACCCATTTGATACTATGTTAATATTCTAACGCAAGATCACTCAGGGCTCGAGGCCCGGCAGTGCCACCGTCCATGGGGTCCTATGGACTACAGGGGGTGATAATTACTGGAGCGCTTTCGCACCACTGTAGAATATCATTAAGGCTATCGCTGTGTTCTGGGGCAAGGTGTGAAGTAGCGCCTGACCTGTAACCTAGCGCTAAAATGGGGGCACTATGGGGAAACTTCCAGGCGCAGGTTTTCCTTGTTAGAGTGCCCATTTTAGCCTTAACTTTGTAAGCGAGCCCATAATGTTTCGTAATCAGCTAAATGTAATTTTCAATCCTCTAAATTGGACCAGATCGATGCAACTGTGCCTCAGGAACCTAACAGTGCTTTGGAAAAGCAAGTTAATTGATCATGGTAGAGAAGGGGTCAATAAAGAGGAACTACAAGGCTTGACTCACTGGTTAATAGAAAAATCAGGAGATGCCACATATATTGTACCTACACCTTTTCCCAAGATCAGAGAATAAGTACGTGACGTGTGTGTTTTCACAGCATTCTGATAATAATGGTTGACGTACATTTCAATACACAGAGATACTGCAACCACCCAGATGCCATCAAATCTTCCCCCAGTCTAAAGTCTCTTAAGAGATCTCTATTAACATACCTGGATACAGAATACACCTGTAAACATGTAACATAGTGACTATATACAGAATACACCTGTAAACATGTAACATAGTGACTATATACAGAATGCACCTGTAAACATGTAACATAGTGACTATATATAGAATGCACCTGTAAACATGTAACATAGTGACTATATACAGAATGCACCTGTAAACATGTAACATAGTGACTATATACAGAATGCACCTGTAAACATGTAACATAGTGACTATATACAGAATGTGCCTGTAAACATGTAACATAATGACTATATTTCCTACATATTTATTTTCTGTTAATCTGTATATTTGTGTTGTTTTTTTTCTTAATATCTTGCATTGTATTACTTTGTATTTCTGTAACTAACAATTCAATGTTCTTGAACCCAGGAAATACTTGAAAACGAGAGAAATCTCAATGTATCATTCCTGCTAAAATACTTTATAAATAAATTAATCAAAGAGACTGTGGGCTGGTTTGTAGAATTTATGTCTACCCCCAATGTCATAGGAGAGGCCATATGCAATGTAGCATCAGTTCTTTCTTGTTCACCCATGTTTTTTGTTTTTCTGTTCTTTCTATTATGTTGTTTTCTTTTTATTCCTGACTATATTCCTCAGTTGAGGAATAGGTCATAATAGATATGTCCATGTCTACATAGTGTTTATTTTAAAGATTTGTTTATTCTGAAATGGAGTTGTGTATATAACCCCAAATGTGGGTATGGGATACCAGCTAATACAATGTCGCATGATATAATCTTTTATGCAAAATAAATAAAATTGGTTTTAATGCTTCCTACTATAATATTATTATTATGTGTGTTTTAAGCACAGAGAGGGAATTTTTTAATCAGCAAGTTGTAAGTGAGCAGATTTCGAAAGTAATTCCTGAATAAATGCACATCATATCTTTATTGTATACCGCCACATCAATTATTCATTGCTATCGATGACATAATGTTATTAAGGAAAAACAATGTTTATGAAGAAAAAAAAATAGTAGTAGTCTCTTGTGTCTTTTACAGTAAAAATGGAGTTCGCTCTTAGCGAGTTATTACAGCAAGAAAATAAAATCAGCGAAGAATAAGGAAAAGTCAGAAAAACAGCATCATGCAATTGATTTTCAATAACAAGAAAAAAATTCTTAGTAATCACCCTTTATTTGGTCAAAAGATGGGAGAAATTGTATTTTCTCGGAGCCTGGCAATACATTTTGAGAGTTTTATGGATTGCGGTGGTATGAACAGCTGATCACATTATTCTTAAAGAATAAAAGATTTTGTTCCTTTGCTATAGAATTTGATTTGTTTATCTTTTGTCGTTTTCCTCACACGGGTTTATATTGTAATTATGTCTTCCCATGTAAGCATCTCATCTTTACAATGCAGTGTACAAAGCACCAATTCCCCTCGGCCTTCATGCTTCAAAATTTCAACATGTGAAGCAGATCCTTTTTTAATTAATGTAATTAATTTAAACAAACATGGAGATGAATTGGCAAACAGCTCTGAGCAGCAACACGACGTCTGTGATTAGAAAAAAAAGTACAAACGGCTACTATCACTCTGTCTATACTCTATGCACTATGAACGAGGTCTCTTAACTGACAGCTACATGGTTTCTGACATTTATCATTGTGTTTTCTGACAGTTCTGCCATGTGTCAGAGATTTACAAAACATATTGCAAGACATCCTAGTATTTATGTCTTTCAATGTTCCAATTTGCTGCACAACAAACAGTAATTGAGTCATCAATACTTTATCATTACAAAATAATACTTGTAACAGAATATGCACAGTCTATAACGTCTTTAGAAATCCTTCCAAGAATAGTAACTTTAAATGGCCAGCGAAGCCTCATAATAGTCATAGGTTATGATACAGGTAGGCCTCCTGTCTCTCTCTCTTCATAAAGATTTTTAGATCGAAACAGATTGCAAAGGTCAATGCAACTTAGGTACTGTAATGGGCTTCTGCATCGTTCTTGGAATTAACAGGCAAAATATACAGGAGCTGATTGATGGCCAGGCTGTAGCATCTAAAAGGATTTTATCTTAGTGGGTTGGTAAACTGAGTGGTGCATAAATTTAGATTAAATTTCCAGAACTTAGAGAAGAAAGACCGCAGTTAATTATCAGGATGAGGTGAAGTCAGCCGTGTATTAATCACCTTTACTAGACAGCACCGTTTCTTCAAATAATACAGTGAGGGTACCCCAAACATGAATATCTAGACACGGAAGAAACAGTGTATAGCTGAGATTGAGACTATTTGTCCCAAGTCTCACTCGGCTTCCAACGGCAAGAAGCAGCGGATTGGGCCACCATCCTTGCCGCGGGATGAGAGATAAGTATCTGATTTTTTTGGGGGGAGGGGTGTTTTAGCTGGTGATAAATGAATCTGCAAAAGCGGAATCAGTTAGCTCCAGCTTTTAGCACTTGGTAAAAATTTGTGTGGCCCATTGTTGTGGTAATTAGTGCTAGGACTTTGCGCACCCTATGTTAAGTATAGGGACAAGGCACATTAAGCTTGCGCATTCAACGATGTGGTAACGGATTTTTCCCTGATTAGCATCATGAAGCTAATCAGGAGGCATGCGTTACAGTTACTTATTCTGACGTTAACGCTTACATATCCGAATGCTAACGTTAGGTAGTAACTTTACAACAGCTGTGGTTACGTTAGCATCAACTATGGAATAGAGTTCTAAATATTTAATCTTCTTGGTAATTGTGGCTTAAAAATGGTACCTATGGAACCAATTACTCTGTTTAGTCTGGTGCCTCACCCATCAAAACCGTCACAAGTTGTCAATGACCAGATAAAGTAAAATTAAACTTTCTAAATGGTTCTGAATATTTTTTCTTGTTTCCTGTATAAATGCCTAATATCATCATCATCATCATCATCTTTTACATGGCACCAAAGACAAATAAAACACAAGTAACAATAAAACAAAACAAGACTTTAGGTTATAGAAAAAAAAAATTAACCTCCCTGGCGGTCTCATTTTTTTCAAATTTTTGTGTTTAAAAGCGTCTCAATTTGTTTGGAAAGGAAATGTGTTGTTTTATATAGTAAGCCTGTATTCTGTAGGAATAACTCACTGAAATCCATGCAAGCAAGAGTCTAGTAAACACATGCAGTCAGAGAAGGTTTGAAACACAAAATAATTTATTATCCCAAAAATAATTATCCAAAATAATGGAAATAAATTATGTTCAATAATATAATCAGACCAAAAAAATGCCTCTTTCCTCTGGGTGCTGGGATTCCTGTGCAGATGTACACTCCTTTGCCAATGTAATATACAGGACACGGGGGTACCAAAAAAAGAGTATTTATTCTCAAAGCAGCTTTACAGCAAAAAAAGGAAATTAAAAATAATTTCTAAAATGTAACAAGGCTTTGCAATACAAGTTTCGCTGGTGGATCGGGAGGGAGCGGAACCAGGGAGCGGAACCAGTAAGCAAAGTCGATGGCTGCCGTGATCACACTGCAGTGACGGCAAGGGAGCGAAGGATGCGGTGAGTATGCATCCAACCCGAGTGTGGCTTGGGGTTACCGATCGCACCACCAGGCAGGTTAAAAAGCTTCAGTGGGCTCTGCCCTGCCCCAAAATGAGCTTACAATTTTAATTATTTGATATGGAAGAGAACAGAGGGATGGGCAAGTTATTTCTTTACCAGATCGGTGAAGCCACTAGTGTTGTGGGTAGAGGTGGTGAGGACAGAATACTCAGGAAGGTGATCTAATGAAGATTGAGTTTCTTGAAGGGCTGAAAATATGGCGAGAGGTCAGAGGTCATTTACAGACCAGAACGATGTAAAGGGGATGTACTAAGAAGTAAAAAACAGAGAAAAAGGCGCGATAGAGTTAAACTGATTACAACACATTTAATTGTCGTTTTGTTTTTTTTTGCTCTATACAAGTATGTACATATGTTGAGCTAATGTCCAACTTTTTATTTTAAAGTTGTCTATGTTGTGTCAGCATCGCTAGGGTCAGGATAGAATTTGAGCATGAGCTCTATCAGCATTAGGGCAAGTTTGGGTTGTTCAATCAATTGTGGTGCACTTGAGTGAGCTTAAATGGGGTTTTCTTTGCTCTATTTTCCCTATGTGGACTGTATTATTACACAGTATTAGTGCCTTTTAGTGCTTTCCACTCAGCCTATTTATGCTTGGTTAGTTGTCCAATTTACCCTACGATGCTGTGTGTGTATATGTATTTTAAAGTTTGGGATCTGAGAGTGTTTTTCGGTGAACAAAGTTCATTAAGTACTAGCTACTCCCTGATCATCAGTTGATGCCTTGTTGCCTGTTATACTGGTTATTTTCTTTTGTTTTTGCACTATACAAGTAGTTTGTAATCCTTGATTTATTCTACTCCTTTAGATTTCACCCAGAATATTTTTATCTTTCTGTGATAGTAAGCAAATACATATATATATATTTACAGTCAGGTCCAGAAATATTGGGACATCGACACAATTCTAACATCTTTGGCTCTATACACCACCACAATGGAGTTGGAATGAAACATCACAATGTGCTTTAACTGCAGACTGTCAGCTTTAATTTGAGGGTATGTACATCCAACTCAGGTGAACGGTGTAGGACTTACAGCAGTTTGCAGATGTGCCTCCCACTTGTTAAGGGACCAAAAGTAATGGGACAGAATAATAATCCTAAATCAAACTTTCCCTTCTTAATACTTGGTTGCAAATCCTTTGCAGTCAATCACAGCCTGAAGTCTGGAACGCATAGACATCACCAGACACTGGATTTCATCCCTGGTGATGCTCTGCCAGGCCTCTACTGCAACTGTCTTCAGTTCCTGCTTGTTCTTGGGGCATTTTCGCTTCAGTTTTGTCTTCAGCAAGTGAAATGCATGCTCAATGGGATTCAGGTCAGGTGATTGACTTGGCCATTGCATAACATTCCACTTCTGTCCCTTCAAAAACTCTTTGGTTGCTTTGGGTCATTGTCCATCTGCACTGTGAAGCGCCGTCCAATGAGTTCTGCAGCATTTGGCTGAATGTGAGCAGATAATATTGCCCGAAACACTTCAGAATTCATCCTGCTGCTTTCGTCAGCAGTCACATCATCAATAAATACAAGAGAACCAGTTCCATTGGCAGCCATACATGCCCACGTCATGACACTACCACCACCATGCTTCACTGATGAGGTGGTATGCTTAGGATCATGAGCAGTTCCTTTCCTTCTCCATACTCTTCTCTTCCCATCACTCTGGTACAAGTTAATCTTGGTCTCATCTGTCCATAGGATCTTGTTCCAGAACTGTGAAGGATTTGTTAGGTGTTGTTTGGCAAACTCTAATCTGGCCTTCCTGTTTTTGAGGCTCACCAATGGTTTACATCTTGTGGTGAACCCTCTGTATTCACTCTGGTGAAGTCTTCTCTTGATTGTTGACTTTGACACACATACACCTACCTCCTGGAGAGTGTTCTTGATCTGGCCAACTGTTGTAAAGGATGTTTTCTTCACCAGGGAAAGAATTCTTCGGTCATCCACCACAGTTGTTTTCTGTGGTCTCCCGGGTCTTTTGGTGTTGCTGAGCTCACCGGTGCGTTCCTTCTCTTTGAGAATGTTCCAAACAGTTGTTTTGGCCACGCCTAATGTTCTTGCTATCTCTCTGATGGGTTTGTTTTGTTTCTTCAGCCTATTGATGGCTTGCTTCACTGATAGTGACAGCTCTGTGGATCTCATCTTGAGAGTTGACAGCAACCGATTCCAATTGCAAATAGCACACTTGAAATGAACTCTGGGCCTTTTATCTGCACATTGTAATTGGGGTAATGAGGGAATATCACACACCTGGCCATGGAACAGCTGAGAAGTCACTTGTCCCATTACTTTTGGTCCCTTAACAAGTGGGAGTCACATCTGCAAACTGCTGTAAGTCCTACACCGTTCACCTGGGTTGGATGTACATACCCTCAAATTAAAGCTGACAGTCTGCAGTTAAAGCACATTGTGTTTGTTTCATTCCAACTCCATTGTGGTGGTGTATAGAGCCAAAGATGTTAGAATTGTGTCGATGTCCCAATATTTCTGGACCTGACTGTGTATACACACAATTGTTTGGTTTTTAGATAAATTCAATATACAAACAGGAATTAACACTGTTCAACAAACAAAGACCGCTTTATGTAAAGAAAAATCCATAAACCACCCTGTTTGACCTTTTGTTCACTCTAATACATTAGGATCATTTTCCTCAAGTGGAAACCTTGAATTATAGCAGAACGGCACACTCTAAAGGCATTGTGCTGACAAAACTCTATCCTGTAAACAAATACAATTCAATACAGTAATTTATTCTTTTAAACACAAAGATTGTCATTTTAATCAATTTGCCGGACCTGGAGGTAACATATGTACTGCTCATGTTGTAATGTGTTTCATACAGAAATTATGCAATTATTTGACATTGTGTAATTTTATTTTTCAGATTATATTTTGTTCGACAGGAAGGCAATTTGGTTTGTAGAAGATTTTGATATCTTACTATATTTTCATTGTGGACAAGGTCCAAAAGATGCTTTATGCAGTGAAATCAAGATAAACCTTTACCATGAGAGAAAGGGGGGGGGGTGTGAGGATCCTGAGGACTACCAACAGCACTAGTGGCTGCTCTACAGTGGGGCCTGCTCAGGTCTCACAAGGTTTTAGCTTGCTTGTGCCATTACAGGGATGAATGCTCCATATGCAAATCAGTCTGCTCTCACCCAATGAGGATGGCCAGTACTGATTGCCAAGGACGTCACCCCTGCATGAGAGGTGCAGCAACCCCTGACGTTCGTTTCATTCTTGTTAGGCCTCGTCAGGAGGGTATAGCTGACACCCCTCTAGGCACATCAAGCAAGGGGTCTATGTCTGGGTGACCCTGTAAACTTATAGTGAGAGAAAGGGGGGGTGAGGATCCTGAGGACTAGCAACAGCACTAGTGGCCTGCTCTATGGTGGGTGCCCGCTCAGGTCTCACAAGGTTTTAGAAGAGAGAAACACACTCCAGAGCGCAAACCTGTACCTATTGAAAGCGTGGGAGGAGAGGTCTTTTCTCTTTCGCTCTGGAGTGTGTCTCTCTCTTCTAAAAATTGTTATTACAGACAGAGGGTTTTGGGGTTTTGACTCTGTCAACCCACTCATCACAGAGCTGCACCCAAAAGGTACCCTCACCACCTCACCCAATATATAGATATTGTGAAACCTTTTCCTCACAAGGTTTTAGCTTGCTTGTGCCATTACAGGGATGAATGCTCCATATGCAAATTAGTCTGCTCTCACCCAATAAGGGTGGCCAGTACTGATTGCCAAGGACATCATCCCTGCTCCAGAGGTGCAGCAACCCCCGATGATCGTTTCGGCCTTGTTATTGCACAAGCAAGCTAAAACCTTGTGAGACCTGAGCGGGCACCCACTGTAGAGCAGGCCATTAGTGCTGTTGCTCGTCCTCAGGATCCTCACACCCCCCTTTCTCTCACTATAAACCTTTACCAGCCCATCAAATGAAGCTTATAGGTTTTATAGAAACGGTCCAGACATTATCACACAGCTCATGAAACCCTCAAACATTTATCGGACGCAGACCGAACTATATACTGACAGTGCCATTTAGAAAGAAGCTGTACAGAAAATATCAAGGAGCATTACTTGCTTATGTATAAAATAATAAAAGGAAATATGAACATATTTGGTAATTTTCCATTTGAAACAACTTGTGTCAGTGTTGTCTCCATTTGCCAAACACAAGGACAATGGCCTTGATTGCTATGTACAGCACTGTTTATCACAATCGCTACTTGACACCAGAAAGGTCATATAATTAAACCTTTTTGTTTTTAAAAATAAACAATAAAATATGTGTGATGGGTGGCGCTGAAAGAACGAACAAAACTTTTAAATGGTCTGTCCAACTACCCAATATAGAACAAATATAGAAAACAAATGGAGTTGGAGGAGGGTGCGCCCAAACTTCAAATGAAGTAGTGAATAAAAAAAACGTGTGTATAAATGGTCTATGGATAGTCTTAATCAGGTGGCTGAAATTAATCCATATACAGAAGGTAAATTCAAACACCGTGTCTCTGAATTGCAGTCTATTTCAATAGTCTGTTATATATCTCAGATAAACAGTCTTGGCCGCTGGGCAGGTCTCTACAAGCTCCGGGACAAACCAGATAGTCAATGGGTGATGATAACTCCACACAAGTCCCGTAGTGCTGAGCCGATGTAGGTAAATAGAGCACGATTCGGGAATACTGTGTGCACCGTGAGAGAGGACTCTTGGTCTAAGGCTCCTCGTGTCCGGTCCATTCATCTGAAGATTCCTGCAAATATCCTAAGGAGGATAAGACGCCTTCCGGAGACCAACCCCGATGATCTTGTGACATCTTGAGGGACGGGACTACCGAGAGGTGAACCTTCTAACTGGGTAAGATCCAGCTGAAAATTTTGCTCTTTTTACCTACATCGGCTCAGCACTACGGGACTTGTGTGGAGTTATCAGCACCCATTGACTATCTGGTTTGTCCCGGAGCTTGTAGAGACCTGCCCAGCGGCCAAGACTGTTTATCTGAGATATATAACAGACTATTGAAATAGACTGCAATTCAGAGACACGGTGTTTGAATTTACCTTCTGTATATGGATTAATTTCAGCCATCTGATTAAGACTATCTATAGACCTTTTTATTTTTAAACCTAAAATTTCACCCAAAAAATGCCTAAAAGAATAATTAAGTAAATAAACTTTCATTCTATTGGTAGTAATCTACTTCCCATTCTTTAAATAAGCAATAAAAAACGAAATAAGTCATAAAAAAACGAAAAACCAACTGATCTAAATAACCCAAATTGAGCGGAATCAGCAAAATGATCCGGATCGCGGAAATGAGCCGAATCATCGAAGTGATCCGAATCACCGAATGGTCTGAAACGAAAGAAAAACTCTCCGAAATGATCCGAAACAAAAAACACCCGAAAAAAACCCAAAACGAAACAAAGATAAAAGAAGTCATGCACATCGCTAGTGATAGCCACATTTTCTGATGGAATCGAAATTTGATATGAAACCCTACAAATCTAGCTATAAATTGAGCAAAACGTGACATTTCCAAGACCTTTCAGGATCTCGGACAATTACACTGCTTTAAATAATTAAGTTGTTAAACTATAGTACCATGCAATACATCTTCCCTACAAAGCCCGTTAGCAAGATTTATTCATTCACTTAAGGTTTTTTGATGGGAAAAAAAATGCTACTTCACTCAAAAAGAAGATGCAATATATATCAGCGGATCTCGGGCAATTTATGCTTAAATAATCAATGCTTCCCTAACGCACGAGACATCGCTACATTTTAATAAAACGCTTATTCAATTTAATCCTGCTCTGCAGGTTATTTATGGCGATCGCTACATTTTAGGATTATGCAGAGGCATCCACATAATTTCCTAGACCATCTACTTCTTGCTTTTTTGAGGGATTTTGTGATGAGCACAGCAAAAACAGGCACTTTTTTCCCGCAGACTGGATCGCATTCCAAGTGATAAAAAATTTATGGTTCTCGAGAAAGAAGTATAATGAACGTCGACGTCTCATGAGGCCTGTATACTTTTCGCAAACCAAGAATGGCGACAGCTCATCCTTCCAAGAAACTAATATTGCTGCGATTTACCAAAAAATAGGAAGCACGGAAATTAAAAATCGGTTTAGAGAGGAGAAGCCAAGGTTAGACAACACATCGTCATATGGGCAAAGATTTTGTTCATATTAACGGACGCAGGATACAAATGTATCAATTCCTTCATCCCCCACATCAAGTCTCTTTCCTCCTCCTGCCGATACCAACTGCGTAATATTTCCAGAATTCGGCCATTTCTTACCGCTGTCACCACAAAACAACTCATACACGACCTGGTAATGTCCCGACTCGACTATTGCAATAATCTCTTATCTGGCCTCCCTCTGTCCCGCCTCTCCCCCCTACAATCCATCCTGAACGCCTCCGCCAGGCTAATTAACCTCACTCGCCGCTCTGTCTCTGCCGCTCCCCTCTGCGAGTCCCTTCACTGGCTCCCCATCCACTGCAGAATTAAGTTCAAAATCCTTATCCTTACCTACAAAACCCTCACTAACTCAGCGCCCCACTACCTGTCCTCACTAATCACCAAATACACCCCAGCCCGCTCCCTAAAGTCAAACAGTGACCTGCGCCTAGTTTCTCCCGGCATCACCTCTTCCCATGATAGACTGCAGGATTTCTCACTCGCAGCCCCCACTCTCTGGAACGCTCTCCCTCGTACTGTCAGACTTTCCCCTAACTTCTCTTCCTTCAAACGCTCCCTTAAAACATTCCTATTTAGGGAAGCCTACCACCCAACTCACTGACGCAACCATCAATCACTCTCACCTTACAGTCCTCTCCTCCTGTTTCCAACCCCAACCCTCCAAGATTGTGAGTTCCTACGGGAATAGGGCCCTCATCTCCTCCTGTACTGTTTGTCAAATGTTGTTCAATGTATTGTAACCCTGTCTATACTGTGTTTATTGTACAGCGCTGCGGAATATGCTGGCGCTTTATAAATAAAGAATAATAATAAATAATAATTCATTGGGCCTATATGATAAGAATCACTGTTCGCTCTCCCCTGCAGTTCATGAATTTATTACAGCGAGCTGGATAATAATTTCAGAACCTGCAGTTACTTGCGGACCGCTGTTCCTAGGAAGCCCTGGATGTTAAAAATATGTACATATATTAATAATGTTTCACTTCAAGCCGAGAAATCCTTTCTAGCCGAAAGGGGCTACACACAACGAACTCTCGACTCTCTAAGGCTTGAAAAATTTTCTGAGGCCAATGTAGTGTTCGGCGATCACAAAAATCACAGGCATTTTTCCAATTAATTATTAACATGCCTCTTCATTAGTGTTTTTATGCTCCTTGTTAAAAACATAAATTAACATATTTTATCTTCGAAAGCAGGAAAGATTTGATTTTAAGGAAAAATTCAAAGAAGTCTCTGGGCTCTATTACATTCTCAATGCAAATTCGTACGAGCAGCGCATTCTTTTTTCTGCGCAGTGTTAAACATTAACGCGTGTAAATTAACGCCGGTATTACGATCCGAGTGCATTTTTTCATCCATCAAAAAATATCACGCGTAAAAAAGATGCGCAAAAACGAGCGCATATTAACGCTGCGCAGAAATCGGTGTGCGGACTGTTTTTTCACGCGATTCAGCCAATCAGAATTAAGAACCACAATGGTCTCCCGTTCAGTTTTTGTGCCTGCCAAAATCAATCTGAGTATACATAGTTACATAGTTACATAGTTACATAGTTATATAGGCTGAAAAAAGACATGCGTCCATCGGGTTCAGCCTCTCCCACATAACCTACTGCTGTTGATCCAAAAGAAGGCAAAAAACCCAGTCTGAATGCTTGCCAATATGCAACATACTGGGAAAAAATTCCTTCTTGACCCCAGAATGGCAGTCAGATTTCTCCTTGGATCAAGAAGCTTTTACCCACATATTAAATATTATAACCCTTAATATTCTGTGTCTGCAGGAAGTCATCCAGTCGTTTTTTAAAAGTCTGTACAGACTCTGACCCAACCACCTCAACAGGCAGAGAATTCCACAGCTTGATTGTTCTCACCGTAAAATAACCCTTCCTATGCTTTAAGCTAAATTTTCTTTCTTCCAGTCTAAATGGATGACCCCTTGTCCTATGTATAGTCCTGTTAATGAATAGGTTATCAGACAATGGTTGATAATGGCCCCGTATATATTTATATAAGGTTATCAGATCCCCTCTAAGGCGCCTTTTCTCTAAACTAAACAGGTTTAAGCTTGTTAGTCTTTCCTCATAACTTAACCCTTCCATCCCCCTTATTAATTTAGTTGCCCGTCTCTGCACTTTTTCTAACGATATAATATCTTTTTTTAAGACAGGTGCCCAAAATTGCACGGCATATTCAAGGTGCGGCCTGACCATTGATTTATACAGAGGCAAAATTATGTTTTCATCCCGTGAGTGAACTCCCCTTTTAATGCATGCCAGTACTTGCTGGCCTTGGCGGCTGCTGTTTGACATTGCACATTGTTACTTAGTTTGAAGTCTATGATTATTCCCAAATCCTTCTCCTGCTTGGATTTCCCTAACTCCGTACCATTTAGGGTATAAATTGCTTGTGTGTTTCTTCACTCCAAAGTGCATAACTTTACATTTATCTAGATTAAATCTCATCTGCCATTTAAGTGCCCAGTCCCCCAATATATCTAAATCCCTCTGCAGCGAAGTAACATCCTGCTCACATTGTATTACTTTTCCTAGCTTTGTGTCATCTGCAAACACTGATACATGACTTTCAATGCCTATCTCAAGGTCATTTATAAATAAATTGAATAGTATTGGTCCTATAACAGACCCCTGAGGGACACCACTTACCACTGGTGTCCATCTTGAAAATGTACCATTTATGACCACTCTCTGTACCCTATCTTTTAGCCAGTTTTCTATCCAAGAACAAGTATTTTCATCTAGACCATTTTTTCTTAATTTAAGTATTAACCTTTTGTGTGGAACTGTGTCGAAAGCTTTGGCAAAATCTGCAGCAATAATAAAAACACGCACAACCTCTCAATTTTATGGTTTGGGTATGTGTAGAATGTGTATCTATACATTGCTGTATTTTTTTTTTCGTGCTGGTGTATTTGGTTTCGGCCAGAGCGTTCAGATTTGCCGTTACCACCAGCTTTTCAAAGACGTTAAAATTATGTGCGCAAACGTCGTTCGTAAAAATTAGCGCATAAATTGTAATACCATCCGCGTACCAGTGCACAAACGCATTTGCGCTCACAATGTTAAGTATGGGATGCGCGAACGAACTTTCGCTTGTGCAGGGTAACTCGCGTTAGACGTAAACGCGCATCGTATGCGCGAACGTCGTAATTTGACGTTCAGCGCAAAGGGTTTTTCCCCTTGCGTTAATGCGTTTTTGCGCACGCACACATTTTTGCGCAAAGAATGTAATAGAGCCCTCTGTGTTATATATTCCATGTAGCGCATACACTGTAACTGCCAACAAAGGCATATAGTAAAATCAAAATATAAATATATTTTACAACAAAACGATATATGTATTTCAAGAATTTAAGAGCTGATGATAAAATTACTAATCTCCTATTTTTTGAAACAAGGTCACGTCATGTATACATGCAACACTTGAAAGACATTCTACATACAGGGACACTGAAGAGAGGGGAGAAAATATTTCCATCCTCCCGTATCTTCCTTTAGGAGGGAAATTAACAGGTTCTATGATGAAGTGCCAGTAATAAATCCTACAACTCCCAAGACATAAACCATATGCGTTCCATCAAATCATTAATTTTCATTTGATGCTACAACAAGGTCAAAAATAATAAAAGGTGAAGGACTCCGTCTTTGTTTCCTGCATTTTTTTTATTACTTTATAAATTTTAATGAAGAGTATGTACTGCCCGATTATCAAATATAAAAAGCAAATTAGTTTAAAAAAAATAGGCTTCTGCTCGACAGTCCTTCAAATCACAGCCCCTAACACTCCTGAATGGGCCATTTTCAACTTTCTCCCTCCTGCCCCTGCCCGTCCCCATCCCAAAAGTCATAGATTCTGGCTCGCTTTGCTGGCGGCCATGGGTAAAAAGGCCATCCTCTCTCAATGGATTTTCCCGACTCCACCCACTTTTCGCATGGTGTACGACAGGGTTTATTCGCTGTTCTTAATTGATTGGATAGACACCTCCTTACACCTGGAAGATCAGACTATGGCCTTCTTCCAGAATTGGTCACCCTTAATTGCGACCCTTCCCGAAGATATAAAAACCTCATTGTGTCGCACTTTTTACTGTACCTCCTGGTATTCTCTGCAAATGTTGAAAGGTTCCCCACCTATCCCCCACACACCTTATGACCCTATTTTGTCCCATTTCCTGGCCTCCACTGACCCTACGCCTGATGACACTCCTACTCCCGTAGGACACGGTCCCATATGAGCCGTTTTGGTTCTATCTCCCTTCAATCCCCAGAGGAATTGGTATCCCACGTGTCTGGTATGTTGCCACATGCTTTAATTAACTTGATTCATTTTGTATTGCTATGATACAGAAACAGAGAAAGATTGAGCAGTATCGCAATTGAACCTTCAATAAATATATATTTAAAAAAAAAAGGCAAGGAAAAGCAAGATTTTATCCCAAAGTTGCAGAAAGTAAAGGCTTGGCATCATTTACATCATAACATCAGAGTAGTATTTTCTCCATCAGTATTTTTCTCACCTCCAGAACCTCCACAACATCTCACTTCTTTTCTTTTTTGCCTCTTTATTACAATACTCACCGGAGGTTTCCCCATAGGTATTAATGGATAAGAAGCGGAGTTTGCTCTAGTAGCTCTGTCATGGTAATGGCTTTAGCTTTTGACCGTGACCTTGGATTTCCAGTTTCAAATTGGATTAGGACAACACAATTGAGAATACATACAGAAAAATGGAATAACCTGAAATATCTGTGTTCTCAGTAATGCATATGGTTGTTAGCCACTGTCAGGAACTAGTCCCGTCCCCCCCAAAAAAAATAATTTTACAGCAAGAAATATTACGTAATATTCCCAAATCATTCGTTACTGTAGTAGACCTATTTGACGGGCAAATATCACCAACTGCAGGCCAGAAACACCTACCAGAAACACCTACTGCAGCACTGGTCTCTGTGCTGGGCCAGCTGAGGATGTGTGTGGTAGATAAATATTCCCAGTCATTCAAGGAGTGTTAGCACCTCGGGTATCAAGCCTGCAATGCTAAACCTTTACGGGCATGTTCTGGAACCCAATCACAAAAGAATTTCATTTGCAATCAATAAAATTCCTTTGCATTGCTCCAGTAGAACACCACGGGCTCTATTACATTCTTCACGCAAAAACGCATGCAGAACGCGTGAATTTTTTCGAGCATCGTTAAACGTTAACGAGCGTAAAACAAAGCTGGTATTACAATCCTCGCGCATTTTTTCATCCGTCAAAAATTAACGTACGGAAAACAGACGTGCAAAAACACGTGCTCAGTAACGTTGCGCGCAGAAATCAGTGTGCGGACTGTTTTTTCACGCGATTCAGCCAATCAGAATTAATAACCACAATTGTCTCCCGTTAAGTTTTTGCACCTGTTCAAGTCAATCTAAATGTATATCCTGCAGCAATAGTAAAAACACGCACAACTTCTTATTTTTATTGGTTTGGGTAGGAGTAGAATGTGTAACTATACTGTGCTGCACTTTTATTTTTGGGCTGGTGTATTTGGTTTCGGCCAGGACGTTCAGATTTGCTGTTACCACCAGCTTTTCAAAGACGTTAAAATTATGCGCGCAAACGCTGTGTGTTAAATTTTGCACATAGATTGTAATACCATCCACGTACCAGCGCACAAACGCATTTGCGCTCACAATGTTAAGTATAGGACGCGTGCAGTACAGTACACTTGTGCAGCGTTCGCCCAGGTCCACCCGCGGTAGACGTTAACGCGCATTTTTTTGCACGGACATTGTAATACGACATTCAGCGCAAAGGGTTTTGCCCCTCGCGTTAATGCGTTTTTGCACAAGCGTTAAGGTTTGCGTAAAGAATGTAATAGAGCCCCACGTCGTTTATATTCAATAACAGCACCAGCAGGTGCATTAAAAAACCTAGTATAGTCCATTTGGTAGTGAACGACTTAATAAACTTCTAGTGCATCCTTGAATTTCTGAGCGTAGTCTCCTGGTTCGTTTTGTAGATAATCTTATATTTTCAGCCAGACCTTCAGTATTTCAAAAATAGGATTCCTACAACTCAGTCAAATCAATCATGAAGCCAACAGACCTGCCCAGCAGGTGCCTTGCAGATCAAGTATACTCGATCTTGGTAGTAATGGGGGTCAATAAACACAGATGGCTCTTGTGCGTCCTTGAGTTTCTGTACATAGACAATATTGAGCTCTACTGGAGCATTGTAGAGGATTGTTTATTGTAAATTTGCAATTGGGCTCCGGAATGTGTGCTCCAATGGTTCTGGCAAGACGGACATGACATCTGAGGTTCCAACTCTCTTTGAACAGCTGGTAATATGGTTCAAAACAAGATTCCTAGAATCCAGTTAAGTCAATCGCGAACAAACCTGTCCATCACTGCTGGAACCTTTTTCGAAAATGAACAAGTTTAATATGACATGATTTCCGCTTTAGTACGTGCAGTCAAAACATTGTAGAAACCGCTCCGTTCAGTTATGACGTTCAAAATAAGAAAGCATAATCCAGAAGAAATACAAGGCTTCAAATATATGATTTTCTGCATGCATGAAGAATCAAAAAGAAATATTGGCTCATATGAATTTACTTTTCCAGTTTCAAATTATAATGGTTTGTTTTAAAAAAAATAAAAACCAGCCATTATAAAATATCACTGTTCATTTGAATACATGTATTAGCGGCAGCGTGGCTGAAGTGTGTGCGTAATCTACAATTGAGATATAAAGAGCAGTCAGCTGGAACGGACATCATTGTGTTTGCTTCAGCATAAAAAGCTTTTAGTCTGCAAAAATGAATAATTTGCCATCACAAAGACTATGTTAGAAAGATTTATGAATTCAAATGATCTTGAACAAAACACATTTAAATATCAAAAATATGTAAACTATTAAATAGGACATTGTGGTAACAGCAGGACTAAAGAGGGATGGTGATTAATAGTTCTTTTATAGATCATGTTTCATCACAAACCAGCTATGTAACAGGTGTTCATTATTACCAGGAAATGCAACACCAGTTTGACGTTATCCCCACTAAGCAGCTAAAAACAGAAATGTGCATATAACGTTCTATGTACAGTGTCACCCCCTACTTTGTGAACATTTGTCCAATTTATCTTCTGCAAATCCGCAACTCTCAAAAACCAGTGTGGTGGCAACAAATAAATTAAACGATCTGTATATATTTAATTAAAATTAGGCTGTATGCTGTTCACAGAATGTCATCAATATTAGAGGATTTTAAACTCCCTTTTTGGGGGGGTCAAGCCATCAGGTGCTCATCAAAATACTGGTCTTGTACATTGATGTGTATAAATGCATGGAGGGAAGTCCTAGAATTGATGGAATAAATCACAATAGTGGGAATCTGTAGATCACACGGACCTAGAAAAGGATAAAATGCACAAGATGGATAGTTAAGGATATCACCACTCCAAGGGATTCCCGCTCCTGGAACTGCTGTGCCTCCACCGCTCACTCTCTAGTGTGGGTCAGGGAAAGTCACCTCTGAGCAGGAATCACCAACTCCAAGGAAAATTAATAAAAAAAAGATATATTTTATGGTATAAAAAACCTGCTTAAATCTCAACGCGTTTCGTCCCACACTAGAGAGGAAGTGGTGCGCAGTGGAAGCACAGCAGTTCCAAGAGCAGGAATCCCTTGGAATGGTGATATCCTTAACAATCCATCCTGTGCATTTTATCCTTTTTTTAAGTCCTTGTGATCTACAGATTCACACTTTTGTGATTTATTCTATCAATTCTAGGACTTTATTAAGTTAAGGGCCGCGGTGTTTGTTTATATTCTGATTGCATTGTATATGGATGTACAGTCATGGTCGAAATTGTTGGCACCCCAGACATTTTTCCATAAAATCAAGTATTTCTCACAGAAAAGTACTGCAGTAACACATGTTTTGCTATACACATGTTTATTCCTTTGTGTGTATTGGAACAAAACAAAAAAAGGGAGGAAAAAAAGCAAATTCTACATAATGTCACACAAAACTCCAAAATTGGGTTGGACAAAATTATTGGCCCCCTTAACTTTATATTTGGTTGAACACCCTTTGGAAAAAATAACTGAAATCAGTCGCTTCCTATAACCATCAATAAGCTTCTTACACCTCTCACCCTGAATTTTGGACCACTCTTCCTTTGCAAACTGCTCCAGGTCTCTCTTATTGGAAGGGCGCCTTTTCCCAACAGCAATTTTAAGATCTCTCCACAGGTGTTCAATGGGATTTAGATCTGGACTCATTGCTGGCCACTTCAGAACTCTCCAGCGCTTTGTTGCCATCCACTTCTGGGTGCTTTTTGACGTATGTTTGGGGTCATTGTCCTGCTGGAAGACCCAAGATCTCAGACACAAACCCAGCTTTCTGACACTGGGCTCTACAGTGCGAACCAAAATCCTTTGGTAATCCTCAGATTTCATGATGCCTTGCACACATTCAAGGCACCCAGTGCCAGAGGCAGCAAAACAACCCCAAAACATCATTGAACCTCCACTATATTTCACTGTAGGTACATACAGGGTTATCCAAAGAGATTCGAAAAGTCACCGCACATTCGGTGACTTTTCGTTCTCTTCAATTCGGTTCCTTTTGCCGATTGCATTTCGGTGACCCTGCGGTGTATTCAGCAAACACCACAGGGTCCCCGAATTGCAGGGAAAAGCTGCCGAAAACCTGACGAAAACTAACCGAATGCACGCTGAAAACAAGCAAAAACATCTGGATTAACCTTCGAAGAGGAGCCGAACAGGAGCCGAAAAGGAGCCGAATCACACAGAGCCGAAGCAGCTGTGACGTAGAGGAGGCAGTGAATAAATTAGAAAAACCATTTGTATGAATCTCGGAAAAAGAAACGCTGTTTGCAAAGAAACTACTGAGCGAAAATGTCTGAAATTTTCACAGGAGGTCCAGGGAATGATAATAAAGAGGGCTGTTACAAAAAAAATAAGCAAACTGAAAAAAAAAAAAAAAAAAATCGGACTTTTTTTTTTTTTTTTTTTAATTCAGAAAAATGCTTAAAGTATCCTAAAAAATCTATAAATAAAGAGACTTTTTGCTGCAGAATTTTATAATGAACGGTTTATTAGATATTGAATTAAAACGGGAATATTTTTAACATTGAAGTCTATGGGATTCTCCTGAATAAATTTGCCGAATTAAACCACCGAATGGCAGGGTATTTCGGGAACCTTTCACTGCTGGTTTGTGTTCTCTGAATAGTCGAAGCAGTGCTTCTCTATGGGGTTTTCACTGCCCTCGAACAGGGACCGAACAGGCACCGTATGTGCAGGCAATTCGACAGGATTTGGCGAATTGCCTGCTCTCTGGATAGCCGAATGGCCAAGAAAGGTAACCGTACCCTGATTTTCAGCGTTCGGTTACCTTTCTCAAGCAATTCGAATCTCTTTGGATAACCCTGTGTGTTTTTTTCTTTGTAGGCCTCATTCCGTTTTCGGTAAACAGTAGAATGCTTTACCAAGAAGCTCTATCTTGGTCTCATCTGTCCACAAGATGTTTTCCCAGAAGGATTTTGGCTTATTCAAGTACATTTTGGCAAACTGTAGTCTTGCTTTTTTATGTCTCTGTGTCAGCAGTGGGGTCCTCCTGGGTCTCCTGCCACAGCGTTTCATTTCTTTTAAATGTCGACGGATAGTTCGCGCTGACACTGATGCTCCCTGAGCCTGCAGGACAGCTTGAATTTCTTTGGAACTTGTTTGGGGCTACTTATCCACCATCCGGACTATCCTGCGTTGCAACCTTTCATCAATTTTTCTCTTCCGTCCACGCCCAGAGAGATTAGCTACAGTGCCATGGGTTGCAAACTTCTTGATAATGTTGCGCACTGTGGACAAAGGCAAATCTAGATCTCTGGAGATGGACTTGTAACCTTGAGATTGTTGATATTTTTCCACAATTTTGGTTCTCAAGTCCTCAGACAGTTCTCTTGTCCTCTTTCTGTTGTCCATGCTTAGTGTGGCACACACAGACACACAATGCAAAGACTAAGTGAACTTCTCTCCTTTTTATCTGCTTTCAGGTGTGATTTTTATATTGCCCACACCGGTTACTTGCCGCAGGTGAGTTTACAGGAGCATCACATGCTTGAAACAATCTTATTTATCCACAATTTTGAACGGGTGCCAAGAATTTTGTCCAGTCCATTTTTGGAGTTTTGTGTGACATTATGTCCAATTTGCTTATTTTCCTCCCTTTTTTTGTTTTGTTCCAATACACACAAAGGAAATAAACATGTGTATAGCAAAACATGTCTTACTGCAATACTTTTCTGTGTGAAATACTTGATTTTCTGGAAAAATGACTGTAGTTCTTGCACATTCTTTATCAATATGTTGGTTCTTTTCATTTTGTCCTGATTCAGTTTGAGTTTCTCTTGCTATGCTCCGATTTATTTAATATTTAACTCCAAGTTATTCCCCATTAAACCTCTACAAGGAGCCAGTGTATTATGGAAAACTACTTTCTCATTGAAAGATAAAAATACCATTCACAGAATACATTTTTCGATTTGTTTTAAACAGTAAGCCTATTCGGCAGGCATAGGACTCCCCTTGCTGTTCAAAAAAAGCACTGCTACATGTATCATAATACAGATGGAGAACCGTCTTTCTGCACAAGAGAAACGGATCTCCAAACAGCTTCAGCACATCGGCTGACATGACCGAGGTGCTGAAAATTTTGCTGCACATCTGGATCCAAATGAATTTAATTTGCAATAAACAAATTTCCTTTGCAGTGCTCCAGAATATGCTCGGTTCAAAGTTACACATTGTTGGGCACCTGCAGGAGCCTTAGGACATTGCAAATCCTCAACCATGGTAATGAAGGAGTTAAACTAATAAATGTATGCTCTCTTACATGTATTGGAACTGTACCACAGTACTCATAGAAAGCGAATCTAATGGTTTACAGATTTATTTAAATCTCCAGTTGCTCATAATGAGAATGGAGTAATTATGCGTACACAGAGCAAAACTGAAATTAAATTAGATGGGAGACAAATCGTGGAAAGAACTGGTGCAGGATACACACAAAATATGCAGTGGCAAAACGAAAAAAAGGTGCGAGCAATTGCGGTTATATTTTGTATGGGGTGCGCTTGTTAAAAAAATTAGAGATGGGGTCTCGTTACATTTTTTTTTGGGGAAAATTACACGATTTTTAACAAACGCACCGCATACAAAAATCGTTAGTGCAGCATCATTGTTCACATTATAATTGAAATGGGAACAATATTGCTGCATTAACGAACCAAAAAAAAGAAAAAAAAAATGTTTATTTTTTTTTTATAATTTTTTTTAAATATATTTTTATTTTTAATTTTAATTTTAATTTTTTTTAAAAACTTTTTTCACAGTAGTGTTTAGTATCGTTGGAACGGCCATGCTCTGGCCGATCCAACCATACCAAACTTTAACCCCTAGCTGCCACGGATCGGGAGATAGGGAGTTCATTGGAACTCCCTATCTCCACAGTTGGTGGCAGTTAGGGGTTAACTCTAGGACTGGCGTCATCGTGCTATGCACAATGACGCCAGTCCTCAGGGGGAGTTCCCGGAGGCTTGGCCGACATCCAAGATGTCGGCCAGCTCCGGGAAAGGATCACGAACCGGCGCTTTTCAGCGCCGATTCGCGATCCAGCTCCCCAGGGGTTAATGCCAGGCACCATTTGGAAGGGCAGGCTGTGCCCTTCCAAATGGTGCCTGGGTTAACCCCCACAACGCCGCCGATCGGGAGGGAGAGAGGTCCGAAGGACCTCCCCCCCTCCCTTTCAGGCGCCTCCTCCGCACATGCAGGGGGGCGCCTGAATTAGGTGTCATTGCGCTGCCGCGATGACACCTAATTTCATCGGCTGCTGTTCCGGATGCTGGGCTGACATCGAGGATGTCAGCCCGCACCGGAGGGGCCAGCGATCGTCCGGAACCCGGCCGAACGCTGACCCCAAAGGGAGGACGCGCTCAGCGCGTCCTCCGCACAGCGGGAGCCATGTGGAGGATTCGCTGAGCGCGTCCTCCGCATGGAAGTGGTTAAATTAATTTGTCTGTAGCCTTATTATGGTATTATAATAAAATATATTTTTGAAGCCCTGTTTCTTTGGTTTACCAAAAACCCCACTATTGGCTGTTTTTTTTTATCGTAATCTCACGGTAGAGGCATGGCAAGATTATGAGGCGCCCGGGGGCAAGTCCTCCCCTAGCGCCTCGTCGTGTCTTAGATGAAATAATGTGTAGTAACAGATTGTGCCATCACTTTTAAATTTGCTCCAATGTCGGAAATGTAAAGTTGAATTAGTGTAGTGACATTGTTTGCGTTATAAGCGAATAATGCCACTGCCTTAGAACAGAGAGGAAAAAATATGTTTTGCAATTGGTTTTCTTTTTTTCTCTTTTGCATATTATATGGCCATGTTTGGTATCATCGGAAAGGCCAGACTCTATCCTTCCCAGTGACACTTCACTTGACCTTGTGGGGAGTACAGAATGGTAATGCAGGGGTCCAAAGGACCCCCTGCGCTCTTCGCAGTGGATTAAAGGGGTTATTCAGAGAGCCCCAAAATTTCAGTGCTGTCTTGTACAGCGCACTTCAGCGATTTCAGTTCGCCGACCCTGCTGTGAATTCAGTATTCACCGCAGGGTCCTCGAAGTCCACCGAACGCAGCCGAAGTCATCCGACAATCTGCCGAACGGGTAAAAAAATAAAAGAATGCTCAGAACTCTGCTATTTTAAAAAAGGTGTTTAACACAATAAAAATGCATGAGTAAATAAAATGCAATATTAAAAAAAATGTCCTATAGAAAATAATAAAACGGTCTGTTACAGAATAAAAAAAAACCATAAAAAAAAATAAAGTGGGAATCAAATATTTTGCCTAAGAAATCCAGAAAAATACCTAAAAAATAAATAAAGCTTTTGCTGCAAATGAAAAGAATAAATGGTTGAATCAAAACGCAAATATTTTTTTACATTGAAACCTATGGGATTCACCTGTTTAAACCTTTCGAACTGAACCACCGAAAATAAGAGCATTTCGGTGCAGTTCGGTGTTCTCGGAATAAATTAACCATTACTATTTCACTGCTGTCGAAGATCGCTGAATTGCAGCAATCTGCATCATATTTTGCTAGCAATTTGCCAATACGATCTGAAATACGATGAAATTAGTTCAACGCTCGGTGCAATTCGGTGGCAAGTTTGGCCCTTGTTTAATAAACCGTTACGATTTTGATGAAACAATGTATAATAACGCATTGCTCCATACCCTCCACTTGCTGCTGTTATGGGAAAGGAGAAGGTAGTGCAGCAATGAGGTAGTGCAGCAATATTATTCACTTTATTATTGAAAAGTGAACAATACTGACGCTTTTGGAAAAAAAAATGACCTCCCTCGTATATCTCGTATATTAGGATTTTCCAGCCTGTGGCCAGTTGGGGCAAGGTTTCTTTGTGACATCATCGCGGCCATGAGCGATGATGTCAGAGGTGGGGCCACTGACTTCCAGGAAGACGGACCAGCCCGGGATTCCCCCCAGACCTGCGGAGGACTCACCCAACATTGCGGGGAACCCATGATGTGTGGGAGACGTCCTCCTCATGCTGCGGTGGAATCCCCCACATGTCAGTCCTTCCCTGCTTGCGGCACCCCTTCCCTGCTTGTGGCACCCCCACAAAACAGGCACCCGGAGGCATGTGCTACCCCTGCCCCCTTGCTATGCCACTGTCTCACAGAATGTAGAACACATACTTTATACATTTAACCCCTTAATCACCAAGGGTCTTTAAAGTCAATGCATTTAGGATGTAACAGGTATGTCATTGGTCCTTAAAGGGTTAATTAAATTGCTCTCACCTTTTCAACAGCCAATTCTGACTTTAACCCTTCACTACCGGTAGAGATATCTCGGGCTTCAAAAGGCACCATCTGGTGCTCGATAGAGATATCTCGATCTACAGCCCTAAAGCAAATGAAAGTTTGCTGCAAAATAATTTTGTTTGCTTTTGGACTGCAAAAGATACCCCCAAAGTTTTAGCCCTGTGGCTAAAGAGCTGAAACTGTAAAATTGACTGATGAATGCCCTGACATTGGGCATCCAGCAGCCGAGGCGGGGGGGGGGGGGGGGTGAATGATAAAAAAAAAAAAGAGCTGCAGCTGTAACTTTATTTGGCAGTAGATGGCGCCATCTACTGGCCAAATAGGTTATCTACAGTAAGAAATGCAATGGGAATATACCCAGATATTTCTTACTGTATAATTAATTTTAAAAAAACACTGGTTTCTGACGCTATCTTTTTGAAAAATCACTCGTTAGTGGTGGTATAACAGTTTTATCATAATTATTATAATTTCAGGACCCCACAATAGGCTGGAACACTTTGTAACTCCTGCATTCATTTTACATCTAGTTGCAAATGTTTTTGCTTTGCTGGAAAGCATCCATAATAAAGAGACCAGTGAGTGTATACTATTAATTCCCAAGAGACTTCTTAAAAGCACAATCCTGACCTTCTCCTCCGCAAATGATAAATGTTAAAGAACTAAAATGAATTAACTTTCACTGCCAACATGTATGATCATTATTCAACAAATCTCGGAACCTTATTTTCACCGTGTCCTGTCTGTTCTTTCAGTAGTTATAACATTATTCTCATCATCTTCCGTACCGCTGTCAGACTAAAGTGCTGTTTACCACCCTATTACTTGGTTATTGATTGTTTTCAATGGCTCTGTAATCGAGAGACTAAACAACATCAAAACGAGAAAAATAACAGCACAGAGAAATGGAAAAAACAAAAGCAAGGACAAAGGGTATTATGTCCTATGGTCCATAAAAAAACTGATCAATTCAATAATTAAAACCACTTTCCAGCCATTAAACAGACACATGATCATTTTATTTGTGACAAAATATCCAGTGAATAAAAAACAAAACACAATTTAAAAATACTACTTTTTGTTAATGAATGGAGACACCTTTCAGGATATTTTCTTGACCAATTTAGTGGGAATGTTGAAAATAGCTTTTCTACATTTTAATTCTTAATAAGTGGGAAAATATATGCATGCATATACAAACATTCTTTCCACAGCAAACTCCATCACAGACTCACCTCCATTTCTTCCCCCTGCGGCCCTGAACCAAGCATTCAAGCAAACGCCATCACAGACTCCCCTCCATTTCTTCCCCCTGCGGCCCTGAACCAAGCATTCAAGCAAACTCCATCAAGACTCACCTCCATTTCATCCCTCTGCGGCACTGAACCAAGCATTCAAGGTATTCACCATTTCAACAAGGCGTCCGACATCATACCCCAGGCTGCCATAATCTTGCAAATGTATTTTTATGTCTGCATTTATTATTCCCTGACTAGTCTTTTAAAGTATTTTGAATCTCCCTCCATTTCAGATAGAAAAAATCTGTTTGTGTTTCCCTCCTCCTCCCCCACATGTTTGTTAATTGGTGCTATCTGTGCATGTCACAAACCTCATTCTTTCCACAGCAAACTCCATCACAGACTCACCTCCATTTCTTCCGTCTGCGGCCCAAACCTGCACATCCAGGGCTGGTCCCTAATTTCAGGCAGCCTTTCCAGCTGTCTCCACTTCTCTCACTAATTACCCTTACTAAACCGAAAAAATCTGGTCCATCTCATGCAATCCCTATGATATTCTACTGGCCACCAGTTTCACCTTCCCTCTGCTCCCATTTGTTTCAGTTACCCTAGTCCCTTAGAGTGTAAGCTCATGGGATGTCTGCCTGAGCTTTTGGTTTAAAGTGATGTATAACCTGGACAGTTATCCGACAACCAGGGTTTTATTTCCTCTTGTATCATGTAAGTCTGCTGTTTGTGCTTCCCCATTGTAAAGTGCTATGGAATTTGTTGGCGCTGTGTAAGTACATGTAACTGTAACTTTGTATTTCTGTAACAAATCAACGTTCTTGAACCCAGGACATACTTGAAAGTGAGAGAAATCTCACTGTATCCTTCCTGGTAAAATCCTTTATAAATAAATAAATAACTATGATGTAGCATTAGCTTTTTTGCAATTAGACATTTCTTAAATCAAGTGCTGCACCTCTATTAGATATTGCACAAAGAACCAGGATGCTGCATGACATCCCTAGAAACTATTTATTTGGCCTTATTTACATAATTTGTTAGCATTTGATGAGATTATATATATATATTATAAATCACGAGAATAGCAGTACATAGTGCTACCTTTTTTATTGGACTAACGTTACATTTAAAAGACAAGCTTTTGAGAGTGTACCTCTCTTCTTCAGGTCTGGAAACTTTACTGAGCAATATCATAGAATTGAACATTTAGACATTAAGGGGCACATGGGTGAGGGGTTAGATGTTGTAAATAGTGAGAGTCAAATTGTATGGTCAAAGCGGGAAAATATACACGGGAGATCTTAGGCCCATGAAACAACAGTGATAAGATCATGACAACTTGAAAGAAAGAAAAAAAAACACAAAACAGTAAAGGCAGAAAAAGACACACACAAAAAAAGAGCAAAACACCAGTATGAATTCTGAATGTTATGTGACGTTATGATAATGGATTAAAAAGCCAGAGTCCACATTTAGCCCTTCTTTTATGGTGTTAAAATATGTGAGAATTTTCATTTAGAATGTCTTACGTTTACGAGGGTTTTTAAAATTACCTCAGAATTAAAATCCTCAAAGGAAATTTTAACACTATAAAAGGGCTCAATGTGGACTCTGACTTTTTAACCCATTATACAAACATGAAGAGCAAAAAAAATTCTCAATTAGCTCAGATCATTGGGGTGAAATGGCTCAGTGATGAATGGGTTAGTATAGGCTTAAACATGTTTCCTCCATGGCTTTTAATGGTGTTCTGATTTTATGGTTTCAGCATGGGCTTAGGTGTAAATATGCTGATGAATGAACTCTCAGACGGATGGGAGGGGATGGCGGCCTTTGTTTCTTGGTCTCAGGGAAGAGATCATCTTGGGCCAGTCCTGTTCCCTTATGCATCTCCAGGAAACGTATTTGGTGAGTATTCACGACAGACCTCAAGTCATGCTGCTCTTTTTTCGCTGGGAACTGAACACAGCATGGTTATGAAACATGACAAGCTTTGCTGAAAATACTTCAATAAATCTACTACTAAAGTGGATAAAATCCCAAGAACCTCTTCTGAATGACACCAACTGAGAAATGGTGCAGAGACTCGTCTAAAACCGATTTAACCCTTTTGCACACTGAGAAGCAATAAGAATTTTGTTGCCAGAGAATTGGTTATAAAATGCAATAAATGCAAAAGTACTTTTTTCCTTTTCTCACAAGATTTTTGATTACGGTATATACAAGATAGAAAAACTATTTACAATCCAACCCCATGTAAAGCTCAGGGGAAAAAATTGAGGAGTTGTTTTTTTTTTTAAATTTTGTATCACGTCAAATGGATCACGAAGGTGTTTGAATTACTGATGACAGCACAGGACAAGGCAATTATTTTGTCAGGAATTAGAGAAACAAATCAATGAATGAAAACAATACAGAATGTACGCTGATCAAGATTTCTACATGTACCAAGCAACTGGGAGGATAATACACACCAGTGAGATTATTATGTGGGTTATGGGTACTCAGACCTGCAAAGTCACATAGATTTCCCTCATTGCATCCAATCATCCAACAGCTCAAGGTAGTCCTCCAGTTTTAAAGGAGGGCGAAAGGAAAATATTTAATGACACTCATGGAATGGAAATAGTTAAAAATTAAAGTTTTTAAAACCTATACATGAGCGCTATTGCAGCACCCAGGTATGAACAGCTCTGTCATCCTGGCACATGCCAACATAGAATGGTGTAGATTGCAGTAAAGACAAATTTCATCATGGCCATGCCCACCACTGGTCGTGCCTCCCATCACCCCGATCTCAGGACCTACACACACTAAGGATATATTGCTGGTCAGAAAGAAAGATGGAGTGATTCAGCTCCACTGTGTAGCTGTATTACCTGTGACTGAATTGTGTGTTTTGTTATTGTAATTGACAATGACAAAGTGTGACAGCGGTGTGTGTGGACTTTCTGTGACAGCATCAGATAGGAGAATGATTATTTGACATGTGCAATTCAGTTCAGTCCGATTTGATATTTGGCCAAAATACAGCCCATTTGGATTGATCTGATTCCAAATTTCCAATATCCAAACCGCACCTCAAAAGGTTATCCAAATTGATCTATTCGGGGCTGGCTGCTTATAATCAAATCTATTGCGCTTAATTTGGGATATTAAAAGAAATGGTAAGCCTAAACCAGATCGGAAAACAAGGGAAAAAAATTGGTAAATGAGTAATAGTAGGTAGAGGGAAGAAACTCCCCACTCCATACTATTAATTACTAATTGAATTCTTGGGTTTAATCCCAATCGGTTTGGGGTTTTCTCCAGCTGCCTCCTACCTCTTTGAGGTTAGGAGTTTTACGTGAAAAAATTGGTAACCCGAACCCTAGAAAAAGAGAAGAAGAAAAAAAAAAGGAAGAAACTAACCATAACATGGAACGTGCTTCCATTGCACTTTAAGTCATTCGTCGAGTGTGATTTTTTTACTCTGTGTGACAGAAGTGGTTTTATATATCTTAATACATTACAATTCTGAATATAGGAAACAGGCGATTAAAAATCAGATGCTTTCTATGTTTCGAATCAAGCAATATCAAAGTATCAAACACTTCTGATATTCTGAATTGGCTGATTCCAGTTATTTCAGAACATGAAACATTGTGAACTAAAATTCTTGTCTCTGCACATGTCTAATAATTATAGTGTCGTGTGTGAGAGAGAAGGATTGGTTGTGACTTTGATGTTAGCGCCCATTAATTTTTGTGGCCAGTCGACACCTTGGGCAATTACATTTTGAAGCCTAGCAAAGCTTCGATTTTAAACCATGAATGCTTATGCAAAACAGAAAGTATTCCTCCCAGACATAGGGGAAGCCTATGGCAGGTCTACTGGACAAACACCGGGAGTTTGAATGGAAATATAGGAAATTTGATAAGAGTTACAAAAGCAAGCAGAACCCAGGACAGCACACTGAGCCTACTATCATGTGATCACTCAATAAGCGAAGTCTAGTCATGGTTGTAACATGTAAATGCAGTCTGCTCCCCCAAAACCCAGTGAAACACAGGAGATCCTTGCAGATTGAAAACCACACAGAGACTGGCTTTATTTTTACTGTACAATTGGAAAAAACACACACAGGGGAATGTACAGAAACAATGGAAAAAATGCCCAGCATTGGAACAATGGCTTAGGGAGTAGCACAGGCAGTAGGGATCTGGTTACAGCTGTTTCCAGGGGGAGGGTGATGCAAGCATGGCCAGACAAAGGAATCCAAATTCACAAAGGAAAAGAATAACATGGCATTTACAGTTATACCACAGGAGACTCAACAATAAATACATAAGGGAATATTAATCTAACACAGACATCAGGGAATAGGGCACAGAAAACACAAACACCCTGCATCTAGAATTGTAGATACAGGGTGACTTTAACAAAGGAAAGGGCAGGAAAAGAATATGAAACATCAGGCCAGCACCTCTCAAATACATTTCTAGGCCCATGCACGTCACAAAGGTGTACTGAACTCAGTATGGGAGGCAATGGGACAGACCTTAAACCTTCCCAAACATGTATTCGCATGACTAGCATGTGGAAAGTATCCCAGGGTTTTGGTACCTATCACCTGTTGGTTGGGTGTTTGTGATCATCTATGAAACTTTTGGCATTTGTGTGCAAGAAATAAAAGCAATTTCCCTTTCCCTATATTACTTTGGGAACAGATAATAGAAACAGATGCCTTGTGAAAACTGAGCAGCAGATTGAGGTTTTCAACAGATACTGAGCAATCTCAATCTGCAACATGTTAAGGTCGCTAACCATCACTGCCCTTATATTATCCTCTAAGATTATGTAGGCATACGCGATTCGTATGTCAGCCGACTTTATCGCGAGTCAGACACATCCAAATAACCAAAACACAATAGGAAAGAATTGCAACTAGCTCGAATTAAAAAATGGTGACGAAAACAGCGAATCGATTCGGATTCATTTGTTTCGTTCCATTGGCATGATGTGATAGTTTTGGGCCTTTTTTTAAACATTGTACCATCCAAAAATCAACGTCGCGACATACGGAATGATCCAAATCAATTCGGATCCACTAGTTTTTATTCAACTGAGCGCAGCGTTTTCAGATTTTTCCTTTTGCAATCAACATTTTCCTTGTTATTAAAATAGCACTATTTGACAAAGAGAGATATTCAAATAAATATAGTGATATTGATTCACTTTCCGATATACCGAATAAACTCATTAAAACTATAGAATATCCAATCCTACGATATAGAAAATTAAAAACTTGACGATTAATCGACTTCTCAAAACTGCAAATTAAACTGCAGTAAAAACGATGAAATTAAATTAACTTAAGGAATAAAAACATAACAATTTTTTTTTGCCGTGCATATCTAATAGCATCCATTTTCATATACTGTTAATTCTGTTAATATTATAAAACTTTGATAATTAGGATTAAGCTCTTTGGAAGGTTAAAACTTGCCATGTCAACCACCCAGCATGGCAGAAGTCTTTGCCACTCTTTCCTTTTCTATATATGCATTGAGATTGATTTATGTCTCCTGGTTTGACTTCATTGGAGTAAGGCCAGTAAGTACATTTGTATTCTAGTGCACATCTTTCTATATAGCGGGAAATCAGCTTTGAACCTTGATGGCAATACGCCAATTCACCGAATATCCTCTGTATGCCTGATGCTGTTCTGGAATAACCTGCTGTGACTCGGACTCATTAGAACGATCCCAGCCACTTCTACATTAGCTCCTGAGAGCTTACACCGCCAATGAAACTTCCAGGTCACAAGCTCTCGGCTGACAGACCAGCTTATCTCCTCCTCTCACTGGGGTGCATTTGTTTTATCAGTTTAACAGTCGGTATGTCTCCTCATTACAGTTTGTTGCCTTTGATTAACAATATCTTTTAGAGGAAAAAATAAAAAGACGAGCAATCACGAAGAAGTGTTCAAGTACTTGTTGTAAACATTGTAGCAAGCAGCAAGGATTCTGTCCATCTCGTGATTGATGTTCTACTGGAAATTAGCATATCAATGCACTAAGGTGCTCTAGAACGGGAGGGCAGTTCTTGGTCGCTTAACTATCCAACCAATGACATCATGATGTAGGAAACGACAAAGACATTTATGCGAGTTACGACGTAAATAATTCGTAGAAATTAGAGAAAAAGTTTATGACGCCGAAGGACATCTAACTGTCCCAGGGAGAATCTCTCACTTCAAGACAGATTCAGCAAAAATCTCTCCTCTGGAGGGTCTCCCCTCTCTGGAGAGAGTATTGGGGTCTGTTCGTACGAAGCTGCAGTGTTATTAGATTTCTCATGATTTTCTTTTAATGTCTACATGTATATTTGTAACATTTAGGTGGTTAATCAATGAACACAAGCACTTCCCATAGCCTAAAATACTAATAAAAAAACGGTAAATGTCGGCATCAAGGGCGAACAAGCGAGTCAGTATACCTGGATTATGGATACTTTTAGACTTTAAGGGTTATTCAACATGGTACCAAATTGCACTGAATGGTGAATTTCACCATACGGTGCAATTTCGTGGCAGTTCGGCTATTCTGAGAGCTGTCAATTCACCAAATACTGGCAAATTGGCAGCGAAATATGGTGCAGTTTGCCACAATGAAATTGTCCCATAGAGAAGTAATGGTTAATCTATTCCATGAACGCCGAACTGCACTGAAATGCCCAGATTTTCAGTGGTTCGGTTCAATAGGCTTAAACAAGTGAATCCCATAGGATTCAATGTAAAAAAAGAAATAATTACGTTTTTTTATTCAACCGTTTATTCTTTTCATTTGCAGCAAAAAGCATTTTATTTAGTTTTTTGAATTTTTCTGAATTAATCAAAATTTTTGATTCCCATTTTTTTAATGGCATTTCCTATTCTGTAACAGTTTTATTATTTTTTTATAGGGCATTTTTTATTATTTCCATGCATTTTGATTGTTTAAAAAAAATAGCAGGTCCCCCTCCCCACAGTTCAGGCTGCTGATCAGATTTTTCAGCAGCGTGCAGTGGCTCGTCGGGGACTCCTTGTTCGGCGTACTTTGGGGACCCTGCAGTGAATAGTTAATTTATAGCAGGGTTGGCAAATTGAAATCGCCGAAGCGCACCGAAGTGAACTGAACGAAAGAGCAGCGAAATGTCGGTGCTCTCCGTATAACCCCTTTTGTTTTCCAAATCCTTTTACATAATGAAGTATTCAAACTTGATGTGTACATTCTATGCAATCTAGACCTGTTAACATTTCTAGGTCAAGGATTAAGTGACGTGACAGCCGATGGGGTGCAGGCTTGATGCATTTTGCATCATCATCGCCATGGCTGTACACCCGAAAGGAAAGTGTCGCGTGGTCACTTCTGTGGCAGGGTGTGCAGTCGCACTGTTGGGCAGACGATCAGGGCTGCACATAGCCAAGTGCGACTTGCTACTATGAGATCTGAAAGCCTGGATTTAACCATTTAAGCACTGTACTTATAGGGTGCTGGTCTCCACAAGCAACACCGTATCTACCCATCCGATTCTTATCTGGTTGGCACAGCTATCTATATCCAGAGAGCAGAAAGATAGGTAACCCCAAAGGATTAACAGACAGATGGCAAGAATATACTTAGTAAGACAGCGGGGTTCTTAGCACCAGGAGAGGTAGTCAGCCACATGCCAAGGTCGGCACACAGAAAGGTTCTCAGACAAGCCAGGTTCGGTACACAGAGCGTTAAGTCAGTAATAGCCGAGGTCATACACAAGTGGATAAACGATTTATGCAAGGAGAGCACTGAGGGATGTGGAAACCCCGTCAGGGCACTGGAGTACGTGAGATGCTGGCCTTTAAACCCGGCGGGCGCCATGTCATCAGAACCGCCGTGGTTCTGCTCTTCACTCAGCACCCAGCCAGCAAGCAGCAAGGAAGATGCTGCCGGGCGCCGGCCAACGGTGGTGATGGATTTCACACAGGCACTTTTGGTGCATTTTTTCCCCCTCAAGGCCTCTTGAAAGCCGGGCGACAGCCTAGGGCTACTGGGTGATCGGGATGTGTGAGAAAATCAGGTGTCACAAAGCTGGACTGTGTGAGTTGGCAAGTCTGGAAGGAATAAGTGCATTTAATAAATGAGTAGCGGGTTAACAAGAAATTATAGAAAGATAAATGAGTTTAATGCGTGCAAGGAAATTCTGAAAGCGTTGATCTATATAGGTAGCTATAATCACAAATCACACACTAATTACACCTCAATTCTGAGATGTTTTATAAGATTTTTTTCATTTTGAACCAGACATTCCAAAGAACGCCTAAAAACACAATCCACCCCATGACACGTTCCAGCATTTAATCACTGACCTGACTCGCCAAGAAAAGAAAAAACACACACACCACAATGAGCAATAAAAGCAGCGCATGTACACACCTGAAGAAAAGGAGACGAGAAGCTACAGATTGAAGCCAACACCATTAAGACGAGGAGAAAACACATCAATCTTTTAAATGACCCAAAATGTCTCCAGCCTTTCCCATGGGACCATGGCAGAAATTACTGAAGGTTAATGAATGAAAAGAAATGGAAACAGAATTAGTAGATAATAAATCAAACAAACACTGGATGTGTTTAGAAAAAAGATCTTTTGCCAATTTGCCGGTTTAACATTAACGAAAATGAGCTGAATGTATCGGTAATTCGATTTCTAAGAATGTTTACACAATGTTGCTCTTTATAGGAATTTTGAATTGTGCTGTATTTAAAGAACATTTTAAGAATTCCTAGTCTGATATTGTCCTTAAAAATAGAATACTTATGTACACTCCCAACAAATTAACCAATCAAAAAGCAGGACGCCATTCACGAAATGCTGATTTGCCTCCAACATATGCCCTCCACAGTGAGGTGTGTGTCTCTGCGTCATTTTTAATTTTCTTTTTATTACAATTTTTTTTGTACTGCCTGCGGCATCCAATGGCTGGCTGTCATGGTAAAGTATTGACATGAGAGTTGTCTAGCAAGAGGGAAGAAAAAGAAAGAGCGATGGGAGATGGACAAGAGAGAAGAAAAGCCTGATGGGGATATTAAAAAAATGAGAAAGTACTGCAGATAGAAAGAAAGGAGACTTGAAAGAGGCTGGATGAAACTCAACAATGGAGAAAGACAATTATTGCATGGCAGAAAGGGATGACGGAGACCAACCCAAGTAAAAAGTAGGGAAGAGCCCAAACCATACCTCAAACCCCTGCCCCTGCTGTGCACCATATCCCCCTGTCAGACCTTTTCAGATATGAAATTTCTATAATGCATTATATTTCACAGGACTGTTTAAATTTGGGGCCAGCAATTGCTTCACACAAACAACTTGTCTGCGTGTTTAAAATGAAACAAGAATATGCATTTTAAAACAATGTAACAAGCTAGACTCGTTATCTATCAGCAAACAAGGGAGGAACATCCATTGTTCTTAATTAATTCTGGTTGTAAGAAAAATAACCAGATGTAGATCACATAGCTTAACTTTTTGTATGTATTCCAGGACATTGTGTTTATCTGATCTGATCAAAGCTATGAAGCCATATAACCCTAGAACAATGGGCTGCCCAACCTGTAGAAGGAAAGAAAAAAAACAGAGAAGCTTAAATGGCTTGGATAAACCAGCTTGTAATGCTATGCTATTCGGCGATACGATCTAACACCATATGGTGTTTGAATATTTAATTTATGTGGTCAGTTATAATAGATAATCTTAGTGTTTTATAAAAGACAGAGGCCATACCACATTTAATTGATTATTACATAACAAATGTCTTGTGTACTAACACTTATAAAACAGATTAAGTCTGTTGATATGAATGAATGAATTAATGTATGTCTGCAGAGTCCTCCCATACACACATACCTGTGGATCTAAGTAAAGCACACAGGCAATGGCGAAGTATGCCGGCGATTCAACGATAGAAATTATATTGATATTAATAAAATCTATGGAGTCCCGGGATATAGGAATAAAATGACCCCAAACCAGTAAAAGATTGGCCAAATACATAAATTAATTCCTAGGAAGGTTGATGGTTGATCTGAGAGCGCCATCTGCTGGCCAGGTAATATAACACCTGGACAGACCCCTGGAGTTAATGAATATATATATCCTCCAATCAAATGAGGCCACATAGTGTTGGGCTAGATCTAAAACTGGGCGGAAGACCACTATATAGGGGGGACACTCCAGAGAGAAGGCATCAGATGACACTGGGAAAAGAACGCTTGGAGAGGAGAAAGGGCAAATACCATCAGCCACTCCAACAAGACGTGACCACACCCTATCTTCACTACCAGATGGTAAAGTATACCTGAATAATTTGATATCTACTTCCTAATTGCATGGTCCTTACTTTAGATGTCCATCACAAATTAAAGGAATATAAATAAATTATTTTGCTGTTGAAGCCTAAACAGTAGAATAGTAATCAGCCTTTCCACTCCCCTGCAGAGGAGTGCTAAGGAAGAGACTATCATAGGCTACATACTTGAGCCATAATTTAGTGAAATTATTTATATTCCAAGAATACTGGTTGTGGACATCTAAAGATCAATTGTATACCCATAGTGAGATACGCTGGAACCGTGAAATAGTTTTTATATGTCAAGTGCCGTCAGTCCCATTAGTAAAACTAAGCATAACTCCTTCCATATCCATCTTGCAGCCCTTTCAATTGAATGCAGGTAAGTCAATAAGAAGCTTTGGGTTAACGTGTATTGAATGAAGTGCTGTGATTGATCTGTGGAAGAGATAGTCTACCTATCGAGTGTGTTGTGTATCTCCCTGAAGGAAGTTGCATTTAGTGAATAGGCCCCCAGGATAATAAATTGTGCTGCAGGTGATGCCCAGTGACTGAGTTTTTATTTTAGCCAGGTGGAGGATTGGTTTATAATGGGAAAGGTCTAAGTGAATAGAATAGAGCTTGGTGTTTAAGAACTGAGGCGTGTATATCTGTGGTGCGGTCTGTAAACCTAAAATATTTGTCCATTAGATTATTGCGTGTTGCAGTATCGCTACTAATCACGATCTATAATCACTTGTGAAATTGTATCTTGCTAATCCGTTGATAACATATGATTGTATGAAACTTGACGTGTGAATAAATTTTGGTTTGAATTGTGTTACCGTTACGCAGTCTCAAATCATCTTTATTGATTTTATTGTGTTTAAAAATATCTAGATAGCATCAAAAGAACTCAGGATAACGCGCCATATATTTGTTAAGACGTATATTCATCTTATTTTCTTAAGGGTAAAATACCAATTTATACCACTGGTATTGGAGGCACTGTCAATAATATATATATATCTATATATATCTACAATAAGAAAAATATACGTCATAATTAATATATCCCTGACCTATTAAAGAAGTCAATAATCTCTACACCCCACACGGTCAGATTTATGACAAAAGATACAGTAGGCATATGGGGGATCTCCCTAATTTGTTTCAATTCCTCGGGGGGCGGGGGGGAAGAGGCTCGTGGTGTCTGGGTCTTCAAGGATTTGAGATGTAAAAGTAAAAACAAAACACTACCCTGTGAAGTATTTTACAGACATGAAATTGCATTCACGACCAAAGGTAACAAATGCAACAGTTCTGATCGTCATTGAATGGTGCCAACATTAATATGTTATTAGCAAAACTCCATGTAAAATGTTTGCATCTGTTCTTCTGTTTATAAAAGGTTTAGGATTTGAATATATCAAGAGAGGCCATTCACCATCTGGCAAGTTTTTGGAAAATTAAAGTTTCCAAAAACTTGCCGTTTCCGCTTTTTGCAAGATCAAGCAAAGTCGCTATCCTTTAATCCTGCCAAGAGGACAAGCGAGATCTCACCCATTATAATTATTGGAGCTTGTGGATGCAGACTTTGGTACGCCGAAGGGAACCCCTACCCATCATAAAACAGTGTATTTTGTCCAAAATAAAAACGTTGCACAATAAACCCCAATAGTTACCAAATACCTTTGTCAACACACAAAATTGTGAACTAGCCGAACAATATGGGGTTTCTGAGATATTGTGCATTGCAGGTCACTGGTTTTAATGTAACATTGCAGCTCTTACTGTATTGGCGCAACATACAAAAAAAACTCGCAAAGTCTATACTGAACACCTTCAATCATGCAAAGGTTACCCCATGGCTAAAGAAATCCTCTCTCGACCCCAACTCTCCTAACTATCGTCCTGTATCCCGGCTTCAGTTTACTCCTAAACTCTAGGAAAAGCTAGTATTTAACTGCCCCTCTCCCTCTTCCTGTCCACCAATTCCCTACTTGACCCCCTGCAATCAGACTTTCATACCATACACTAATGGAAACTGCCCCCAAAGTCACCATTGACCTCTTAACCACTACCAAAAAAAACTTGCCCACTTTTTTATTCTCATTCTGCTTGACCTCTCAGCTGCTTTTGACACGGTCAACCACCCCCTCTTTCTACAGACTCTCAGTCTCTGTGACACTGCTTTCTCTTGGATTGACCCTTATCTGTCTAACAGGTCCTTCTCTGTGTCATTTGCTCTTAATTCCTCCTCTTCAATACCTCTATTAGTTGGTGTACCCCAAGAATCTGTTCTAGGTCCTCTGCTCTTCTCTATCTACACCTCCTCCCTGGGCAAAATCATTAACAGCTTTGGCTTTAATTACCACCTCTATGGTGATGACACTCAGATCTACCTCTCTACCCCTGATCTCTCTCCTCCTGTCCTTTCCAAAGTCAGTGACTGTTTATCTGGCATCTCCTCCTGGATGGCCTCTCACCACCTAAAGATTAACATGTCCAAGACTGAGCTCCTACTAACCCCTCCCTCTAATGCCTCTCCACCTCCTGACTTTTCTATCATGGTCAATGGCATCACTATCTCCCCATCAAGCCGACTTCGCTATCTTGCAGTTACACTTGACTCTGCTCTTTCCTTCATCCCCCAAATTCAGTCTCTCTCTTCCTCCTGCTGCTACCAATTATGTAACATTTCCTAAATTCGGCCATTTCTAACCACTGACACTACCAAGCAACTCATTCACACCCCTGTATTCTCTCGACTTGACTGCTGCAATAATCTTATAGATGGACTCCCTCTCTCCCGCCTCTGCCCCCTACATTCCATCCTAAATGCCTCTGCCAGGCTTATTCACCTCACCCGCCACACCTTCTCTGCGAGTCCCTTCACTGGTTCCCCATCCACTGCTCCCTGCATCCCCCTTCCCATTCTAGACTGCAGGATTTCTCATGTGCAGCCCCCATTCTCTTGCTGTCCAACTTTCCTCTAATTTCTCTTGCTTCAAACACTCCCGTAAGAATTTCCTATTTACGGAAGCCTACCACCCGACTCACTAATACACTTAATTTCCCCAATCCATCACTCTCACCTTGCAGTCCACCACTCTCACCTTGCAGTCCATCACTCTCACCTTGCAGTCCACCACTCTCACCTTGCAGTCCATCACTTTCATCTTGCCGTCCTCTCCTGTTTCTCACCCTCCAACCCTCTTGACTGTAAGTTCCCATTGGAAGAGGGCCCTCGTTTCCTTCTGTGTTGGTTTGGCACATGTTGTTCGGGCTTGATGCATTGTGCCACTGTCTATATTGTACCCATTGTTCAACACTGCGGAATATGTTGGCGCTATATAAAAGAATAATAATACTGCAAGAGCCACACTTTTACATTAAAACAACTAACCTTCTATGTCTGTACCATATTGTTAAGCCTAAAAGGAAGGAGGCTCTGGATCTGGTGAGTAGATTAAATTAAAAGCTACCAATTGAATCCAGTTCTACACTATAAAGATCTGTTTCTGTGCTCTTCCCGATTGCTGAACGTGTATGCATTCGAACAAGAGCCGCTTTCTTGGCTCTAAACCATGTGAGTTGTTTCAACCGTAAGATGAATTTTGGAAGCAAAATGACTTATTGCACTATATTTTTCTATCAGGGTTATCCAAAGAGATTCGAAAAGTCACCGCACGTTCGGTGACTTTTCGTTCTCTTCAATTCGGTTCCTTTTGCCGATTGCATTTCGGTGACCCTGCGGTGTATTCAGCAAACAGCACAGGGTCCCCGAATTGCAGGGAAAAGCTGCCGCAAACCTGATGAAAACTAACCGAATGCACGCTGAAAACAAGCAAAAACATCTGGATTAACCTTCGAAAAACCCGAACAGGAGCCGAACAGGAGCCGAATCACACAGAGCCGAATCAGCTGTGACGTAGAGGAGGCAGTGAATAAATTAGCAAAACCATTTGTATGAATCTGGGAAAATGAAACGCTGTTTGCAAAGAAACTACTGAGCGAAAATGTCTGAAATTTACACAGGAGGTCCAGGGAATGATAATAAAGAGGGCTGTCACAAAAAAATAAGTAAACTGAATTTTTTTTTTAACCCTTTCGCTGCTGAGGCTTTTCCCGCCCCTGTGCTGAGGTCATTTTTTACCTGTTTTGCGCATCATGTTTAAACGTGTTTTTAAGGCTTATTTTAGTATATGACACCGACATATTATATATCGTTCTTTCGTCAGACTCGGTAGATTCATAATATGTCATTATTATATGTATACGTTATGTCATGTCTGTATATTATTAACAAAAAATGCAATAAAATATGTATTTTCAATAATTTACAATGTGTAAAGTGTTTTTTTTCCACATTTTAACATGCGAGCAATTGCGTTATATTTTGTATGGGGTGCGCTTGTTAAAAAAATTAGAGATGGGGTCTCGTTACATTTTTTTTTGGGGAAAATGACACTATTTTTAACAAACGCACCGCATACAAAAATCGTTAGTGCCAGCATCATTGTTCACATTATAATTGAAATGGGAACAATATTGCTACACTAACAAACCAAAAAAAATAAAAAAAAAGTGTTTATTATTTTTTTTTTTAATTTTTTTTTTTTTTTTTTACAAAATTTTTAACTTTCATGTTTGATATCGTTGGAACGGCCATGCTCTGGCCGATCCAACCATATCAAAATTTAACCCCTAACTGCCACGGATCGGGAGATAGGGAGTTCATTGGAACTCCCTATCTCCACACTTGTGGCAGTTAGGGGTTAATGCTAGGACTGGCGTCATCGTGCTACGCACGATGACGCCAGTCCTCTGGGGGAGTTCCCGGAAGCTTGGCCGACATCCAAGATGTCGGCCAGCTCCGGAAGGGATCGCGAACCGGCGCATTTCAGCGCCGATTCGCGATCCAGCTCCCCAGGGGTTAATGCCAGGCATCATTTGGAAGGGCAGGCTGTGCCCTTCCAAATGATGCCTGGGTTAAGCCCCTGTGCACCGCCGATCGGGAGGGAGAGAGGTCCGAAGGACCTCCCCCCCTCCCTTTCAGGCGCCTCCTCCGCACATGCGGGGGGGCGCCTGAATTAGGTGTCATCGCGCCCCCGCGATGACACCTAATAATGGCGGCTGCTGGTCCGGATGCCGGGCTGACATCCAGGATGTCAGCCCGCACCGGAAGGGCCAGCGATCGGCCGGAACCCGGCCGAACGCTGACCCCGATGCGAGGACGCGCTCAGCGCGTCCTCCGCATACCAGCGGGAATGCTGAGGACGCGCTGAGCGCGTCCTTAGCATTCAAGTGGTTAAAAAAAAAATCGGACTTTAAAAAAAAAAAAAAATTCTGAAAAATGCTTAAAGTATCCTAAAAAATCTATAAATAAAGAGACTTTTTGCTGCAGAATTTTATAATGAACGGTTTATTAGATATTGAATTAAAACGGGAATATTTTTAACATTGAAGCCTATGGGATTCTCCTGAATTAACTTGCCGAATTAAACCACCGAATGGCAGGGCATTAGGGGAACCTTTCACTGCTGGTTTGTGTTCTCTGAATAGACGAAGCAGTGCTTTTTCATGGGGATTTCACTGCCCTCGAACAGGCACCGAACAGGCACCGTATGTTCTGGGAATTCGCCAGGATTTGGCGTATTACCTGCTCTCTGGATAGCCGAATGGCCAGGAAAGGTAACCGAACGCTGATTTTCAGCGTTCGGTTACCTTTCACAAGCAATTCGGATCTCTTTGAATAACCCTGTATGTGTTTTTCTTTTGAGAAGGTTTTACCCTTGGGACTGACACTGAATGACTGTATACTGCTCAAATAGCTTTTCTGTACGTATGATTTTTCACTTGGTCACTGAGCACCATTGCTGGAGACGTGGAACTGCACTGTTTAATATGTGTTTATGTGGTCACATGTTACACACAATGAGAAAAAGGGTTTTTGTAGGTTTATATAAGAGTGTGTGCGCCCCTAATGTGTGTTTATTTTTCTTGAAGTACTGTAATATCCGCATTGTTGTGTTAATACATGTAGCCAAGAATGGCCATACTGCAAGATCCACACGTAAACGTCTGTACAGTAAGACATGCCGTTACATTAAACTCGTGCGGCTCATCCCTGCACACGTATTTAGACTCTGACTTGATTTATTGCTTGCTGCATTCATGTGGCGTGTATTAATGGGGGATGCCCAGTTTCACAGCTTTTTCTTTCCCTTGAAATCGTGCAGGCAGCCGTGGTGCAGATTACCTAGCTAGAATCTCGTGTAGAGTTCTGGAATCTAGAGATAAATACACATATCTGTAAAAAAGCATGCAATCACCCGAAATAGCATTTTTGATTTGCCTGCTTGCAAAACAGTTGACCCCCGTTGCAGGTAAAGCAACCTGTAGTGAATCCCACCCATAGATAGAGGACAGAAACATTTACGTTGGAATTGATAAACATAATATCAATTGCAGTTTATAAACAAACAAACGCCAGCTTCCTTTGAATAATTAAAGGTCCCCCCTTCTAGTGAAATCACAGGGTGACATGGAGAAGTTTCCTTCACCTGACCGAGCATAATCAGGAGACGGGATTTTGGCAACCCAGCTGCCAGTCACTAGTGACATCAGCACGCAGACAGTGTTCTGACATCATCTGTCTCTGAGACCACTCACTGTAGCGGCCACCTATGGATCGGATCTGTGACGCACACAGCTCAGATCCATTGCTCTGCACAAGCACTGTGGAACTTGCATATGTAAAGTGCGCAAGTCCCATAGAGGTGTGTAATTTGCGTTTCCTGTGCTACGCAAGTAGCGTGAGAGAGTAAATTGCGCAGAAAAGCAAAACTTCAGGGAATTCCAGGTTTGGGAGTCCATGAGCCAAAGAGGAGGAGCTGCGTGCAACAAATGAGAAAAGGGAGTAAAATAGCCCCAAAAGGAAAATTATATATATTTATTTATTTATCAATCCATCAGTTATCCCAGCACTCACCTATCCTCACAATTTGTCTATGATGATGAAAGCCACTATGCTTAGCCCAAGGGAAAAGTATGTATTCAGCATCAGAGAAGGCTTCACACGTGTATTAAAATAAAATTAATGTTTATTTCAAATCATTCACAGGGTTATTCAAAGAGAATTGAAAAGTCACCGCACATTCGGTGACTTTTCGTTCTCTTCAATTCGGTGTGATTCAGCGACCCCATTGCGGCGACCCTGCGGTGTATTCAGCAAGCACCACAGGGCCGCCGTAATGCAGGGAAAAGTCGCCGCAAAACCGACGAACACTCACCGCAAAACTCAGGCGAATGCACACCGAAACCAGCAAAAACATCTGAATTAATCCCGCCGAACACGCCGGAGAAACCCGAGCAGGAGCTGATCACAAGCAGAGCAGCTGCCGGAAAAACCCGACACCGCAGACGAATGGAGTAAAAAAAAACAGTACGCTTGAATGTTTGAAAAGTGAAACGCTGTTTGCAAAGAAACTACAGAACGAAAATGTCTGGAATTTACATATAAAATCCAATGAATGATAATAAAAAGGGCTGTTACAGAAAAAAAGAAAAGATAAAAAAAAATGCAAACACAAAATTTGCAAGAAAATCCCGAAAAATGCCTAAAAGATCCGAGAAAAATCTATAAATAAAAGAGACTCTTTACTGCAGAATATTATAATAAATGGCTTATTAGATATTGAATTAAAACGGGAATATTTTTAACATTGAAGCCTATGGGATTCTCCTGAATAAAGCTGCCGAATGAAACCACTGAACAGCAGGGCATTTCAGCAACTTTTCTCAGCTGTTTTGTGTTCTCTGAATAGATGAAGCGTTGCTTCTCTATGGGGATTTCACTGCCCTCGAACAGGCACCGAACAGGCACCGTATGAGCAGGCAATTCGCCAACATTTGGCAAACTGTCTGCTCTCTGAATAGCCGAATGGCCAGGAAAGGTAACCGTACGCTGAATTTCACTGTTCGGTTACCTTTCGCCAGCAATTCGGATCTCTTTGAATAACCCTGTAAAATATTGACCAACGTTTCGGCCCTCACAGGAGCCATTCGGTGCTCCTGTGAGGGTCGAAACGTCAGTCAATTTTTTAATGATTTGAAATAAACGTTTATTTTATTTTAATATACGTGTGCAGCCTTCTCTGATGCTGAATATATATATATAAAAAATAATAATAATTGGACTGGGGCTGTCAGCTTCCAAAAATAGGGGGAAAAAAATTATATTTTGCCCCTTTAAAGCAAGACAATGTCATCTTACATTTCCGACCCGTTAAACTATGAAAAGAAAGCCCAACCACATGAAAGGCTTACTATAAACAACCACAAAAACCAAGGGGAAAAAAATAAGATGTGTTTGTGATTATTTTTTCTTTTAGAGCAGAAACGTGGAAAATGTTACGGTGCAATCTAAAAATGTGACGATTTCCCAGGGATTTTCACACGCCGTGTCTGTAAGTGCCAAAAAACAAAGTGTCATTTTTAGATAAATAAACAACAATCGCGATTGTGCGCCTCACCGAGTGATATTTGGGTCCTGCTAATGAGCCGCTTGTGCTATACGCGCGTTTGTTTAACTTGCATCCTAACTGGAGACGTAAGCCAGGGTTGCGCGCTTCAATTAAGTATTCCGATCGACGGGAAGGAAAGTCATTATATAATTAAGCCATTTATTGGTAAACAATAGCTCTGAAGAGAATAGCAGGTAAAATGAGGGTCATTACACAAATAAGGTGCTGCTTATCAATTGTCACAACAACCCAGATACAATTTAGATGGCTGCGATGTGTAAATTGTATAATCAATGGGGAAAATAGGACTCTTGCCCAGCATTATGGTGGCAGCGCTGCGGTCGGTTTTATAGATCCGCTAAAGCACAGTTCATAGAATTAAAGGATAGATTGATCTGACGTCTGCTGAGATCAGCTGCTTGCGCTGCATTTTGGCTTAGGCCAGCAATACAGTTGAGAAAGTTATCAGTAGCAGATGGTAACATTCCAGGGATTATTCACTGGTGGAGATTTCTAACAGGGTTATTCAAAGAGAATCGAAAAGTCACCGCACGTTCTCTTTAATTCGGTGCAATTTGGCGATCCCATTTCGGCGACCCTGCGGTGTATTCAGCAAGCACCATAGGGCTGTCGAAGTGCAGGGAAAAGCCGCTGCAAACCTGCCGAACACGCACCGCAAAACCCGGTGAATGCACGCCGAAAACCACAAAAACATCTGGATTAACCCTGCCGAACACGACGGAGAAACCCGAGCAGGAGCCGATCACAGCCGCCGGAAAAACCCGAGACGAATGGAGTGAAAAAAAAACAGTTTGCTTGAATGTTTGAAAAGTGAAACGCTGTTTGCAAAGAAACTACTGAGCGAAAATGTCTGAAATTGACATATGAGGTCCAATGAATGATAATAAAAAGGGCTGTTACAGAAAAAAGAACAAGCGTTAAAAAAAAAAAAATTGGGCTAAAAAATCCCGAAAAATGCTTCAAAGATCCTAAAAAATCTAACAATAAAGAGACTTTTTACTGCAGAATATTATAATGAACGGTTTATTAGATATTGAATTAAAACAGGAATATTTTTAACATTGAAGCCTATGGGATTCGTCTGCATAAACCTGTCGAATGAAGCCACTGAATGGCAGGGCAATTTGGCAACTTTTCACTGCTGGTTTTTGTTCTCTGAATAGAGATTTCACTGCCCTTGAACAGGCACCGTATGTGTAGGCAATTCGCCAACATTTTGCGAATTGCCTGCTCTCTGAATAGCCGAATGGCCGGGAAAGGTAACAGAACGGCTGATTTTCAACGTTCGGTTACCTTTCGGCAGCCATTCGGATCTCTTTGAATAACCCTTTAAATGTTAGGCATAAACATTCGTATTGAAGGTAAGGTTGCCAGTTCGGCCACGTTTTCCAGGACACATATAATTTAGTTTTACCGACGGGCAGTGCATGAAAACTGCAGCCCTGCAGTGTGTAGAATCCATGCGCAGGAGGTAAGAAATCAAAAAGGAATCCCAGTAACCCTGCCTTGATTTCCTCGTGCAGCATATGAAATTATACATGTTGCAGGGCAGCACTTTTCCTTGCGCACCCTTCTGCACAAAATAGCGCATCCAAGAAAACATGGGCGATCTTTCAACCCTAAGGCTGGGGTCAGACCAGCGCACTTTTAACGTGCGTTCTGGCGCACATAATTACGGCCGCACTAGCAGCAGATGACGGGCAATGACGGCCAATATACGATGTACGGCCGCACAAAAGTCCGGCCGTGCAACGCAAGTGGAATTTGAACGCATTTTTTTGAGAACGCAGAACCGCTAGTACTGACGTACTGAGTGCGCAGCTGCGGCATAGCGGCGTGTGTGCGTGATTAGGAGATGTCAGACACTGCTAAGGCTAGGGTCAGACTGAGGCAGTGCGAACGCGCGTTCTGGCGCACATAATCACGGCCGCACTAGCAGCAGATGCCGGGCAATGACAGCCAATATACGAAGTACGGTCGCACAAAAGTCCGGCCGCGCAACGCAAGTGGAAAATGAACGCATTTTTTCGAGAACGTTAAACCGCTGGTACTGACGTACAGAGTGCGCTGCGGCCGCATAGCAGCGTGTGTGCGTGATTAGGAGATGTCAGACGCTGCTAGTGTGCGGCCAACATAACGTTCAAACAGCCGGATTTCCCTAGACTTCTTTTCACCCCATCGTCATGAAATACGTCCAGAATTGCGCATCGTCTGACCACTTAAGCGTATTCCGTGAAAAAATGCGTGCGCACGCATCGACGTACATTTTGACGGTGGCCGCAGAAAATGCGCTCATCTGTCCCTAGCCTAATGTCCAGCCTACACAACGTCCAGACGCAAAAAGAGTTTTATTGACGATCCGTACAAAATCACGCCCGGAAATGCGCGTCGTCTGACCGTTTTTGCGCATTCCGTGAAAAAATACATCAATGCGTTCGGACGCACTTTTTCACGTTCGCGGGGAAAAATGCTTTCGTCTGACCCTAGCCTAATTGAGGTAAACCGGAGCTGAAAGAAAAACATTTTAGATTTGCTCTTGGCCTATTTAAGGTTGCCGCATCGGCCATGTTTTCCTGGATACATATAATTTCTTCATGCTGATGGGCAGCGCATGAAGAATGCTACCCTGCAATAAGTACGATGCATATGCAGCAGGTAATAAAAAAAGATCAATAGAGGAAGCCCAAGTGGCCTGTCTTGAATAGGTAACGGATTTTATTTCCTACAGCATATGTATTACACATGTCACAGGGCCAATTTATAAATTTATTTATTTATAATGTATTTTACCAGGAAGGATACATTGAGATTTCTCTCATTTTCAAGTACAGTATGTCCTGGGTTCAAGAACATTGAATTGTTACAGAAATACAAGTAATAAATGCAAGATATTAAAAACAAAACACAAATATACAGATTAACACAGAAAATAAATATGTAGGAAATATATTGACTATGTTACATGTTTACAGGTGCATTCTGTATATAGTCACTATGTTACATGTTTACAGGTGCATTCTGTATATAGTCACTATGTTACATGTTTACAGGTGCATTCTGTATATAGTCACTATGTTACATGTTTACAGGCGCATTCTGTATATAGTCACTGTTACATGTTTACAGGTGCATTCTGTATATAGTCACTTTGTTACATGTTTACAGGTGCATTCTGTATATAGTCACTGTTACATGTTTACAGGCGCATTCTGTATATAGTCACTATGTTACATGTTTACAGGTGCATTCTGTATATAGTCACTATGTTACATGTTTACAGGTGCATTCTGTATATAGTCACTATCAGGGTTATTCAAAGAGCGTGAAAAGCAGGAGAATGACTGAAGAATGAAAAATTCTAGGTCAAAATAGCCAAACCAGAAAAATTCTCCCTTTCATCTCACTTTCCAAATTGGCTATTTTGACCTAGAATTTTTCATTCTCCAGTTATTCTCCTGCTTTTCACACTCTCTGAATAACCCTGTATGTTACATGTTTACAGGTGCATTCTGTAAATAGTCACTATCAGGGTTATCCAAAGAGATCCGAATTGCTTGAGAAAGGTAACCGAACGCTGAAAATCAGCGTTCGGTTACCTTTCCTGGCCATTCGGCTATCCAGAGAGCAGGCAATTCGCCAAATACTGGCGAATTGCCTGCACATACGGTGCCTGTTCGGTGCCTGTTCGAGGGCAGTGAAATCCCCATAGAGAAGCAATGCTTTGGCTATTCAGAGAACACAAACCAGCAGTGAAAGGTTCCCCTAATGTCCTGCCATTCGGTGGTTTCATTCGGCAAGTTTATTCAGGAGAATCCCATAGACTTCAATGTTCAAAATATTCCCGTTTTAATTCAATATCTAATAAACCGTTCAGTATAAAATTCTGCAGCAAAAAGTCTCTTTATTTATAGATTTTTTCGGATACTTTAAGCATTTTTCAGATTTTTTTTTTTTTTTATTAAAAGTCCGATTTTTTTTTGTTTTTTTTTTTCAGTTTACTTATTTTTTTTGTAACAGCCCTCTTTATTATCATTCCCTGGACCTCCTGTGAAAATTTCAGACATTTTCGCTCAGTAGTTTCTTTGCAAACAGCGTTTCATTTTCCCAGATTCATACAAATGGTTTTTCTAATTTATTCACTGCCTCCTCTACGTCACAGCTGCTTCGGCTTTGTGTGATTCGGCTCATGTTCGGCTCCTGTTCGGCTCCTGTTCGTCTTTTTCAAAGGTTAATCCAGATGTTTTTGCTTGTTTTCAGCGTGCATTCGGTTAGTTTTCGTCAGGTTTGCGGCATCTTTTCCCTGCAATTCGGGGACCCTGTGCTGTTGCTGAATACACCGCAGGGTCACCGAAATGCAATCGGCAAAAGGCACCGAATTGAAGAGAACGAAAAGTCACCGAACGTGCGGTGACTTTTCGAATCTCTTTGGATAACCCTGCATGTTACATGTTTACAGGTGCATTCTGTATATAGTCACTATGTTACATGTTTACAGGTGCATTCCGTATTCAGGTATGTTAATAGGGAACTCTTGAGTGACTTTAGACTGGGGGAAGATTTGATGGCGTCTGGGAGGTTATTCCATAACTGCGGTGCTCTGTAGGAAAATGAGGATTGAGCCACTGTCTTTTTGTATTGTGGTATTGCAAGTAAGGTGCGGGTCCTGGATCGGAGGTTATAGGATGAGGGAACTGCTGCAGGAAGCAGTCTATTCAGGTAGGGTGGTAGCTTCCCTTAAAATTCTTTGCTGAGCTCTCCCTTTCCATGCATAAACAATAGGAGTCCAGGAATAAATAGCCGATCCGGCAACCACAGGCCTTTTATTTGCAGTTTACTCACTGTTTAGTAAATCATTGCCATCGCTAAAGATAAGGAAAGAGAACTAGGTAGACAGACAGACAGACAATGGAAGGGTCATTGAAGGAGGAAAATTTGTAGGAGCACTTGCCTTTGGGTCAATCCACACAGCCAGGTAAGGCTAATGATACCTGAATCCACTTGGAGAGAAGAAAAAGGCTGATCACGTTGCCATGGTTACAGCAGCTTTTAGTGTGATCGAGGCATTAGGATTCATGCCTTTATCAAGTACTTTTATATATAATATTTTATATTTTTTATTTATAAAAAAACACTCGAGAAAATCTTGTGTTTCGAGGGGAAACATTTTAACTCCTTGAACACAATAAAAGCAGCTATACCGGCAGCGTGACCGGCTTTTCTCTTTGCACAACAAAGCCCTAAATAACGGCATCGCTCTGTATTTTTGTCTGAAGTTGATTGAAAACCTTCATTGATGTGTGCCCCGCTGTGGCCCTCGGGGACCCGGCAGCATCGTCCTCGTTGCTCGCTGTCCGGGCACCGAGTGAAGAGGGGAATCCAGGCGGTCACGTGAGACGCCGGGGGGCGGAGCCTGGTGTGATGACGTGGACCCGCCTGGTTTAAAAACAAAGGCAGTGCATTCTCACATTGCCCTAACGTGGTTAAACATCCCTTTAGAGCTGCTCTGTTGTATTTTGGTATTTCTGGTTCTGACTTATTTGGCAAACGGCTTCTGACGATTCTGGTTTCTGACATATTGGCAAACGGCTTCTGACGATTCTGGTTTCTGACATATTGGCATTGTACCTTGAGCCTACCTTGCTGCAAGTTATCTATTCGTAGGGATATATATTATAGACCGACCACTTCTAAGGCTAGGGTCAGACGAACGCATTTTTATGTTGTCTGTGAAAAAGTGCGTTCGAACGAATGGACGCATTTTTTCACAGAATACGTGATAGTGGTCATACTATGCGCATTTTCGTCCGTGATTTTGTACGGATCATCAATAAAACTCTTTTTGTGTCTGGACGTTAGGTTGGCCGGACATTAGCAGCGTCTGACGTCTCCTAATCACACACACACGCCTCTAGCGGACGCAGCGCACTCTGTACGTCAGTACCTGCGGTTTCACGTTCTCGAAAAAATGCGTTCATTTTCCACTTGCGTTGCGCAGCCGGACTTTTGTGCGACCGTACTTCGTATATTGGCCGTCATTGCCCGGCATCTGCTGCTAGTGCGGCCGTGATTAAGTGCGGCTGCACGCGCGTTCGCACTGCCTCAGTCTGACCCTAGCCTAAGGATCGGAGGGAAAGGATGGGGTGCAGCGTGCTAGGATCATACCTCCTCCTGGTGGGGATCGTATCATTCATACTAGAAAATCACAAAAGTAAATTTGTGCCGGCGAAACTGCTGTCACCTGAACTTATGTTTGATGAGGATTTGATATCCTTTATTGCATTTCTAGTTCTTTTTTCTTGATTTTTTTTCTACGTAGTCACGGCCCCCGCAATTCTTTGCCGTCTTTATTTTGTTTTAAAAATGATTAACTTATTAGCTTCAGATGCAGAAAAGCACCTGGAACGCCAGGGCTCTTTCTTGTGCATTCACACAATGCAGAAGACGTGACTGAGTGAGAGCAATCAGCAATAACTCATATTGTGATTGGCCAAAAAATATCTAAAAAAATATTTATTATATTAAAGGGGCGGCACCCTCACGCTACTCATCCTTACCATTTTATGGTTTTAAGTGGTCAGGATGTGTAGAGTCATCCCCAACTCTCTGCTGCCCCGATATTGCAGAATTGCCAGATGAAGTGGAGGAGTTTCCTCACACCACCCAGCGACACCAGCAGTCAGGATTTTTAAATTTTCTGGCTGCTGGTCTCCAGATGCATCACTAGTGACATCGGCAAGCAAACAGCATGCCGACATCATCCTTTCTGAGACCATGAGGTCTCAGATCGGCAGCTGATGGATCGGATCTGTGCATGCGCGCAGTTCCGTTCCATCTCTCTGGGCAGGCGCTATGGAACTTAAGTTCCGTACATAAAGTGCACAAGTCCAGTAGCGCTGCCCAACCTAGGGTTCCTATGCTACCCGAGTTTCGTAAGAGTGCAAGTTACAAGTTTTTGTTCACTCTTTTCGTCAACCCTGAATTCATTATTCACCGCAGGGTCCCTGAAGTGCACCGAACATAGGAGTTGCCATTCGCCACTTAAGGCTAGGGTCAGACGAGCGAAGTGTTAACGTCCGTGTTGCCGCACATAAGTACGTCCGTGATAGCATACAATTGTGTTAAATGGAGCCCCACACACGAAGTACGTCCGCACAGAAGTGCGGGGGCTGACAGACGCTGCAAACGGACGCAGGTTAGGCAAGAACGTAATACTGCTAGAACGGACGTGCGGAGTGCGCCACGTCCACATCGTCCGCATAGCTTTCTGTGTGAGTGATGGAGCATGGTCAGACGGACTGCATTTATACGTCCAGCATTTTTGACGGACAGAATGTTTTTTCATTGTAATTTATTTTTCCCTCCTACATCCGTCAAAACATAACTTCAGTGAAAAAACGGACTGTGTGACCACTACTGCGTCATCCGTACTGACGATGTCCGTACTGCACGGACGTACAGTCCGTAGAAATCACGCTCGTCTGACCCTAGCCTAAGACTGTTGAACTGATCGGCAAATGCCACAGAAGACCGGTGAACTGGCCACCATACACCGACGAACTGCAGAAATTATGATCGGAACTCTGCTATTCTTCTAGGTGTTTAATCCAATAAAAATGCATTAAAATGTGTTGCAAAATAATAAATAAAGTCCTTTAAAAATAATAAAAAAGTCTGTTGCAGATATGAAAAAAAGCACATTTCAAAAAATTGGGAATCAAAAAGTTCATCTAAAAAAATATAAAAAATACAAAAATTTGTTCAAATAAATAAGAGTTTTAGCTGAAAATGAAAAAAAAGGTTAAATAAATAAAAAATTAAAACGATAAAAAAAAATTATGTTGAATCCTATGGGATTCGCCTGTTTAAACCTGTCCAACCGAACCATCAAAAATCTGGGCATTTCTCTGACATTTCGGCATTCTCTGAATAGATTAACCATTACTTCTCTATGGGACAATTTCGCTGCTTTTGAAGATCGTTGAATTTCGGCGATCTGCGTCGAAGCGGACCATGTTTCGTTGTCAATTTGGTGAAATGACAGTGTAGAGAATAGATGAGAATAGATGAACTGCCACGAAATTGCAGATAATTTTGTTTGCTGCCCCTGAACTATTTCCTTTTCTGTTACAGAGGTTATTAACTTTATTAAAAAAAATACCCTTATAGCACACGTTTTATAAATAGGAATAAAATGCAGTAATATTGCTCCCAGTCAAACATCCAGTGGTTAGCACGGTAAAAAAATAAATAAAAAAAAATAGAAATTGAAATTCCTCTATACCTTAGTTATGTTGAATTAAAGTAATGAACGTTAAACAAGGTGTTTATTTGTCTTATATTACATTTCCTCTGATACGACTGTTTAAGTCTCCTTTATTAAATTGTATCATCGGAAATCAGATATAAAGTGTTCAAGCTACGCTTCCTACAAACGCATTGACCCGGGTACAAGGTAAGGGAGGCACTAGCAGGCCATTTATATAGAATGCTAAAACAAGCCTTTATTAGATAATATTGTGAGAGTCATGAAAAAGGAGCTGCTGCAAATATATCTGTATGAATTCCACAAAGCTCTCCTGAAATGGCTTTAAATAACAATTTGTCTTAAAACAGAGATCGTGACATAAGGCAATTGAATTATGTTTTTCTGTGTTGCTCAGTAGAGCAGCTTTTGGTACATTGGTTAGGACTCACTCTACCGAGAGGTGCCTTGATGGGGCGAGTGAACTTACGTTTCAATGGGCATTTAAGCAAACTAAAACCTCTGACAGTGTTTTGTTGCACATGGAAATATATAGAAATGAAAATTTCTATCTGAAATTTCAGTGCGGATCGATTTGGCGGTTCGGATCGATTTGGTGATTCAAATCGATTCAGGGTTTCGGAACAGTTAGTTTTTCGTTTTTAAGACTTATTTAGTTTTTTTATTGGTTATTTAAGAATGGGAAGTAGATTTAGGCTAGGGTCAGACTAACGCAGTATCAACGTGCGTTTAGCAGCACTAAATCACGGCCGTGCTAGCAACAAATGACGTCCAATGACGGGCAGCATACGAAGAACGGCCACACAAAAACTTGCGGCTGCGCAACGCAAGTGGCAAACGAACGCATTTTTTCGAGAACGTGATACCGCTAGTACTGACGTACAGAGTGCGCTGCGTCCGCTAGCGGCGTGTGTGCGTGATTAGGAGATGTCAGACGCTACTAATGTCCGGCCAACATAACGTCCAGACACAAAAAGGGTTTTATTGATGATCCGTACAAAATCACGGACGAAAATGCGTATCGTATGACCGCTATTGCGTATTCCGTGAAAAAATGCGTCCATTCGTTCGAACGCACTTTTTCACGGACAACGCGAAAAATGCGTTAGTCTGACCCTAGCCTTACTACCAATAGAATGAAAGTTTCTTTACTTATTTATTCTTTTAGGATTTTTTTAGCCATTTTTTGGGTGAAATTTTAGGTTTCCTAACTTTTTTAAAGAAACAAGGCTTTTTGACGCATAGGTTTCAATGCAGCATAGGAATCCACACACTGCTTGGAAGCGCCTCTCTGCGGTATAATTAATGCGGCATATGAATCCACACACTGCTTGGAAGCGCCTCTCTGCGGTATAATTAATGCGGCATATGAATCCACACACTGCTTGGAAGCGCCTCTCTGCCGTATAATTAATGCGGCATAGGAATCCACACACTGCTTGGAAGCGCCTCTCTGCAGTATAATTAATGCGGCATATGAATCCACACACTGCTGGGAAGCACCTCTCTGCAGTATAATTAATGCGGCATATGAATCCACACAGTGCTGGGAAGCGCCTCTCTGCAGTATAATTAATGCAGCATATGAATCCACACACTGCTGGGAAGCGCCTCTCTGCAGTATAATTAAAGCGGCATATGAATCCACACATTGTTGGGAAGCGCCTCTCTGCAGTATAATTAATGCGGCATATGAATCCACACATTGTTGGGAAGCGCCTCTCTGCAGTATAATTAATGCGGCATATGAATCCACACACTGCTGGGAAGCGCCTCTCTGCAGTATAATTAATGCGGCATATGAATCCACACAGTGCTGGGAAGCGCCTCTCTGCAGTATAATTAATGCAGCATATGAATCCACACACTGCTGGGAAGCGCCTCTCTGCAGTATAATTAATGCGGCATATGAATCCACACATTGTTGGGAAGCGCCTCTCTGCAGTATAATTAATGCGGCATATGAATCCACACATTGTTGGGAAGCGCCTCTCTGCAGTATAATTAATGCGGCATATGAATCCACACACTGCTGGGAAGCGCCTCTCTGCAGTATAATTAATGCGGCATATGAATCCACACACTGCTGGGAAGCACCTCTCTGCAGTATAATTAATGCAGCATATGAATCCACACACTGCTTGGAAGCGCCTCTCTGCAGTATAATTAATGCGGCATTGAATCCACACACTGCTGGGAAGCGCCTCTCTGCAGTATAATTAATGCGGCATATGAATCCACACATTGTTGGGAAGCGCCTCTCTGCAGTATAATTAATGCGGCATATGAATCCACACATTGTTGGGAAGCGCCTCTCTGCAGTATAATTAATGCGGCATATGAATCCACACACTGCTGGGAAGCGCCTCTCTGCAGTATAATTAATGCAGCATATAAATCCACACACTGCTGGGCAGCGCCTCTCTGCAGTATAATTAATGCAGCATATGAATCCACACACTGCTGGGAAGCGCCTCTCTGCAGTATAATTAATGCAGCATATGAATCCACACACTGCTGGGAAGCACCTCTCTGCAGTATAATTAATGCAGCATATGAATCCACACACTGTTGGGAAGCGCCTCTCTGCAGTATAATTAATGCAGCATATGAATCCACACACTGCTGGGAAGCGCCTCTCTGCAGTATAATTAATGCGGCATATGAATCCACACACTGCTGGGAAGCGCCTCTCTGCAGTATAATTAATGCGGCATTTGAATCCACACACTGAGGGGAAGCGCCTCTCTGCAGTTTAATTAATGCAGCATATGAATCCACACACTGCTGGGAAGCGCCTCTCTGCGGTATAATTAATGCAGCATATGAATCCACACACTGCTGGGTAGCACCTCTCTGCAGTATAATTAATGCGGCATATGAATCTGCACACTGCTGGGAAGCGCCTCTCTGCGGTATAATTAATGCAGCATATGAATCCACACACTGCTGGGAAGCGCCTCTCTGCAGTATAATTAATGCAGCATATGAATCCACAAACTGCTGGGAAGCACCTCTCTGCAGTATAATTAATGCGGCATATGAATCCACACACTGCTTGGAAGCGCCTCTCTGCCGTATAATTAATGCGGCATATGAATCCACACACTGCTGGGAAGCACCTCTCTGCAGTATAATTAATGCAGCATAGGAATCCACACACTGCTTGGAAGCGCCTCTCTGCAGTATAATTAATGCGGCATATGAATCCACACACTGCTGGGAAGCACCTCTCTGCAGTATAATTAATGCGGCATATGAATCCACACAGTGCTGGGAAGCGCCTCTCTGCAGTATAATTAATGCAGCATATGAATCCACACACTGCTGGGAAGCGCCTCTCTGCAGTATAAGTAATGCGGCATATGAATCCACACATTGTTGGGAAGCGCCTCTCTGCAGTATAATTAATGCGGCATATGAATCCACACATTGTTGGGAAGCGCCTCTCTGCAGTATAATTAATGCGGCATATGAATCCACACACTGCTGGGAAGCGCCTCTCTGCAGTATAATTAATGCGGCATATGAATCCACACACTGCTGGGAAGCACCTCTCTGCAGTATAATTAATGCGGCATGTGAATCCACACACTGCTGGGAAGCACCTCTCTGCAGTATAATTAATGCAGCATATGAATCCACACACTGCTGGGAAGCGCCTCTCTGCAGTATAATTAATGCAGCATATAAATCCACACACTGCTGGGCAGCGCCTCTCTGCAGTATAATTAATGCAGCATATGAATCCACACACTGCTGGGAAGCGCCTCTCTGCAGTATAATTAATGCAGCATATGAATCCACACACTGCTGGGAAGCACCTCTCTGCAGTATAATTAATGCAGCATATGAATCCACACACTGTTGGGAAGCGCCTCTCTGCAGTATAATTAATGCAGCATATGAATCCACACACTGCTGGGAAGCGCCTCTCTGCAGTATAATTAATGCAGCATATGAATCCACAAACTGCTGGGAAGCACCTCTCTGCAGTATAATTAATGCAGCATAGGAATCCACACACTGCTTGGAAGCGCCTCTCTGCAGTATAATTAATGTGGCATATGAATCCACACACTGCTGGGAAGCATCTCTCTGCAGTATAATTAATGCGGCATATGAATCCACACATTGTTGGGAAGCGCCTCTCTGCAGTATAATTAATGCAGCATATGAATCCACACACTGCTGGGAAGCGCCTCTCTGCAGTATAATTAATGCAGCATATGAATCCACACACTGCTGGGAAGCGCCTCTCTGCAGTATAATTAATGCGGCATATGAATCCACACATTGTTGGGAAGCGCCTCTCTGCAGTATAATTAATGCGGCATATGAATCCACACACTGCTGGGAAGCGCCTCTCTGCAGTATAATTAATGCGGCATATGAATCCACACACTGCTGGGAAGCACCTCTCTGCAGTATAATTAATGCAGCATATGAATCCACACACTGCTGGGAAGCGCCTCTCTGCAGTATAATTAATGCAGCATATGAATCCACACACTACTGGGAAGCACCTCTCTGCAGTATAATTAATGCGGCATATGAATCCACACACTGTTGGGAAGCGCCTCTCTGCAGTATAATTAATGCGGCATATGAATCCACACACTGAGGGGAAGCGCCTCTCTGCAGTTTAATTAATGCAGCATATGAATCCACACACTGCTGGGAAGCGCCTCTCTGCAGTATAATTAATGCAGCATATGAATCCACACACTGCTGGGAAGCGCCTCTCTGCAGTGTAATTAATGCAGCATATGAATCCACACACTGCTGGGAAGCGCCTCTCTGCAGTATAATTAATGCAGCATATGAATCCACACACTGCTGGGAAGCGCCTCTCTGCAGTATAATTAATGCAGCATATAAATCCACACACTGCTGGGCAGCGCCTCTCTGCAGTATAATTAATGCAGCATATGAATCCACACACTGAGGGGAAGCGTCTCTCTGCAGTATAATTAATGCAGCATATGAATCCACACACTGCTGGGAAGCACCTCTCTGCAGTATAATTAGTGCAGCATATGAATCCACACACTGCTGGGCAGCGCCTCTCTGCAGTATAATTAATGCAGCATATGAATCCACACACTGAGGGGAAGCGTCTCTCTGCAGTATAATTAATGCGGCATATGAATCCACACACTGCTGGGAAGCACCTCTCTGCAGTATAATTAATGCGGCATATGAATCCACACACTGCTGGGAAGCACCTCTCTGCAGTATAATTAATGCAACATGTGAATCCACACACTGCTGGGAAGCACCTCTCTGCACTATAATTAATGCAGCATATGAATCCACACACTGCTGGGAAGCACCTCTCTGCAGTATACTTAATGCAGCATATGAATCCACACACTGCTGGGAAGCTCCTCTCTGCAGTATAATTAATGCAGCATGTGAATCCACACACTGCTGGGAAGCGCCTCTCTGCACTATAATTAATGCAGCATATGAATCCACACCCTGCGGGGAAGCGCCTCACTGCGGTATAATTAATGCAGCATATGAATCCACACACTGCTTCGAAGCGCCTCTCTGCGGTATAATTAATGCGGCATATGAATCCGCACAACAGACTCTGCCCTTTCCAGCGGTGCCTGTCTTTGCCTTATTCCTCCTTCCGATCTGGAGGGAGAGGGGTCCGAAAGACCCCTCCACTCCTTTCAGGCGATCTTCCGGCTTTGCCGGGGGGCCGCCTGAAAATTATATCATCACGTCCGAGGGGTCTTAAAACCAGCTTTTGACTTCAATGAAATCAGATTGCCGCAGGACCCCAGAGGAGAGAGGTGAGTATGCGGAGGAGAGCCCGCTTAGCGGAAGACATGTGGGGAACGTCCTCCACATATAGTGGGAGACTCCCATGACATTCCCCACATGTCTTCTGCAGTGAAGGGGTAAATGCTAAAGTGAAAAAATAGAAAAACCTAATTAAGCAGATGCTGTCTGCAGCACCTGCCCAATCATTTAAGGCCATAAAAAGGATGGGGGGGGGGGTTAAAAATTCATTAGAGTGTAGATAGAGTATATAAGTCTCTATTTATGTATACGAAGCCAAGGGTCAGCAACTTTGGCCCATCAGATATTTGGAAAGACGTTTTCCCTGAGTATCTGCCAACCTAATGAGTGGCTGAGCATCATGGGAGATGTAGTTTCAAAGCGTCAGTACAGCCGAGGTTGCTGACCCCTGCTCCGAGCGGAGAACTGGTGAAAACTGCAATGGAATTGAAAATGTTAAACTGAAAGGTGAATGTGAAACAGTTTCCAAGTCCATTGTTTATTCAGATCGGCTATTTTGGTGTAAAAGAAGCAATTTGATGTTTCTTTTTTTTGCCATTCTCCATCCTTTTAGCGTATACCCTGTTATGTTGTCTAGCAGGAGACAGTAACACCTTATCTAACATCGCATCCCTGTGCTCCTTGGATTAACAGTCCAATAGAATCTAATACATAGCAGGGCAGTAAAACAAAGCTCCGTGTTACGCAAGACTCTTACCTCCATGTATCATTCACAATCCTTCCACTAGACCTACAGGGGATGGAGAGCAGCTTTTGTCGGGATTTGAAGCCCACTTGATGTTGCTATGCATGTGCCTTTTGTTCTGGCATTGACTCTTACAGGTTAATCAAATGCAGCTACTGTATATCGCACAATATAAAAATAAATAGACAAATAAGGCAACTGGGGTTTTAGGTCAGCTTGGTTTCTATTGCTGCTGCAGCGAGAAAAAAGTCCATGAACAAGGAGAGAATATTACTGGAATTAAAATTTTGTGATAAGAACCTGTAAGACCATAAAAAGTGCAATATACATTATGCTGCCCAAATCAAACTGATAAAACGTCTAGTGTTTATAAAAAAAGATTTTCTTATAGTCTATAATTAATTTTAAATAATATAACTATATATATATATATATATATATATATATATGAGATTAGATAGGCCGTGTTAGTCCAGATGCCAAAATAATGAGTATAGCAGTACGTGGTGATACCTTTTTATTGGACTGTTACATTTAAGTACTGCTATTCTCGTGATTTATATATATTTTTTTTATTTTAACATAGTATATTTAATATTGTAGTAATGATACTATATTTATTTAGGTTATAAATACCAGGATATATGTAAATACATAAAAATATTTAAATTTTTATTTTGGTGACAAAATTTTACCTTAAAATTGGAGGGGGTCGTGTTATATTCGAGACATCTGCATCGCGTGTAAAGAAAAAAAAAAACTTGTCTTGCTCTGGATCCAAGTCTTCCGGAGGTTCCGGTAGTCTCGCTGAAGTGAATGCGGGCTCCCTGATGCTTGCAAACAATTCAGGAACTCCCGGATTCGGGAGAAGTGGGATCCATCACGGCCAGAGGGCACGCTCTGTTTAAGCCAATCATTCACCTCACTCGCCTCCGCCGGCCATCTAATCGCTAGTCAAGAAGACGGGTGGCCAGCGGTTTCATACTTAACAACAACTGCAATCATGCACCCTGGCCTGAGGGGGAGCCTGTGTTAAGAGAACCTGGAAGGATTTTAATTGTTTACCAGTACAGTAAAATTTTGCTCCTTTGCGTTATATTCGAGTCTTCTCTAATTTCCATAATAAATCTCTATCCATCGCGTTATATTCGGGTCGCGCTATACTCGAGTATCTACAGTAGTTTCCAACGCAAATCATTCCATGTCTCAGGTGTAAATTCACATTAGCAGTGTTACTTTTTCGTAGCTAAGGCTAGGGTCAGACGAACGCATTTTTCACGTTGTCCGTGAAAAAGTGCGTTCGAACGAATGGACGTATTTTTTCACGGAATACGCGATAGCGGTCGTACGATGCGCATTTTCGTCCGTGATTTTGTACGGATCATCAATAAAACACTTTTTGCGTCTGGACGTTATGTTGGCCGGACGTGTGCAGCGTCTGACGTCTCCCAATCACGCAAACACGCCGCTATGCGGCCGCAGCGCACTCTGTACGTCCGTACTAGCGGTTTGACGTTCTCGAAAAAATGCGTTCGTTGGCCACTTGCATTGCACGGATGAACTTTCGTGCGGCCGTTCGTCGTATGTTCCCCGGCATTGGACGTTATTTGCTGCTAGCACGGCCGTGATTTCGTGCGGCTAAACGCACGTGAAAAATGCGTTCGTCTGACCCTAGCCTTATCTCCCCTCAGGATTTTTAAGTTGTAGAAATGTAGGCATGTTGCACAATGTTAATGGTTTTCTCTATACAATATATTATAGCGTTTCATCGTTCTGTGTAAATCCCAAAACCAGAATGAATGCGCTCAACCCGAACATGCATTTTTCATAAGAAGATTCTATGTTAAATGAACACAACATACACTGTTGTAGTAGCAGGATTCTGCAAAGTTTGATCGTATTTTGTAAAAAAATCTCCACCATTTATTCATAAGGCTTTTAATAACAAGAGTTTTATTATTTGGCAACTTGATTCAAAGACTTAAAGGGCCAGTACCACCAAAAAAAGAAATGTCCTTATTGTGTTTATTTTATGTTGCTGATATCTTACATGTGCTTTGATTTTCCCTCGTTCAATTACATTTTTTTTACTCTATATGTGCCACTGAGTGCATCCATTGTGTGATATTTTGTGTTGTAAACCCCCCCCCCCAGTCTCTGTACATCATGTGTTCCTCACTGTGTCGCATTGGGCATAGAATGGAGTGAGTAGGTCAGATTCTAAATATCCTACTCATAGCATTGCATTGTGTGAGATATATGCAAAGGAAATCTTCAGGGGGTAAATTAAATTGTTGGAATCACCCTATCATTTTTCATTCAGATGTAGGGTTGCCAGATCAGTCATGTTTTCCTGGACACACATAATTTATTCATGCTGTGGGGCACTGCATGAAAAATGCCACCCTGCAGTACGTATAATCCATATGATGCAGGTAAGAAAAAGGGAATCCCAGGTGACCTGCCTTGACATCCTTCCTGCAGCATATGAATTATACATGTAACAGGGCAGCACTTTTCCCTGTGCTCCCCTCTGCAATTAATAGTAATGTGTGTCCAGGAAACCATGGCCGATCTAGCAACCCTATTAAAATGCCATGTCTTATCTCTGATAGCATAAGCAACACAACAGATCCCATGCAGCCTCGTCTAAACATTCTCTCCTCCACTCCATTGCTCTCCACTACTGTTTTAAGCTATATCACAGCTGTAATGTGAAACTTGCCATATAATTTTGGTAAATGTTGCATCAAGAGAACAATCCACAAAATGGAAACCGGAGATAAAATCCTAATATTATTTTTCCTTTTTACATGCAATTACGTCAAAGAAAAAAAAAAAACAGCAGCGTGTGTTTTGTATTTATTTTAACCCCTTCGCTGCTATGGACGCGCTCTGCGCGTCCAACCGCAGGTAACGTTCCTTGCGGTGGACGCGCTGAGCGCGTCCTCCCTTTGGGGCCAGCGTTCGGCCGGGTTCCGGCCGATCGCTGGCCCCCCTGGTGCGGGCTGACATCCTCGATGCCAGCCCAGCACCCGTAACCGCCGCCGGAGTAATTAGGTGTCATCACGGGGGCGCGATGACACCTAATTCAGGCGCCCCCCCGCATGTGCGGAGGAGGCGCCTGAAAGGGAGGGGGGTGAGGTCCTTTGGACCTCTCTCCCTCCCGATCGGCGGCGTGCAGGGGGTTAACCCAGGCACCGTTTGGAAGGGCACAGCCTGCCCTTCCAAATGGTACCTGGCATTAACCCCATGGGGGCCGGATCATGAATCGGCACTGAAGCGCCGGTTCGTGATCCTTTCCCGGAGCTGGCCGACATCTTAGATGTCGGCCAAGCTTCCGGGAATGCCCCCTGAGGCCTGGCATCATCGTGCATAGCACGATGACGCCAATCCTGGAGTTAACCCCTAACTGCCACCAATGGTGGAGATAGGGGGTTCCAATGAACCCCCTATCTCCCGATCCGTGGCAGTTAGGGGTTAATGTTTGGTATTGTTAGATCGGCCAGAGCATGGCCGTTCCAACAATACCAAACATGAGTATGAAAAAAGTTTTTAAAAAAAAAATAAAAAAAAAAAAAAAATAATAAAAAAAATTATAAAAAAAAATAAACAAGTTTTTTTTTCTTTTTTTTGGTTCGTTAATGCAGCAATATTGTTCCCATTTCAATTATAATGTGAACAATAATGCTGCACTAACGATTTTTGTATGCGGTGCGTTTGTTAAAAATCGCGTAATTTTCCCCAAAAAAAAATGTAACGAGACCCCATCTCTAATTTTTTTAACAAGCGCACCCCATACAAAATATAACCGCAATTGCTCGCATGTTAAAATATGAAAAAAAAAACACTTTACACGTTGTAAATTATTGAAAATTCATATTTTATTGCATTTTTTGTTATAATATACAGACAGGTCATGACGTATACATATAATAATGACATATTATGAATCTGCCGAGTCTGACGGAAAGAACGATTTATAATATGTCTGGGTCATATACTAAAATAAGCCTTCAAAACACGTTTAAACATGATGAGCAAAACCGGTAAAAATGAGCTCAGCACAGAGGCGTAAAATGCCTCAGCAGCGAAAGGGTTAATGCACAAGTTACCTAGTTACAGTTTATGTTAGAGGCAGTGTTCCATTAAAGTGAATAATGATACAGTTGGTAGTTGATAGATACATTCAGGGTATATAAATAAAGAATAATAATACAAGTAAAATCTGAAAGAATCTCTAGTAAAGGGGCTGAAAGGGTCTAAGCCTCAGTAACCCCCCCCCCCCAGTCTCTGTACATCATGTGTTCCTCACTGTGTCGCATTGGGCATAGAATGGAGTGAGTAGGTCAGATTCTAAATATCCTACTCATAGCATTGCATTGTGTGAGATATATGCAAAGGAAATCTTCAGGGGGTAAATTAAATTGTTGGAATCACCCTATCATTTTTCATTCAGATGTAGGGTTGCCAGATCAGTCATGTTTTCCTGGACACACATAATTTGTTCATGCTGTGGGGCACTGCATGAAAAATGCCACCCTGCAGTACGTATAATCCATATGATGCAGGTAAGAAAAAGGAATCCCAGGTGACCTGCCTTGACATCCTTCCTGCAGCATATGAATTATACATGTAACAGGGCAGCACTTTTCCCTGTGCTCCCCTCTGCAATTAATAGTAATGTGTGTCCAGGAAACCATGGCCGATCTAGCAACCCTATTAAAATGCCATGTCTTATCTCTGATAGCATAGGCAACACAACAGATCCCATGCAGCCTCGTCTAAACATTCTCTCCTCCACTCCATTGCTCTCCACTACTGTTTTAAGCTATATCACAGCTGTAATGTGAAACTTGCCATATAATTTTGGTAAATGTTGCATCAAGACAACAATCCACAAAATGGAAACCGGAGATAAAATCCTAATATTATTTTTCCTTTTTACATGCAATTACGTCAAAGAAAAAAAAAAAACAGCAGCGTGTGTTTTGTATTTATTTTAACCCCTTCGCTGCTATGGACGCGCTCTGCGCGTCCAACCGCAGGTAACGTTCCTTGCGGTGGACGCGCTGAGCGCGTCCTCCCTTTGGGCCAGCGTTCGGCCGGTTCCGGCCGATCGCTGGCCCCCCTGGTGCGGGCTGACATCCTCGATGCCAGCCCAGCACCCGTAACCGCCGCCGGAGTAATTAGGTGTCATCACGGGGGCGCGATGACACCTAATTCAGGCGCCCCCCCGCATGTGCGGAGGAGGCGCCTGAAAGGGAGGGGGGTGAGGTCCTTTGGACCTCTCTCCCTCCCGATCGGCGGCGTGCAGGGGGTTAACCCAGGCACCGTTTGGAAGGGCACAGCCTGCCCTTCCAAATGGTACCTGGCATTAACCCCATGGGGGCCGGATCATGAATCGGCACTGAAGCGCCGGTTCGTGATCCTTTCCCGGAGCTGGCCGACATCTTAGATGTCGGCCAAGCTTCCGGGAATGCCCCCTGAGGCCTGGCATCATCGTGCATAGCACGATGACGCCAATCCTGGAGTTAACCCCTAACTGCCACCAATGGTGGAGATAGGGGGTTCCAATGAACCCCCTATCTCCCGATCCGTGGCAGTTAGGGGTTAATGTTTGGTATTGTTAGATCGGCCAGAGCATGGCCGTTCCAACAATACCAAACATGAGTATGAAAAAAGTTTTTAAAAAAAAAATAAAAAAAAAAAAAAAAAATAATAAAAAAAATTATAAAAAAAAATAAACAAGTTTTTTTTTCTTTTTTTTGGTTCGTTAATGCAGCAATATTGTTCCCATTTCAATTATAATGTGAACAATAATGCTGCACTAACGATTTTTGTATGCGGTGCGTTTGTTAAAAATCGCGTAATTTTCCCCAAAAAAAAATGTAACGAGACCCCATCTCTAATTTTTTTAACAAGCGCACCCCATACAAAATATAACCGCAATTGCTCGCATGTTAAAATATGAAAAAAAAACACTTTACACGTTGTAAATTATTGAAAATTCATATTTTATTGCATTTTTTGTTATAATATACAGACAGGTCATGACGTATACATATAATAATGACATATTATGAATCTGCCGAGTCTGACGGAAAGAACGATTTATAATATGTCTGGGTCATATACTAAAATAAGCCTTCAAAACACGTTTAAACATGATGAGCAAAACCGGTAAAAATGACCTCAGCACATAGGCGGGAAAAGCCTCAGCAGCGAAAGGGTTAATGCACAAGTTACCTAGTTACAGTTTATGTTAGAGGCAGTGTTCCATTAAAGTGAATAATGATACAGTTGGTAGTTGATAGATACATTCAGGGTATATAAATAAAGAATAATAATACAAGTAAAATCTGAAAGAATCTCTAGTAAAGGGGCTGAAAGGGTCTAAGCCTCAGTAACCCCCCCCCCCACACACACACAAAAAATAGAAATATCTTGAAGAAAGGAGAAATTAGGTTCTCTCTGTAAGATCAAGAGAGATATTTTTCTATAATGTATACAGTGATAATGGTGACAACCTATTAACCTTTGTGAAATATAATAGGTCATGATTTTATTTTTACCGTGTCTCGCTAAACCACTAGAACAAATCAGGTGACCTGAAGGGTCAAGGTGAGAACGACCTTGAAGTCCCTGGGTAGCTTGTTGTTAGACTCAGCGAAAAAAATAAAATCAATGCAGTGACATGGAGCAATCATGGTACCTTGTGGAAAAAAAAAGGAATAGTATGTTGACGGCTCTTCTTTGCAGGACTCATTAAAATCAGACGTAATGTGGGCTTGTAGCTCCGGCCGCTGTAATTCGGATTAACCTGGGTTAATATGTGTTACGGCGATTATCGCTGCACAATTGGGCTGCTAAATAATCCTTGAACAATCCCATTACAAGTGATAAGTCTGACTGGAGAGAGCCGAGGGTGCTGAATTGCTTTTACTGCCATCGGTAACGCTTCTTTGCAAGAGTCGACCTAGCAGCATGTAGGTAAAGACGTGATGGGGGGGGGGGGGGTCCTAAATGACTACACCAAAATATTTCAGGCTCGCAAATTAAAGTGTGCCTAATGGGAAACCAGTGATGTAAAAAAAAAAAATCATTAAACTGCTCGAAATACACAAAATAAATTAAAAAAAGCAATAAAGAAATAGCTGAGGATAGCCAGCCATATTGGAACAGAAGCAACCAGGAAATGGTTGAGATCTTCCAACTGGTCTAGGTTCTACCACTGTACAGTATAGCACAGAAGCCCCTGCTTTGTGAGGGATTATGGGATATGAGGTACATATAATACACGTACAGAGGTGAGCCGGCTTGTCCCACCCTGCAAATATTCTGGAACTACATTTCCCATGAGGCTCAGACAATACAATGCACACTATGGGAGATTCCAGTAGTTCCAAAACATGGGGGGGGGCAAGGTTGCTGACCCCTGATGTACAGCATGTAACAGACCCAGTTTTCTTTCCCTCTCAGTCTCGTATTGAGTATATTCCGCTCTTGTATTGATACATTTAACTAATTGAGTGAATTATTGCAGAATTAATTAAATCGAAGAGCTTCCTGGTAAAATACTTTAGTTAACATCGTGCTAAGGGCTTCAACAAGGATGATTTTTTTTCTTCTTTAATTCAGGGAACGAACCCAAAAAAATCTGCGAAGGAAAGACTTCTATGTGTAAGGCAGCACAAAGGCATAATATAGTTAAACTACTACAGTGTCGCTTATATAGACCCAAACCCAAAGCTTTCATTATAGATCGTAAAGGAATGAACGGAAGTTAATCAGAGATTCACTAAATGTACCCCCTCTTATGTTGAGCACATCCCATCGCAATATGGCCTCGAAGCAGCTATTAGGTGGCGGTACAGCCACAACAAAAGCACAGCCCTGAAAATAGTGCTCCCACAGAATACAATAGGCTATATTACAATCTTCGCGCAAAAAAACGCTTGCGCAAAGCGTATATTTTCACGCAAACCGTTAGTTTGCGTGTGCAAATCACCGCTGGAATTACAATCCTCAGGCGTATTTTCATCCGGCGTTAAATAATGTGCGCAAGGACGCGCCTAACTGCTCGCACAGTACCATTGTGTGCAAAAATCAGTGTGCTCACTGTTTTTTTCACGTGATTCAGCCAATCAGAATTAAGAACCACAATTATCTCACGTTACTTTTTTGCGCCTGTCTAAGTCAATCTGAGCATATATTCTGCAGCAATAATAAATGCGCACACAACTTCTCAAATGTATTGCTTTGGTATGAGTAGAATGTGTAACTATACTTTGCTGTGTTTTTTTTTTTGGGCTGGTGTATTTGGTTTCGGCCAGGTTGATAGAATTTGCCATTAACACCAGCTTTTAGGCTAGGGTCAGACGAACGCAGTGCGAACACGCGTGCAGCCGCACTTTATCACGGCCATAGTAGCAGCAAATGACAGCCAATGACGGTAATATACGAAGCGGCAAATGAACGCATTTTTTCGAGAACGTGATACCGCTAGTACTGACGTACAGAGTGCGCTGTGTCCGCTAACGGCGTGTGTGCGTAATTAGGAGACGTCAGACGCTGCTAATGTTCGGCCTACATAACGTCCAGACGCAAAAAAATGTGTTTTATTGATGATCCGTACAAAATCACGGACGAAAATACGCATCGTATGACCGCTATCGCGTATTCCGTGAAAAAATACGTCCATTCGTTCGAACGCACCTTTTTCACGGACGACGCGAAAAATGCGTTCGTCTGACCCTAGCCTTAGGAGTTGCAAAAATTATGCGCGCAAAGGCGGTGCGTTACAAACTGCGCATAGATTGTAATACTATCCGTGTACCAGCGCACAAACGCAATTGCGCTCCAAATGTTAATTATAGGATACGCGACGTACAGTAAGCTCGTGCAGGTTCACCCGCGGTAGACGATTACGCACGTCTGTTGTGCTGACTATGTAATACGGGATTCGGCGCAAAAGGTTTTACCCCATCTCGTTAATGTTTTTTTGCGCCGGTGCAAACGTTTGCGCGAAGATTGTAATTTAGCCCAATGGCTTTCTCTTTATTAGTGTACAAGGTTACTGCCGGCAAGATTGCATGGCAAGTCACACCCCATTAGATACAGTATAATTGCTTGGTGAGGTTGACGTGCACCTTTTTACTATGGCATATGTAGAAAAATGCAAAATATGGAGCTTGGAATAAAAGTATAAGGACAAATGCCATTTATTTCAAAATTTCAAATATTTAGGTTTTTTCATGTCTTATGTTCACCGTTATGGGGACAATACTGCCGTCGTTGCAATTTTGCATCCAGGAAAGCATTTTTGCAGCTGTGATAGTAGTATGTATCCATGGCTTGAGCCAATCTACTGTACTGACTGTATGAGAAAACTTACTGTTTTTACAATTTTGATATTATTTCTCATAAATCCACTAGTTAAACATTGTTTCTACACCCAGCGGCAGTCCCACAAAGCATGAACCAACAGAGAATTATAACTTTTTAAAGTGGTCAGGATGTGAAGAGTGCCCCCTCCTCTTCTTCCTCCCCATTGCTGCCCCGATCTGGAGAAATTGCTAGGCGAAGTGGACCACCCCACCAAGCGTCACCAGCAGTCGTGAGTTTGAATTGCCCGGCTGCCTGTTACTAGTGATGTCAGCACGCAGAGAGAGTGCGAGCATCACCCTCAGAGACCGGCCACGATATTGAACATGCTCAGAGGAAACCGATGGATCGGATCTGCGCATGCACGCACAGCTTCGATTCATCGTTCTGCGCAGGCACTACGGAACTTACATATTTAAGATTGTGGTTCCTACATTGCTCAAGTTGCCTAGGAGCATTAATTGCAAATTGTGCAGAAAAGTTTCAGGGACTTCCGGGGGCAGGAGTCTCTGATTTGAAGAGGAGGAGCTGCGCGTTGCCAGGGACAAAATGTGAGCAAAATCAGCCCAAAATTTATTTATTTTTTTAAAATTAATTGGAAACAGGGGCAGGTGACCCATCAGTCCAAAGGACTCCATGGAGGGTTGTGCTGCCGGGCTGCGAGCGCTGTGTGGTCTCGATCTCGCAAGATCGCACAATGCCGCGGAGTGATTCGCAGAGAGACACTGGTGACTATTTGTCTCCATTTCACTTTGCCCCCGGCGGCCAGAATCGGCTGATTGGGCCACTGTTCTCGCCGCGGGATGAGAGGTGAGTATCTTTTTTGGGGAGGGGGGTTCAGCTGGTGTTAAATGATTCTCAGGAAGCGGGATCAGATAGCACCAGCTCCTAATGTTTTAGTTTCCACAGCAGTGCGTTAATTACTTTGTAATCCTAACGCTAATAACTCTTTGTGCTCCCCATGTTAAGTATAGGGTGTGCAAAGTACAGTAAGCTCCCCAAACGAGCACAATCATCTATGTGCTAATGGATTTTTCAACCCCTTAACGTTCAGGATGTAATATGGGGGTTGTGAGATACAGTCAGGGGGTTGTGCGCAAGGTTGAAGCTCAAATATCTGAACGCTAGCGTTCAGAATGTACTAGGGCCCATAACTGGGCAGTGAAAGTTCTCAGGTTTCTGATGACTTTCTTTTATCCGCCAATTCCATATACTATCAGGGTTATTCAAAGAGATCCGAATGGCAGTAAAGAGTCTCTTTATTTATAGATTTTTTTAGGATATTTTAAGCATTTTTCGGGATTTTTTCTTTTTATTATTATTATTTTTTTTAAAACTTTACTTATTTTTCCTGTAACAGCCCTTTTTATTATCATTCCCTGGACCTCATATGTAAATTTCAGACATTTTCGCTCAGTAGTTTCTTTGCAAACAGCGTTTCACTTTTCAAACATTCAAGCAAACAGTTTTTTAAATTTATTCACTGCATTCGTTTGCGATGTCGGCTTTTTCCGGCGGCTTCGCTGCGTGTGATCAACTCCTGCTTGGGTTTTTTCGGCGTTTTCGGCAGGTTAATCCAAATGTTTTTGCAGGTTTCGGTGTGCGTTTGCCCTCATTTTGCGGTGAGTTTTCGGCGAGTTTGCGGTGGCTTTTCCCTGTAATTTGGGGACCCTGTGGTGCTTGCTGAATATAACGCAGGGTTGCCGAAATCTAATCACCAAATCGAACCGAATTGAAGAGAACGAAAAGTCACCGACGTGCGGTGGCTTTTCGATTCTCTTTGAATAGTCCTGTATGTTTTATGCGTTTGCCAAGTCCGGCTAGACTGCTGCAGCAATCAAAGTCAATTTGCTTGCAAAACAAGTGAAGAGCAGTGTTCCAGACCAGCTGAACGCTGTCATTCCCAAGTCATTTGCACAGAAAATGAAATTCAGATGTATTACAGATGCATTGTTATCCACAGATGAATGACTTGTGGAAACTTCACTTGTTTCGGGAAAGCAATCTGCATTCAGTAAATTATCAAGGGCCAAACCAGGGAATGATCCATATTGTGTGCGGATTCTCCAAGGGATCCCGAAATGCCAACAAAATGCATGTATATAGTGTATCTTCATAAGAATGGAAAAAGGTTCTTTCACATGTAAAGTTAGGATTTTCAGAGTGATTTAGGTACAAGGCGCACTTAATGAAAAGAATGTCTAGAGAGCTGCTCAGGAACAGAACCAAACAATAGGACAATCAATATTTTTTGTGACAAATGCTCAACATTTACAACTTTACCACCGTGCTAGCGTGAACTGACTGGATACAACACAGCAAATAATTTAAACAAATACAATAGAAACATAGAAACATAGAAAAATGTCGGCAGATAAGAACCTTTCGGCCCATCTAGTCTGCCCAATTACATGGATACTTTACCTGGATTTATCTTTTGTTTAGGATAGTCTTATGCCTATCCCATGCTTGCTTAAATTCAATCACTGTTTTGGCCTCTACCACTTCTACTGGAAGACTGTTCCATGTATCCACCACCCTCTCAGTAAAATAATGATTCCTGATGTTACGTTTAAACCTTTGCCCCTCTAATCTAAGACTATGTCCTCTTGTTTTGCTACTTTGTTTCCGTTTAAATATACTCCCTTCCTCTACCTTGTGGATTCCCTTTACATATTTAAATGTTTCTATCATATCTCCTCTGTCTCGTCTTTTTTCCAAGCTGTACATGTTAAGATCATTAAGCCTTTCCTGGTAACTTTTCTCCTTCAAGCCGTACACCATTTTAGTAGCCCTTCTCTGAACTCTCTCTAAGATGTCTATATCCTTCTGGAGATACGGTCTCCAGTACTGCACACAGTACTCCAAGTGAGGTCTCACCAGTGCTCTGTACAGTGGCATGAGCACTTCCCTTTTCCTACTGCTAATACCTCTCCCTACACAACCAAGCATTCTGCCAGCATTTCCTGCTGCTCTATTACATTGACTACTTACCCTTAGATCCTCTGCAATAATAACCCCTAAATCCCAACCCTCAGATGTTGAGGTTAGGACTGTATCAAATATTCTATATTCAGCCCTTGGGTTTTTACGTCCCAGGTGCATTATCTTGCACTTATCCACATTAAAACTCAATTGCCACAGCTCCCACCATTTTTTTAGTTTACCTAAATCATTTGTCATTTGGCTGATCCCTCCAGGAACGTCAACCCTGTTGCAAATCTTTGTGTCATCAGCAAAAAGACATACTTTACCATTAATACCTTCTGCAATATCACTAATAAAAATATTAAAGAGAATGGGTCCAAGTACTGACCCCTGAGGTACCCCCTGACATAAAACTTTTACTCACGCTTCACCCATGCTGTAAGTCCCTGACTTGTTTAATGTTTTAAGTCAAAGCAGGAGTCCTGTGTTCCAGGTCACAACAAGAGCCATTTGTTCCAGGTCAGAATAGATGTCCAGTGTTCTAGATAAGAACATCTACTCAGTGGCTTAGGTCTGAAAAAAGACCCGGTGTTCCAGGTCAGGAAAGGTGCCCAGTGTTTCAGGTCAAAACAGGTGATCATTGTTTCAGGTCAGAAAAGGTGACCAGTATTCCAGGTCAGAACAGGTGATTAATGTCCTAGATTAGAAAAGTATTCAGAATTTCAGGTCGCAATGTTCCAGTCTTGACCAAGTTCTCATTGTTCCTGGTTTGAAAAGGGTTGCAAGTTCCCAGATAGAATAAACAGCCGAGCTTCTATTCCGGCTCAGCTGGTAATGGGGAGCCACTAAAAGACGAAGTCAGCGCTAGCCATTAACCCATAGCTTTCCCTGTTACCAGCTCTATCACAAGCAGGCCAGTAAGGGCTCGTTAACACTTGGAATAGGGCCCCTAGTGTTCAAGGTCAGAGTATGCCATCATTGTACCATGTCAGAAAAGATACCCAGTTTTCCATTTTAGAACCAAGCTTTAACCTCTTCACTAGCAAGATCGACTATACTCGATCTGCATGTCAACTCCTGGTGCCAATGTAAAGTATAGTTATGGTGTTCCACAGGAGCAATGCAAATGATTTTCTTTTATTGCAAATTAAATTTATTTGGTAAGGACTCCAGAACAACCTCTGAAATGTTTTAACATCGTGGGTATGACTCACATGTCATTATGACTTTTTAAAACCAGCTGGGAATTTGTCTGCATGACATTTCCCAAGTTGATCCTGCACGGAGACCAGAACTGCAGTATCTCCTTTTGGCCAGCAGATGGCGACAGTGTGTGGAGTCTGCACTTTGAATTCAAGAAATCCTTTGACTGTTATAATAAAATACATACGCAAAGCCGCTGAAATTCCTGCCAGATCCCAAATTCCTCTAGTCTTTCTCAGTTTAAAGGGGTGTAATACATTATGCAGGCATCCCGAAATTTCCTTTATTAACCCACATTGTAAAAAAAAACAAAGAGAATACAAAAACGGTAAAAATGAGCGTCCCTGATAGATTCCTTCTTATGGAACATTTCAGGCGGTGTAATTGAAAATCTGAAAGTCTTCCGAACAAAAGCCACTGTGCATAATAAGCCTCATTAAATCTCTCGCCGATAAAAATGACTTTATCTGGGATCGCCAGTACACAAATATTACGAGATCTTGGACTTCCTGGCAGGAGATGTTAAAATATGACTTAAAATCGAGCTTCTTCTCCTCCTGTAGATTAGATATGCACAATCCAATTAGATGAATGATTAAACAAATGTGCAGATTGCAAGAAGTTTATCCATTCATTTAAGCCGGACCGTTCCATTAAATAAAATTGGCAAAAAAAAAATGTCCGCCTCTAGTTCAGCCCACCATTTCTTTTCATTATTGTATTTATTTATTTTGCTTACCTCGCAAACGTCATATTGAATCCTTTTCTCCCAGACAGACTTATTTAGCTGGCTGAATAGCCCTGAAAAACAACAAACCATAAAAATCCCGCTTCCTAAGGACCGTCCGCGCTGTCCCAGCAATCCTGCCGTCGTCCTGGGGAAAATGATTACGTTTTATTTTCAGTAGCGGCACTATAATTGTTGTAGCCTATACTTTTTTCTTTGTATTTGGTCTTTTATCACTCTTGGTTAGTGGTGCTATGAACATTCCGAAAATTGTAAAAGGAGGAAGAAAAGAAAATACCGTAATAGCTTTTTTTTTTTGCAAAATGTGCTCTTAGATATTTCGAAAATGCATTAAATCAACAATGGCTGACTTTTTGAAATAACAGCGTTTTTATTAGGGGATTCATAGGAAGAAATTCAGTACAGGATAGTTGACAGGATGCATTTTAATGCCTATATATATATATATATATATATATATATATATATATACACAGCTTTAACGTGATTATACCATTAAAAATATATATATATATATATATAAATTACTAGTATAACAGAACATAGTGATACCTTTTTTATTGGGAGGGCTAACATTACATTTAAAAGACAAGCTTTCGAGAGTGTACCTCTCTTCTTGAGGTCTGGAAGCTTTACTAATCAGTATCCTAGAATCAGTGGAGTCACTAGGGTTGGTGTCACCCGGTGCAGTAACTTATGGTGTCACCCCCCCCTGAGTTTTACGGGTTTTTTTTAACTACTTTTCCTCACAAGTCAGTACTCCCATATAACACTGAATGCTCATAATACACGGCGCACATTACTGTGAGGTTTATTGCTGTGGAGCTCTGTGATATGCTCACACACAATTTTGGCAAACTGACAGCAAGTACGGTGCCTGTTTGACGGCAGTGAGAGTCTCCATAGAGAAGTAATGGTTAATCTGTTCAGAGACACCGAACAGCAAATAAATGTCCTGATGTCCGGTGTTTTCATTCGGCAGGTTTATTCAGGCGAACCAACACCAAAGGTTTCAATGTTAAAAATATTCCTGTTTTTATCCAATATCTAATAAACCGTATATTCCTTTAATCCATAGTAAAAAAAATCTCTTTATTTATTGATTTTATTTTATTAGTATCTTTTAGGAATTTAAAAAAAAAAAATTATAATAGCGGTTTTTCTTTTTCTGTAACAGGCCTTTTTATTATCATTCATAGGATCTTATATGTTAATTCCAGACATTTTCGTTCAGTAGTTCTTTTTAAAACAGCAGGTGACGGGTTTGTGGCAGCATTCAGTGACTGATTCCCTGCACTTCAGGGACCCTGTGGTGAATTCATCGGGGAAATTTGATTCCCCAAAGTGCGGGGAACAACAGAGCACTGAAATGTCTGCGTCATTTCGGTGCTCTGTGAATATCCTCTTTGTGTGTTTTGAGAGATGCGAGATCCGGCCGGTCACGTGACCGGCAGAGAGGAACTGAATGGAGTCCTATGGACTCCAGCGAGTGGATGCTCGTGGCTGTGCTCAGTGCTGCCGCGAGCATCCAGAATTTAACACTCGTTAACAATGCAGGCAACATTTTTTGCGTCTGCATTGTAATCCAGCGTTATTTATTTATTTATTTATAAAGGATTTTACCAGGAAGGATACATTGAGATTTTTCTCGTTTTCAAGTATGTCCTGGGTTCAAGAACATTGAAGTGTTACAGTTACAGAAATACAAAGTAATAAATGCAAGATATTAAAAAAACAACACAAATATACAGATTAACAGAAAATAAATATGTAGGAAATATAGTCACTAGGTTATATGTTTACAGGTGCATTCTGTGTTGAGGTATGTTAGTAAGGAGCTCTTGAGTGACTTAACCCCTTCACTGCTGAGCCATTTCAGGTCTTAAAAAAACACCTTTTTTCTTTTCTGTATTTTTTTTAATTTACTTTAAACATGGTCATGTTTGGTATCATTGGAAAGGCCATGCTCTGGCCTTTCTAATGATACCAATCATGACCCTGCTAGCTGAAAACAGTCAGGAGATATCTGGGTTCAAAAGAACCCTGATCTCCACCCCTATCTTTCCTTAGTCAATGAGGACGTTTCCCACACGTCCTCAGCAGTGAAAGGGTTAAGACTGGGGGAAGATTTGATGGTGTCTGGGAGGTTATTCCATAATTGTGGTGCTCTGTAGGAAAATGAGGACCGAGCCACTGTCTTTTTGTATTGTGGTATTGCAAGTAAGGTGCAGGTCCTGGATCGGAGGTTATAGGATGAGGGAGCTGATGGGGGAAGCAGTCTATTCAGGTAGGGTGGCAGCTTCTCAGAAATGCTGTTAAACACCAGGCTGGAAAGGTGAAGGGTGCGTTTAGACTCCAGCGATGGCCAGTTTAGCTCTTTTAACATGTCACAGTGGTGGGTCATGTAGTTACATTGTAATGCGAAGCGGCAGAAGGAGTTATACAATGTAGTAAGTTTCTGAAGGTGTTTTTGCGGGGCGGCTGCATAGACTACATTTCCGTAATCAATAGCCGGCATAAGCATTTGTTGTACAATCTGCTTTCTTACCGTGGGGCTCAGGCAGGATTTGTTTCTGTACAGGGCGCCTAGTTTGGGGTAAAGTTTAGATGAGAGTTTTTCGATGTGGGGGCCAAAGGATAGATTAGGGTCCAACCACATACATAGATATTTGAGAGAAGTGACTGTGGTCAGCGTGCCATTTGATCTTGTCCCAACACATAGATGGGGATTTTGCGATTTGTGTAGTTTAGGTTTTGTTCCAAAGAGCATCGTTACAGTTTTGTCAGTATTTAAAAAAAGTTTGTTATCTGTGATCCACTTTTCTACCCCTGTGAATTGTTCTTGCAGCACGGCCTCCAGCTGCGGGAGATTTGGTTTGCTGGTATAGATTACAGTGTCGTCTGCGTACATGTGTACAGTTGAGGCTTTGCAGACGTTGGGCAGATCATTTATGAATATTGTGAATAGCAGGGGGCCTAGTATTGAGCCTTGGGGTACACCGCACGTGACTGGGAGGGGGAGGGAGGAGCTGCCAGAAATTGACACATATTGTGATCGGTCGGATACATATGATTGAAACCAGGTTAGCGTGCGATCACCAATGCCAGAGTTTTTAAGTTTTTCTAACAAGATGCCATGGTCTACCGTGTCAAAGGCCTTGGCAAAATCAAGGAAGAGGGCGTTAAAACGCAGGCACAAAGGGGAAAACTGCGGGTGCAGTTGTTCCTCCCATGAGCCCGCGTTTTAACACTGAGAGCCTAATAGGGCCCTAAAGGGGTTATTCAATAAGCAACGAACTGGCCACCAAATTGCACTGGGGAGGGTGCAATTTCGTGGCAGTTCATCTATTCACAAAAGTGCCAATAAACAGCAAAATATGGTGCAGTTTGCAACAGATAGGCGATCTTTGGCGGCAGCAAAATTGTCCCAAAGAGAAGTAATGGTTAATCCATTCAGAAAACACTGAACGACACCAAAATGTCAGTGAAATGCCCTGATTCTCGGTGGTTCAGTTCGACAAGTGTAAACAGGCGAATCCCATAGGATTCAATGCAAAAAATAAATAAATACCGTTTTCATTCAACCGTTTATTCTTTTCATTTTCAGCAAAAAAGCCTTTTTAATTTTTTGGAACATCTTTTTGTATTATATGTGTTTGAGGCAACAATTTGATTCCCATTTCTTTGAAAGTGTTTTTTTAAATTCTGTAACAGACCTTTCAATTATTTTTTATAGGATCTTTTTAAGACACATTCTAAATGCATTTTTATTGGTTTAAACACCTTTCAGAAGAATAGCAGAGTTTGGTTTCTTCCTTTTTTTCTTCAGTTCGGCGGTCTTCGGTGACTCCATCTTCCATTCAATAAACCATAATTCATTTGCTATTCACCACAGGGTCGGTGAAATGGAATCAAAGTGCGGCCGAACTAAAAAGTACCGAAATTTTGGTACTTTCTGAATAACCCCTTAAGAGTGAGATGGAGACAGCAATAAAGTAAAGTTCCCGGTGGACTTTCTGGACAGGTTTTCCAGGTTCAGAAGAATGGAAGAACCATTGAATGCCTGATGTACTTTAAATTGATGTAACTGCACAATCTGATTACTCAGAAATTTTGAAACCAATTAATGTGAAGAACAAATAGTGACACGACAGAGAGGAAAGAGGATCACAGAAAGTTGAAATGAGATGACAAAGTCACTGTAAATAACTCTTCCAGATGGCGAGCACTGTGCGGACTAATGAGCTATAACAGATTAGATACTTGTTTACCAGTCTTCTGGTACCTGATGGTGACAGGAAATAAATATATTTTGAAATAATAGCTTTATTTCTTGATAAATCGGAGAAAAAAAATGCCGCTAACGTTCAGGTATAACACTCTGTGCTCGCATAGTCAGACTTGCCCATGATGTGGTGTTTTAGTGTTTCAGATTGCAGGTTTTATGGTTTTATCTAACAAACTCAAATTTTTAATCCGTTTAAAAAGGTAGGTACTTAAGAAATAAAAGGCTTAAAAGATCCATGCGAGGTAGCTAACGGTGTTAGCCACTGAGGCTTTAAAACGATTATTGACATGCAAAACAAAACAAACAAAAAACAACCCTCAAACATAATTCTGGAAATGATCCACAGAGTCATCTTGATATTGATTGGTTGTTGAATAATGCATAAAAAAACAACTTGGAAAAGTGAAAAACATCTCGACATAAATAGTTCATGCATTAACACCATTATTATTATTCTTTATTTATAAAGCGCCAGCATATTCCGCAGCACTGTACAATGGGCACACTATACACAGGGTTACAATACATTGAACAACATTTTGACAAACCAGTACAGGAGGAATCGAGGGTGCTGTTCCCGTGGGAACTAACAATCTAGAAGGGTTGGGGGGTGGAAACCAGAGGTGAGAGTGACGGACTGGTGGCGTGATAGACTGCAAGGTGAGAGTGACGGACTGGTTGCATGATAGATTGCAAGGTGAGAGTGATTGACTGGTGGCGTGATGGACTTCAAGGTGAGAGTGATGGACTGGTGGCGTGATAGACTGCAAGGTGAGAGTGATGGACTGGTGGCGTGATAGACTGCAAGGTGAGAGTGATGGACTGGTGGCGTGATAGACTGCAAGGTGAGAGTGATGGACTGGTGGCGTGAGTGACTGCAAGGTGAGAGTGACGGACTGGTGGAAGTGATGGACTGGTGGGAGTAATGGACTGCAAGGTGAGAGTGATGGACTGGTGGCATGATAGACTGCAAGGTGAGAGTGACGGACTGGTGGGAGTGATGGACTGCAAGGAGAGAGTGACGGACTGGTGGAAGTGATGGACTGCAAGGAGAGAGTGACGGACTGGTGGAAGTGATGGACTGCAAGGAGAGAGTGACGGACTGGTGGGAGTGATAGACTGCAAGGTGAGAGTGATGGACAGGTGGGAGTTATGGACTGCAAGGTGAGAGTGACGGACTGGTGGAAGTGATGGACTGGTGGGAGTGATGGACTGCAAGGTGAGAGTGATGGCCTGGTGGCGTGATAGACTGCAAGGTGAGAGTGACGGACTGGTGGCGTGATAGACTGCAAGGTGAGAGTGATGGACTGGTGGAAGTGATGGACTGCAAGGTGAGAGGTACGGACTAGTGGAAGTGATGGACTGCAAGGTGAGAGTGATGAACTGGTGGGAGTGATAGACTGCAAGGTGAGAGTGACGGACTGGTGGTGTGATAGACTGCAAGGTGAGAGTGATGGACAGGTGGGAGTGATGGACTGCAAGGTGAGAGTGATGGACTGCAAGGTGAGAGTGATGGACTGGTGAGAGTGATGGACTGCAAGGTGAGAGTGACGGACTGGTGGAGGTGATGGACTGCAAGGTGAGAGTGATGGACTGGTGGAAGGGATGGACTGCAAGGTGAGAGTGATGGACTGGTGGGAGTGATAGACTGCAAGGTGAGAGTGACGGACTGGTGGCGTGATAGACTGCAAGGTGAGAGTGATGGACAGGTGGGAGTGATGGACTGCAAGGTGAGCGTGACGGACTGGTAGAAGTGATGGACTGGTGGGAGTGATGGACTGGTGAGAGTGATGGACTGCAAGGTGAGAGTGACGGACTGGTGGAGTGATGGACTGCAAGGTGAGAGTGACGGGCTGGTGGGCATGATGGACTGCAAGGTGAGAGTGACGGACTAGTGGAAGTGATGGACTGCAAGGTGAGAGTGATGAACTGGTGGGAGTGATAGACTGCAAGGTGAGAGTGACGGACTGGTGGTGTGATAGACTGCAAGGTGAGAGTGATGGACAGGTGGGAGTGATGGACTGCAAGGTGAGAGTGATGGACTGCAAGGTGAGAGTGATGGACTGCAAGGTGAGAGTGATGGACTGCAAGGTGAGAGTGATGGACTGCAAGGTGAGAGTGACGGACTGCAAGGTGAGAGTGACGGACTGCAAGGTGAGAGTGACGGACTGCAAGGTGAGAGTGATGGACTGGTGGAAGGGATGGACTGCAAGGTGAAAGTGATGGACTGGTGGGAGTGATAGACTGCAAGGTGAGAGTGACGGACTGGTGGCGTGATACACTGCAAGGTGAGAGTGATGGACGGGTGGGAGTGATGGACTGCAAGGTGAGAGTGACGGACTGGTAGAAGTGATGGACTGGTGGGAGTGATGTACTGGTGAGAGTGATGGACTGCAAGGTGAGAGTGACGGACTGGTGGAGTGATGGACTGCAAGGTGAGAGTGACGGGCTGGTGGGCATGATGGACTGCAAGGTGAGAGTGACGGACTAGTGGAAGTGATGGACTGCAAGGTGAGAGTGACGGACTGGTGGAAGTGATGGACTGCAAGGTGAGAGTGATGGACTGGTGGGAGTGATGGACTGGTGGAAGTGATGGACTGGTTGCTTCAGTGAGTCGGGTGGTAGGCTTCCCTAAATAAGAATGTCTTAGGGGAGCGTTTGAAGGAAGGGAAACTAGGGGGAAGTCTGACAGTACGAGGGAGAGCGTTCCAGAGGATGGGGGCTGCGCTTGAGAAATCCTGCAGTCTATCATGAGAAGAGGTGATGCTGGGACCTTGAGCAGAACACCTGTGACTGCATTGAGCAACCAATGATGCAACATAGAAGCGCCACGAACAACGCCACGGTGGGAAACCTGATAAACCAACCGTCTCCACGAGATTCCAATCAGATGGGGATGCCACCAGCCCCCTGGATAAGTAGAAATGGAAGAAATGATGGATCTCCAGTGGATAAGAAGTGCCAAACGGTTTATTCATGGAACAGCAGCCTTCAAAAAAATCAGTGACGTTTCGACCCTGAGGTCTTAATCATACATGTATGATTAAGACCTCAGGGTCGAAACGTCACTGATTTTTTTGAAGGCTGCTGTTCCATGAATAAACCGTTTGGCACTTCTTATCCACTGGAGATCCATCATTTCTTCCATTTCTGCATTGAGCAACCATCTCAAAACAGATATATGAATGCTTTTCTATATATAAATTATTTTTACTTCGATATGTGTGTATATATATTATATACACAATATATTCAGATTCAGAAAGCATTGAGACCCTTTCACTTTTTATGTTGCAGCCTTTAGCTGAAACTGTTTAAATTATTATTTTTTTACATCAATTTACATTCAATACTCGATAATGACCAGAAAAAAAATATTGTTTGAAACATTGTAAAGGTTTTAATAGAGGAAAAAAATGAAATTGCATTAACAAAAGAATTCAGACCCATAACTCTGTACAGGTTGAGCACCCCGGAATTTTCTGAGCCTTTCAGACTTTAGTTATTCTGAATTATGGCTGCTCTAGATGGGTGCTTCTGCTCAGAAAACAAGGCTCTCTGAATTATGGCTGCTGCAGAGCGAGGCACATCCTGAGAGCCTCTGAGCAGCTTCGACATGTGACATGCTGCTCGAAGTCTCGCTGGCTCTGGGTATCACGTCTGCGGAGTAACCCTACACCGCATTCTCAGCGTGTGTACTCGCTGATGGCTGCAGCAGAAAGGCAATCACAACTCTCCCACCTCTAGCTCCATTTTCTAGAACAATGGTTCCCGACCGTGGTCCTCAAGTACCCCTAACAGTCCTGGTTTTAAGGATATCCTGCAAACCTGACCTGTTAGGGGTACTTGAGGACCACGGTTAGGAGCCACTGCTCTAGAACATCAGATTTTCCTGGGTTCTAAAATCCAGATGAATCTTAAGCCTGAAATGCTCGACGTTCTGAGCATTCCAGATAAGGGGTACTCAACTTGTATTTGAGTACCCCTTTTGACAGCGATTTCAGCCTGAAGTCTTTTAGGCAATGTTACTATTCTGCTTCCCTAAGCAAAGCTGTGAGGCGTGGATGCTTTAGACTAGCTAAGTCTGTATTTGGCCAGTACTCACACGATGAAGTTCAACAGATAGCTTCAACTCAGCAAAACTAACAGGTAGAAAGATGAATCCAGTTGAAGAGTTTAATGATCAGACTGACAATTTTGTAATAGTGTACAGCAGTGCAGGTAAAAAGACATTAGTTTTGTCCAGCAGTGAGCACAGAATGGCTGCTATGTAACCAGGAAGTTCTTTAGAACAAGACACTGAGCAAAGGGGTGGAAACTAGCTGGATACAGAAAACTAAGGAAACCCAGCAGGGACAAAATAGCTATGAAATAAACAGCATGTAAGCAGCAAAGGCAGATTCAGCACATATCAGTAAAAATATACAATAAATCATGGGGCATGACAGTTTTGCACATCAGCTTTCCACATCAGGATATGGGTATCTGGTGCAGTTTGAGGTCATAGTGATGACACAGTTCAACAGTTCAACAGAACTCCACCTTTACAGAGCTGTATTTAAGGATATCATCTTACATCTGGGCAAGGATGAATCGGTCCCTACAGCCTGCACATAGACAATCAGTCCTCAGGAAACCCAGGAATGTGATACTACACTAGAAGGAAACAGAGCTAGCATTATAAGGTTCCTTGGGATCCCTTTGGCCTTTAGGAGCCTCTCAAGTGTCTTTAAAAGCAACAGCAAATATATCTTTATGAGAAATATACTTAATTTCCGTTCCACGGCCCAGAGAGGGCCTCAAAGGCAAAACATTTAGCACTAATCTCATTTTCTCTTTTAAGAATGTATTCTATCAATATCCTCAGTCAATTTACTGACGGCAGCACGGCCATATACAAACGCCAAATGCCTCATGGTGATACGAGGCTTCCCAGTCAGTTCACTTCAGTGCTTCGCTAGATAAACTCTTAAGATGATTAGTTGACTAAGCTGAGATGAGGCAATTAGCGCACTGGAATTAACAAAAATATGCTTTCATTTAAAATGCTCAAACAATGATATCTGCATGGGGAAAAAATGCAAATGGAAATAATTCTTGTAGCTGTTTGCAATAATGTGTAGTAATCGCTGTTCCCTCTGGTGTGGGCACAAGCAAGGCTGGAGCATCCATGAGGCAACACAGGCAGTCACTTGAAAGCAGCAATTGGAGGGGGGCAAAAGCTGTTTCACAGTCAGGCTCCTGAAGGTGAACTGATCGCTATACTGTAATTACATGTGGGGGCATGATCTGTGTGTGCGTGTGCGTGTGTGTGTGTCAGTATGTTTAGCAGCAGGTGTGGCAGCATGTGTGGCAGTCAGTGTCAGTATGTGTGTCTGTGCATCAGCTCATACAAGTCTACGTTTCAGTATGTATCACAGGCTGATCCAGAGAGGGAGTAACCCACCCCCCTCGAGTTGCAATCCCATTATAGGAGATACAGCGGACCTTTGTATGTTTGAAACCCTGTATCTCTGTTTCCACACATAGAGGTACAGAATAAAAACATAACACAAAAAAGTGTTTTTTTTCCCTCAATTTTGTTTAAAACTGTGCACTTCCTTGGGGAAATGCAGGATGGGAAATGAAATGGTTCAGAAGCAAAGGAGATAAATTCTATGTATCTAACCTCTGGAGTTGACTTCACTAGACAAAGCTCTTTCCTGGATACACTCGAAATATATAAATCTCTATAGCGAGTAGACAGTATGTACAAGCCTGTGTGTATATATATCTGGTGTGTAAATATATATGGGTGTTTATATACTGCAGCTATATATACAGTATGTGTATATGTCTTTTGAGTCTATGTCAACGAGTGTGTTTGGGTGTTTGTATTCAGCCGTGTATGAGTGTGTACCTTGGTGCATATCTCCCAAAAGTCTGTTTTTGAGGCAACAGTCCCTATTTTGGTCCCAACTCCCCTTATCACTCTTTTTTCCCCTAAGGTCCCTCCCTTTTAGGAACTCCTCAATATATTCAGGAAATGCAGGTGTATAACAGAGCTGCACAGCAATAAAACCACCAGCAATGAGTCTGTAAATTATAATAAATGGTGTTAGAAATTGCTCGCTGTAAATAAGATACTTTGCGTTGGTGCGAAATAACATTTTTATTGAAATACAGTGTATGACCCCGACAGTTTGTGATGCTGCCTAAAATATCTGGGCATAGCCTAGTTTCTGAGCCTGTCCTTAGCAACTTCCCTAAATGGTATATGTGTTTAGCTACAGCATGTATGTGTTTGTATTATATGTGCTATGTGTGGGGGTCTGGACCTGCGGCGTGTTATTGCTGGTGGTGCTCGATTCTCAGTGACAGGCTGAGCATGTGTCAGACTGTAGAACTTTATTGTGCGGGGTCTGTCAGATGTCACCTGAGCGGCATGAGGACAGACCCAGTGCCGCAATGTTCTGGAAAGAGTGAGTCTAATAAGTGCAGCTTGGGATCCGGCCCTTGCTCTGCCTTTCACTGGCACTGCAAGCCAAACACCAGCTCTTTGCCAAAATTGGTAGAGTGCTCCTCCCGAAACCCGTGTCTGGATCCACCCCTGGTATTTATGAGCGTGTTTCAGTGTTAGTGGCAGCATGTATATATGGGCCTGTGTGTCAGTATGCCTTTACACCTGTTAATCTGCGTATTGGTATCTCTCCGTGTGTATTTGTAAAAGTGTCTTTGTGTGAGGATAGGAGGTGGAGTGCATGAATGGATCAGATAAACTACCCCCATCTTGCCAGCCATGCTATAGGAGTGGCACCAACACGCCAATCTCACTCAGCCAACCAGACACTCAGTCGCTGCTCACTCAACCATATTCACTCCCGTGCCATTCAGACTTCCTTCCCCACACACATGCTTTGTACACAGACACGCACATAACTAGCATCACCTACATATAATCCCCACACAAGACACAGTTCCCATCAAACTTCAGCAGTTTTCAGAGGGGGTGAGTGATTGGATCTTCACCTTGGTCAAAGGTTATAGAAGGTACATGATAGTATGTTGCGGGGAACAAATGGCATTTTTTTTTTTGAGAAAGTATTTTACCAGTAAGGATACATTGAGATTTCTCTCGTTTTCAAGTATGTCCTGGGTGGCGAGTATGTACCGTTATGTGTCTTGCCCAAGGACACTTACTGGAGAGGTGCTCTTGCCAGGATCGAACCTGTGTCTCCACGGTTATAGAGCAGTGACGTTACCTCTACTCCACCCAGTCGGTACTGTATGTTCCTTTGAAGGAGAGTGTCATCTGCGCTCATTCCTATGTGTTCCATGTACAACAAAAATGAGGTTTTGTTTGTTTCAATGGCCATTGCAACGTAAGCCCACTCGCCACTTCAAGGCACCTCTTTAGAGTGGGTACCTAACAATTGTAACCAAAAGGCCGCTCTACTGAGCAGCTCCAAGCCCCTCCAGCTGCTTTTCAGCAAGGAGAGACAAAGATGGTGGGTTTTATTTATACACGCACCAAGCACTTCCCATTTGGGATCAAAAACAAAAACATGGAAAGAGGAACAGCTGCAAAACGACGGACTGGTGTTACAAGCATGATATACATAAATACAGAAAAAATGGCGTCGCGCCCATACTCACTTATTTTTGGAGGCGGCGGCAACTGCCAGGAGTAACAGCCCAGTAAATGTATAAAACATTGTTATGTTTTATACATTTACTGGGCTGTTACTCCTGGCAGTTGCCGCCGCTCCAAAAATAAGTGAGTATGGGCGCGACGCCATTTTTTCTGTATTTATGTATATCATGCTTGTAACACCAGTCCGTCGTTTTGCAGCTGTTCCTCTTTCCATGTTTTTGTTTTTGATCCCAAATGGGAAGTGCTTGGTGCGTGTATAAATAAAACCCACCATCTTTGTCTCTCCTTGCTGAAAAGCAGCTGGAGGGGCTTGGAGCTGCTCAGTAGAGCGGCCTTTTGGTTACAATTGTTAGGTACCCACTCTAAAGAGGTGCCTTGAAGTGGCGAGTGGGCTTACGTTGCAATGGCCATTGAAACAAACAAAACCTCATTTTTGTTGTACATGGAACACATAGGAATGAGCGCAGATGACACTCTCCTTCCTTGTTATGTTTTATACATTTACTGGGCTGTTACTCCTGGCAGTTGCCGCCGCTCCAAAAATAAGTGAGTATGGGCGCGACGCCATTTTTACTGTATGTTCCTTTGCTTGTCCAAAGCTAATTAATGAGAAGCGTGTGTCGGAAATCTCAAAGCTTTGAGTGACAAAAGCTATAACCCCTTGACATATCCCCTCTCCCCCATCCTCCACGGCATGTCAACAGTGTACAGCTCTTAAATTTCCCTATTTGGGGGAACAGACCTATTTTTGGTCCGAATTATTCTTGTTTCTGTTTCGTGTCAGAACAACATTATTTTTTTGTGATTGTTTCATATATTTAGGGTGTATAACAGAGCTATAAATTAACAAAACACCTAAAACCAGTCTCTAAACTATAATTAATATTGCAAGAAACCTATGCGTGTTTATGATACTTTGCTTTAGTTATAAATTATATTGTTAAGTATATAAATATCCCAACAACCCTAACAGGTTGTGAAACAAACATACTGTATATGTATCTTGATCAGCGCAATAAAAATTGCTATCAGGATCTTGGTGTCTCGCATAGATCAGCAGACCATATTTTGGTACATAAAACAAAATATAAAAATACACCGTGGTGACGTATATCAAAGCTGAGGAAGTCGCCTACTGCGACGAAATGCGTCCTGGGTACCTGTTTTATCCATTTGTTTTACATGTTTTTATTTTATTAAATTTTCTTTCGAAAAGAAGATCCAGCCTGTGTCTTTTTGGTGGTTGGTGGATTTGCCCGAGCCTGAAAAAATCCATATGCGCAAACCTTAGAGCTCCAACAAGTGTAAGTGAAAAATTGGCTGAAAAGCATATATACACTTTTTTGTTCTGCACAAGGAGAGTTGCGCTCTCTTTTCTTGTCTTATATGGTTCCTTGATGTGTGAAGGGAAACAGCCGTGTAAGGTGTGGGTCATCTGTGAACGATATAGAAGAAAAACCAACCCAAAACGTGCAGTTCCACTTAGAGCCAGTGCTAGGCTCTATGTTTGTGAGTGAAACATCATTCATTGCATTTTATTTATAGTATATATTTGATATACTTCACCATTGTGTATTTTTATATTTTGTTTTATGTACCAAAATATGGTCTGCTGACCTATGAGAGACACCAAGATCCTGATAGCAATTTTTATTGCGCTGATCAAGATACGTATATGTTTTTTTCATTCACCTGGTATAGGGAAGACCACTGTGTTTGATCAAGCTTTTGGGAGATTGGTGGTGGACATGATTTGTGGCGCTGACCTGCTTGTTTTATATTGTTTAGGATGTGAAACACGTTTAGTTTTATTATTATTATTATCATCATCATATCACACATATATAAAAAATACTTTAATACTTAAAAAAAATCAGACATGCTTATTCATATGCATACGCAGCCCATATTTTAGGGTGTGCACACGTTGAATTTGTCACAGAAACCTGTTTTACAGCTTGCTTTTGAACTGTGTTTTCTTTATTCCGATACTAACTGGCTGAGTGGAGTAGAAGTAACATCACTGCTCTGCGTGGAGAGAGCCTGTGGAGTCATGGGTTCGATCCCAGCGAGCAACCTCTCCAGTAAGTGTCCTTAGGCAAGACACCTAACGGTACATACTCACCACCCAGGACATACTTGAAAACGTGAGAAATCTCAATGTATCCTTCCTGGTAAAATCCTTTCTAAAAGAAAAATGAAGCACCCACTGGTGCAATATCCCCTGTGCATTGCAGTTCATCAGTGTGTTATTACTTTGTTATTCAATATTGTATATACTGTAGTTATGTAAGCATGTTCGTTTCCTGTTGCATCATTTTGTTTTGGTTACACCCTCAGATTCTGCTAGAGGACAGCAGGAAAGGATGATGCAATGTTGAGATTGCACACTTAGGGCAGTACCAGGGGTGTTCCCTCTTTGAGTGGCCGGTTTTCCCGCTATAAAATATGTATAAAATTGAGCATAATAATAAAACGTCATTCTGCTCTTACTCTTACGCAGCATTTATTTTCTGGTTTTGGGTACAGCTGCCATCACCCTTTCTGTTCCATGCAGGACAGTTACTTCACCTTACGGAAAGAGCTTCGACTAGTTCCTTGTTAGGACCTCCTGAGCAAGGCACTATGATCACTACTCCGCAAAAGAAGAGCTGCGCAATGGAAGCTGGGGCCAAAAGAGTGACCTGAATGGGGGAGTTCTTCTCAAAACTCAGAAACCCATTACAGCAAAACTGCCCCCCCCAGATTTTTCTGAACTACAACTCCCATGATGCTCTGTCCATCTACAGCAATGAAATGATTCTGGGAGTTGTAGGCATCAATGGGGCGGACCATGAGTTTGACAGCCCTGCATTACAGTATTTATTACTTTCAAATTGTAGGTAATCACAAACAGATAATTGTTCACATTTTTTTTATATCATTACCCTAATAAGAAAACCCCAAGGAGTGTAGATATAGACCTAAAATGCCAAAAGCAGGAGCAATTCACCACATCTATAAGCTTAGTAACCAAAGACAAAAGGTGTAGAAGGCCCTGCTCCGATGAGCTTACAATAGAGAGAAGTCATGTCCAAAATTCCTCAAAATTAGTCTTACCTCTCGCTGCACCACCAGCAAGTGTCCCTCTACAGCCACTGAAAATGCTGGAAGGTTTTCCAAAGATAAAAATATCATGGATAATGCCCCCTCCCCATCCTGGTCCTCTCCCTTCTCTCCTTCTACATTTTCCTACTATTGATATACGACAAATAATATATATAACATTGAAATGGGAAGATTTCGTTGCAGAAGTGCATACCCCCTAACATGCTACATTTACCAAGCTGATACATTTACCAAAGATACACAAACGAGGATAAGGAGGTTCTGCAAAAAAGGGAATTTTTCTAAGCTATAATGGAGATTATGCTGCCTTTTAGAAAAACAAACCCATGGGAGATGATTTTAATAACACTGCTTGCTTGAGGCTTTTAAAAAAAACAGTCACGCTAAAACTGCTTGGTAAAATATATTAAAAAATATATTTCTTGGGGCTGTTTATTGTTAATATGTTTTGTGATGTTTGAATAATTAAGCTTTGTGATTCCCAAGTTACATTGTTTTCCGTACGACATAATGAAAAATGAAACTCAGCAACTACAGGAAACTCATGTTAAGTAATACTAATCGACCATGTAATCACATGCGCAGTGAAATTTCTAGTCTTTGCCCAACATAAAGACCCGTTTGTTTATTTTTTTTTGCCAGTACGTCTATTTGGGGATTCTTTTGAATAAATATTTTAACAGAGGGCATTCCTGGCAATATTAGAGCTGATCACACACACATACATGCCAGCAGATATACATCAGTGCCTCCATTAACTCTTTCAAAAGCAATCAGTTTTTATTGAAAAAATATCATTATGCTATGTATTTGAAACATAGGATGTAAAGTTAACAATGAAATGTAGGATAGCATAGCAATTTGCATGACGAATATCGTTCTGAAATCGTTAAAGAATTAAAATCATGTAAATTTGCTTATTTTGAATTTTTCATGTATTTGTTTGTCCTTCATTGAAATATTGCTGGGATGAAAGGTTCTGGACTGTAGATAGTATCCTTTATCATACTCATAAATAGCCTATACATCAAATAAAGTAAAAAGATAGATATAAAAATGGTCAGATTTCCTGCATATGGGGATTTGTAGAGATGAGGGGCTATATTACAAATTTGGTGCTAATTAAACCAGAGCTGTTGTAAACTTAGCAGCCCCATAGACGGTAATGGCTCTGGTAAATTTACAACAGCTCTGGTTAAGTTAGCACCAGCTTTGTAATACTGCCCGAGATTATTAGCAATGCAGCTTCCAAAAAATAACAATAGAAAATGAAAATAATACATGCAACATAACGCAACATAATACCTGTGTATGGAAATTACAGTAACACCTTGTATCTGTGGTGTACAGGGATTTTCATTCATTATAACCCCATGAATCTTATCCTTGTACAGCAGTGTGTGACTCTAGAGCTCTCCCTGTATTCTGCCCTCTCGGCTATTCTAATGCTGCAGTAAAGTTTGTTGGGCTGTTTGTTACATTGAGGGCGGGAGCTGCCCCTTGTAGCTTCTATACAGTAATATAGGGTGACAGGAGTGAGATCACCTAGGGAATTTTGTTTCAGAGAAAACAATAAACTTGCATTAAGGCTGGGGTCAGACTAACGCATTTTTAACGTGCGTTTAGGAGCACTTAATCACGACCGCAGTAGCAGCAAATGACGGCCAATGATGGCCAATATACGAAGTACGGCCGCATGAAAGTCCGGCTGCGCAACGCAAGTGGAAAATGAACGCATTTTTTCGAGAACCGCTAGTACTGACGTACAGTGTGCGCTGCTGCGGCATAGCGGCCCGTGTGTACGTGATTAGGAGACGTCAGACACTGCTAATGTCCAGCCTACATAACGTCCAGACGCAAAAAGTGTTTTATTGCCGATCCGTAAAAAAAAATCACGCACGAAAATGCGCGTCGTCTGACCGTTTTCGCGCATTCCGTGAAAAAATACGTCAATGCATTTGGACGCACTTTTTGACTGTCGCTGTGAATAATGCGTTCGTTTGACCCTAGCCTTACTAGGTATGTAATTGAGGTTTCATATGCTAAATTCCACTAAAGACATCCCTCTATCTATACATATAGCGACTCCGCCTACCTTCAATAATCAGGATTGCATGATGCTTTCCCAAGTCCCAAAATATTTTACGACCTAACATAACTACCTGCACCTCATTTCCTCTAAGTCTGTAGGAAGAGCATGGATATTTTATAATCTTTACAAAAAAGTTATCGCACTCACAAAAACGACACATTTTCGTTAAAGACATCGATGTACACCTGCCAATGGAAAGGAGCCAAAAAATTAAGCAAGATGGTACCAGCCCCCCCCCCAAAAAAAAAAACAACTGTACAAAAAATATTTTCAGCGGAAAAACAGGCCCAGCTCCTCTAGCCCCTTAGCTACACTTTCTGCTCTTTCACTGTGTCGCCGTTCCTTTAACGTTGGCCGAGATCCCGTGTAGGTTTACTTGGTTCCTGAACTCGGCGCACATTCTCTTTTAGAATTTAAACTTACAATTTGGGATACCATGGCCCCTTGTAAGGATGTAATAAATGCATTAACACTAAGCCTCTGGAGCCTCGCTAAAGGATTTTGTTTCATATTAATTGCCAGTACTTTCCGATCCTTCTCTTACTCCATGTCCTTGGCTAACTCCCATTTGAATTAAAACCCTCTCTATCGTTAAATTACTGATTTTTCCTTTGTATTTAGTCATGTTTTATATCACCTTTCCTAATTAGGTGTGTTTCCGGGATGAAATGGCCCATATAATCCTATTAGCAGCTGATCAGATTTGTGGTTGTGTTTGATTTAATTAACTTGTTGTTTTCTTTATTATCAATCATTATAATAGGTATATATTGTAATTCAGTGCGAGCTGTCCATAGATTCAATGGTTTATATGCTTGTAGTTACAACACATATTTAAAGATCTTTTTTTGCTTTTTTCTCCCGGTAATGCGTTACAATTTGCTCACAGCGTTTTACTTCGGGTTGGAGAAATGAGGTTATAAATACACAAAAAAAACAATACCAGTTGTCTTAATGTTGATTTACTGTGTTTATGTTCAAACAGTCTTGTAAGCATTTAATTTGCTGTAGAAGACTATCAACGCACATAATTCAATATAAAAATATAATCTTGCGCTGCAACTATATAAATAATGTTTAAACTACTGAGTTCATTCCAATGAAAAATGTAATTATATATATGTATGTATATATATAGGTGTGTTTATTATTGCAGAAGCCACTTGCACATCACAGCAATTCAATGAATTGCATCCCAGAGCTCCTGTGCCACATTCCCCACATGCAGCAAGGAATTCTGGGTAGGATATTCAAATGACATCTGTCTCACTTTTATGCATCCTGGGTCTGTTATTACACAGAACCCTAAAATCAATGCTATGCCACACTGTGGCTGTCTAGCAGAGATAAGGTGAGAAAAGTGAGACAGATGTCATTTGCATATCCTACCCAGAATTCCTTGCTGCAAATGGGGAATGTGGCACATGAGCTCTGGGATGCAATTCATCGAATTGCTGTGATGTGCAAGTGGCTTCTGCAATAATAAACACACTTATTATAGTGTGGAGGCTTTTTATCTCACTTTTTGTCCTCCACCACAACCCTTGTAGATACTGTATATATTATATATATATATATTAATATATATATATATATATATATATACCAGGGAAGCAATCTTTTCCATTAAGCATAGCAGGCAGGTGTTTCTCAAGACAAATAGATGCAACAAACTAAGGGGAGGGAATTCCGTTACACAACCTACACCATCTCAAAGCTCATATAATTTAAAGACAATCAAGGTTTGCAAAGATTTTTCAAGATTTAAGTTTCTTTGTTTTTCTGCAGATTTTCCACAACCTTACTCCGAAAATAAATGATGTGAGTTTAATTCATAAAATATGGCCATAAAGTGTTCCCACATAGCTTCTATTTAACCTAGAATCGCTGGGAGCCCCAGGAAGGATTCTGTCTTCCGTGAGTTAATCCCATAAATGCAGTCATTATGCGTTTTAGACAAGGACCTGTCGAGATGGGATACGTTGATGCTGTGACAGGATATGACCATATTTTGTGAACTTATTTCCCATCATTAGGTTGTGAAAAATCTGTAAAATAAAAAGAAATTAAGCCCCGTAGCGCTTGCGCACAACACTGATGTCTCGAGTGACCGAACTAGTGACCGACAGAAAGTTCAAACCTCACGGTTGCCTGGTCCTGCAGCGAAAGGAGGAATCTCTCTACTTCACAATGTATTTTAAAGAGTTCAGGGGACCTGGGAGGGGGGATGAGGGGTAAGAGGGGGAGGATAGCCTATACACCTTGGCCATTTTAAAAAGCTGAAGTGGTCAGGGTGTGTAGAATATCCCTTTAATTACACAACAGGGGTCTATGGGGGATCCTACAAGCATTCAGGACCAACTGAATGGATTGTGAATTGCAGTAGGTTTCTCTTGTTCTTTAAAGAAAAAGTGCATAACAAGAAAAAAGTACTAAAATTCCAATTATAGGAAAAAAAACATCCTCTTAACCTTCTATCAATAAGTGGAACTAGTGCAAAGCCAGAAAAGTTAGCGAGACAAACAGCAAGACGGACCCAGTTTTATCCCTTGTAAACCTAATGATTGCACTAAAATGTTGTTGCAGTAGAGTTTTTCATAAATATTCCATAAAGATTTTCATTTAGATTCCATGTGATATAGTCATAGGGCGGGACTCATGAAGTGTTGGTATGGACGGGATATGTCTGATATTGATGTGAAGTGCCTGATTCAAAATGAGCAGGACGATCAAAGTTTCTTGCAGTGGGGCATTCTGGCTTAGAAAGCCAGAATCTACCCAACCACAAGGCCAGGGGCACATACCATCGCAAATTCCATGGATGCGTTGTCATGTGACCCTGTTCAGAATGTTGGTGCATCGAGTTGATGAAATAATAAGAAAAACTAAGTCCAACCGAAAGTACAATGTAAATGCAGTAGCAGTTTTAGGCTCACAGAGGGATCCCTCTGCCTGTCAAATAGGTCTTACCTACAGTGAACATACAGTGTACAGTGGGATGCTTCTGAATATATTTACAGTGTGGCCAAAGGAAAGTCATTTTTCATAAAGCCATTGGGTCTTGCAAGTGGTTCTATCACATGGTAGTGAAAAGGTTAAGGCTGGTCATCCACTGGGTCGGTAGTCGTCTGACTAACAAGTTGGATGTAGTCATCCGAATAATCCCACAACACAGAAGAGAATCAACCCTCTTCCACCGGACAACTTCGAATGACTATATCAGACTAGCGACCTCTCCCATTCGAATGGGATTTGTCGGATGAAGTCGGAGGACCTGGTACAACATACATCACAATATGGATTCTGAGAAGCTGTCTGACTACGGACCCCGTGGACAACCAGCCTAAAGGAACATTACAAAATTTAATAGATTGCTTAAAAAATAAAATAGAAAACACACTGTACAAGCAAATGGTATTATGCAATGCACAGTTCCAGTAGGTAAAAATAATATTAAAAAGCAGGGCAAAGAGAACCTGCAGACTCAGTAAACCATGAGGTCGCAATAACTCATTCTATTGTTCAGCTAGTTATTACCTTTGGAGAAGGATTCTCACTGGGGCATAACCGTCTAGCCTTTACTGTGATATGAAAAATGATGCTACTGATTATCTCTGTTTCAAAATGGCAGCATACGATAGCGTTTTGGAGCCTGCAAATGCAAGTTTGCTTGTGATACACTGTATCTTCATAGTTAATAATTGGGTTCCTTATCTTTTCTCAGTAATGGAGGGTTCTACGAGTATATTTGGAGAAAGCCTCATGCAGTTTCCCAAAGTAAAGCTTTTGGCTTCATCGCAGAAGAATATATAGGTCTGTAAAATCATTAATTATATTGCTGTGCAGGACCCATGTCTCCTATATATGTCCTGAAAACAATTTTATTGTGCTTGCGCAGGAGATCTAATCACCTAATGAAAGGTCTAGAGGTAATAGTAAGAGTAGGATGTGCTTTTGGACCCTGTTGATGTTGTCACTTGACACAATGAGTAAATATATATCAAGGTTTGTAATTAAGGTCTCAAAATGTCTGTTAAGTAAATTTGCTACAAATGTGAAAAAAAATGTGTCCGTACAAAATCAATGTTAAGCACAAAAGGCACCTATACCGATTAATTCAGCGGTAGACACAATACCACTCCAAAAGGCTGCTCCTATGGATCCAGTTGGGCCAATCTCTGTAGTGTTATCCCAATTAATAAAAGAAATCCATGCACTCCAAATGCGGTGAAACAGCAGCAGCTTTTATTGAATGAGTACAGGCGGCAACGTTTCAGCCTGATCTGGCCTGGGATTTATCTGGGGCTTGACAAAGGCCAAATGAGGTTGAAACTTTGTCAACTGTACTCACCCAATAAACTGCTGTTTCACCACCTATGGAGTGCCTGGATTCCTTTTGTTAATTTGCATACAAAATCAATGTTGTGATGCACTATTTAGCCCCCCCCTTCCCCTGAGATATTACAAACAGTGTGTTTGTGTACATTAATATTTTACATGAATTGTAGTACTTAAATGTGCACAAATTTATATTTAAAAAAAAATCTAGCTCCTAAAAATTTGTACTTAGCTCCGAAGTTTGTTGAAAATATAGCAGCACATTCTGGTTTATCCATAAATTATTTTATATGTCTGTGCCATAAGAGAAGAAAATCCCATTGATGGAAAAGCCTGTCCATTCAGGGAGTCACATGACCTTTTTTTGGGCACATAACATTGCTGAACCTAGACCTGACTATCTGAAGCAACCCCAGATCATAACAGGCGAGCACGGTAGGTGGTGACTTTTTTTTTGCCAGACAGTATATATATATATATATATATATACATATATATATATATATATATATATATATAAATTTGATATAAATATATATATTGTAACAGGGCATCATGTAGAGAGCAAGGAAAGGTCCTGTCCGGGGTTTATGTGTCACCCAGATTCCTCTCTTACCCCTTCCGGAACCTCTAAGCATCTGGTTTTGTACTTGGCCTCAGTGGAAATTTAGTGCAGTAGAGCCAAATAGACATTGCTCTGGAGCCTGGGGAGCAGACAATCTATCTGCTGGAGCACAAGGTTGGTTTGCTGAAGCCTGACAAACAATAGGTTTGCACAGGTTGATAGCGCCGGGACAGGGCTAGGAATTTTCTTTGTCTTTTGAAGTGTTTATTTTTGAGCACTGTACAGCACGGTATATAACCTGTGTGTTGCTGCAATAAAAGTACCACCATTTGAAGGCAAGTCACTGGTCTGGTCTCTGAACCTTTCAAGAGTGCTCACGCCAGAGAGCGATTGCACCCGCTACCTGTTTCCCTGCTCACATATGGTGGAGAACTTTGAACCTGCTATTTAAAGGGCCAGTACCTGAAGTGACAAAAAAATGGAGGACGTTATAAAACAGTTGGTGTTGGCTAATGCAGCACAGCAACAGGCTAATGCTACACAGCGGGACATGTTAAATGCTCTGCAGAAGCAGACTCAGGTGCTGCACACGCAGACACAGCAGCAGATCAGTGCTGTACAGGAACAGACACAAATGTTGTTTGAAAAGCTTGCAGTTGCTGCTGAAGGTGATCGCAAGACTCTGACGGAGGTGGTGCAGACGCTGGCACAGAGGTCTTCCCTGCAAGCTGCAGATTCTTCTGACAACTCCTCACCCATCCAAGTTAGTCGCTTCCTTTCCAAGATGACAGCAGAGGATGATCCAGATGCCTTCCTGCTAACATATGAAAGAACCGCTGAGAGGGAAGCATGGCCTAAGACACGGTGGGCAGGACTGGTGGCGCCCTTGCTAACTGGTGAATCACAGAAAGCATATTATGATTTGGAGTCTGTGGATGCCATGGATTATGACAAGGTCAAGATGGAAATACTAGCACGGCGAGGTGTTACTTTGGCAGTGCAAGCACAGCGTGTTAACAACTGGTCCTATCAAGCTGGGAAGTCACCACGGTCACAGATGTTTGACCTCATCCACCTGGTCCGAAAATGGCTGCAACCGGAGACCCTATCGGGGCCACAGATCATTGAGCGGATAGTCATGGATCGCTTCCTAAGATCCTTACCGACCGTCTTGCAAAAGTGGGAGACCCAAGGGGACCCTAAGTCGGTGGATCAGCTTGTGGAGATTGTTGAGAGGTACTTTGCAGCTGAGGACTTGAACTCCTCCCCGGTGAGCACATGGAATTTCCACCCAAAACCACGGCCTCCCTCGGCAATCGGTAAGACTGTTCCAGGGAAAATGGGTGGTGAGCGTGGCAAGGAAGCAGGGGGAAAACTGCTGATTTAAATGGGGAGGTTGGCTTTCCAAAGCAGGAAAACCAGTACCCATCAGCAGACCTAACCTGAGGAATGTCAGATGTTTTCGTTGCCAGGAACTTGGACATGTAGCTGCGAACTGTCCATTAACTGATGAGCCTATGCAGTGTGACTTGTCTTTCAATGAAAGACGGCAGTCTTTGTTTGCCGCTGTTTCATGCACCGCAGTGCCAGTGAAGGGAAAACACATGTGTGCAATAACTGGTGTGATAAGCATGTTACTGCTTTGCTGGACTCTGGAAGTTTAGTAACTCTGATTAAGGCTGAATTGATAGGCTCTGAACTTCCGGGCTAAAAAGGTTGCTGTAGTGTGTGTACATGGTGATACTAGGGAGTATCCTATAGTAGCTGTGATATTTGGAACTGCACGGGGTAATTGGAGGCACTTGGTTGGGGTCGCGCCTCACTTGGTACATGATGTAATTATAGGGAGAGACTTCCCTGAATTTTGGGAACTCAGAGAACACCCAGACTGTGCCACAGTTTCTAAACCAGAGACTGAATCCGAATACAAGGATGCTGCAGAGCAGTTGTATTCAGAGGATTCCTATTGGGGGTCCCCAGACTTTCCCTTCTCTGTTTTGGCAGGAGAATTGGAAGAGTCTGATGGCCCTATAGCTAACGAGGATAGACTGCCCTCTGCTGGAACTGAGGCTACTCTAGAGTTTGCAGATCTTAACACTCATAGAGAGAACTTTGGTAGTGAGCAGAGGAAAGATCCTACTCATGCGAGGGCCTGGGAAAATGTTATGATGATCAATGGGGAACCTGTTGAACCAGGGAATAGGCTCTCTTTTCCTTATTTCATTAGTAATGATGACATGCTACATCGTGTGTAGAAAAAGAATGAAATTATTGAGCAATTAGTGGTCCCCAAACCGTACAAGAAGTTGGTATTGGAGCTTGCCCATGGATACTTATTGGGGGGTCATTTAGGTACTGAGAAAACCACTGAAAGGGTTTTACAGAGGTTTTACTGGCCTGGGGTACAAAAAGATATTGAAAACTATTGCAAATTTTGTCCGGTTTGTCAAATGTCTGCACCCCTACCTCATTTTCGGAGTCCCTTAGTACCCTTGCCAATAATCAAGGTGCCATTTGAGAGAATTGCTATGGACCTTGTGGGCCCACTTCCAAAGTGTGCCCGAGGGCATCAGTATATCCTGGTTATTATGGATTATGCTACCCGTTACCCTGAAGCAATTCTCCTACGCCAGCCAACAGCCAAGAATATAGCTAAAGAGTTATTACAGGTGTTTAGTCGGGTCGGGATCCCTAAGGACCTTCTGACGGACCAAGGTACCCCATTTATGTCACGAGTGACAAGAGAATTGTGCAAGTTGTTTAAGGTGAGGCATTTGCGAACCTCGGTATACCATCCTCAAACCGATGGCCTAGTAGAGCGATTTAATAAAACCTTAAAAAGGTTGTTGACAAGGATGGGAAAAACTGGGACTATTTGCTTCCATACCTGATGTTTACCATCAGAGAAGTTCCTCAGTCCTCTACAGGGTACTCTCCATTTGAATTTCTCTATGGGAGACAGCCAAAGAGACCTGGGAAGGGGAGAAGACACCCCACAAAAGCATTATTGAGCATATTTCGCAGATGCAGGACAGAATTACAGTAGTAATGCCAATTGTAAAAGAGCATTTAGCTCAATCGCAGGCAGCTCAGCAGAGAATATATAACAGGGATGCTCGAGTCCGCATTTTCTCATCTGGCGACAGGGTGCTGGTATTAGTTCCCACAGTTGAGAGCAAGTTCCTTGGTAAGTGGCAGGGTCCCTTTGAAGTGATAGAGAGAGTCGGGGAAGTAAATTATAAAATTCACCAACCTGGGAAAAGAAAACCAGAGCAAATATACTATGTGAACTTGCTATAGCCCTGGAAAGATAGAGTATCGCTAGCTGCTGGGTCCATCCCAATAACCCACCAGCTGGATACTGAACACCCTCAGGTCCCTGAAGTAAAAATTGCTGAGTCGCTGTCTAAGTCACAACAGCAGGAAGTCAGAGAGTTTTTAATTAAAAACCAAGAGAAATTTTCAGAGCTACCTGGTCAGACGTCGGTAACACAACATGACATTGTTACTGAACCAGGGGCCCGGGTTAAACTTAAGCCTTACCGTATTCCTGAGGCAAGGAGGAAAGACATCAGTGGGGAGGTAAAGAAAATGCTTGAGCTAGACATCATTGAAGAGTCCAGTAGTGACTGGTCCAGCCCCATTATCCTAGTCCCAAAGCCAGATGGGAGTTGGAGGTTTTGCAATGATTTTAGGAAGCTCAATTCAGTGACCAAGTTTGACACTTATCCTATGCCCCGGGTAGACGAACTTATAGACCGACTGGGCACAGCTTGTTATCTGACAACTTTGGACTTGACCAAAGGACCAAAGGCAGATTCCACTAACAGAAGGTGCCAAGGAAAAGACCGCCTTTGTAACCCCAGAGGGTTAGTTTCAATATAGAAAGATGCCTTTTGGGTTACAAAATGCACCGGCTACATTTCAGAGAGCTATGGACAAACTTTTGAGACCCCACCAACAGTATGCTGCAGCATACTTGGATGACGTAGTAGTACATAGCACTGTCTGGGAATCTCATTTGCCTCGAGTCCAAGCTGTCTTGGAAACTCTCCACAGAGCAGGTATCACTGCTAATCCAAAAAAATGTGCCCTGGGGTTGGAGAAAGACAAATATTTATGTTACACGATTGGGTGTGGAGTCATAAAACCCCAGCTAAACAAAGTAGAAGCCATTCAGGAGTGGCCACGTCCCACCAGCAAAAAACAAGTCAGAGCTTTCCTTGAGATAACGGGATACTACAGGAGGTTTATCCCAAACGTTGCAACTCTTGCAGTCCCATAGACAGACCTTACCAAAGGGAAGAATTTAATCGTCAAATGGTCCCCAGAAGCAGAGGAATCTTTCCTTGTCCTGAAGAGGGCTCTTTGTGCACAGCCAATCCTCTACTCCCCTGATTTGTCCAAAGACTTTGTAGTCCAAACTGATACATCTGATGTTGGTCCTAGGGCAGTTTTGTCACAGGTACCTAATGGTGAGGAACACCCTGTGGTGTACTTAAGCAGAAAACTAAACGATCACGAACAGAAATATGCAGTGATTGAGAAGGAGGGTTTGGCTATTAAATGGGCATTGGACGCATTAAGATATTATTTATTAGGGCGCCATTTTGATCTGGTGACTGACCATGCTCCCCTCAAATGGATGGCACTAAAAAAGGAGACAAATAGACGTGTGAACCGTTGGTTTCTGGCCTTGCAGGACTACAGCTTCACTGTGAAGCATCGCCCGGGTATAAAAATGGCCAATGTAGATGCTCTATCCAGAGTCTACGCTTGTGTAGCTGTCAGTGTTCCACCCAGGTGGTTGAAACAAGGGGGGAGGGTATGTAACAGGGCATCATGTAGAGAGCAAGGAAAGGTCCTGTCCGGGGTTTATGTGTCACCCAGATTCCTCTCTTAAACCTTCAGGAACCTCTAAGCACCTGGTTTTGCACTTGGCCTCAGTGGTAATTTAGTGCAGGTGAGGCAAATACACATTGCTCTGGAGCCTGGGGAGCAGACAGTCTCTATCTGCTGGAGCACAAGGTTGGTTTGCTGAAGCCTGACAAACAATAGGTTTGCACAGGCTGATAGTCAGGGCTATTGTATGTTTAGTTAGCGCTGGGACACGGCTAGGTATTTTCTTTGTCTTTTGAAGTGTTTATTTTTGAGCACTGTACAGCACGGTATATAACCTGTGTGTTGCTGCAATAAATGTACCACCGTTTGAAGGCAAGTCACTGGTCTGATCTCTGAACCTTTCAAGAGTGCTCACCCCAGAGAGCAATTGCACCCGCTACCGGTTTCCCAGCTCACAATATATACAGTATATATACGCATACACACACACATTTTTTTAGAAAACAATACCTTAGATTAAATAGATTTTTCTGTAAAATAGAACCACCTAAAAATGAATTCTACCTATAGACATGGAAGCTAATAATAGCATGTCAAGTGCAGTCATATGCTTTAAATGCATTCTAGCGACCTTTGTTTCACAGAATTAAATAGAATAATTGGAAAAATCATTCTATAATTGAAAGTCAGAACGTGATCATTGCCAGTGACACTGCTGCAAAATATGTCTAACTTTAATCTGCTCTTCAGCAACTCTGCACTGAATAGCACAATTAAATGCACCTAACTCCACTAATATTAATAATTCACATTTTGCTCAGGAAGTCCAGTGATCATGCTAATTCTGATGTGTCTCGAAACGTAAAACCAAACAAATCATTATGGGATAATAAATTCAGCATTATATTCCTGAATTCAGCTTGCCATCAACTTTATGCAGGTATATATTTTTTATATAATTTTTTTTAATGACTTATTAACTGTCAGAGTTAACTCATTTTATTGGAACATCTGCAAGAGAAAAAACCATCAAGCACAGAAATAAGGGGGGGATATTAAATATGACTCTAACCACGTTGCTCGAAATAAATTAAAAGCCCTGCAGGGTCCAGTAATTTTATTTATAGACTTCCATTACTGCCTTTTTAACACAACGCTGTAAAATACCATATTCAGAGGCCACAGACATATTATCTAATTCAGTTCCAATCGATATATAGCCCCGGTTCAGCGATGACAGAACATTCACAGTGAAAAACACCTTCCAGATGCAATCACATAATGAATCTCGGCGGTGCCTCCAATTTTGTCTTCTCATATCTGTAATGTATGCTAATGAGAATAGTACTATCTGATTAAATTGTTTCAAATATTAACGCAAGGAGAAACATCCAAAGAAGACATTTTGGAAGACCAGCTTTGAAATGTTGGAGGCTTGGTAATTTATGCGTGCCGACATGAGCGGGAGTGGAGAGGAAACACAAACAGTTTTTATCCAAATGCAAATCTGGTTCTTAACCTTTTCAGTTATGCATTCGATGTGTCGATGTGTGATCAGATATAACTGGGCAGATTCATTCTAAAGCCGATTAATGTTCTGAATTCTGACTATGCTCATCTCTCGTTGAAAAACAACACAATAGCCTGTAGACCTCTGTGTGAATTTACATCCTCCTTGAAGCTTTGTCATTCCACATTTTATACTCCTTATTGTAAATCAGTGACAAATACATTTCAGATCATGAATATAAAGAGTTTCCTTACTGATCCTCCCATGAAAATATTGCTTGGGTGGGGTGGAACTATATAAAGCTGAGGTCTAATTCTTGCCAATCTCCAGCACTTGAAACAAAGGGTTATAAGCAGGAATACGAGTATAAATAATTAAGAGTAAAATATAATTAAGTTAAAATTTTCACAAAAAACTTTGATATAATACTAGGGACCTTGTTGAGTTTATTATGGAATGCTCATTTATTATGTTTAGTTGAAACAATAATTTATAAAGAACTGGATATGGTGGCCAGAGAAGGTAATTTCTGGAGACATGAATGTATGTAGGTCCCCCTTGAATGCAGAAACCGTTTGCATGAAATGAAACATGTTGCATGAAAAACAGGATTTCTGATTTGATAATTAAAGAATTTTGTTGATCCAGTAAAATTATCTATTCTGATGTTAGAATTCTTCTGTATATTGCAACTGGAGTTCATTCCTTCCAGTGATTAAATCTAAAAAATGTTACATTGGATCCTACAGGATTAGCATCCTTTATGCAATATGCTTGTGACCCTGAGCGTTCCTGATTTTAGAGTTTTCCAGTGGTCGTGATCCGACGAGGATTTCGAAGCCAGAAGGGAGGGGTACGTGGCAAGGGTGTTCCAGACATGAGATACAGCAGCGCCAGTGAGATACATGCTGGAAGATGCTGCACAGAGCTTTATGAGGGACTGTGTAGCACCATCATGATTCTCGATGGCCCCGTGCTGCACCCCACACCCTGGGACTACACAGTGTGTCTCATTGCATCCATCACCAGTGCTGCAGCCCAAAAAGGAAGCCATTTTCATCAGAGTCTTCCGGATTCCAGAGTTCTGGATGAGGAATTACAGTTGCAAGAAAAAGTATGTGAACCCTTTGGGATTATGTGGAGTTTTGCATGAATTGGTCATAAAATGTGCTCTGATCTTCATCTAAGTCACAACAATTTGAAAAACACAGTCTGCTTAAAATAATACAACACAAACATTATATGTTTTCATGTTTTTATTGAACAGAACATGTAAACATTCACAGTGCAGGGTGGAAAAAGTATGTGAACCCCTAGCCTAATGACTTCTCCAAGAGCTAATTGGAGCCAGGAGTGAGCCAACCTTGAGTCCAATCAGTGTGATATTATTGGATGTGTTGCTGAAAGCTGTCCTGCCCTTTAAAAACACACACCAGTTTTGGGTTTACTGGTTACAAGAAGCACTGCCTGATGTGAACTATGCCTTGCAGAAAAGAGCTCTCAGACGACCTACGATCAAGAATTGTTGACTTGCATGAAGCTGGAAAGGGTTACAAAAGTATCTCCAAAAGCCTTGATGTTCATGTGTCCACGGTAAGACAGACTTTCTACAAATGGAGAAAGTTCAGCACTGTTGCTACTCTCCCTAGGCGTGGTCGTCCTGAAAAGATGACTGAAAGAGCACAGCGCAGAATGCTTAATGAGGTAAAGAAGAATCCTAGAGTGTCAGCTAAAGACTTACAGAAATCTCTGGCACATGCTAACATTTTTGTTGACAAATCTACAATAAGGAAAACATTAAACAAGAATGGAGTACGTGGGAGGACTCCACGGAGGAAGCCATTGCTGTCCAAAAAGAATATTGCAGCACGTTTGAAGTTTGCAAAAGATCACCTGGATGTTCCACAGCACTACTGGCAAAATATTCTGTGGACAGATGAAACCAAAATTGAGTTGTTTGGAAAAAACACACAACACTATGTGTGGAGAAAAAAAGGCACAGCACACCAACATCAAAACCTCATCCCCACTGTAAAACATGGCGGAGGGAGCATCATGGTTTGGGGCTGCTTTGCTGCCTCAGGGCCTGGACGGATTATTGTCATTGATGGAAAAATGAATTCCAGAGTTTATCAAGACAGTTTGCAGGAAAACGTAAGACTATCTGTCCACCAACTGAAACTCCGCAGAGGATGGGTGATGCAACAGGACAATGACCCAAAGCATACAAGTAATTCAACAAAAGAATGGCTTCAACAAAACAAAATACGCCTTCTGGAGTGGCCCAGTCAGTCAGAGTCCTGACCTCAACCCAATTGAAATGCTGTGGCATGACCTTAAGGCAGCCGGCACACGAGCATACTGTACTGCATCCATTATGGACGCACTTTTCACGGGAGATATTGTGAGCACTGCATAAAGTGCGTCCGTAATGTCTGATGTCTCCACACCCTAGGAAAATACATGGCAGCGTTGTTTCTGCATCCGTTTAGCTTTTTAACGTCGATGTTATTTTTGCGTCCGTGGCTTTATGCTTTGCCCGTCCGTGAACAAGTGCGCAGGGGCTTTGTGTGGTGTATTTAATTGACTCCTTTATAAAGCTACGACAGACAGCAAACAGTACGGTCAGACGGACGCAAAATGTTTGCTAGTGTGCCGCCAGCCTAAGAGAGCGATTCACACCAGACATCCCAAGAATATTGCTACACCGAAACAGTTTTGTGAAGAGGAGTGGTACAAAATTACTCCAGATCGTTGTGCAGGTCTGATCTGCAACTACAGGAAACATTTGATGAGGTTATTGCTGCCAAAGGAGGGTCAACCAGTTATTAAGTCCAAAGGTTCACATACTTTTTCCACCCTGCACTGTGAATGTTTACATGTTCTGTTCAATAAAAACATGAAAACATATAATGTTTGTGTTGTATTATTTTAAGCAGACTGTGTTTTTCAAATTGTTGTGACTTAGATGAAGATCAGAGCACATTTTATGACCAAATCATGCAAAACTCCACGTAATCCCAAAGGGTTCACATACTATTTCTTGCAACTGTATTACTCCAATTATTAGGGAAGTAGACAACAAAAGTAATTATTTTTTCTCTACCTATGTTTTCCATTGTTGCAACCTCGACAAACTTCTGTGTTCAGAGAGAAATTTCGCTGTTTGAATTTCCCATTTGTTGAGTATTCAATAACAACACACCTTGGTACATAATGAATAAATGTAGATGGTGGAGCATATGAATGTATTGGGAGAAATGAAGCTGGTATCTATGCCCCATAGTACTATGCAATAAAGAGCCCTTCAGAAGAGTTGCTAATGTGATATTGTATCAATAATACCTAAGCACAGACTTCACCCTTTTCTTCTGGCTCAATGAAATTTCTGTTTTTCTAGGTATGCTAAATGGGGAGCCAAGTAGCCCGAAAGCCAGTTGAAATGTCGAGCACTGTTTTTACTATACACAGATGTGGTAATTTAGCCTGGAGCCATATGGACACACTAAGCGCGTCTGATCTAATGCCCCCCTCCCAGTGTCCATCGTAGAGTTTGATGGATAGGCTGGGAGGACTACACAATATAATCTGCGCACTTTTATCGCATGTTGCGATGGATGTTGATTTTCCCTCCCTCAAACCACTAAGACAGACATCAGACGGGTCTACAAAACACAAGACTTCATAGGAGGCACACACTTTGTACAGCCGTGAACACAACTGTGAATACAGTGAGGTGGCCACATGGACAACCGTGTGGTAAGTGAGCCTGCTCTCACGGACAGTCTTTCTGCGCTTCTAGAAACATAGAAACCTAGAAAGATGTCAGCAGATAAGAACCTTTCGGCCCATCTAGTCTGCCCAATTACATGGATACTTTACCTGGATTTATCTTTTGTTTAGGATAGCCTTATGCCTATCCCATGCCTGCTTAAATTCAATTACTGTTTTAGCCTCTACCACTTCAACTGGAAGACTGTTCCATGTATCCACCACCCTCTCAGTAAAATAATGCTTTCTGATGTTACTTTTAAACCTTTGCCCCTCTAATCTAAGACTATGTCCTCTTGTTTTGCTACTTTGTTTCCTTTTAAATATACTCCCTTCCTCTACCTTGTGGATTCCCTTTACGTATTTAAATGTTTCTATCATATCTCCTCTGTCTCGTCTTTTTTCCAAGCTGTACACGTTAAGATCATTAAGCCTTTCCTGGTAACTTTTCTCCTTCAAGCCGTACACCATTTTAGTAGCCCTTCTATACGTTCATTTGGACCCAGCCTTAAACAACGGCTAAAACAAAACCATTGAGGAGAAAAAAATGTCATTATCGCCTTCACTGCAATTGATCTCCAGTTCTTAATCTATGTCCAATAAAGCACAGTGTGTATTGTGTGTAGCCAAGCACTCTCATATTAGCATTCAGCCGTGCATGAAGTAGTAGAATAACTGCTGCTTGCAGATTTCCTTATCTCCTGACAAACAATATTGACCCTTTTGATGTATAGTATACTGTGTGGCACTGACTATAAATTTGCCTTCGACATATAATTCCAAAGCTACATTCTGCTTTGAAAAGTCCTGTCCCACAGTGCTCAGACTTCCACAAATTATTGCTGCATGGTGCATACGAAACTATATTTCAACGAAAGAACTATGTTATCCCCCTATGTATCCATCCCAAAGGAGATCTAAGCTCTGCAAATGGCATTCATACATGGAAAGCTAGCTCTCTTGCAACTAATGTCCTATAAATCAAAACAGGATGGGGGGGTTGTTAAATAAGACGGTCCCTAAATATTCCTCTTTTCTATAATAGGGAGAAAGCAATAATAAAATAAACATGATAACAGGAACCTTTTTATCCATTTATTACACCCCAAGGGGGTTTTAATACATTTAGCACAATGAAGCAGTGACATGCAGTTTGGTCAATGGCTGGTGAGGCATTAGCAAGCGTAGGCACCAAACTCTTCTACCCCACCCCAAAAAAAGGAAAGGCTATTATCAAAATAATAATTATTTTAATAATATTTAATTTATTAAAATAACATTAATATTAAGATTATAAGATTTTAAAATAAATTAAATATTATTAAATTGAATATCATAGTGTTAAAATAAGTAATATTATTTCAAAAATATATACGTGTTGCACTCTCTCCTGCTTACCTGACTTGCAGTGAAGGGGCTAAATCCCTGGTGGTCCAATGGGAGAATCAGCAGACCTACGTCATACTGTGATATAATCCTGGTAGTCCTGTAGCAGTCCTACTTCACCTGTCTCTAATAATGGCACATTTTAGGGTGGTGCTTCCTAGTGCTAAGGTGTTTCCTTATTTCATATCATTTTTAATGTTGTATAACTAGACTTAAATGTTGTATAACCAAACCTAAAAAAGTAAGTAAATATATCATGGCCAGGTTCACTTTTACTCAAACAAAAAAAAATTCAAATTCTTTCTATACTTTGTGGTAGCAAAATTGTTGGCAACTGTAAAGATTTTCATAAGGAAAAAAATAAATGCTCCCACTCACACCCGTCAATCATTCCTTTGGCATAGAGGTCTGTGCCGACAGCAGAGCCCCTGTGTTAATGACTGATTGACAGGGTATAGAAGAGATGCCTTCTGCACGTATTCATCGTGCCCGCCCTGCTGGCCAATCAGACATTTCTGATGTTCTGGCAAATATGGGTTAGGATCAGTTAGGAGTACATTTTAAGTAGGAAAAAATGAAAACGCACTACCAGCGTTGCTATTTCTGGTGTACTGGTGTCACCACATTTACGTAAGCAGAACTTAGAAAACAGAAAAGCAAATGTTTTGGGGTCACAGCCCCTTCCTCAGTGCACAGTGCCCTCACCGTGTGTACAGACAAAACCCCATATGAATATTTTCTGAAGGTAAGGCAGAGAAAAAGAGACCTCCCCAGTCACACATGAACTTAATTATAAAGAAATGAACATGAATACTAACATGTTAGAAGTCAGAGACAGGGCTGTCGATGGTCCCGGCGTCTGCTGCCTGCATGTGAAAAATCCAAGATGGTGGCACTAGACAAATTGCACATTAGGGGGCTTCCCTCGAGCTCACGTGCTGCCTCCAATTTGCCTGTTTCGGTCATAGAAATGAAAGTAAAAAAAAAGAAAAGATGTCTCTTACAAAACGCCCAAAAACTGTTGATAATTATGTAGCACCATGATGTCAGTCCTCTTTGATGTGTCTCCAATGTCCATGTGAGACCAGGGGGCTGAACAACATATCAGCCAAGCCTAAAACTAAAACAATACCCACACCAAGTAAATAGACCCTTCAGACAGTATAAGTGTAACAGAGTGCTAAACAAAAGAGATTAAAACCAGGGCTTTTTTTGAGGCGGTACTTGCCGGTACGCAGTACCAGCACCTCAGCGCCAGCAGCCAATTACTTTTTAAAGTAGTTTGTAGTCTAGAATAAATAATACACACCCCCTTGATAAATCCCCCTCTTTTTTTATATATTTTTTATAAAGCATAGATATTAAGCTGTGCAAAAATCATCTCTAATTGCTTACTAATTACTTTACAAATGTATTTATTTGTTGTCACAAGAGGATTGCAAAGAAACAGCCAAGCATTAGCATTCCTTAATTTCCCACTAGTACTAAATAAAATTACTAGATTAAAAATCATAAAATAGGACAATAATCATGTGTCGCGGCTTCTAATATTTGAGGGTGGGGGTTTCTCTTCTTATGTGTATATCGTCCTCTATTTTCCACCTTGTTACAAAATAAATTCAATTTGTGATGGAAATTGTTGAATGAAACAATGTTTATACACAGAAGAAGGCATCTGATGTATCGCAAGTGCCGTGTTCTGAAATATAATAGATTGTTACCATGCAGCTGCTTCTCCTGTGTGACTAATCAGGTACACACATACATAAAGCGGGGAGACTCCTGAAACTGCATTTAGAACCACTTGTTATTCACATCATACGGCAAAGAGATACAGCATTCATGGACATCAGGCATTGTGCGGGTTCCTAATAATCCATAATGTCAATCTAGACGCCAGAGCTTATTGTAAGGGTAACCAGCTTTCCTGCACACGTACAAATCATAATTAGAGGGTCTGTCAGAAATATATCATGTTAATACTAGAGGAACATTATATCCGCAACAGAGATGCCTGCTCGTTTATCCTTCATCCCTGATGCAAGAAAAATATATTCATACCACGAGAAGAGAATAGAATACATTTCATTGCCGATAGAAAGTAAGCCGCGTTTTCATGTTGCGGTGTGAGCCAGGCAGAAAGTAGTAACAATACCATGAACCGTTTTTCCAGTCACACTTAAAAACACGCAAATGAGAAGAGCGTTCAAATACCATTGTTCACAAAATATGGGTCCCCATTCTGAGGTTGCTGTTAAGCACAGCACTGAGGTGGTAAAGCATAACAGCTTGAGCACACTGCTTATGTTTTTTCACGTCTTATTCCATCTGAGACGCAACAGTTGATGTCCAAGTTTTCCATTAGCGTCTGACATTTAACACCAGCCTTGGCCCCTAAAGTTAAATACATCAAGAAGTGAAGTATAGCATAAGACATATGTGTCACGTCCAGTGCCCAGGATCTGACCCGGTGCCCGGCAACACCGTCCTCGATACTTGCTGGCCGGGTGTCGAGTGATATGCACGCTCGCGGCGGTCACGTGGGTGGCCAAGGGGCGGTGTGCGGCGTGGTGACATGTCACGACTCACTACCAAGTTTAAAGTCAGTCTGCTCAGGCAGACTCATTGCCCTGACGTGATTCATATTCCCTCAGTGCTTTCTGTGATTTTGATTACGTGCATGACTTTGGCTTTGGCTGTCAACCCTGCTCTGTGTACCGACTCGGCTATTCCTGACAACTATGCACTGTGTACCGACCCGGCTATTCCTGACAACCCTGCTCTGTGTACCGACTCAGCTATTCCTGACAACCCTGCTCTGTGAACCGTCCCGACTATTCCTGACAACCCAGCTCTGTGTACAGTCCCGGCTATTCCTGACAACCCTGCCCTGCGTACCGACCCGCCTATTCCTGACAACCCTGCTCTGTGTACCAGCCTGGCTATTCCTGACAACCCTGCTCTGTGTACCGACCCAGCTATTCCTGACACCCCTGCTCTGTGTACCGACCCGGCTATTCCTGACAACCCTGCTCTGTGTACCAACCTGGCTATTCCGGACATCCCCGCTCTGTGTACTGACCCAGCTATTCCTGAGAATCCTGCTCTGTGTACCGACCCGACTATTCCTGACAACCCTGCTTTGTATACCGACCCAGATATTCCTGACAATCCTGCTCTACGTATCACTCTTGGCATAAGGCTAATCATCTCTCCTGGCGATAAGATCCCTGCTACCTTGACTAAGTGTGTCCTCCTATTCTGGTGTCTGTTAACCCTTGTGGGGTGCTTTAGGATCTGTTCCCTGAAGATAGTTAGTGTTACCGGCCATCAAAGTATCGGAGGGGTACATAGTATACTGTGTACAGAGACCACTATCATAGACCCAAGGGGATCTGTAACAATATGTTACTTTGTAAGAAGGGATCATGCAGGGGCAGATCTTATAAACAATTGTTTACTTGAAGGACCATGTTATAGTTAAGGGGTTATTCAGAAATTTTGGTTCTGTCTCGTTCGGCACACTTCGGTGTGATTCGGCAATTTCAGTTTGCTGACCCTGCGGTAAATTCAGTATTCACCGCAGGGTCCCAGATGCGTGCCGAATGGGATCTGCTGAATGCTGCCACTGCCGACTGCCAAATACAGCTGTCGTTCCTCCAAACGCTACCGGGAAATAACCAATCAGCTACCGGACGGCGCTGAACAAGTAATTTTTTTTATAATATTAAAATAATATTTTTTTTCATTGAATCCTATGGGGGTCGCCTATTTAAACCTGTTGCAATGAACCGTCAAAGGTCTGGACATTTCGCCAACATTTCGGTGCAGTTTGGTGTTCTCTGAATAGAACAACCAATACTTCTCTATGGGATAATGTCACTGCCACTGAATTGCGGCGAACTGCACCGTATTTTGCTGACAATTTGCCAGTATTTGGCGAAGTGACAGCTTTGTGAATAGCTGAACTGCCACGAAATTGCACTGTATGGTGAAATTCACCGTTCGGTGCAATTCGGTGGCAAGCTTGGCTCTTATTGAATAACCCTTGGAGTCAAACGTTGCATTGATTACAACAATAATAAGGCGAGGGTAGAAATTAGGCAAAAAAGCAACATCCCATGGGATGGAGAGCTTTGAAAATAGTCAAAATACATTTAAAAAATAATATTTAAATTGACACTTTTGATACATAAGATTTCTGTATAAATCTGTATCCCTGCAGAGATATTAGTCTGCTAAGGAGTGGTCCATATATATTGTGTTGCCAGTATACTGCTACTGATCCACATGTCTAGGGCAAGGCTAGAAAGAGGCTATAGGAGCTGCTGATCCAAGCCAGTTCCCCATAATAAGTATTGTCAAATGCCAACTGGATTTGGGTATTACCATTTGATAGAGGGGTAGGACAATGGAACAACTGGGAGGTGAAAGGGGTTAGGAAAAATAACACAATAGAGGTGTAAAAGGGGTTAAAAAGCAGTGGACCTTTGCTTGTTGAAAGGACACGGTCAATGACACAATGGATAGAAAATTAACACAATGGAGATGTGGAGGAGAGGACAATGGTGCAAATGGATGGGGAAGGGATAGGGTGATGGCACAATGGGCGTTGGATCTTTAGCTTCAGAGTCATTATGCCCTTTATCTGGAACTGTTCAAAGATTGCCATTCTACTTCAGACAACGCCAAAAAGTACACATAATTAAAAGCATTTAAGACCAAAGCATACTCATAACACAGCACTGATGTACAGTAACATGACATTTTCACATTAGTAATCAAAATGTCCCCTTGGTTCTTTGACCATTTTGCATCTTCATCTGTTAGGCTGGGGTCAGACGAGCGCACTTCAGAGTGGAAGGAATGTCCGTGAGAGTGGACGTTCCTTCCGCTCGACGCCCGTCTGGCCACCTCACTGACCACAGTACAGTGCGCTCAGCGCTGCAAACCGCGATCCTTCTATGGAGGATCGTGCTTTGCAGCCCCATTGAAGAGCGTCTATCCTTTAGACTGAGAGGCTTTCTGGACGGACGCTTGTTGCGTGAGCATTTCATGTGTGCGCGCAAGCATGTGACCGGCCCCGTTGCAACTTCACAACGCTGCAACGGACACCGGTAGGCTGGGAGAGCACCTTGGAGAGGCTAGTGACGCACATCACCATCCACCCCGAGGACTAACGTTTTCGCATATTACATACTTAATGCTAACATTAGCACTCAACTGTGTGAGCGATAACGTTAGGTTAAGTAGCCCTATCGCGGGCCGCCCATATTACATTCCAAACGCTAGCAGGTTAAAAAACCCATTAGCGATTCGGATCTTGCGCTTTTCAGAGTAAGCTTACTGTACTTTGCGCCCCCTATGCTTAACATGGGGAGCGCAAAGTGTTAATTAGCGTTAGGCTTACAAAGACCTAATGCTAATTACACCAAGCTGCGGTTAACTGAAAAGTTACCCACAACTAGGACCTGGTGCTAAGTGATACCGCTTCTGTGGAATCAGTCAGCACGAGCTGAAAAAAACCCACCACAAATATCAGGTACTCACCTTTCATCCCGGGGGGAAGAACGGCAGCCCGATCTGTCGCTCCTGGCCGCCGGGAGCAGAGGGAGACTGGGGCAAAAGTCCCCCAGTCTCCCTCTGCAAATCAGTTTGCCGACCTGCCGGATCTCACCGGAGGTGAGATCCTGCAGGTCATGTGACCGGCAGCGGAAGCCTCAATGGAGTCCTATGGACTCCATGTAGGAGATGTTCACGGCGGCACTTAATGCTGCCTTGAGCATCCCAAAGCTTAGCGCTAAAATGGGGACGCTAAAGGGAAACCTGCGTGCAATTGGTGTTTTCTGTGTATTAATGTCTGTGTGTATACACTTGTCTGTTAGTGTGTATCTACAAAACGTGATGTACAAGACATTCAGGGATTTTCCACTGTAAGCAGATTTATTGCATCATATCGGCAAGGTTTGAGCCCACACATGGGGCTCTCCCGCTTTTCACTCTACAGGCTGAGTAAAAGCTCTGAGGCCGTGTATGTCATTTTTGTATAATTGTATTGTGAAGCTGAGTTGCTTCCTCTGTGTGAGCACCTCTGTGGTTTAGTATATGTCTTCCCTTACTATTACATAGGAATACAATTCTATTCTATAGCTTGTATCTGTCAGTGTGTATGTGTTTGTGTAGTGTCTGTCAGTAGATGTGTTTGTCAGTGTGTTTGTGTCATGTCTGTCAGTGTGTATGTATTTGTGTAGTTACAGTTACATGTCTGTCAGTGGATTTGTTTGTCAGTGTTCATGCATTTGTGTAGTGTCTGTCAGTGGATGTGGATGTGTTTATGTATTGTCTGTCCGTGTGTACGAGTTTGTGAAGTGTCTATGTGTTTTTGTAGCGTCTGTCAGTGTGTGTATGTGTTTGTGTAATGTCTGTCTGTCAGTGTGTGTATGTGTTTGTGTAATGTCTGTCTGTCAGTGTGTGTATGTGTTTGTGTAATGTCTGTCTGTCAGTGTGTGTATGTGTTTGTGTAATGTCTGTCTATCAGTGTGTGTGTTTCTGTCAGTGTGTATGTGTTTGCATAATGTCTATATCTGTCATAAATATTTGGGTGCATCCTGCAAACGTATTCCATGAATAAAATGCAGACTGTGATCCTAATTTTTTTTAAAAATATTGTGATAAATGAATCACAGGAGCGAATAGTGGCCTTAATCATAAAAACAGCATGTTTTTAATTAAGTCAACTGTCCAAAAATAGGCAACTGCGAACGTGTCAGAAGAAACACAGCTCGAAAGAGATAGAGAGGATGAGAAGGTGAAGAACTGTTAATTTGTTTAATTACATTTCATTCGGAATTTTCGCTTAGAGTTTCACACGCCGCAGAAAGCCATGGAAACAAAAGGTCTGGATGAACTAAATGCAAATGCTGGATGTGAGCCACATTATAATGGGAAGAGGTACATTTTAATAAGTTAATTTAAATGCCCTGAGCCTAAAGCTATGTTACATATGCATCGCTCGTAACATTTTGAAAAGTGTGACTTTTTGAGGCCACAAGCAATCAAATGGCATTTGACAGCACGAGGAATTTCAAAGCGAAATGTGAACAGGTTGGCGAAAGGGAAAACTGCAAGGGGCACGATCAGAACCCGGGTCTGGTTTGATATGTAATATTTCTATACATCTGTACGTTCTGGTGCAAAATATGCTAAATTTTGGTCTCTGGGCAGAAAACCTAATGGTAATTTTTTAAGTAAATGTAGCTAATGCGGTTGTGAGAGTTTGAAGGGATTCAGATCAAATTGTCTAAATGCTAATATGGTTACATGTGTGTACCTAGAGGAATCTCAAATCAAACGCATAGTTTTATTATTGTACATTGTTTTCTTATATTATCTATGCATAATTTATATCCCCTCATGTGATATTTGGCCTTTGGTTACAAATATATATACTCTGGATGTAAAATATGCATTATTTATATATACCATTTACAAGCAAACAGTTTGTCTTGAACATTCTTACTTTTGTGTTTTTAGGGCTTTGTTGTACATTACACTATCAGGGCTATTCAAAGAGCGCTCTTTTGTTCCCCCACTTCGGGGAGTCAAATTCCCCAAAGTGCAGGGAAAAGCTGCCGAACGCATCCGAAAAACCGCTGCAAAACTGCAGATTCGAACAGGAAAAACACCGAAATAAAATAGGAACGATCCGATATGCCACTGAAAATATACGTATGTACCCGACGATCTGGGCAAAACTGCCTGAACGCATACGGAAAAAGCCGACGATCCGACAAACAGAGCGCCGACCAACCGCCGGGACAAGCTGATGAATGGGTAAAAAAAGAAAGAAAAAAAACACTGCAACTTTAACTCTTTCGCTGCTGAGGCTTTTCCCGCCTCTGTGCTGAGCTCATTTTTACCCCGGTTTGCTCATCATGTTTAAACGTGTTTTGAAGGCTTATTTTAGTATATGACCCAGACATATTATATATCGTTCTTTACGTCAGACTCGGCAGATTCATAATATGTCATTATTATATGTATACGTCATGACCTGTCTGTATATTATAACAAAAAATGCAATAAAATATGAATTTTCAATAATTTACAACGTGTAAAGTGCTTTTTTTTCACATTTTAAAATGCGAGCAATTGCGGTTATATTTTGTATGGGGTGCGCTTGTTAAAAAAATTAGAGATGGGGTCTCGTTACATTTTTTTTGGGGAAAATTACGCGATTTTTAACAAACGCACCGCATACAAAAATCGTTAGTGCAGCATCATTGTTCACATTATAATTGAAATGGGAACAATATTGCTGCATTAACAAACCAAAAAAAAGAAAATAAACTTGTTTATTTTTTTTATAATTTTTTTTTAAATATTTTTTTATTTTTATTTTTAATTTTAATTTTTTTTTAAAAAACTTTTTTCACAGTCGTGTTTGGTATCGTTGGAACGGCCATGCTTGGCCTTTAACCCCTAGCTGCCACGATCGGGAGATAGGGGGTTCATTGGAACCCCCTATCTCCACCATTGGTGGCAGTTAGGGGTTAACTCCAGGACTGGCGTCATCGTGCTATGCACGATGACGCCAGTCCTCAGGGGGAGTTCCCGGAGGCTTGGCCAACATCCAAGATGTCGGCCAGCTCCGGGAAAGGATCATGAACCGGCGCTTTTCAGCGCCGATTCGTGATCCGGCCCCCATGGGGTTAATGCCAGGTACCATTTGGAAGGGCAGGCTGTGCTCTTCCAAACGGTGCCTGGGTTAACCCCCTGCACGCCGCCGATCGGGAGGGAGAACCCCCCCCCCTCCCTTTCAGGCGCCTCCTCCGCACACGCGGGGGGGGGGCCCCTGAATTAGGTGTCATCGAGCCGCCGCGATGGCACCTAATTACTCCGGCGGCGGTTCCGGGTGCTGGGCTGACATCGAGGATGTCAGCCCGCACCGGGGGGGCCAGCGATCGGCCGGAACCCGGCCGAACGCTGGCCCCAAAGAGAGGACGCACTCAGCGCGTCCACCGCATGGAACGCTACCTGCGGTTGGACGCGCTGAGTGCGTCCGTAGCAGTGAAGTGGTTAAGGCTGGGGTCAGACGAGCGTAGCGTTCACGTCCGTGATTGCACCTAAAAGTACGTCCGTGATAGCATGACAGAAAGCCCATTGGAGCCTCACACATGAAGTACGTCCGCACTGAACTGCGGACGCACAACGGCTGAGACCCACGGACGCAAGGCAGGCAAGAACGTACAACCCCTAGAACGGACGCACAAAGTGCGCTGCGTCCGCAACGTCCGCATAGATTTGTGTGTGAGTGATGGAACGTGGTCAGACGGACTGCATTTATACGTCCAGCATTTTTCACAGACAAAATGGTTTTGCTTTTTAATAGATTTTCCCTCCTACATCCGTCAAAATATACATCAGTGAATAAACGGACTGTGTGGCCACTACTGCGTCTTCCGTACTGACGTACGTCCGTGTGCACGGACGCACAGTCCGTAGTAATCACACTCGTCTGACCCTAGCCTAAAAGCTGTTTGCATAAAAACTACTGCACAAAAATGCCTGGAATTAACATATAAAGTCCTATGAATAATAATAAAAAGGACTGTTACAGAAAAATAAAAAGCTATTTAAAAACATTGAAAAAACAATTCGCTGAAAAAATCCCAAATAATGCCTTAGAAATCCTAAAAAATAAATAAAAATTACTTTTTGCTGCAAATTAAGAGAAAAAATGATTTAATAAATATTTAATAAAAACGGGGAATTTTATGCAGAGAAGACACAGCCGTGTACGGATAATCATACAAGGTAAAGTACAGTATATTTCAGAAGAAACAACCCAAAGGGAAGACAACTGGGAATAAACCAGACTGCCAGTTCTCACTGATTCTCCGATTCTAAAAAAAGAAGAGGGGGGGGGTGTGAGGGGGGGCAGAGTGTGCATAACAGGGGTGTCGGAAGGTTCCACCATGGGACAACCTAAGCAGAGATTATCCCTGCGAGACAGGGTTCCGTTTTCACACATCTCAAACTGAAAAGGCCAGTGCCGCCAAGGTCGGGGGGCAAACCGTGCCACCCACAGAGACCACACCCGCTCAAAGTGTTCCATACGGTTGTGGATCACCGCTGTCTACTTGTGCTGTTATTTTAATGTGTCTTCATTTTAAAAGCTAGATTATAAATAATTGTCACTATTAAAATGGAATATCAATGTAACCTTCCTAGTAAAAACTTGAGTATACTGCTAGACTTTGGTGGCAAAAATCTACCTTAAAATTGGAGGGGTCGCGTTATACTCGAGACATCTGCATCACGTGTAAAAAAAAGTGACTTGCTCAGGGATCCCAAGTCTCCCAGAAGTTCCGGTAGTCTCCCTGAATTGAATGTGGGCTCCCTGATGCTTGAACACTTCTGGAACTCCCAGATTCGGGAGAGGTGGGATCCATCATGGTCAGAGGGCACACTCGGATTAAGCCAATCATTCAAGATTGTCTTAAAACCGAGCATGCACCCTCACTCCACGATGCAGTGGTTGAGCCTGCCTGCTGGAGCCGGAGGTGAAAAAATGATACCTCCTGGCATACATGGCTATCGGTGAATGATTCACTGTGTTGGTCACCTCGCTCTGCCGGCCATCTTATTGCAAGTAATGAAGACGGGTGGCCGGCGGGGCTTCATACTTAGTAACAACTACAATCATTTTAGAGCAGAGCACCCTGGCCTGAGGGAAGCCTGACTGTGTTAAGAGAAGTTCGAAAAATTTTAATTGTTTACCAGTACAGTATACTTCTATAATTTTGCTCCTCGCGTTATATTCGAGTCTTGAGCATTCTCTCATTTCCACAATAATTCTCTATCCATCGCGTTGTATTCGGGTCGCTCTAAACTCGAATATCTACTAGTACTTTACTAATAAAATAACATAAAATCCATCCTGAAGAGTAGACAGCCATCAGATGAGCAGCATCTATAGCTATAGTTGTGAGTGCATTCCTGTTCAGCTATCTCATAATATTATATCATTTCTGTCAATAAATACTTTTTCAGTGTTCTTGTGCGTCTTTCATGGTTTCATAGTTGCCGGATGTCCTGATGAAGACGCCTCCGTGGTGATCCGTCTTGTAACACGTATGTTTTTCTGAAGATTAGTGTATGTGCCGTTCCTCCCTCGCTTTTTATTCCGACAGAAAAGACACCTTGGCAATAACACAAACAAAAATATAAAGACTGGGAAAGAGAACCGCTGCCAAGAAGCGATGTATCAGCTGCGATCATTGTTAAAAGAGACTGCTCTGTTATTAGCATAATCAAATTCTGTTCGGCTTGATGAGTCCTAAATAATTCGATTTTTTTTTCATCTAACATATTGCTGCACCTTCTTTAGATAAGTGGGGAAGTGCACAAATATATCCACCTGACACATAAAATATTCCCTGAGAAACTATTTTGACGGGCAGTTGCAACTTTAGTTACGCCAAGACAACTCTTGACACGTGATTAATTCACTGCAGAGTAAAGGTTCCATTTAATCCAATGCCATTTGTGTCAGCGTTACCATTTGCTCGTGGGCGCTTCACTCTATATATCTGGCACGCGATTACAATTATTCTGTACGAACCTATAGAAATGCACCTGTGCTCCTAGGCATCTTGGCAACCGAAGGCTTGTGCTGTGCCATGAGAAAGGACGTAAAAGCCGTCTATGAGATACCAGGCGGGGCGCTGATACATTGCCAGCGAAGCACTCAGACAGATGTTGCATGTTATTGAATTACTAAAACATTGAGAGTACTGCTTGCACCTCGGCCGCACAGCGGGCACGGCCGCGAGGGGTTCAAGGAATGATGTGCGTCTCTTTGCATCCCTGAAAAACTAAAACAAGGCAAGACTTAAAGAAATTATAGCAAGCTGGAGAAAAAAAAACAGTCAATGAATCCACATTGTGTAATTATAGAAAAAGTAATTGTTTCTCAGATCCGAGCATTAGGGGGCAATGAGGCAGGACTGGAGAGGGGTGAGATAACACTATAGGGGTTATTCAGAGAGAGACGATCTGGCTCTGAAATTGCACCAAACAGTGAATTTCCCCGTATGGTGCAATTTCGTGGCCATTCAGCTATTTTGGCAAATCTTGGCGAATTGCCGGCGAAATACGGGTGATCTTCGGTGCCAGTGAAATCCCCATAGAAAAGCAATGGTTAACCTATTCAGAGAACACCGAACAGCAGAGAAATGTCAGGGAAATGCCCTGCTGTTCGGTGGTTTCATTCGACAAGTTTAATCAGGCGAGTCCCATAGGCCTCAATGTTAAAAATATTCCCGTTTTTATACAATATCTAATAAACCATTTATTTTCATCCATCGAGCAATAACACGCGTTAAACGGACGCGCACAAACGCGCGCGCAGCAACGTTGCGCGCAGAAATCAGTGTGCGTACTGTTTTTTTCACACGATTCAGCCAATCAGAATTAAGAACCACAATTATCTCACGTTAAGTTTTTGTGCCTGTCAAAGTCAATCTGCGCATATATGCTGCAGCAATAATAAGTGCGCACACAACTTCTCAATTTATTGGTTTGGGTATGAGTAGAATGTGTAACTATACTTTGCTGCGTATTTTTTTTTTGGGCTGGTGTATTTGGGTTCGGCCAGGTTGATAGAATTTGCCATTGACATCAGCTTTTAGGAGTTGCTAAAATTATGCGCGCAAAGGCTGTGCGTTACAAACTGCACATAGATTGTAATACCATCCGCGTACCAGCGCACAAACGCATTTGCGCTCACAATGTTAAGTATAGGACGCGCGAAGTACAGTAAGCTCGCGCAGCGTTCGTGCAGGTTCACCCGCAGTAGACGATTACGCGTGTTTGTTGCGCTAACATTATAATACGATGTTCAGCGCAAAAGGGTTTTGCCCCTCGCTTTAATGCGTTTTTGCGCGGGCGCAAACGTATGCGCGAAGATTGTAATAGGGCTCAAGGTGTTTTATAAGGTGGTTTTCTTCGTAACACACTTGTAATCTAGTTGCAGCTTATGTTATTTGTGTGCATTTAATAAGAGGCCCCATTTGATATTAAAAACTACAAAATACAAAACTAAACTTACTGAATTGCATTTCAGAATCAGGCTTTGTCGCTTCATTCATATACAGCTTGTACACAGTGAATCGATCGAGGCAATAAAACAACACAAGACTAGCTGCACTATACAGGACACAAAACAAAACGAGCCCATCTATCAGTGTCCAGAACTCTATCACCGAGCCATGTCTCCATGAAAACCAAGATGCAGCAGTCTATAAACTCACGTCGAGTATCTGTTGGAGATGAACGGAATCCAGTTTATTATCCAAAGAGTGGAACTTAGAAAGCAGAATAGACAGTAGAGGCAGACAGAATATGCTTTTAGTCTGGCACAAACTCTCTTGCCGCGATTTCACTTCCGGCGTCCCCTCCCTGGCTATCAACATCTGTACAACAATGAGGGCCTGGCTCCTGCACCAAGCCGACATCACACAGCATCTCCTGCAATTAATCCCGCAGCTCCATTATCAGATAATATCTGTATTTTAACACCGTCTGGTGGTGATAGACCCCGACACCTGTTACTGCAATATTCATGTATCATATAAAAGAGCAAAAAAAATTGTTAAAAAAATAAATAAATAAGGTCTTGTGGATCTGGAGCAACCGCTGCACCTCCATTTAGTAGGGCTTGGAAACTTCCATTTTGGTAGTTATAACAGATACAGGTTACGCGCCGGTTATCAGGAATGGTCCTGAGCATTCCAGATTTCGGATTCTTGTGGATTTCAATATCCAGGAGAATCCGATGCTTACGAGCAGTGGTTCCCAACCCTGGTCCTCAGGTTCCCCTAACAGGTCAGGCTTGCAGGATATCTGAAGCACAGCACAGGTGATATGATTTGCTGCTCAGTGATTGCAAGATTCAGTCTGCATTTCCCCAAGGTGATCCTTAAAATCTGGCCTGTTAGGGGGACTTGAGGACCAGGGTTGGGAAACACTGCTAGAGGAAAGAGATCACATGGGAGAGATCCTTCTGCTGCAGCTCCTAGCATTTACAAATGCTGGGAATGCTGTACAGCATTTCTTCATGGACATGATACCCTGAATCATTGAGACTCCAGGCAGCATGTCACATGCTGAGGCAGGGCCGTAGGAAGGGCGAGGCGAGTGAGGCACGTGCCTCGAGTCCTGCGGGAACGCTGCGGGAACGCAGGTTGCGGGAACCTGTGTTCCCGCAGCTTTCCAGCAGGACTCGAGCCGTGGCTGCGCCCCTTCACAGCTGTGAAGTGCCCAGGCCGAAACGATTGCAAGCTTGCTTCCTGCTTGAACGGCCGCTGACAGGAAGTGCAGCCGCTCGCCTGGGATCTAACAGCCAGCCGCAATCTCGCGAGATCGTGGCAGGCTGTTACATCGATCCCAGGCGAGCGGCTGCACTTCCTGTCAGCGGCCGTTCAAGCAGGAAGCAAGCGGCCGCCGGTAAAGAGAGGTGAGCAATATCCAGGGGACTTGGGTGCACAATCCATGAGAGCTGGGGGCCATATCCATGTGAACTGGGGCAATATATACCCATATGAGCTGGGGTCAATAATATCCATGTGAACTGGGGAAAATAGTCTGGGGGTTCAGTGCTGTGTATATTATTCTGGGGGCGTGTATATTATGCTAAATGTTCTTTTGCTATACATGCATGTATTCTGTGTGTACTGTATTTGTACATGTACTGTGTGTGCACTATATATGTAGGGCCCCATCACCTCCTTAACGCTAGCACTCACACATGTGAGCGTTGGTGCCAGGTTAAATGAGGTTACTGCATGCTGCCCATATCACATCCTAGCACAGGACCCTCATATTACAATCCCAACGGTAACAGGTTAAAAAATCCAGGAGATTGTGCTTTTCAGCGAGAGGTTACTGTACTTTGCGCTCCCTATACTTAACATGGGGAGCGCAAAGAGTAAGTAGCGTTAGGATTACAAAGTCCTAACGCTAATTACCATCCCGCCATAGCTACAAAAGTTACCCACAGCTAGACGCTGGTGCTAAGTGATAACGCTTCTGCAGAATCAGTCAGCACCAGCTGGAACCCCCCCAAAAATCACATACTTGCCTCTCATCCCACAGCGCAAAGGGTGGTCCGATCCACTGCTTCTGGTCGCTGGTAGCATCCAGGAGCTTAGCACTGCGCCACTGGTCGGGGACTCTGATTTTTAAAATTATGTGGGGGGGGCACAATTTTCAGTTTTTTGCCTCGGGTGCAAAAGGAGCTAGCTACGGCTCTGTGCTGAGGCTGAACAGAGGCTTGTAGCGTGTGCAGCGGTCTGCTGCAGAACTCGGATGTGGAGTTCCCGAGCGGTATCGACCATACAGATTGCCCCTCACTTTTTGTCCCTCACCACACGCAGCTTTTCCTCTTCAGCTCAGGGACTCCCAAACCATGTAAGTTCCTGAAGCTATCGAATGCAATTTGGTGCTCCTACACAACTAGCGTAGGAACTACAAATCGCTTGGTGCAACAGCACTTTATGCACACAAGTTCCGTAGCGCTGGCACAGACCAATGGATCGGAGCTGCGCACACTAAAACTATAAAGTGGTCAGGATGAGTAGAATGTCCCTTTAAAACAGTATTCTTTAGAAAATATGAAAGTGCCATCACACGTCGTCATATTACCATTAGTCTCCAAATTGTAACCGACATATGAATTGCAGTTCATTCCAATCAATCGCAATGTAGTTTCGTAATGCCAGAATAATGCACACTGCTTATGTGGAAGGATTTGCGCTCTATGGGTTTTATTTGAAAATTACACAATATTATGAAGATCAAACATGCTGCAAAAGAATGCAAGTGCATGGAAATAATAACAAGTGCGTCCATAATAATAAGTGGGTCTATAGTGACCCCCTCCCAGTGTCCATCGTAGCGTTATGATGACTCAACTGGGAGGGTCACATGGTGTAACGAGCGGACTAGTATCGCACATTACAACGGGCGTGTAGTTTTACTGCCCAACGACCCTCTACTACAGACGTTGGACGGGTCTACAAAGCAAGATCCTCCATAGGAGGCTCACATTTTGTAGGGCTGAGCGCACTAAGTGCATTCAGCGAGGTGGCCACATGGGCGGCCAAGGGAAAGAGTGTCCGTTCTCACAGACCTTCCTTCCACACTCGTGTGACCACGACCTAAAAAGAGAAAAGGAAATAGGAAATATTCTGTCATTTGTCACCATATGGAAACAATGCACTACAACAGAAAATAATTCATTAACATTTGGTGCTTTGTGATGTCATAAATGATGTAAAGAAAAATCTCAATCCATTCCTTTTTTTCCCAAGTTTCCTTTCAACATTTCCAGTATAATCACATATTAAATTTATCTACTAAACACAGTCACAGGTCCGCTTATGTTTTACAAACCTATCTTTCATGGCAACGGTTCACGATGAAAATAGCAGATGGCAAGAATTGTCCTGTTGCATGAGAACTGTCAGAAAGTCAGTGAATCCTAGCATTAATATTTAATACCTTGCAAGTACAATATAGGGTTAAAATAGTAATGGACTTTTATCTTTCAAGGTTTTCATTTTTACTGTTGTATGTAATTCTTCAGTTCAGGTAAATAAGGTCTACTGACTGTTGCACCCCACGCGTTTTACTTTCAAAGTAATAGGAGTGATTTTTTAATTTTAAAAGGGGGAGGGTACTGAGCGTCTACATAAAAACTGATCGCAACAGATAACCTCTAGGTCACATCACATTGATTATTTACAAAATATATCAATTGGATACAAGAAATCACCCGTGTCCCATTATTCCAGGAACAAGGAGAGAAAATAGAGGGCGAAAAAATAATCTAGCTGCATCAGGAGTAATTGTCCCTTTAAACCTCACACAGTAGGCGTTGCACATGGCAGACACAGGGTAATTTTGGGACAAAGCGTTGCAATTATAGCCTCCCCAACCGGTCTTTGTCGACCTACTTACTTCAGATTTGTTCTCCCACTTGCAGTATTTGTCTCATTCTCTCGCACATCATTTCTCTCCTGTTATGATGCCCCCCTTCACCTCTTAACTTGTCTGCCCACCCTGGGCATTGCAAATCCAGGATTTAGTGCCATGCTAACCCCCCTGCTTCCATCACCTTCTAATTTAATGGTATAGAGAACTGAAATTTCACGCTCCACGAGATGGACCCTTGAGATCGCTTTATGTCGCAGTAATTCAGCCAAATTGAAAAATCTGGCAAAGGGCAGCCGGTGTCAAAGTATTTTACATAATGCCATGGCTCTGACATGGCATGTAACAGCAATAAACTGCAAACATGTGTGTTTAATTACGACAAGAAAATGTTGAATATGTTTCGGAGCGGTCTTATTAGGATTACCATTAGCAGATAAAGAATCCCTGAGCAGAGACTTAAAATGATTCGACATTCTGTAGCTTAAACCTATGAGCTACAGTTTCTGGTTCTATTTACACGAGAACGAGGCAGGACACATAACGACGAGGAGTGTGTATCATTCCTGTATTGTGAGAAAATAAAAATCTGGTCATTAAGGTCTTTGTGGAACATAATAAACTATGAGTAATAAAGCTCACTGGTTCATGTCTTCAAAATCTTCAGGAACTGCATTATTTCATCATGACGAACAGGAGGTAATGGGTTTTATGTTTTGCTGTATGCGGTAACAAATATATTCTTTTAAAGCAATATTTTAGTACATTGAATCTATTTGTTGTAGCAGCTGGAGAGCCTGTTCTCTGTCATTTCATCTATAGGAATTCATTCATCATCCTAAGGCTGCACCCATGGTTTCTACATCCATCAAACTCAGGGTTTGATGTGTATATAGGAAATAGATGGATAGAGATGTACATGAATTTATAAATATATTGATATGTCATTTTATTATGTTTAGTATACATTCTATAATACAATGTTTGTGTTTATTTTCTGCAATGATCTCCTCAGATAGATAGAGGGATAGATAGATAGATAGATAGATAGATAGATAGATAGATAGATAGATAGATAGATAGATAGATAGATGAGATAGAGGGATAGAAGGAAGGATAGATAGATATATGTGATAGAAAGAGAGAGAGAGAGATAGGGATGGATAGATATGATAGAGATTTGTGATAGCTAGATAGAAAGATAGAGAGATAAATATATATGATAGATATATGTGATAGACAGAAATATATATATATATATATATATATATCTTTCTATCACATATATCTATCATATATCTCTATGTGATAGAGGGATAGATAGATGTGATAGATAAATAGAAAGATAGATATAGTTATAGATAGATATTTGAGGAATAGAAATATATATGTGATAGATATTGATGGATGGATAGATAGATACAGAAATAGATACAGAGATAGATATTTGAGAAATAGAAATATATACAGTCAGGTCCAGAAATATTGGGACATTGACACAATTCTAACATCTTTGGCTCTATACACCACCACAATGGAGTTGGAATGAAACAAACACAATGAGCTTTAACTGCAGACTGTCGGCTTTAATTTGAGGGTATGTACATCCAACTCAGGTGAACGGTGTAGGACTTACAGCAGTTTGCAGATGTGCCTCCCACTTGTTAAGGGACCAAAAGTAATGGGACAGAATAATAATCATAAATCAAACTTTCCCTTCTTAATACTTGGTTGCAAATCCTTTGCAGTCAATCACAGCCTAAAGTCTGGAACGCATAGACATCACCAGATGCTGGGTTTCATCCCTGGTGATGCTCTGCCAGGCCTCTACTGCAACTGTCTTCAGTTCCTGCTTGTTCTTGGGGCATTTTCCCTTCAGTTTTGTCTTCAGCAAGTGAAATGCATGCTCAATGGGATTCAGGTCAGGTGATTGACTTGGCCATTGCATAACATGCCACTTCTGTCCCTTTAAAAACTCTTTGGTTGCTTTTGCAGTATGCTTTGGATCATTGTCCATCTGCACTGTGAAGCGCCGTCCAATGAGTTCTGCAGCATTTGGCTGAATGTGAGCAGATAATATTGCCCGAAACACTTCAGAATTCATCCTGCTGCTTTTGTCAGCAGTCACATCATCAATAAATACAAGAGAACCAGTTCCATTGGCAGCCATACATGCCCACGCCATGACACTACCACCACCATGCTTCACTGATGAGGTGGTACGCTTAGGATCATGAGCAGTTCCTTTCCTTCTCCATACTCTTCTCTTCCCATCACTCTGGTACAAGTTGATCTTGGTCTCATCTGTCCATAGGATCTTGTTCCAGAACTGTGAAGGCTTTGTTAGGTGTTGTTTGGCAAACTCTAATCTGGCCTTCCTGTTTTTGAGGCTCACCAATGGTTTACATCTTGTGGTGAACCCTCTGTATTCACTCTGGTGAAGTCTTCTCTTGATTGTTGACTTTGACACACATACACCTACCTCCTGGAGAGTGTTATTGATCTGGCCAACTGTTGCGAAGGGTGTTTTCTTCACCAGGGAAAGAATTCTTCGGTCATCCACCACAGTTGTTTTCCATTGTCTCCCGGGTCTTTTGGTGTTGCTGAGCTCACCGGTGCGTTCCTTCTTTTTGAGAATGTTCCAAACAGTTGTTTTGGCCACGCCTAATGTTCTTGCTATCTCTCTGATGGGTTTGTTTTGTTTCTTCAGCCTAATGATGGCTTGCTTCACTGATAGTGACAGCTCTTTGTATCTCATCTTGAGAGTTGACAGCAACAGATTCCAAATGCAAATAGCACACTTGAAATGAACTATGGGCCTTTTATCTGCACATTGTAATTGGGGTAATGAGGGAATATCACACACCTGGCCATGGAACAGCTTAGAAGTCAATTGTCCCATTGCTTTTGGTCCCTTAACATGTGGGAGGCACATCTGCAAACTGCTGTAAGTCCTACACCGTTCACCTGAGTTGGATGTACATACCCTCAAATTAAAGCTGACAGTCTGCAGTTAAAGCACATTGTATTTATTTCATTCCAACTCCATTGTGGTGGTGTATAGAGCCAAAGATGTTAGAATTGTGTCGATGTCCCAATATTTATGGACCTGACTGTATGTGATAGATAGATATCAATGGATGGATAGATAGACCGATAGATATGTGAGGAATAGGTACATTCATACAGAGATAGATATAAATATATATATATATAGATACAGAGTTAGAGAAACATATACAGAGATAGATACAGAGTTAGATAGAGAAACATATACAGAGATAGATAGATATGTGAGAAATAGAAATATATTTGTGAAAGATAGAGATATATAGAGAGAGAGATGTGATGAGCAGCTCCTCCTTTTTGGCTTTCGAAATGCAGAGGTCCTTGGACTTACACAATTTGCCTGGCGTTCATAACGTTCGTACACAATTTACGCAAGTGCCTTAACTATGGATTGCAGCTGTGCGCAGCAGTGCTCGGCTAACGTCTGCCAAAACGCTCACTACTGCGAGTGTTCAGAGACAGGATGATATCAGCTGGCAAAACGAGTTGGTCCCCCCAGGATTTTTAAAGTGACAGCTGTGTGGGTGTAGGAAACTCCTCCGCTTCACAAAACGTTATGGGCCAAACGGGGCTGGAAGGAGGGGGCACTACACACAGCCTGGCTGCTTTAATAAGCTGAAGAGGTCAGGATCCGCAGAGTGTCCTTTTAATTCATTGTAAGTTTAAGATTCCACCTATATCTTCACTTTCCAATGAAACCTGTTTAAAATAGTCTATTGGGATATTTTTGTCTGCACAGAGTGTTCTTCAACATATTTAGAGCATAAAATAACTTGTTGTGTTGCCAGTATCCTTTTCCCTCCCACGTATCAGCTAGTCACACTGGCTGCTGTTACAGTATATACTGAGCGCTCGTTACGCAGGCAGCATGGATTTACTGATAACACTGACCCTTACAAATAAAATAAATATTGTTAAAATGTATATACACGTCTTCAGAAACGTAGCAAAAGGCAAATTACAATTAAAAGGATATAGAAAAGTGGAAAAGGAGCCGTCTGCTCTCAGTAATAATCTGAATTCCCAGTGCGATTGTGTGTCTTTTAGAATAACAAACACAAAGTAACACAGAGGCTAACTCTTGCCCCCAAACCTATCTTCTACCCTATTGGTTTGGTGGGTCATCACTCCAAGAAGTGAGTTTTTTGGTGTTTACGCCTCTCGTGGAGGGTGTGTGTACAGTGGGGAGTAAACACCCCCATTAAGGGTTGGGTGCCAGCTGGGTGGAGTAGAGGCAACATCTCTGCTCTATAACCAGACTGTGGAAACACAGGTTCGATCCCGGCAAGAGCACCTCTCCAGTAAGTGTCCTTGGGCAAGACACCTAACGGTACATACTCGCCACCCAGGACATACTTGAAAACGAGAGAAATCTCAATGTATCCTTCCTGGTAAAATCCTTTCTCAAAAAAAATAAAATACCCTTGGCATCTCAGGTGGAACAATTTCGTGCCCACCTCTGATCTTTTCACCCTGCGACCAATCGGTACAGGCAAGGAACGCCTTAGGAACTGGAAGGTAAACATTGCGATACAGGGCCTGGCTGGTGTTGACCTTTGTGTCAGCGAGACTCATGTGCCTTCTTTTCCAACCTCTTCTAAAGCACTAAATAACTAAGATTTGGACTTAATCGCTCGTTGAAATTGCATTTCCGAGCTGCCACAGGAGGAAGATGCTGAGATCTCCCAGGACCTGGCTGCTTGGAAGGGGTGACTTTGTGTTTTCTGGGCAGCATAGCGGGCATTGGGGTAACTTTTTAATGGCTGAGAAGAGGGTCATTGGGGTTACTGAGATAACAGGGTGGGGGAGGCATTGAGATGGCTAGGATGGGAAAGAGACATGACACTTGGAAAAATGCATATAGAAAGACGCAGGGAGAGAGTTAAAGGGTAGGGGGTATAAGGAGAAAGTGGCACAAAGGATGGCATATGTGATAAGAGGTGGAATAGTGAGGGTGTGGGGAGGATATTAGGGACTAGGCAGTAATTACTATCCTTGGGACGTCCTGGCCTTGCCAACAAGATTCTTGGATCTCCAACACACTAGACCACCTGTATAAAGTAATCCCCTTGCAAGTAGAGGGAGTTGATGCCCCCAGTATGCGGCTCCCAAGGACTTATTCTTTTACAGGGTACAGCCCAGTATATTCCATATTTTCTATATTTCTAATTTTGGGTATTATCTCTTAGTCCACTGTAGTTTTTCTTGTTAATCTAGTGAACTCACTCTTGATTTAATATCATTTTTCAGGACCATTTACAGGAGAATATCATGTCCTGCCTGGGTCTTATGCGCAATTTTCACATGCAGATTTATAATGGTGCAAAAAAAAAAAAGGAAACTATTAATGTAAATCTGAGTTTAAATCTCATAAATTTAATGCACCGGTATTGCACCAGCTGTTTCATACCCTGACATCTCCGCAGAATAAATTCCACCGACTGCAAGAATTGTCACCGTGGAATTTTTGCCCTTGAAAATAAAACATGAGATGAGGTCTCCCTCTCCATAATAATAAATATTAATTAGAGCAGAGGCAGGGAGCAGCCACTCAGAAAATAATGTTCTAGCAGACAAGTTGGAGCCCTAACTCAACGGTATTTCTTTATATATTTATTCCTTAATGCACCAGCACAATCAGATGAAATGGAAAATATATACTGTATGTATAATACCTGCATATATGCGCTCTCGCTCTCTCTGTGTATACATATTGGACCATATTACATACTTGGTGCTAACTTAACCAGAGCTGTTGTAAACTTCCCAGAGCCATTATAGCCTATGGAGGTTTTCAGTTTACAACAGCTCTGGTTAAGTTAGCACCGACATTGTAATATGGCCCATAGCATATTACTTTAATACTATATATATAATAGTTACAGTTAAAAGTATTTTTAAAGCGCTAACAAGTTCTGTAGCGCTGTACAATAGGTGAGACAGAATAACAAATATACATACTAGTGACACACGCAGAACAGTAGGACAGAGGATTTTGCTTGAGAGCTTACAATCTAAGAGGAGAGGGGTGACACATTAGGTGAGGGTAAATAGAGAACATGAAGTAACGGGGCGCATGTGGGCTGAGGGGTAAGATGGCGCAAGACTGTACAGTGAGGGAATCATGGAGCGAGCCGATAGGCTTCTCTAAAGTAATGTGTTTTCAGAGACTTCTTGAAGGACTGGAGAGACAGAGAGAGTCTAATGTTGCGAGGGAGGGAGTTCCATAGAAAGGGGACAGCTCGGGAGAAGTCTTGAAGGTGGGAGTTGGGGGTGCGGGTACGAGGAGCTGATAGCATCAGATCATTGGCAGAGTGAAGTGGTCAGGTTGGGACGTACCTGCTAATAAGGGAGGAGATGTAGGCAGGGGCGCAGTTATGGAGAGCTTTGTACGTGAGGACTAGTATTTTAAATTGGATTTTATAGGAGACAGGGAGCCAGTGTAGAGAATAACAAAGGGGCGAGTTGTGAGAGGTGCGGGAGGTGAGGTGTGAGAGGTGTGGGAGGTGAGGTGGATGAGCCTGGCACAGGCATTCATAACAGACTGCAGAGGGAGAATCTGGGATCTCTTAAAAATGTCTGTAATGTATGTATATATGCTCTCTCTTTCTATATATACTGTACAGTATATATAATGTCTGTATACATGCACTCTCTACATATATATTTAATATTAATATAATACTGTATATTTAATGTCTGTATACATGCTCCATCTCAATATATATATATATATAATATATATATATATATATATATATATATATATATATATGCTCTCTCTGTATATATATATATATGTATATAATATTAATTTAATACTGTATATATAATGTCTATACATGCTCTTTCTATATAATATTTAATATTAATATTATATAATATATACATATAATAAATCAACATGAAAAAAATTTGAAGGCCATATCAAAAGCACTATAAATATAAGGACCCATATCCTCAAGCAATTTCCTATTCTGTTAATCCAGCAATATCTCAGAGACGCTACTTTTTTCATTACCACGTAGATATGCCAGGACCAGAAGACGCCAAACTACTTAGGATGTTTTAAAGCGCTATTGGGCCTTTCTGAGGTTATTATTTTTGACAACTTCGGAATGTATTTGTCCACAGAAATGCAGGCTATCTTTGATGTCCGGCGTAGAGATGGATGAAATGCTACAGACTGTCTTTCTTCGAGACAGAAGCTTCAGGCTCTGGAATTCGGCCAGAAAAAAAGAAATAAATAAATAAAAGAGACATAGAGAGCAAAGAGACACCACTCCCAAAACATTAATCATTAATTAATTATTTTCATCTCATCTGCCGCTCCAGCTCAATATGCACTGCAGCTGATTTAAATTAGACGAATGAAAGATCGTGTTTGTAATAACAGAGTAACCCCCTCCAATACACACTTTCCTTTGTTTCTTCTTTATTTTCCAAGTGTGTCGGAGTAAATGTCACATCGGAGTTGTTATCGGTGTGACATCGGAATGCCATGGTTTTCAGGGAATTATCAGATTTATTTTTAATGCTAATATCACATTTGATACATTGTGCCTGTTACCGTTGCAGTGCACTGTGCGTGGCCGTGGCGTTGGAGAGACAACGCCGTATCCATATTAATGGGCTTTAATCAAACGAGGGATGTGCGGTGTTTTTCTTTTTTTTGCAGAATTATTTGGAATTTGATAGTGAGCAGACACTGAACATTGAGTCCTATGGGCTCAACAGGACAGAATCCCCGATTGGCTGAGTTATTGAGCCCCCCCCCCCGTACGAATGACTAGACTCAAGTCGACATCGAAATGTCAAGGTTAATCGGAAACAAGGTTTCAAGAAAATGACAGAAATACGTGATTTTATAACACAAAATAAGGGAGTAATGGTGATTCAACTGTCCTGTGATGACGGAACCACTATGTGCAACGCATGACACTGGCTACATTTTTAAGATGTACAGGGAATGGTTGCGAGTATATTATTGCAGTGGTGTACATTGGGATTGCAGGAAATATCAGTGCTATTCATCTCCACAAGACAGAACTTGGCACAAGAGTTGGTTCCCAACGGAGCTTACAATCTAGCAAGGAGATGAGGCTATATAGAGCAGTGACTCCCAACCCTGGTCCTCATGTCCCCCTAGCAGGCCGATTTTATGGATTATTTTATAGAAAAATGCAGACTGAATCCTGCAATCACTGAGCAGAAAATCATATCGCCTGTGCTGCGCTTCACATATCCTACAAACCTGGCCTTTTAGGGGAACCTGAGGAGCAGGGTTGGGAAACACTGATATAGAAGGAAGGGAGGTGCATGGCTAGAAGACACGTAGGTGAAAACTACTACAATATCAAAGACAAGAGCTTGTATTACTCTGCTGCGCAGCTCAGCTAGAGATGCTGTGATCTAATGCACGTTTGTGTTTTTAAGGAGCACATAAAATACAGTGGGTGATGCACATACCTGAACGTATATCCTGAACTACGTGCTTATTTATCAACCTCTAGTCTACACACATATATACTTAGTAAGGAACACGTTGAAGAAGTGTGTCCCTTATAAAGTATTATTCAAAGAGCACCGAACTGGCCACCGAATTGCTCTGTGCGGTGCAATTTCGTGTCAGTTCAGCTACTTAGAGAGAACAAGAGGTGAAGACTGAACAAACACTGGTATTCAATTGATAGTAAATTTTATTAATTGCCTATTGGCATCCATAGACACATAAATAACAATTATAAACACATAAGATGAAATGAGAAAGGTTATTGCTAGAGTACTTGAAGTGGTGAGATAGTATATGCACTCGCGAATAGGTGTTATAAAGCCAGTGGAGTAGATAGCCCAATACAGAGGGTGTGGGGGCTAAATCAGAGAATGAGCAAAATAGACCAACATCCACCGATGACCAAAATTAAATAATGAAAAAAGCAGAAACTGCCAGAAATCTGGAATCTGAAATAAATTGCCAAAATGGCACCATCAAGGCAGCAAGCAATGGCCAAGAATAACGGTGGCCCAAGATAATCCCTAACACGCCCTCATTAATAGGGGAAAACCACCTCTAGTAAACAACCAGCAACAACCCTGAGGAAAACATTAACTGTTAAAAAACAATGCCATCTCGACGCGTTTCGCTGCTTGCAGGGTGCAGAGTTATCTCGATAAAGTTGCACCCTGCAGGGGTGACGTCCTTGGCAATCAGTACTGGCCGCCCTTTCTGGGTGAGAGCAGGCTGATTTGCATATGGAGCATTCATCCCTGTAATGGCACAATTGAGCAAAAACCCTGTGAGACCAGAGCGGGCCCCACCGTAGAGTAGGCCACTAGTGCAGCTGCTCGTCCTCAGCAACCTCACAAACCTCTTTTTTTTATTACTTCCACACATTTTCATGCATTTTTATTGGTTTAAACGCCTTTTAAAGAATAGCAGAGTTCAGGGTTTTTTCTGCAGTCCGGAGACGTTCGGCGGTCATGTCGGCGCTCTTCGGCGGAGTGTGGTGTTCTGTTCAGCGGTCTTTGGTGGCATTCAGTGGTCTGTTCGATGGTGTTCGGCGGTCTTCGGAAGCTCCATGTACAGCGCATTTCGAGGACCATGCGGTGAAGTGAGGCGAACAACCCTTTCAGTATTTGTTTAATTTTAAAGCATGTCAGCTTCCATCCCTCAAGGCATATAACACAACTTTTTTCTGCGTCCTGTACTCTCTGTGCTTCGGTAAATGTTTAATATATACAATGGATTACACCTTCTAGAATAATTAATAGATTAATAAGCAAGTCCTGGATGTCCCTGTAAAATCTACAAAATGTCAATGTTTCTCGTGCAATGGTTTTCCTTTAACAGATTCGCATTGCGCTAATAACATTTCAAGCCAAAGTAATTGATATTCGGCGAGGCGACCCTGGAGGACTAATCAACATTTTGAGAAATATACCGATACAATACACACAACGGAAAGCGAAAATGTGCTCCTCTTCTGCTGTGCCACATTAATAATTCATCCAAACGCAACGTGAAGCGAGCGTTCCTTTTAGCAAATCCATAAAACCAAACCCGAAGAAAGTTTCTCTAAAAAGATGATTCTCTGTTAACCCTTCTTGGGCACTGAATCTCCCAAAGTAACCAGCCTTCAGAATGTAGAAACTGCTGACCGTCCATCCTGATCAGTGGCATTTTGAGGTCAATCCTGACATGGTTTTGAAGTGACTTCACATCGCCAGTCTAGACTCCGTCAGTGAGCGTGATGTTATATTTTTTTGCTATCAATGTTTGTAAATCTTGATGAACATTAAGAATCAAAGTAACACTCGAGGGGCAATAAAAAACAATGTGCAAAATGTATCAGTTTTACAAATGATATGTGTAAAATTAGGTCGTCTTTTTGCCTCCGGCGAGGAATTCAATCACAGACAATCTATGTCTCATTGACTAAATTGAAACTGTGAAGGCTTGGATATTGACCTTGTGATTTACTGTTTCCCCTGGTGATGGAAATGTGGTGAACCCGTTATGCTTCATAGCTTATGGCCACAACATGCCTACTAAGGTAAGAAACCATCCCCAGGGGTGCAGGAGGAAGATGAGTCAGCTAAGGGTTGACTAGTGACATAAAGGTCTATCTTAGAAGTAGATGTGCTGGATAATACACTCAGAAAATACCATTTGAGGACTTCTCGTTAGTGTCTTTAAATGAGAAAAAGAAATCACAAAGCCTATCCTAAATCGGGATATAAATACATTATCCAATTACTTTTGGTTTTGCTTTGATTCCTGTTGTCTTCTTTCTTATATCTAAACTTTTTTCCTTTAGTTTGTCTTTAAAGGATTCTTGGTGTTGTTGTAAAGAATCCACCCTTCATAGAATACAAAATAAAACTAAAAATGAGGAGACGTTGTTAATAGGGATGTGCGTTTCGGAATTTCGGAATTTTCCCGAAATTTCCCGATCCGTGTATTCGGATTCGGACGATTTTCCGAAAATTTTCAGATCCGAAAACGGCAGATCCGAACAAATTTTCGAACCGAAACGAAAGCTTTTCGGAATTTTCGAATGGACTAGAAATGTGTAAAATCGAAAATCATTTTCGTTCCATTCGTAATTTCGGCTCCATTCCTGATTTCGGTTTCATTTCAGTAATTTCGGACAACGTATTTTTCGGTTATATCGCTGATTCTGTAATTTTGTATCATTCCCATCTCAATGTATCCTTCTTGTAAAACCAGAAAAATCTCAATGTATCCTTCCTGGAAAACCAGAGAAATCTCAATGTATCCTTCCTGTAAAACCTGAGAAATCTCAATGTATCCTTCTTGAAAAACATGAGAAATCTCAATGTATCCTTCTTGTAAAACCAGAGAAATATCAATGTATCCGTCCTGGAAACCAGAGAAATCTCAATGTATCCTTCTTGTAAAACCAGAGAAATCTCAATGTATCCTTCCCGGGAAACCAGAGAAATCTCAATGTATCCGTCTTGTAAAACATGAGAAATCTCAATGTATCCTTCCCGGGAAACCAGAGAAATCTCAATGTATCCTTCCCGGGAAACCAGAGAAATCTCAATGTATCCTTCTTGTATAACCAGAGAAATCTCAATGTATCCTTCCCGGGAAACCAGAGAAATCTCAATGTATCCTTCTTGTAAAACATGAGAAATCTCAATGTATCCTTCCCGGGAAACCAGAGAAATCTCAATGTATCCTTCTTGTAAAACATGAGAAATCTCAATGTATCCTTCCCGGGAAACCAGAGAAATCTCAATGTATCCTTCTTGTAAAACATGGGAAATCTCAATGTATCCTTCTTGTATAACCAGAGAAATCTCAATGTATCCTTCCCGGGAAACCAGAGAAATCTCAATGTATCCTTCTTGTAAAACATGGGAAATCTCAATGTATCCTTCTTGTAAAACATAAGAAATCTCAATGTATCCTTCTTGTAAAACATGGGAAATCTCAATGTATCCTTCTTGTAAAACATAAGAAATCTCAATGGCAGAATTATCGTATCGACAGAGATATCGGATCCGAAAAACCATTAGTTTACGTCAAAACGAATAGACACTTTGAAACGAGGAGAACAGACGTTCCGAAAAACCCGAAAATTTCCAAAATCACGAAAAAAAAGTCGATACGAAAAACGAACCGAAAACGAACCGAACCGAAACGGAAATCGTCCGAAACGAGCCGAAACGAAAATTTACAAAATCCGAACGAACCGAACCGAAAAAAAAAAATCGGTGCACAAGTCTAGTTGTTAAAGGCCAAAGAGGGATTGAACCGCGACCCATCCCTTTCGTGTTCGTGTGCATTGCTTTAACTCCCTGCACCAGTGGAGTCTCTGTACTTCCCAACAGGACTGAATGCAATGATCCTGGACTGATGTTGCCTAGTTCAGGTACTGTTGGTTTGCAGGGGTTCATATCTGAGGCCTGAGTAATTAGTAGTTCCAACGCAAGAGGTCGACTCATTAATAACGCTGACCCAGATAACTGGTACCTGAATTAGTCGAATAACCTGTTGATTGGACTTGCCTGATCCTTTTCCATGTGTCTTTAACCTTTAACCTTTAACCGGGCGGTTTTACACAAATCCGTCCTTTAGTGCTGCTGTTTTTACGTTTCTGCATTGTTAGGGCTATATTACAATCTTCGCACAAAAACCCTCGCACACAGCGAAGATTTTTGTGCCAAGCGTTAAACTTTTCCAAATCACCATTGGAATTACAATCCTCGCGCCTTTTTTCTTCCGCTGATCAATTGCGCGCGCAAACAGAACGCACACAAATGCAGGCACAGTGCCTTCTCGCGCAAAAATCTTTGCTTGCGCAGTTTTTTGCACCCATTCAGCCAATCAAAATGAAGAAACACACCTATCAGATGCAACTGAATTGCGCCTGGCAGAGGCATTGGAGACGGCGGGTTCTGCGTCTATGATGCAAAATGAGCACATATGCTACAGTAATAATACACACACACCTGCCAACATCCATTATATTGTTGCTGCATTCCTTTTTATGTGCTTGTTTTTTTTTTGGGTTAGCCAGGTTGTTCAGATTTGTCGTTAGCACCAGCTTTAAGACTAGGGTCAGACGAACGTGATTTCTACGGACTGTACGTCCGTGCAGGACGAAGTTAGTACGGAAGACGCAGTAGTGGCCACACAGTCCGTTTATTCACTGACGTATATTTTGATGGATGTAGGAGGGAAAATAAAATAAAAAGCAAAACCATTTTGTGCTGGACGTATAAATGCAGTCCGTCTGACCACGTTCCATCACTCACACACAAAGCTATGCAGACGTTGCAGACGCAGCGCACTTTGTGCGGCCGTTCTAGGGGTTGTACTTTCTTGCCTGCCTTTCGTCCGTGGGCCCCGGCCGTTGTGTGTCCGCAGTTCAATGCGGACATACTTCGTGTAATGGGCTCCGATGGGCTTTCTGTCATGCTATCACGGACGTACTTTTAGGCGCAATCACGGACGTGAACACTACGCTCGTCTGACACCAGCCTTAGGAGTTGCTAAAATTATGCGCACAAAGGCTATGCGGTAATTACCACGAAATAGATTGTAATACCATCCGCATACCAGCACACATTCGCATTTGCACTCACAATGTTAAGTATAGGACGCGCAAAGTACAGTAAGCTCGCACAGGGTTGGCGCAGGTTCACCCGTGGTAGACGATTGCGTGCGGTTGTTGCGCTGACTATGTAATACGGAATTCGGCGCAAATGGTTTTACCCCTCGCGTTAATGTTTTTTTGCGCCGTTGCAAACGTTTGCGTGAAGATTGTAATTTAGCCCTTAGTGTTTACTTCAAATTTTCCTCTTACTCGTTTATGCAACCCACACATATTATATACCGTTTTTCCGGCCATTTAATGGACTTTCTAAAAGTACCATTATTTCCATCATATCCTATAATTTACTATAAAAAAATATGATGAAAAAAATGGTAAAAACACACTTTTTCATAATTTAATCCCCAAAATCTACAACCACCAAAAAAGACCCTGGCTAAATAGTTTCAAAATTTTGTTCCGAGAATAGAAAAAAACTATTTTTACATGTTTTTGCTTTTTAACCCCTTCACTGCCGAGCCAGTTCACCTATGTGCGCTGAGCTCATTATGACCGTTTGCTCATAATTTTTAGACGACAGCCTAGGTCATATTTAATTTAACCCCCCCAGACAAAAAAAAATAAAAAAGCCTAAATATTATAATTTTTTTAAATTTCTTTTTACACCAAACCTTGTCATGTTTGGTATCATTGGAAAGGCAATGATGATGACCCTCTAGCTGCCACGGATCGGGAGATAGGGGAATCCTTTGGATCTCCACTTGGCAGCTAGGAGGTTAACTGGCCCACTGACATCCTCACACATATGGTAAGGATGTCAGTGGGTGGGGGGTGACCCGGAGGCTTGGCTGACATCCAAGATGTCAGCCACCTCAAGGTTTGAATCGGGATTAGGCGATCCCCACGTTCTCCTGAGCAAGGATCCTGACAATATATGCCTGTATGTTGCCTAGTTTTTCTGTCTTCTTTTTGCCATTCAAATATTTCAACTCATCGTCCTCGATCTTGGACAGATACTCTCGATAGCCAGTTATGTGCCTTGTGGACCTTTCTAATTATCATGGTTGATTTTTGTGCTTTTGAGTTTACCATTAACATACCTTTGTCTACAATCAAATTTAACCATATAACAGATGCTGTGATGCAAACTCCACCTCTGTCACATCCTGTAGTTGGGTTCTCCCTGAATTTCATGGCACAGTTTAAGATACTTAAAGTCAATTCGTTGAATTCATAAGAAGTGGAGAGACTCCTGATGCATTATACAGTGATAAAGTCCTAAAAGAATAAGTGTGGGAACTCCAAGAATTCTGCACCCAAATGAACCAAGTCAACTGAGTTTTATGGAAAATGTACAATAAATGTTATCTATTATGGGACTTGCTATGCCGTCCGCATGGTGGGAGGGCCTTGAAGCCATAGAGGTACGCCCTGCTGACTTTAATGGGCCACCTCGGTCCCTCCCCACAGTCGGCACTTGCCGTGTGCCGTTCGCTGCAGAGAGACGGCCTCAACTCAGGTCATCCCCCTGCAGCCAATGACGCGCGTCACGCATGGGGGAGCCAAATTAGAGTCCCATGGTGGTGAGACGTGCTAGTTAACCCCTCCCGATGGGTGATACCTGCCCGTCCTTAAGGGGTCAACATGGAAACATATGATTAAACACCAAAACAATATCTTTATAGTGTGTGCAATCAATGGGAACTTTGTACCTCCTGCTAATATAGTGAAGGAACCGCGTTCCCACTCAATTCGGCGCAACCTTACCCCTGGCACTATAGGAATATTTTAGATGATTTACTAATATCACCATTTTTATTGTTTACTGCCATTGATCAGAATTCTTACATTTCAACACCATTGATTCCACTTTTCCCTATAAAATGTTTTTTAAGGTCCGGTTCTTATAAAGATACCAGTAACAGGGGCGTGGCTAGCTGGCGACTCAAGCGGCCACATGATCTGAGAGCTCTGTGAGCGGCACTCGGTTCTCCCAGTCTTGCGGCTACCACAGGGGACATCCCACCTTAAACTTACCTCCCTAGGGGTCCTAACACCTTCCTGTGTCAGGATGGCTCCCCCAAAGGCACAGCGGCAGCTCGAGGGGACCCGCTCCAGCAAATCCGAGAAAGGCTGCAAAATCCAAGATGGCGGCTGCCCGACCTCAGGCTCTTCTCTCTCTGGCATGGAATTGGATGAACCTTCCGTCTGACACGTCCCCAGCATCTGAGAGGGCAATGCATGCTATGCTGCAGGGCCTCCGCGCCACTCTCCAGGCTGATTTCAAAGAGGCGCTGCAGGAGCTTCGACACGATGTTCAGGACTTAGGTGAGCGCACTGACAATCTTGAATCAAAATCTGACGACCTTTGCCTGGCTCGTAATGATCTGGTGGACAAACATCAGGCTTTGCAGACAGCTCATGATGCACTAGCCACAAAAGTTGCTGACTTAGAGGACCGCTCATGCAGAAACAACGTGCGGATCCGTGGTGTCCCTGAGGTGGTGGTTTTAGCTGACCTTCTGGCATATCTCATGGAGGTTTTCCAGCTATTACTCCCCTCAGCTTCCCCTCAGGAACTACTCCTGGACCGCGCTCATCGGCTACCCAAAGCGAGACACCTTTCACCTGATGTTCCCCGAGATGTTATTGTGCGGGTTCACTTTTTTCATATTAAGGAGTCCTTAATGACAGCTGCTAGAAAAGGCCCTACTCTGCCTGCTCCATACGCTACCCTGCTACTGTTTGCAGATTTATTGATGATAACCCTAGCGAAACAACGTGAATTTCTGTCACTGACAAACCTCCTGAGGAACCACAAGGTGGCTTACAGATGGGGATTCCCGACTAAATTGCTGGTGTGGAAAGAGGGGAAACTACATGCCATCTCCAATATCTCAGTGGGCATGCAACTCCTTCAGGAATGGGGGTTTGTGCAGGAGTATACCCCACCACGTGTGGTGACGGCGTGCACGCTTAAGGTTTCGCCGGAGTAGCACCGCGTTAAACCGAAGTGAGTTGCAGGTTTTTGATGTCTGTACCTACACTGTTCTTTCTGCCTTTGTCTTCTTGTTTACTCATTGCTGCCAGCTATTTGACCGCTGTGAGATTTTAACTATTTTCGATTCTCCTTCGCTGATGGCATGGATTGTCCTATGCAATGGAACCGAGCTCCCTGTCCTCCCTTGGTGGCTTGGAATTGGTAAAACACCATTGATCTGGATACTTGTTCTCCCTGGAGTACCAGGGATACCCCCCCCCCGTGGGTGTTTACTCCCCTGTTTTTTTGCCCTGCATCATCCACAACGGCGAGTTACACCCATTTTCGATGCAGGCTCGCAGTGATTTCTCTGTTACTGTATTTTTGTGATTTTTCTTTTTCTCCTTTTTTTTCTTTTTTTCTTTTAACCTTCTCATGGTTCGTCTGGTTTTTACCTGCTTTGTGGGTGTGGGAAAGGGAGGTGGCGCTCGGCACATGATGTTTTCCAATGAATGTTTCCTTACATTTTGATAAATGGGTTCCCCTGAATTGAAATTTTTTTCTTTGAATGTTAGAGGTTTGAACATCCCCTTTAAGCGACATTGCCTCTTTCGTGATTTACATAAATATAAACCTGCGCTAGTGTGTTTGTAGGAGACACATTTTCGATCTCAAGATGCCCCCCATCTTTGGTCTCAGATGTACCCTGAAGCTTATCACTCTATGTCCCCCACGAAGTCTAGAGGAGTCGCCATCCTTTTTCATAAAGATTGGTTGTTTCAGGTTGCATCTCAGTACCAGAATAAGGAGGGGAGAATATTGTCTGGTTCCCTTAATGATGTCCCGGTGACCATTGTTAATTTGTACTTCCCGAATGTTAACCAGTTGCAATTCCTGAGGAAGGCCCATAAAAACATTCAGTCTCTTAGTCAAGGCGCTTTGTATATTTGTGGTGATTTTAATATGACTCCTTGCCCCATAGTTGATAGCCAGTCTTCTAAGGGTCGCATTCCCTCTCAAAAAGCTAAATCTCTTGTCGCCATGTCACCGAATTTTTGTATTCTGCTGATTTGTATGACACTTGGCGCATCTCCCATCCCCAGGTCCGAGATTACACTTTTTTTCCCAAGTGCACTCTTCTTACAGTAGAATTGACTTATACCTCATACACCCTACTATGGTCCCCCACCTTTTAGATGCTCAAATAGGACCCATGACGTGGTCTGACCATGCCCCCTTGATATTGTCCTTCCGTGCCCATTTTCCAGCTCGTGACATGAGCTTGTGGCGGTTAAATAACTCACTGATCACTGATTCTGCTGGGAGGGAAGGGGCCACATCGGGTTTTGCGGATTACTTTAGATTAAATACCTCGGGAGAGGTGGCGATCTCCTCGGTGTGGCTGGCTCACAAAGCGGTTATCAGAGGTCACTTCATCAAACAAGGGCTTATAGAAAGAAACAGTGCCTCCTTAGAGTCCCAAAATAAAACACGACCAACTTCGACAGTTACGTCCCAATTACTCTCCCTACGGAAGGAATTAGAGTACCTGAACCTGCAAGTTATAGAACGCTCTCTGCGCAAACTTAATTGTGCCTCCTATACTCAGGGTAACAAGGCGGGGAAACTATTGGCCTCTAATCTTAGGGCTAAACGCACTCATACTAAAATCACCCATATTGAATGTTCGGGGGGGGGACGAGTGGTGCGAAACCCAGCATTGATTGTCTCGGAGTTTGCCAATTATTACAGCTCCCTTTATAATCTCCATTCTGACCCGGCTGCTTCATCGCCCTGCTCGTCAGACATATCCACCTTTTTGACAGAGGCACACCTGCCAAAGTTATTACCCTTTCAGCAAGATGATTTGCTGGCCCCTTTCTCTGAGGAAGACGTTAGCAAAGTGATACACGCTCTCCCGAATGGTAAAGCACCGGGCCCTGATGGGTTGTCTAATCTTTATTATCAAAAATTCGCTAAACTTCTTGTCCCTACCCTAACTTCCTTATTTAATGACATCAAAAATACTGGCCGAGTCCCTCCAGAGATGCTTATCGCTACTGTGATTACCCTACCTAAGCCTGGCAAACCGCCTACTCAATGCATGAATTTCCGCCCCATTTCCCTACTGAATGTAGATATTAAACTTTATGTGAAATTACTGGCCTCGCGCATTGCGCCTTTGCTCCCGAAATTGATTCATCCAGATCAGACAGGATTTGTGCAGGGGAGGCAGACATGTGATAATACACGTCGCCTCTTCGATATGATAGACTTAGCACACCGATCTGGGGCACCATGGCTCCTGTTGTCCTTGGACGCTGAAAAAGCGTTTGATGGCATGCACTGGGGTTTTATGCGTCAAACGTTGGACGCCTTTCAGTTTCCCGCCTTGTTCGTCCAAAGTATTATGGCTCTGTACTCTACCCCCTCGACAAAAATGTTAAGTATGGGATTTTCGTCTCCTTCCTTTTCGATCACTAACGGCACTCGTCAGGGGTGCCCATAATCTCCATAAATTTTTGTCTTGGCCTTAGAGCCATTGGCATCCCATATTAGATTGAATCCATCTATAGCTGGCCTGTCTACACCAGCGGGCGAGCAGAAACTCGCTTTGTTTGCGGATGATATCCTCATTTACTTATCTACCCCAGATACCTCCTTACCTCCTCTTTTTAGTTTGCTAGGACAATATGGTCGGTTATCCTACTATAAAAATAATGTTAGTAAAACTCAGGCCCTCCCTCTGAATATTCCCAGTCCCGCGCTAGTTATCCTTAAGAGTCAATACTCCTTTGATTGGCGTTCGGAATCCATTAAATACCTGGGCACCTTCCTGTCGAAAAATAGGAGCTCCATAGTCAAACATAATTTTCTCCCTCTCCTGCATTCTATTGAAAGGCAACTACAGTCATGGCATACGGTGGATCTGTCCTGGCTCGGCCGTATGGCTTCCTTAAAAATTACAATTCTCCCACAAATCCTCTATTATTTTCGTAATGTCCCGGTCTTCCTCCCAGCACATATCCTGCTGCGGATGCAAAAAATGCTGTTCGCCCATATCTGGAAACGCAAATCCCCTAGGATTTCGGCTAATACGATTACGACCCCGATCACAATGGGTGGTCTCGGCTTCCCTGACCTTTTGAAATATTATAGAGCATCCTTGCTAGCCCAATTGCTGGCTGCGCTGCACGCCCCAGAACCCTTTTATGGTTCCACTTGGAAAATGCTGTTGTCGCTCCCAACTCCATCCATGATTTTATGTGGTATGACCTGCTCCCTAGAAGTAAAATGGGAAGGATTCTTCCTTCCTCCTACCTCTCGGTCCTGACCTGGCGTCAATGGGGCAGACCGCTACTCAAACCATTTAGACTGTTAATCTTTGCACCCCTCAGTTTCTTAAGTAGCATGTCCCCTGATCTACATCTTGCCTCTTGGACACTCCAAGGTGTGACTCTAGTCCAGCACCTTCTCACTCAATCCTCTATTAAAACGTTCCCAGATTTAGTTCAGGAATTTGGTGTCCCCCTAAATGAACTTTTCCCCTACCTCCGTATTAAACACATATTATTGACTCAAAAAGTGGGTATGATTCCTATTGTAGATACTACAGCCTTTCACAAGCTCTGTTTGGGGAAAAAAGAGTTTAATGAAACCACTGTCTCTGTGTTACCGAAGCTTACAGGGTTATCCAAAGAGATTCGAAAAGTCACCGCACGTTCGGTGACTTTTCGTTCTCTTCAATTCGGTTCCTTTTGCCGATCCCATTTCGGTGACCCTGCGGTGTATTCAGCAAACACCACAGGGTCCCCGAATTGCAGGGAAAAGCTGCCGAAAACCTGACGAAAACTAACCGAATGCACGCTGAAAACAAGCAAAAACATCTGGATTAACCTTCGAAAAAGCCGAACAGGAGCCGAACAGGAGCCGAAAAGGAGCCGAATCACACAGAGCCGAAGCAGCTGTGACGTAGAGGAGGCAGTGAATAAATTAGAAAAACCATTTGTATGAACCTGGGAAAAAGAAAAGCTGTTTGCAAAGAAACTACTGAGCGAAAATGTCTGAAATTTTCACAGGAGGTCCAGAGAATGATAATAAAGAGGGCTGTTACAAAAAAAATAAGCAAACTGAAAAAAAAAAAAAAAAAATCGGACTTTTTAAAAAAAAAAAAAATTCTGAAAAATGCTTAAAGTATCCTAAAAAATCAATGAATAAAGAGACTTTTTGCTGCAGAATTTTATAATGAATGGTTTATTAGATATTGAATTAAAACTGGAATATTTTTAACATTGAAGTCTATGGGATTCTCCTGAATTAATTTGCCGAATTAAACCGCCGAATGGCAGGGCATTTCGGGAACCTTTCACTGCTGGTTTGTGTTCTCTGAATAGTCGAAGCAGTGCTTCTCTATGGGGATTTCACTGCCCTCGAACAGGGACCGAACAGGCACCGTATGTTCAGGCAATTCGCAGGATTTGGCGAATTGCCTGCTCTCTGGATAGCCGAATGGCCAGGAAAGGTAACCGAAGGCTGATTTTCAGCGTTCGGTTACCTTTCTCAAGCAATTCGGATCTCTTTGGATAACCCTGTATGTGTCTCCTCGTAAGGTACGCAAATTGCCATATATGCTGAGTTGGGAAAAAGACTTGAATTTGTCCTTCTCACAGGAGGACTGGTTTTATGCCGCGTCCTCGGTGTATCGGCTATCTAAGAGCACCGGCATGAGAGAAGCACATCTTAAATTACTGTTCCGCTGGTACCTTACCCATGCCAGATTACACCATGTCACCAAAAGTGCGGATGTCTGCTGGCGCTGCTCTGCAGATAAAGGTCCACTCCTTCAAATTTTTTGGTCCTGCCCGAAAATTAGCCCTTATTGAGCGGAAATCCACCACCTGATTAAAACGTGTACTTCTTTAGACCTTCCTCTCTAACCCGAAACTTACCTTTTTACATTTTATTCCCACTACTATTCAAATACCACCCCGAGGGTTGATTTCTGCTATCCTAGGGGTACCCAAATTGGTGCTGGCCAGTCACTGGAAGTCCCCCTCTATCCCCTCACTGTCTGAAGTCTTGAATCGCCTGGATAATATTTGTAAATATGAGGAGATGTTCGCCTCGGCCTGCAATGCTCTCCCACCATATCGAACTGCATGGGATGGTTGGGTGTCCTATAGATCCTCCAGAAAAATTCCTTAATCACTTTCGAACCGTGATTTATTTTTCTATACTTCTTTTTTCCTTTTTTTGTTTTTCTGTTCTTTCTTTCTTTTTTTTCTGTTATTTCATTAATGTAATTATTTTTTATTATACTGAGTAAAATGTACCGTATACTGTCATTGGATATCCACTTGCAAGTACGTGGCGTATGTTGCTGGAAGGCCCTGTGTGGCCTCTGTTGTCATTATTATATCTGTGTATTTTCACTTCTAGTGGTACTCAATAAAACTTTATATTGAAAAAAAATAAAGATACCAGTAAGATTAAATGAGGTGAAACAGTGCAATTTGTAAAATATCCACGAACCGTTTCCTTAATTAAAGACTTTCCTTCAGTATCCAACATTTGGGACCCCCTTTGTAATGTTACAATGTCAAGGAAGAACTGACAGATGGCAAACGCGTTATAGCAGATTGTGGGCTGTATGGCAATCTGTAGCCCTGATTTATCTCAAACAGTCTGCACAGTGCATTCTATCCACATCAACTAGTATGCGTGCACTTAAATAACTCACTGTACACCGGTCACAGATTCACTGGTAAGAGCCCTCCAGCACATCCACATCAGATAGCTTGTAATACCTGCGTCCTCTAGATCAGTGTTTCCCAAACCTGTCTTTAGGTTCCCCCCTAACTGTCCAGATTCTAAATATTACCTTGGAAAATGCAGACTGAATCCTGCAATTCCTGAGCAGCAAATCATATCCCCTGTGCTGTGCTTCAGATATCCTGCAAACCTGACCTGTTAGGGGAACCTGAGAACCAGGGTTGGGAACCACTGCTCTAGGCCATCTGTTCTTTAGAATTAGCTTAGATCATGGGAAAACATCATCCTGTGCACAATGGCAATGGTCTCTATATAAGCACTGTATAGTGTTTGTAGCATGTTCACATCCTATATAATTCCCACTTACTTTACAGGGCTCAACTGTCACGGCGGCACCAGGCTTGGGCCATGGTGGGGCCTTTGTTCAGGATATTTAGCCCTTGAGGCAGGTTAGCTGCTGGCTGCATGGACAGACCACAGCATACAGATACCACACGGATACAAGACAGGATATATAACAAGACTGTACCAAGAATGGCAGTAGAATAAAGAGAACACAGAAGACTACTAAAGGGATCCCTAACACTGGGGTAAGATCCTTGAATGGTCTTCTGCCTAATGAAAACCTAACAAGAAATAACAGAGACAGGAGAACAGGAAGAGCGTGGGTTAACCAAGACAACCAGCAACAACACATAGGAAGACCTGAACTGAAATTAGGTCCTTATACTGGCCTCTATGCTAGGGATGAATATAAGCTGCTGGGTAATACACAGAACATGAAACAAAGAACAAATAAGAATAGTCAAGACTGGAGCCAAAGGATAAAGAGCTAGGAGGAAATGTCAGACAGGCAGAGGTCAGTACACAGAGTATGGATAATACAGAGTACAGGGAGCAAACAAAAGAATAGTCAAGATACATGCCAAGATCATAAACCAGAAAATCCAAGACACAATACAAGAATGCAGCAACACAGGAACCAGGAACATGAACCCTCGGGAACAGGATAATAGGAACCAGAACTCATGCAAGAGCAATCAGCCTCTCTGCTGCTTGCATCTTTATAGTGACCAGGTCTGGGCAATTGGGACATGTGATCCCAGACCTGAACAGCCACAGAGAATCCCAGGGGCGGCACAGGGTGGAATGGCTATCCCAGAACAGGAAAGAGCTGGCCCGGATCCCTCTCACCACCAGGGGATCCTGGCTGGAAGGTGGAACCGTGACATCAACACATATACAGGGTTATTTAGAGAGCACCAAAATGTCACAAACATTTCAGTGCTCTCCCGTTTTCCGCACTTTGGCGAGTCCGATTCGCCAACCCTGCGGTGAATTCAGCATTCACCACAGGGTCCCCTAAATACAGGGAATGAGCAGCCAAACGCTTCCGCAAAACCGATTAGAAAAACCATGGCAAAACCACCAAATGCACCCGAAAATCGCTGAAAAAACGCCAAATCAATCTGAAAAAAGCCAATGACCCGCCGAACAGACCCAGCCACCAGAACCAGCCACCGCAAGCCAAAAAAAAAAAGGAATGCAACTTTTAAAAGCTGACTGCACAAAAATGCCTGGAAATAACATACAGTATATAAGGTCCTATGAATAATAGTGAAAACACTCCATCTTTAAAAAAAAATATTTCACTGGAAAAACGCATTAAGAATCCTAAAAAATAAATGAAGAGACGTTTTGCTGCAAGTGAAAAGAATAAACGGTTAAATAAATATTTAATAAAAATGGGGAATATTTTTTACATTGAAACCTATGGGGTTCGCCTGAATAAACCTGCCGAATGAAACCACCTAAAATCAGGGCATTTCACTGACATTTCACTGCTGTTCGGCAGTCTCTGAATAGATTAACTATTACTTCTCTATGTGGAATTTCAATGTTCATCGTATTTCACTGGCAATTCGCCAATATTTGTCGAACTGACAGCTTTTTGAATAGCCGAATGGCCACAAAATTGCATCGTACGGTAAAATTCACAGTTCAGGGGAATTTCAGAGCCAATTCAGCTCTCTTTGAATAACCCTATTAGTCTCGTATTAAACAAACCATTTGAAGGTGTTCTAGGTCTGTCAAGCCTGAAAGACGACAGTATAATCAATATACCTCTACACACTCATAGCCATGCTTGCCCATAGCCAGGATGGTCAACTGACAGACAGTTGGAGAATACACTATTTAATGGACAGAGTTCTTAATAACTGACCTCAATCTGTCTTTGGGCTTCAAGCCATCTAGTATGCACGAACATATTGACGTACCAGCTTCAGTTATAAATTACAACATTGATCTACAGAAAAATGCACTTGTCTTTTTTTTGGGGGGGAGGCAGGTGTGGAGGGGGGTTTAATAGAAAAAAATCCCAATCCAATGCTTTTTGTTAATTTCCAGCTGATAACTTCAGAAGCTATAAATACATTCCTTAAGAAGATACCATTGCTGAAAATATCAATCCTTCTCCTCTAAAGACGTATCCAGGTCAATCAATCTCTTTACTTAGACTAGAGACTTAGAGCGTATCCAGCAGTTTGTCACAGAGAGATCTACATTTCATTTGTGCACCTTTAGGCAAATTCTTTACTTGATGAGTTATTGACTTAAAGTCTAGCTCAAAAATCCGTACGCCGAGCCTATGGGAAATACATCGCCTTATCTATTTAACGTGAGAAATGTTGATAATGGTAATAGTCCTAGGCCTATGGCCCATTTCATGGTAGGAACCTTAAAATAATAATAATATATATTTTTTTAATTATGTGCAAAACTGCACGTAGTGTTCAGGTAGGGATCAGTGACAAGCATCCGTGCTAATCAGCCAATCCTTATATATACATTTATTTCCTACAAAGATACAGTTACAAGTATTTATAAAGCGCCAACAAGTTCCGTATCGCCATACAATGGTTGAGACAGAGGAACAAAAATACATGGATGTTCAACAAACAGAACAATAGGAGAGAGGACCCTGCTTGAGAGTTTACAATCTAAAAGGAGAGGGGTGACACACTAGGTGAGGGTAAACAGCTGGGCATTGGAAGTAGTGGGGTGCATGGGGGATGTGCAGGGAGATGGGGCAAGAAATGCACAGTGGGGATTATGGAGTGAGCTGATAGGCTTCTCTAAAGTAATGTGTTTTCAGAGACTTCTTGAAGGACTGGAGAGACGGGGAGAGTCTAATGTTGTGGAGGAGGGTGTTCCATGAAAAAGTGGCAGCTCGGGAGAAGTCCTGAAGGTGGGAGTTGGGGGTGTGGGTACAAGGAGATGATCACATCAGATCATTGGCAGAGCGAAGTAGTCAGGGCGGGATATACCTACTACTAAGGGAGGAGATGTAGGTAGGGGAGTGGTTATGGAGAGCTTTGTATGTGAGGACGATTCATTTGAACTGGATTCTAAAGGAAACAGGGAGCTAGTGTAGAGATTGACAAAGAGGGTGGTGTGGGAGGTGAGGTGGATGAGCCTAGCAGAGGTACTCATAATAGACTGCAGAGGGATAATCTGGGATCTCTTAAAGACAGCGAGAATGGGGTTGCAATAGTCAAGACCGGTGATATTAAGAGCTTGGATGAGTATTTTAGTAGAATCCTGATTAAGAAAGGGGCGGACACCTGCAATGTTTTTTAGGTGGAACATGCAAGATTTATCATTAGGTAGATGTACATGCATACAGTCAGGTCCAGAAATATTGGGACATTGACACAATTCTAACATCTTTGGCTCTACACACCACCACAATGGAGTTGGAATGAAACAAACACAATGTGCTTTAACTGCAGACTGTCAGCTTTAATTTGAGGGTATGTACTCCAACTCAGGTGAACTGTGTAGGACTTACAGCAGTTTGCAGATGTGCCACCCACTTTTTAAGGGACCAAAAGTAATGGGACAATTGGCTTCTCAGCTGTTCCATGGCCAGGTGTGTGATATTCCCTCATTACCCCAATTACAATGTGCAGATAAAAGGCCCAGAGTTAATTTCAAGTGTGCTATTTGCATTTGGAATCTGTTGCTGTCACTATCAGTGAAGCAAGCCATCATTAGGCTGAAGAAACAAAACAAACCCATCAGAGACATAGCAAGAACATTAGGCGTGGCCAAAACAACTATTTGGAACATTCTCAAAAAGAAGGAACGCACCGGTGAGCTCAGCAACACCAAAAGACCCGGGAGACCACGGAAAACAACTGTGGTGGATAACCAAAGAATTCTTTCCCTGGTGAAGAAAACACCCTTCACAACAGTTGGCCAGATCAAGAACACTCTCCAGGAGGTAGGTGTATGTGTGTCAAAGTCAACAATCAAGAGAAGACTTCACCAGAGTGAATACAGAGGGTTCACCACAAGATGTAAACCATTGGTAAGCCTCAAAAACAGGGAGACCAGATTAGACTTTGCCAAACAACACCTAACAAAGCCTTCACAGTTCTGGAACAAGATCCTATGGACAGATGAGACCAAGATCAACTTGTACCAGAGTGATGGGAAAAGAAGAGTATGGAGAAGGAAAGGAACTGCTCATGATCCTAAGAATATGCTGGCGCTTTATAAATAAAGAATAATAATAATAATAATAAGCATACCACCTCATCAGTGAAGCATGGTGGTGGTAGTGTCATGGCGTGGGCATGTATGGCTGCCAATGGAACTGGTTCTCTTGTATTTATTGATGATGTGACTGCTGACAAAAGCAGCAGGATGAATTCTGAAGTGTTTCAGGCAATATTATCTGCTCACATTCAGCCAAATGCTGCAGAACTCATTGGACGGCGCTTCACAGTGCAGATGGACAATGATCCAAAGCATACTGCAAAAGCAACCGAAGAGTTTTTGAAGGGACAGAAGTGGAATATTATGCAATGGCCAAGTCAATCACCTGACCTGAATCCCATTGAGCACGCATTTCACTTGCTGAAGACAAAACAGAAGGGAAAATGCCCCAAGAACAAGCAGGAACTGAAGACAGTTGCAGTAAAGGCCTGGCACAGCATCACCAGGGATGAAACCCAGTGTCTGGTGATGTCTATGCATTCCAGACTTCAGGCTGTGATTGACTGCAAAGGATTTGCAACCAAGTATTAAGAAGGGAAAGTTTGATTTATGATTATTATTCTGTCCCATTACCTTTGGTCCCTTAACAAGTGGGAGGCACATCTGCAAACTGCTGTAAGTCCTACACCGTTCACCTGAGTTGGATGTACATACCCTCAAATTAAAGCTGACAGACTGCAGTTAAAGCACATTGTGTTTGTTTCATTCCAACTCCATTGTGGTGGTGTATAGAGCCAGAGATGTTCGAATTGTGTCGATGTCCCAATATTTCTGGACCTGACTGTATATAAATATATCAATAGGTTATTTTATGAGGTTTGGTATAGATTGTAAAATGTAATGTTTGTGTTTATTCTCTGCTAAATTCCCTGGAGATGATAAACCACGAAGGCCTTGGACATACAGAAAATATTCAGCCCTATGAACTGAGTGGCAAAACAATGCATGAGAAAAAAAGAAAGGAATAAGGTAATATTCCACATGAGAAGCAGAAAAATGGGTGCAATTGGCCACTCGCATTCGGTGCTCATCATCCCACATGGAATTCTCTCAAAAATCGGAAACCAGAAAGCCAGTAGAATGGATGGATCAGGATTTAGCCTCAAATAGCAGCAGGAACAAAATAAAACCAATAATCATGCAGACTGTAGTAATAGCAAATTAAAAAACATGTGATTTATTGCACTCACAAAAGTATTAAAGGTTAAAACATATCAAATTAAAATCATGCTGTCCAACCAGTCCCGGTAGGCGTTGGGTGGTAGACTGGTCCCAATCTGGAGGCAGCATTGGAAATGAAGTTTCGTCAGGTTACCTGACCATTTTCACTGTCCTCATTGTTCGGCCAATGGGTGGTCTTGCCATAGGCATTACACAGGTTTCCCACAGTGGTAGAAAGAAAGGTGTAAACATTCACTAACTAGTCTCTTTACCGTGCCAAGGGGGTTGGCCTTCAGACTCAAGGCTGCACACCTTGTCGATGGTGCGTTGCTCTATATTTGGCAGGAGTTTTGCATGTTTTTGTACTGCACTTTTGACTTTTGTGTAAGTTTCCTGTTTGTTGGAGGTTTTTGTCATTCTATGTTTTATTTGCTAGCGCAGATGCGAGCATCCATTTGCTGGAGTCCATAGGACTCCATTGAGTTCCTCCCTGCCGGTCACGTGACCAGCCGGATCTTGCGAGGCGTAGGGATACGCTGGGGGAGACTGGGGGACTTTTTCCCCCAGTCTTTCCCTGCTCCCGCCGGCCGGAGGATGCGATCGGAGCCGCGGTCCTCGCCGCGGGACAGAGGGTGAGTATAGGATCTGTTTTATTATTTTTAAAGCTGGTGTTAATGGATTATGCAGAAGCGGAATCCGTTAATACCAAGTCCTGGCTCTGGTTAACTTTGCGCTGACCAGAGCCAGGCGTTAATCAGTGCTGGGACATTGTAATACCAGCGCTGATTAACACTTTGTGCTCCCCATGTTAACATAGGGAACGCAAAGTACAGTAACCTCGTGCAGAGGAGCGCAAGGTACCAAACGCAAATTGGTTTTTTAACCCGTTTGCGTTTGGATTGTAATACGCGGTAAATACCGCGGCTAACGATAATGCTCACGCAAGTGAGCGTTAATGTTTGCGTTAGGAATGTAATAGAGACCAATGAGTTTTACAAAATAGAACTACTGGGTAAATACTCTGACTGGCCAAAAAAAAATCACACATTCTAATATTTCACTAGACTGCCCATCCGCTTTGAATCCGGCACGCATTCACCATGGCATCGTTTCGATAAGCTCATGCATTGTCACAGCATTTATTTCCATCCATAGTCACATTAATTTGTGGCCAAGATCTTGTGTTGATGATGGGAGAGTCGCAGCGCTGCGTAAAGTCTTCTCCAGCACATTATCCCAAAGATTCTCAATGGGGTTAAGGTCTGGACTGTGCGGTGGCCAATCCATATGTGAAAATGATGTCTCATGCTCCCTGAACCACTCTTGCACAATTTGAGTCCGATGAATCCTGGCATTGCCATCTTGGAATATGCCCGCTGTGCCATCAGGGTAGAAAAAAACCCATAGATGGAAAAACCTGCTCATTTAGTATATTCAGGGAGTCATGTGACCTCATTTTCTGAGCACATAACGTTGCTGAGCCAAGACCTGACCAACTGAGGCAACCCCAGATCATAAAGAGGCTTATTCGGCAGGTTGTGACTTTTTTCCAGGCAGTATATAATGTCATGAGGATACTCAGCAGGCTGTCAGCTTGGAGTTATATAGATATAGGAACAAATTACCAAACATTTAAAATCCAGTTATAACGGTTTATGTATAAGGGGAGTGATGGTCTCTAGCTTAGAATAATAGTTAAATACATTTTACATCAACATTTTTGCTGCAGGGCGCTCATAGCAGACTTTACAAAGATGTAGTCAAAGCATCATTATTATGAGGACATCCTCCTAAAACACCAAGCCGACACTCAAAGTGCGTGCACAGTTTACATAATGTAATAATTTAGACAGAAAAACTTAGAAGCCAATTACCAAAGTTATTACTCGAACGCAAATATGCTGAATTTGGAAAAAGTAATGACTTTAAGATGTGAAATATCATATTTGTGCTTTTGATGTTGTTGTTATCGTTAACAGTCCATGAGAATAAAAGCGGCTTCTCAGCGTCAGGACATCTGCCCGGAATTTTTAGGAACATACTGTCCCAATATGTATCGTTTCTTCGGGTTTTTTTTCAGGAGCCTTCTGAACATTAATATTTCCCAAACACCAGTATTAATACTCTACATCTGCTACCTTGTTGATCTGAGCACTCCAAGACGTTCTGCCCTGAGAGTTGCTAGGCAGGCTGAGCACTACATGAGCAGTAATTGATAGCACATCGATGTCCTAAACAAAGGGATGACTTTTTGAAGCTGTGCAGGGAAGGAGAAGCCATGGATTAATGAGCTGGTGCGAGTCGTTGTCTCGGAAGGCAGCGATGGCTTGGATCAATTGCGGTGAAGCCTGCATCCTCATTAACAGCACTGTCTGCCACTTACAGCAATCCTTTAAAAGAGTCTCCTGCGCGCGGCAGACAGGAAGACAAGAGCAGAAAAATATAAATATATAGAAATACATAGAAAAAGAATAAAATCAATGACTCGAGGGCTTTTTTCCGACTGTTCTGTAAACATTTCTAGAGATCGAAGGTGTCTATGTAGGTACAATGGCAAAACAAGACTACAAGTGGGTTGATACAAGAGATAAACTTATGTGGATCTGCTGTCTATCGCGGTCATACGTGGATAAAGACCATGGGCAATATTACAATGTTGACGCTAACATTAGCGCTCAGCTGTGCAAGCTTTAATGTTAGTTTAAGTGGCCCTAGCACAGACCACATAATACAATCCAAACGCTAACGGGTTAAAAAAAACATTAGCGCATAGGAGTTTGCACTTTCCAGCACGAGATTACTGTACTGTGCGCTCCCTATGCTTAACATGGGGAGCACAGAGAGTTAATTAGCGTTAGGATTACAAAGCCCTAACGCTAAATACTCCCCACTGTGGCTAACTGAAAAGTTAACCACAGCTAGGAGCTGCTGCTAACCAATACTGCATCTGCAGGAATCGGCACCCGCAGAGAAAAAAAAACAGATACTCGCCTCTTGCGAGAGATCCTGCAGGTCATGTGGCACAGCAGCACAACCCTCCATGGAGTCAAATGGACTCCAAGAGGGGATACTTGGGGCGGCGCATTAGCGCTGCCTCAAGTAACCAGGAGGTTAACACTGCATAACTGGGCAGGCTGCTGTATCAGCGCCTGCTCCTTAATATGGAGCTAAAACGGGGATGCTAAGGAGAAACCTGCAGGTGTAGGTTTTCCACCTTAAAGTCCCTGTTTTATGTAATATGGCCCTCTGTTGTGAGAAAATCAAGAATAATCCTGTAAGGATTCTGATCCATGCAGGGCAGCACCCTTCCAAATCCTGCACTTCGTGTCATTCCTGTTTCCAGCGCTGTGTTCCAGCAGCTAAATAGTTAATGCACCAAAACACACACTCACACACTCCAGGTCATCTGACCTCTCTGTTAATAAAAGTGCCACACCCCTTCTGTTCCCTGCTTAAAAAATAGTTGTATCTGCTCTCAGCAAGAGAGAACCTATGTTGTGGCTTTCTTGTGGTTTCCTGAAAACCAAACCCTGCCGTGCTACCAACCCTTCGGTGTGTGTTTCCAGACCCTCCGGTATCCTGTGTATGCAAGACCCTGCTGTCCCAGTCTGTTTCCTGATTTCCCCTACATCAAGTTTATTTGTTTTTGCTGCCTCCAGCAGCAACCTCGCCCCTCACCGCAGACCCCTTGTTTTGGCATCACCGCATCCTGGGCTCAGAATCCTGCATTTTCTGTACCACCCCGGTACAGTACCTGAAAAAATCCCAAGTTCTCTAACCCTAATCACTGCAGTACCCACTGCACAAACTCAGTCTGGACATTAGAACCGAGCACTACATAGAGAAGAAGAAAATAGAAAACTTACGCGTCAGACATTTTGCATTTAGGACTCGCTTTTAACGTACGTGTTACGATTGAGCTGCTTTGTCAACAGCTTGAGTCGTAACACTTATGAACCATAGAGTGATAACACAAGTAGCGCGCAGCGCTACTTGTGTTATCTACTGCTGAAGTCTAAAAGGACACCATGGAAACCGATGTAATCTCACAAGAGTTCTGCAAGAGGTCGCAAAAGTGAGATCTGGCGGGCCAGTGGAAGGATATGTGTAGGAGCACTGGGAACTGTTTTTTCCCAGTATTCAGCTGTCTATGGTTCGTGGCAGCAGCGGATCATGGCGCTCTCTGCACTGAGGGATCTGATGTGAATAAGGATTTTTTGGTAGGTTTGCAATTATGTTTTAAGTGATAGTGTTGAAGCGCAATCACTTAACGCCGGGGTTCGAGAAACCTTATTCTTTTCATAATAATGTCATGCGTAGATGGAGAGCGAGTTGGTTCTTCATCTACTAGGGGCAAATTAACGTCTCCCATAAAAAGTATAGGCAGGACAGCCGTCAGGGGGTGACAGCCCACGACCTGTTCAGGGAGGGGTCCAGTTGATCTAGGAGGCCCTTGCCAAACCCTATGTGCAATTTAAGTGCCAAATAAGTAAGAGGCCCTCCATGTCACCCAGGACTGGTCAACCAAGATACCAGCAATTTTCCCAGTGGGTCGTGGCATGTAGGGGCCGGTCAGAGCACTCTGGCTCATAATGGAGGGATCAGTTAGTATGATCTGCATCAGGGAACACTTTTCATCCCCTTGCTGGACCGCCAGGGATTTAGCATATTCCCAGAAAAATAAGATTTGCAGAAAGAGGCAATATGTTATATTTTTAATTAGCTTATTGAAATGGGCAGCTGATAGAAGGGGGCCCTGACCAGTGGATTAGTAAGGGGCCCCACGTTTTATGATGGCAGCCCTGACTATAGGTGACGATAATGTACAGCATCCAGGCGCAACATCCAAGACTTAAGCTCTGCTTGAGTCTCGGATGGTATAGAACCAGTTAAAATTAAGCTTTTATGATGTACAGCCCGCGCATTTTGTATTGCATCCTAGATCTGGCCCATAGAGTGTTATTTACTGAACGACTAATGCTGGTAAATTTACAACAGAATTGAAAGCGTTAAAGGCAAAACAGAGAAGCTGTAAAAATAGCAGTGATGGAGAATTTATTCAACCCTATTGATTTGGCATAAAATTGGAATTCTCCTGCTCAGTTCTCCATAATTTTCTTTTTTACTGAATAAATTCCATACAATAAATTATACAGAACTAAATTATATTTAATTATGTTAAAATATAAAAATATATATTATATATACTTAAATCATTGTTAAGGTGCAAGGTCAAGCTTGGCTTTATCGTTATGACAGTGTTAAATACGCTGCTAACGAGACATGCTCATTACTGGTTTTGTTGATGCGGTTCCTTTGACTTTACTCCATATAAATAATCATGAGCAATATGTCATGGCCTAATAAACGATGGCATCGCTATTTATTGCCCCCAGTTTAGCACCTTTTCCTTTAATTGCTGCAATTTTAACCTTGTATTTAAACTCCACGGTGACAAAGGAACAGTGTTACATGTATTATGCATACCCTGAGAATTATTAACACACATACATTCAAGCACGATACACACAACCCCCCATGTATATATATAATTATATAAATCACGAGTATAGCAGTGTGTAGTGATACCTTTTTATTGGACTAACGTTACATTTAAAAGACAAGCTTTCAAGAGTATATCTCTCTTATTCAGGTCTGGAAGCTTTACTGAGCAATAACCTAGAATTGAACATTAAGGGTCACACGGGTGGGGGGTTAGATGTTGTAAATAGTGAGAGTCAAATGATATGTTCAAAATTGGAAAATAAACACATGAGAGATCTTAGGCACATAAAACAACAGTGATAAGATCATGACAACAAAAGGAAAAAAGAAAAAGCAAAACCACAAATCAGTGAAGGCTGAAAAAGACACAAAAAAAACCCAAAGGAAAAAAAAACAAGAAAAAACAAAACACCAGACAGAATTCTGAATGTTATGTGACGTTATGATAATGGGTTAAAAAGCCAGAGTCCACATTTAGCCCTTCTTTTATGGTGTTAAAATATGTGATCATTTTAATTTCAAATGTCTTACGGTTTTGGATGGAGTTGCCTGTTAGATTGAAGTGATATCCCACCGGGGTACAATATCAGGGTTATTCAGAGAGTGGTGAAAAGCAGGAGAATGACTGGAGAATGAAAAATTCTAGGTCAAAATAGTCGATTTGGAAAGTGAGATGAAAGGGAGAATTTTTCTGGTTTGGCTATTTTGACCTAGAATTTTTCATTCTCCTGCTTTTCACGCTCTCTGAATAACCATGTATGTATTTTCCTGATGGTTCTTGATGGAGTGTCTGTGCTGGTTCATCCTGAGATTTAGTTTAAGGCTAGTATATATATGGGTCCAAGCATCCACTGCAACTGGTCATCATGCCTAGCTCCTAGCTGATGAGGGTCCAATAAACCCGAAACAGCACTGTCCTAGGAGTGGCTTTGACCAGTTGCATAAAACTGATCTCTGCTATAAAAGGCCATTATTATATTTATTATTCTTATTCTTTATTTATAAAGCGCTGGCATGCATCTAGTATGGCGCGGCATTGATTTAAGGGTTTTGTCACAGACCCAGGAAGCAAAAAAGTGAGACAGATGTCATTTGCATGTCTTACCCAGAGTTCCTTGCTGCATATGGGGAATGTAGCACAGGAGCTCTGTGATGCAGTTCTTTGAATTGCTGTGATGTACAAATGTACATTTATGTACAATAATAAACCACACACATATATATATATATATATATTTATACAGTGCCCTCTGCTAATATTGGAACCCTTGGTAAATATGAGTAAAGAAGTCAGTGAAAAATTGTCTTTATTGTTTAAACTTTTGATCTTTTGTTTGTTTTCTTTTACATCAAACAACCGCAAACTCAATGCAGGTTCATCCAAAAAATAATTCCTTGCTAAATATATGTGTAGCACAATTATTGGAACCCCTTCGAATTCATATGAGAAAAGTATATTTGTATTATGTTTCCATTGATACTTTACATTTTTTGTACACCGAGGTGACTAGGAACAGGAAATTGTTCACCCATGACTTCCGGTTTCAAAGGGGTATAAATATTAGGTAACAGATAGGCCAAAAGCCCCCCCCCCCGTCATTCATCTCAATGGATAAAAACAAGGAATGAAGCTGTGATGTGCGGCGAGAAGGTTGTCGAGCTTCTCAAAATGGGAAGTGGCTATAGGAAAATCGCAAAACCAGTGATAAATGCCCATATCCACCATCAGAAAAATAATTAAAGCTTCCCCGTCAGGTGGAAATGTTCTGATTCAACCTGGAAGAGAAAGTGTGTCTATATTGTTTCAATGCACGGTAATACAGAGGACGATTCGAGTGGCCAAAAAAAATGGGATTTGAACTGATCATAATGAGATTATTATCAATGCAGCGTCCAAAAATACCAGTAGAACATAAAGATAATATCAGTCAGGGTTATTCAAAGAGAATCGAAAAGCCACCGCACGTTCGGTGACTTTTCGTTCTCCACAATTCGATACGATTTGCCGATCTCATTTCAGCGACCCTGCGGTGTATTAAGCAAGCACCACCGGGCCGTCGTAGTGCAGGGAAAAGCTGCCGGAAACCTGCCGAACACTCACCGCAAAACCCAGGCGAACACAGACCAAAACCTTCAAAAAAATCTGGATTAACTCCGCTAAACACGCCGGAGAAACCCAAGCAGCCGCCGATCACAGCGCAGAGCAGACGCCGGAAAAACCCAACACCGCAGAAGAATGGAGTGAAAAAAAAAAAACAGTACGGCTTGAATGTTTGAAAAGTAAAACGCTGTTTGCAAAGAAACTACAGAACGAAAATGCCTGAAATTTACATATAAGATCCAATGAATGATAATAAAAAGGGCCGTTACAGAAAAAAGAAAAAACGATTTAAAAAAACCCCTGAAAAATAATGTTTGCAAAGTAAATGCCAAAAAATGCCTAAAAGATCCTAAAACATCTATAAATAAAGAGACTTTTTACTGCAGAATATTATAATCAACGGTTTATTAGATATTGAATTAAAATGGGAATATTTTTAACATTGAAGTCTATGGGATTTGCCTGAATAAACCTGTCGAATGAAACCACCGAATGGCAGGGCATTTCAGCAACCTTTCACTGCTGGTTTTTGTTCTCTGAATAGACGAAGCATTGCTTCTCTATGGGCGATTTCACTGCCGTCGAACAGGCACCGAACAGGCACCGTATGTGCAGGCAATTCGCCAACATTTGGCAAACTGCCTGCTCTCTGAATAGCCGAATGGCCAGGAATTCCAGCGTTCGGTTACCTTTCGCCAGCAATTCAGATCTCTTTAAATAACCCTGTATATGTCGCCACAACATAGATTGTAAGTTCCCACAGGAATAGGGTCCATCAAACTTACAGCATCATCTTATCGGGTTATGTGTTGTCCAAAAGCATTTCATTTCAACATTACCACTTGTCTTGTACAGCGCTACAGTATCTTATAACAAAGTATAAAAATATATTAAATATATTTTTTAACTTGTATCTGTAATTCTTTGAAATTAAGGTCACGTTCACTGTTGATAAACACCGCCTGTCTTTTTCAGCCAAACAGATCATGAAATTGTATTCCATATATGTTAAAACCCATTTTAAAATGAGATACTTCGGCTTTGTTTACTAAAGGAAGGTTCGAAAAATTCAGGCAAAACTCAACACTGAAAAAAACAGTTTGTTTCTAGACCTCCGGCGTTCTGAGTAATAGATGGAGAATGTAGCGGCAATCTGAGTTTTAAGCACATTCAGCAAATGAGGCATTAGCAATTATTCCACTTAATTTACATCATTTAATTATTCCAAAGGGCCAAGGAAGGGACCAGCCACGTACCAATAAGTGCCATTTAAATGCTCACCTTACCTGCCACACATCCATCCTATACCCTGTGCGGTCGGTCGTATTCACCTCTATACAAAGACCTCGTGCACCGGTGACTTCATTAGTTAAATGAGCCTAATATTGAAATGATAACAATGTTGCAGCGTTCTTGTTTCCCTTCAGGTTAATTTAAATCTTTCGCAATTTGTGTTTATCGCAGAGGAGTTGTGTTTAGGAAATTGGGAAGCTGGAAATGCTTATTCAACTACCCAACCATCCTAGAACAACACGGCAAAAACTCTCCATACGCCGAATGCATCATAGGGGTTATTCAGAGAGCACCGAAATGTCGCCGAAATTTCAGTGCTTTCTCGTTCCCCGCAGTTCCCTGCACTTCGAGTAATCAAAGTTCCCCACCCTGCAGTGTATTCAGCATTCACAGCAGGGTCCCCGGAGTGCAGGGAAAACCCGCCGAAAACCTGCCGCAATCCCACCAAAAACCAGTCGGAACTGCTGAAAAAACCATGCCAAACACACCGGAAAAAGCCTACGAGCCACTGATCACACAGACCAGCCGCTGGAAAAAGCCGACAAGCCGACGATCGGGGTAAGAAAACTACTACTCAACGAAAATGTCTGGAATTTACATATAAGATCCTATGAATTAAATATGAATGTTACGGAAAAAAGAAAGAATGATTTAAAAAAAAATGGAAAAAATCTAATTGCCCAAAAAATCTTGAAAAAATGCATAAATTAAGAGACTTTTTACTGCAGAATAAAATAATAAACGATGTATTAGATATTGGATTAAAACAGGAATATTTTTAACATTGAAGCCTATGGGGTTTGCCTGATTAAAACTGCCGAATGAAAACATCGAAAAACAGGACATTTCTCTGCTGTTCGGTGTCTGTGAATAGATTAACCATTGCTTTTCTATGGGGGATTTCACTACCTTCAAACAGGCACCGTACGTGCAGGCAATTCGCCACAATTTGGCAAACTGCCTGCTCTCTGAATAGCCGAATGGCCCCGAAATGTCACCTTACGCTGAATTCAGTGTCCGGTTATATTTTGGGGCCAGATCGGCTCTCCCTGAATAACCCCTACTGTGTTTTTTCCATTTCTGCATGCCAGGTCGAGACAATCTATTCTATTGGGGAATTGTAGCAGTATCGCTCCCACAGGGGGCTGCTTTCCTTATGCCATTCCATACCTTGATATTGTTAACAGGCAGAGGAGACATAAATAAAAATAAAATCATAGAAGAGCTCGCTACATTTGAATGAGGCGTCAGCAGCATGAGCAGAGCTTCACCAGGTCCTGCGTGCGAATGTATATATAGATATTGCACATACACACGCACAGACATTTATTGGTGTCAACACGTCTTTACTAATCCCATGCGTTACCAAATGTTAATAATAATTAAGTCATGTTTGCACCTGTTTAAAATGAGCTGCAGATCATGACAGCTAAAAATCTTTAATCTCTTTTCCGACGAATATGCTTATCAGTATAAATGCCCGCACGCCATTAACCCCTGTCGATCCGAAATGCAAACACACCAGATGCACAAATGTGCATTATTTTAATATTTTAACTGTCACAGAATAATAATAATAATAATAATATATTCACAAAACTGATATTTCATCCATTTTTGAAAATGTTTAGCGTGCAGCTCATAAAAAATACTGCTCTGAGGATATTTTCTTCACAAAAAGCTCTTGTGGTCGAACGTGTAAAGGTTTAAATAACTGTGATAAAACAATATTAATAAATAATTGTGTGAAAGGCTGAACTCGATGGACGCATGTTTTTTTCAGCCCATGTAATTATGTAACTGATGCGCGTATATATTATATTTGTAGGGAATTGTGGAAAGATGTAATTGGCTGGGTGGAGTAGAGGTAACATCATTGCTCTGTGTGGAGAGAGACTGTGGAGACACAGGTTCGATCCCAGCAAGAGCACATCTCCAGTAAGTGTCCTTGGGCAAGACACCTAACGGTACATACTCGCCACCCAGGACATACTTGAAAATGAGAGAAATCTCAATGTATCCTTCCTGGTAAAATACTTTCTCAAAAACAATATAAAGACGTAGGCCCCTATTCCCTGCCTAACACTAAAATGGGCATGCTAACGGGGAAAGATGTGCCTGCAGGGTTCTCCGTAGTGTCCCCATTTTAGCATTAGATTCTGGGGCAGGAGCTACCTTTGTCGGCTTTTTCCGGTGCCTGGTCGGCGCTGTGTTTGTCGAATTGTCTGTTTTTTTTTCGGACGCGTTGGTTGGGTGGATTTTCTGTGGTGTTTCGGATCGATCCTATATTTTGGATCGTATCAGTGATATTTCGGCGATTTTTCAAGAGATTTTTGTTGGTTTTACAGCAGATTTTCGGATCTGTTCCCTGTGCTTCGAGGACTCTGTGGTGAAAGGTGAATTCATCACAGGGTCAGAGAATTTGATTCCACGAAGTGCGGGGAACGAAAGAGCACCGAAATTCCAGTGGAATTCACTTTGTGAATAACCCTGATAGTCAGAGATAATTAATTAATGTAAAAATGTTAAATTTAATCAGTTTTCAGTTATAATGTATTTACAAGTACAGAATGTATTGAAAGGATAAAATGGTTTTCAGCCAGTCCGGCTTTCGCTCACAGCAATCCACTGAGACTGCTCTGTCCAAGGTGACTAATGATGTAGTTGCTGCTAAAACCAAAGGCCACTTCTCCCTCCTTATTCTCCTCGACCTTTACACTGCATTCGACACTGTTGACCACCCTCTCCTGCTCCTCAAGCTGCGTCAACTTGGCCTCAGTGACACTGCTCTCTCCTGGTTTTCTTCCTACCTCTCTCTTCGCTCCTTCAGTGTCTCCTTCGCTGGTGTCTCTTCACCACCGCTTCCTCTCTCAGTTGGGGTGCCTCAAGGCTCTGTTCTGGGTTCCCTACTCTTCTCAATCTTTACTGCCTCTCTGGGCAACCTCATCTCTTCCTATGGATTCCAATATCATTTCTATGCTGACGACACCCAAATCTGCTTTTCCTCCCCCAATCTCTCTCCTCCTGTGTTGGACCTCGTTTCAGCCTGCCTCTCGGCTGTCTCCAACCAGATGACTTCCCATTTCCTAAAGCTCAACGTCTCTAAAACTGAACTTCTCGTCTTCCCTCCCTCTAAATCCTCCATTTTCGTACCCATTTCCCTTCAGGTGAATGGTGCCACCATTACTTCTACCTCTCAGGCTCGGTGTCCTCTTGGACTCCGATCCATCCTTTACTCCTCACATTCAGGCGCTAACCAAATCCTGCTACTTTCACCTAAAAAACATTGCACGCATCCGTCCCTTTCTTAATCATGACTCTGCTAAAATGCTCGTCCAAGCTCTTATTATCTCCCGTCTGGACTACTGTAACCTCCTTCTCTCTGGCCTTAACAGATCCAGATTCTCCCTCTGCAGGCTGTTATGAATGCCTGTGCCCGACTCATACACCTCACATCCCGCACCTCTCGCACCTCACATCCTGCACCTCTCACACCTCACCTCTCTGCCAATCTCTACACTGGCTCCCTGTTTCCTTTAGAATCCAATTCAAAATATTGGTCTTCACATACAAAGCTCTCCATAACCTCGCCCCTGGCTACATCTCCTCCCTTATTAGCAGGTACATCCCATCCCGGCCACTATGCTCTGCCAATGACCTGATGTTATCAGCTCCTCGTACCCAAACCCCCAACTCCCGCTTTCAGGACTTCTCCCGAGCTACCCCCTTTCTATGGAACTCCCTCCCCCGCATCATCAGTCTTTCCCGTCTCTCCAGTCCTTCAAGACATCGCTGAAAACCCAATACTTCAGGGAAGCCTATCAGCTCACTCCCTAATCCCCCATTGTTCTTCTCTTTCTCCTTCTTCCCACACGCACCCCGTTACTTCTTGTACTCTATTCACCCTCACCTAGTGTGTCACCAATTTCCTCTTAGATTGTGAGCTCTCAAGCTTTGTCTTCTCTCCTACTGTTTGGTGTGTATAATGTATATGTATATTTGTTATTCTGTCTCTCCCGTTGTACAGCGCTATGGAACATGTTAGCGCTTTATAAATGCTTGTAACTGTAGTATGGTATCCGTTCCCTTGCTAGATCCCACATGGAATCTGGATCATTAATACAGCAGCATTCTGTATATGCTACAATTATATCGAAAGGATCGTGTGACAATAGTATGTTATTAAATATTTATTTTACCCCTGCTCTATCAAGTTATTTTCCAAAATATAAAATGTCAGAATGTAATGTTAGTTTTGGAAAATCATTTTTAAATAATTATCCAGTAAGAAATATTTAGGAATATTCCCAATGCATTCCATATTGTAATAACCTGTTTGACAGGCAGGTGTCACCATCTGCTGACCAAACAGAGTTACTGCATTTCTGGTCTCCATGCATGATCAGGTGGGGCGATGTCAGTCATACACATTCCCAGCTGATTTTAAAAAGTGTGAGTACCATGGACACAAGGTGCTCAAACGTTAGGCACATGTTCTGTAGCCTAAATATAAATGAAATGTGTTTGCTACAAGCACATTTCATTTGCAATGATACAGCATAGCCCCAGATTGTAGGCGTTATCCAATAAGAGACATACTTGCTGCCGAATTGCACCGAAAGGTAAATTTCATTGTCGCTATATATATATAAAAGGATGATAATAATAAACGTAGTAGTAAGATTAAGTGAAAAATCCTCACTCTGACAGCTGCAAATTTCTTAGGACTGTCAAACAGTAAATAGCGCGAGCGGCGCACGGCATCGAGAGAGGGAGAGACAGATGTTCGCCTGTTAAGGACATATCATTAATCAATGTTTTGAAATACAAACGGTTTTTCTCAAACTGGGTGAATGCACTTCAGAGCCGCAGCGAACAACTGGGAGAATTATCATAAGAACAGGATAAAATATATCCAACGCTGACAACTGAGAAGTCTTTAGCATCGGTAATGCAGTCTGAGAAGAGAGGGTGTATAATTAAGTAGGAAGCGGACACACCCAGCATCATGTCGAGGGTTAGCTACACTACAATAAAATGGCAATTCCGAAATCTGTACAGGGCATAAGTTACCGTCAGGGTTATTCAGAGAAAGGTGAAAACCAGGAGAACTGGCAGGAGAAGAGAACAATCTAGACCAAATAGCCGATTTGGAAAGTGAGATAAATGGGAGAATTTTTCTGGTTTGGCTATTTTGACCTTGAATTTCCACTTCTCCAGCAATTCCCCTGAGGTTCACCTCTCTCTGAATAACCCTGTGTGTGTTTCGCACTTCTTAACCCCTTCACTACCAAGATGTTTTTCCATAAAACCACTGCCAAGGCCTAGCAGTTTCATGAAAAAATGACTTTCCATTGCTGGCAGTGCAAGACTTAATGTACCCTTCATAAAACACATTTTAGACTCATTTTAGGGACATTAGACTTACAGTCAGGTCCAGAAATATTGGGACATCGACACAATTCTAACATCTCTGGCTCTATACACCACCACAATGGAGTTGGAATGAAATCAACACAATGTGCTTTAACTGCAGACTGTCAGCTTTAATTTGAGGGTATGTACATCAAACTCAGGTGAACAGTGTAGGATTTACAGCAGTTTGCAGATGTGCCTCCCACCTGTTAACCCCTTAGTGACCGGGCGGTTTTACACAAATCCGTCTTTTAGTGACCCCTGCTGTTTTTACGTTTCTGCGCTGTTAGTGTTTAGGTCAAATTTTCCTCTTACTCGTTTATTCAACCCACACATATTATACACCCTTTTTCCCGCCATTAAATGGACTTTCTAGAAACACCATTATTTCCATCATATCGAATAATTTACTATAAAAAAAATATGAAATATGATGAAAAAAAATGGTAAAAACACACTTTTTCGTAATTTAATCCCCAAAATCTACAACCACCCAAAAAGACCCTGGCTAAATAGGATCAAAATTTTGTCCCGAGACTAGAAATACCCAATATTTACATGCGTTTGCTTTTTAACCCCTTCACTGCTGAGACAGTTCACCTATGTGCACTGCGCTCATTCTGACCATTTTGTGCTAATTATTTTTAGATGACAGCCTAGGTCCTATTTAATTAAACTCCCCCCAGACAAAAAAACTTTTAAAAAAAATATATTTTTTTATTATTTATTTTTATTTATTTTATTTTATTTTTTAAAACCAAACCTGGTCATGTTTGGTATCATTGGAAAAACCATAATCAGGCCTTTCAAATGATGTCAAATATGACCATCTAGCTGCCATGGATCGGTAGATATGGGGATCCTTAGGATCCCCTTATCTCTACATGGCAGCTAGATGGTTAACTGGCCCACTGACATCCTCACACATATGGTGAGGTTGTCAGTGGGTGGGGGGGACCTGGAGGCTTGGCTGACATCCAAGATGTCAGCCCCCCTCCAGGTTCGAATCGCGTTTTGGTGCCAATTGGTGCTGAAACGTGATCCGGTGGCGAAACTGTTAATGCTATACACCGCTGAAAAGGGGAGACTCTCCCCTTTTCAGTGGTGCAAACAGCATCTCCCTAGCTTCAATGGTTGGGGAGATAGAGGGCTCCTAAGGAGCCCCCCCTCCCCTCCATTGAATTGCATGGGGACGCCTGCTGATGACGTCACCACACAGCGTGGCGACGTCATCAGCCTCGCCTGCCCATGTAAATCACATGGGCAGGCTTCCTCCCTGCCAGATCACCGAGGGATCCAGCGAGGGAGGTGAGTATCGGGCGGGAGGGGGATTAGGCGCCACTGACGTACCCTGTACGTCCACGGGTCTAAGGGAGACCTGTGGACAGGACGTACAGGGTACGTCAGGAGTCCTTAAGGGGTTAAGGGACCAAAAGTAATGGGACAGAATAATAATCATAAATCAAACTTTCCCTTCTTAATACTTGGTTGCAATCCTTTGCAGTCAATCACAGCCTGAAGTCTGGAACGCATAGACATCACCAGACACTGGGTTTCATCCCTGGTCATGCTCTGCCAGGCCTCTACTGCAACTGTCTTCAGTTCCTGCTTGTTCTTGGGGCATTTTCCCTTCAGTTTTGTCTTCAGCAAGTGAAATGCATGCTGAATGGGATTCAGGTCAGGTGATTGACTTGGCCATTGCATAACATTCCACTTCTGTCCCTTCAAAAACTCTTTGGTTGCTTTTGCAGTATGCTTTGGGTCATTGTCCATCTGCACTGTGAAGCGCCGTCCAATGAGTTCTGCAGCATTTGGCTGAATGTGAGCAGAGAATATTGCCTGAAACACTTCAGAATTCATCCTGCTGCTTTTGTCAGCAGTCACATCATCAATAAATACAAGAGAACCAGTTCCATTGGCAGTCATACATGCCCACTGTTAGAGATTATTGACTTCTTTAATAGGTCAGGGATATATTAATTAGGACGTATATTTTTCTTATTGTAGATATATATAGATATATATATATATATTATTGACAGTGCCTCCAATACCAATGGTATAAATTGGTATTTTACCCTTAAGAAAATAAGATAATAACCAATCAATGAATATACGTCTTAACAAATATATGGCGCGTTATCCCGAGTTCTTTTAATGCTATCTAGATATTTTTAAACACAATAAAATCAATAAAGATGATACGAGACTGCGTAACGGTAAAACAATTCAAACCAAAATTTATTCACACGTCAAGTTTCATACAATCATATGTTATCAACAGATTAGCAAGATACAATTTACAAGTGATTATAGATCGTGATTAGTAGCGATACTGCGTCACGCAATAATCTAATGGACAAATATTTTAGGTTTATAGACCGCACCACAGATATACACGCCTCAGCTCTTAAACACCAGGCTCTATTCTATTTACTTAAACCTTTCCCATTATAAACCAATCCTCCACCTGGCTAAAATAAACACTCAGTTACTGGGCATCACCTGCAGCACAATTTATTATTGTGGGGGCCTATTCACTAAATGCAACATCCTTCAGGGAGATACATAACACACTCGATAGGTAGACTATCTCTTCCACAGATCAATCACAGCACTTCATTCAATATACGTTAACCCAACGCTTCTTATTGACTTACAGTACATGCATTCAATCGAAAGGGCTGCAAGATGGATATGGAAGGAGTTATGCTAGTTTTACGAATGGGACTGACGGCACTTGACATATAAAAGCTATTTCACGGTCCCAGCGTATCTCACTATAGGTATATAATTGATCTTTAGATGTCCACAACCAGTATTCTTGGAATATAAATAATTTCACTAAATTATGGCTCAAGTATTCAGCTGGGAATAGTTTCTTCCTTAGCAATCCTCTGCAGGGGACTGGAAAGGCTGAATTACTAGTCTACTGAGTAGGCTTAAACAGCAAAATAATTCATTTATATTCCTTTAGTTTGTGATGGACATCTAAAGTAAGGACTATGCAATTAGAAAATAGATATCAAGTTATTCAGGCATACTTTACCATCTGGTTAGTGAAGATAGAGTGGTCGAAGATTATGGTGTGGTCACGTTTTAAGGGGGGCTGATGATATTTGCCCTTTCTCCCCTCCAAGCGTCCCTCAGGTCTGTCCCCAAGCTTTTCTCAGTGTGTTCATGCTTCTGCTCTGGATTGTCCCCTCTATATAGTGGTCTTCCGCCCAGTTTTAGATCTAGCCCATCACTATGTGGCCTCATTTGATTGGAGGATATATATATTCATCAACTCCAGGGGTCTGTCCAGGTGTTATATTACCTGGCCAGCAGATGGCGCTCTCAGATCTACCATCAACCTTCTGCAGTAATTAATTTATGTGTTTGACCAATCTTTTACTGGTTTGGGGTCGTTTTATTCCTATATCCTGGGACTCCATAGATTTTATTAACAAATCAAAATTTATTTCTATTGTGGCATCGCTGGCATACTTCGCCACTGCGTGTGTGCATTTCATCCCCCTTTACTTATATCCACAGGGATGTGTATGTGAGGGGATCCTGCAGACATACATTAATTCATTCATTCGTGATATCGTCTTTAACATTCACAATTACCAGACTTAATCTGTTTCATGAATAATCAACTGAATGTGGTGGGGCCTCTGTTTTTTTATAAGACGCCAAGGTTATCTATTCTAACTGACCACATAACATGTTAGTACACCAGACATTGGTATTAAATATTCAAATACCATATAGTGTTAGATCATATCGCCGAATAGCATAGCATTACAAACTGGTTTATCCAAGCCATTTAACCTTCTCTATGGTTTTTTATTTATTGGGCAACCCTTTGTTCAATGTTTACGTGGCTTTCAGAGTTTCGATCTGACAAAATAAACACAGTACTGAGATACCTATCCTAGGGTAAGATCAGTTGTCATTGTGTTCCCTTAATTTTAAACCATTTGATCTAACATCTGTTTGTTTATTTTTTACAACCAGAGGCCATTAGACCGTCTTTGATCATTGGAAATGTCTCCCCTAATATGCGTAAAAATAACGATCCTTTGTCTTTTAGAATGCATATTCTTGTTACATATTAACCACGTAGACGAATTGTCTGTGTGAAGCAATTGCTGTGAAATATAGAAATTTCATATCTGAAAAGGTCTGACACCACACCATGACACTACCACCACCATGCTTCACTGATGAGGTGGTATGCTTAGGATCATGAGCAGTTCCTTTACTTCTCCATACTCTTGTCTTCCCATCACTCTGGTACAAGTTGATCTTGGTCTCATCTGTCCATAGGATCTTGTTCCAGAACTGTGAAGGCTTTGTTAGGTGTTGTTTGGCAAACTCTAATCTGGCCGTCCCGTTTTTGAGGCTCACCAATGGTTTACATCTTGTGGTGAACCCTCTGTATTTACTCTGGTGAAGTCTTCTCTTGATTTTCGACTTTGACACACATACACCTACCTCCTGGAGAGTGTTCTTGATCTGGCCAACTGTTGTGAAGGGTGTTTTCTTCACCAGGGAAAGAATTCTTCATTCATCCACCACAGTTGTTTTCCGTGGTCTCCCAGGTCTTGTGGTGTTGCTGAGCTCACCGGTGTGTTCCTTCTTTTTGAGAATGTTCCAAACAGTTGTTTTGGCCACGCCTAATGTTCTTGCTATCTCTCTGATGGGTTTGTTTTGTTTCTTCAGCCTAATGATGGCTTGCTTCACTGATAGTAAAGGCTCTTTGGATCTCATCTTGAGAGTTGACAGCAACAGATTCCAAATGCAAATAGCACACTTGAAATGAACTCTGGGCCTTTTATCTGCACATTGTAATTGGGGTAATGAGGGAATATCACACACCTGGCCATGGAACAGCTGAGAAGCCAATTGTCCCATTACTTTTGGTCCCTTAACAAGTGGGAGGCACATCTGCAAACTGTTGTAAGTCCTAAACCGTTCACCTGAGTTGGATGTACATACCCTCAAATTAAAGCTGACAGTCTGCAGTTAAAGCACATTGTGTTTGTTTCATTCCAACTCCTTTGTGGTGGTGTATAGAGCCAAAGATGTTAGAATTGTGTTGATGTCCCAATATTTCTGGACCTGACTGTATTTGACAGAGGGAAATAAAATCCCTGCTGCATGTAGAATAATCAAGCTGGTGTTTGGTGTTTCATCCAGTAGAGCATTTGTGAAGTCAGGCACTGATGTTGGACGAGAAGGACTGGCTCACAATCTCCGTTCCACTTCATCACAAAGGTGTTGGATGGGGTTGAGGTCAGGACTCTGTTTAGTCAGTCAAGTTCTTCCACACCAAACTCATCCAACCATGGACTCTGTTCCATAGTTGTTGCTATTGTAGTGTCTCTATGTAAGTGTTAACGCTAGGATTAGTAGGTTTACCATTGATATTCCAAAGTTGATGCTACACTGAGGTGAAATCAGTTTGCGCCTCGCAGCTTGCGTGACCTTACTGTACTTTGCGCCTCCTATACCTAACATGGGGAGCGAAATCTATTTTTTCCCGTCTCGATAAGTGAGGTATTCAAAGTTAACGTCCGGACACAAATTGACAAATTTGACCATCTCCTAAAAGCTGGGTTTAAATGATTTTGCAAATGCAAAATCAATTAACACGCTCTAACCCCCCCACCGCAAACATTTCCTACTCACCTCTTATCCTGCAGTGAAAAGGGCGGCCCGATCCGCTGCTTCTTCTCACCGGGAGCAGAGTGAGACTGGGAACAAATAGATCCTAGTCTCCCTCTGCGATCAGTCTGTGGCTCTGCACGATCTCGCGAGTGCAAGCTCATGTATGGGACACGAAAGGCTCCAATGAGTCCTATGGACTGCATGAACTGATACTTGCAGGGGCGCAGAGCACCACTGTTGGTATCTGTGAGCGTTGCGCTTCGTTACAGGGCAAGATGCCAAGATGGCACCTACCCAGAAATATGTACGTTAAATTGGAGACGGTACCTGCTTATCTTCTCCATTTTAGCATCAAGTATGGAATAGGGCGCCATGTTTTTATGGCCCTTGCTTTGTGTGCTGGCGCTCAGTCATGTTGGAATAGGAAAGGAGCTTTTCAGAATGACCCATTTTTTTCACAAATGTTTGTAAATGCAGACCACATGGCCAGGTGTGCAATTTTATACACCTGTGGTAATGGGTCTGATTGACACAACAGAAATCAAGAATTAACTAGCGCGCCCCAATACTTTTGTCCATATAGTGTATTTAGGGTAAGGTGGAACAGTAGAAGAACATACATTTAACTGAGATTCATGACACTAAAATAACTTGGGTGATTCAGTATACTTGAATCTCACTATGCCTGGATATGACTGACCAATCAGTGTATAGTGCAGGGTGGATATAAATACCAACATTTTTAAAACAAATAAAATAAATCGGCTTTATATGATTTTAAATGGATTTCTTTTAATAAAATGCTTTGAGGTCTCAATATTTTTTATTAATCAATAAATAAAATGTATTAATATTTTTAGATTTATTATAGCCCAGAATTAATTCATCATGAAATAGGGATTATTTATGAAGCAGGATTCTGTAGATTTATGCAATATTTACATTTTTTTAAACAAATAATGCTAATCCAGGTTAATTGAATGTGTGTGTCCACAGAGGAAACGTGCACTTCTTCTTCACAGCAAAAATGCTATAAAATAAACCCACTGTTTATTTCAGAGTTCGGAAAAATACATTTCCCCATCGTAACTCTGCAAATCTATGTGCACATGATGAACAGCTTAACTCTTCAACGATACGTTTCAAGAGGTTCAATTCACAGAGGAGTGTTTGGACAAGAACATTTTTTTTTTACCACGAGTGCTGAAAATGAAAAGAACAGCCTACAAAAAAATCTCCTTTTTTTTGCAGGACATTTTTGGACTTTGAGGACCTGTAATATTTTCTTTCTTACTTGTGTAAGAGTTGGGGCTCACGGCTAGCGTTGGATAAGGGGCGACCAACCTGCATTTAGAATATGGAGTTGATGATAACATACACAAATGAAACTAGCATTATTACACCTCTATTACAGAACATTCAATTATTTTAGCAGATTGGGATTTATTTTTAGTGTATTTTAAGGCCCCTATTACATTCTTCGCGCAGTGCGTTTAGCGCGCGCAAATGCGCATTTGCGCGAGGGGCAAAACCCTTTGCGCTGAACGTCGTATTACATTGTTCGCTCAAGCGATGCGCGTTATCGTTTAACGCGGATAGACCTGCGCGAGAGTGATGAACCGTTCGCATCCTATACTTAACATTGTGAGCGTAAATTCATTCATGCGCTGGTATGCGGATGGTATTTCAATCGATGCGCATCTTTTTACGAACGACGTTTGTGCACATAATTTTAACGTCTTTGAAAAGCTGGTGGTAACTGCAAATCTGAACTTTCTGGCCGAAACGAAAAACACCAGCACGAAAAAAAATACAGCACGGTATAGTTACACATTCTACACATACCCAAACAATAAAATTGTGAATTCGTGCGTGTTTTTTAATTGCTGCAGCATGTATACACAGATTTACTTTGACAGGCGCAAAAACTTAAGTGAGTCAATTAAAGGTAAATTGATGTCAATTAAGGTTCTTAATTCTGATTGGCTGAATACGGCGAAAAAAACAGCCCGCACACTGATTTGCGTGCGCTACTTTACTGCGTGCGTATTACACTTCGTTTTGCGCATTGTTTTTACGAACGTTATTTTTTGACGGATGAGAAAATGCGTTTGGATCCGAATACCACGTTAATTTTCGCGCGATAACGCTTGACGATGTGCGCAAAAAAAATTGCGCTGCACGAAGAAATTGCGCGAAGAATGTAATAGGGGCCTAAATCTTTTTTTGTGTGTATAAAATGACCAAATGGCTCATACTCACTTTCATGGCGTATGCATAAAAATCTACACACGTATTCAAGCTCATTGACTTTATTTAGATATTTATTCTGCTATGGTTCTACATATAAGGCTCGAGTGAAATCAGCTTGTTTTGTGCGCATATGATTTTACATTAAAGATTAATACAGTTGGTATTTACTTTTTCTAAATAGCTATTAATACCATTCCATGATACTTCCAAGGGCAACGCTGGTATTGATTTTGCAATAGTTGATCTGCAATCTAATAACAAGTTACACAATGTCACGTTTGTGGAATTGATGTAAACATTTCTCCAGAGAGATTAAAAAACTCAACAATGTTCAGAACAACAAACATATATCATGTGATACATTTCCTGAAAACACTATACCTCATTGAACATAAAGATCTTTACTTACAGGGTTATTCGGCCATTTCTTACCACTGTCACCACAAAACAACTCATACACGCCCTGGTAATCTCCCGACTCGACTATTGCAATAATCTCTTATCTGGCCTCCCTCTGTCCCGCCTCTCCCCCCTACAATCCATCCTGAACGCCTCCGCCAGGCTAATTCACCTCACCCGCCGCTCTGTCTCTGCCGCTCCCCTCAGCGAGTCCCTTCACTGGCTCCCCATCCACTGCAGAATTAAGTTCAAAATCCTTATCCTTACCTACAAAACCCTCACTAACTCAGCGCCCCACTACCTGTCCTCACTAATCACCAAATACACCCCAGCACGTGCCCTAAGGTCAAACAGAGACCTGCGCCTAGCTTCTCCCCGCATCACCTCTTCACATGATAGACTGCAGGATTTCTCACGCGCAGCCCCCACTCTCTGGAACGCTCTCCCTCGTACTGTCAGACTTTCCCCTAACTTCTCTTCCTTCAAACGCTCCCTGAAAACATTGCTATTTAGGGAAGCCTACCACCCAACTCACTGACGCAACCATCAATCACTCTCACCTTGCAGTCCTCTCCTCCTGTTTCCAACCCCAACCCTCCTAGATTGTGAGTTCCTACGGGAATAGGGCCCTCATCTCCTCCTGTACTGTTTGTCAAATGTTGTTCAATGTATTGTAACCCTGTCTATACTGTGCTTATTGTACAGCGCTGCGGAATATGCTGGCGCTTTATAAATAAAGAATAATAATAATAATAAAAATTCAAAGAGAATCAAAAAGTCACCGCATGTTCGGTGACTTTTCGTTCTCTTCAATTTGGCACCATTTGGCGATCCCATTTCGCGACCCTGCGGTGTATTCAGCAAGCACCATAGGAACGTTGTAATGCAGGGAAAAGTCGCCGCAAACCTGCCGAACACTCACCGCAAAACCTGGCGAAGGCACACCGAAAACCCGCAAAAACATCTGGATTAACCTTGCTGAAAACGCCCGAAAACCCGAGCAGGAGCCGATCACACGCATCGCAGCCGTCGGAAAAACCTGACAGCACAGACCAATGGAGTGAAAAAAAAAACAGTACGCTTGAATGGTTGAAAAGTGAAACGCAAAATAAAAAAAAAATCAGAAAAAAAAAATTTGGCAAAAAAATCCCGAAAAATACTTAAAATATCCTAAACAAATCTATAAATAAAGAGACTTTTTTACTGCAGAATATTATAAGTGACAGTTTATTAGATATTGGATTAAAACGGGAATATTTTTAACATTGAAGCCTATGGGATTCGCCGCATGAAGCCAACGAATGACAGGGCAATTCGGCAACTTTTCACTGCTGGGTTTTGTTCTCTGAATAGACGAAGCTATGGGGATTTCACTGCCCTTGAACAGGCACTGAACAGGCACCGTATGTACAGGCAATTCGCCAACATTTGGCGATCTGCCTGCTCTCTGGATAGCCGAATGGCCAAGAAAGGTAACTGAATGCTGATTTTCAGCGTTCGGTTACCTTTTCGGCAGCCATTCAGATCTCTTTGAATTACCCTGTTGGTCTTGGGCTTGGCAAAGGACCATAGGTCTGATCAGGAACCAATGGTCATCTAACAACCTTGGGTCTTATACCATCTGAGCCATTATAATTAACAAATGAGCCGTCAATAGTCCCACTTCGTGTTCATGTTAACAGCTACCCCTACTTTTCCAATCGTCAAAACTCCTCTTGCAGCTCAGCTGTTACAGTTGCCTACTGTACATCAATACTTCTTATACATTGTACAGGAAGCATTATTATAGAGGCAGCCAGAGAACACCGAAGCATTTCAAAGCTGCTTTAGCACAATCACAAACAGCACCTTAAAAAATTCTCTACCTCTGGTTCCCATGATGCAGAAGACGGCAGACTTCACTGCATCCTCTCCCTGCAAACAGAAGAACGCAGAGTGCCCTTCCGTCGGCCCTGCAAGGTCACTTATATGCAATCTTAATTGAAATTTCATTTTAGCTCCCCTGAAACCTTGATAAAAATATTATTAAGGGTCTTCCTATTATTAAGGGTCTTCCTATGGCCTCGCTTGATTGATACGCTATGTACAGATGCATAAGATATATTTGTATCACATTCACCTGCATCAGCTTAAAAGGGAAATAGGGAAGCATTAGGGAGACCTATTTTTTAACGCTCATTCAAAAACCAGTTCAAGGTAAAAGGTAGTGGAGCCAGATTGTCTCTTTACTTAGCTTTCTTTCTATGCGAGTATTTATTTTTGTGATCTAGTCGCTCTGTCCATAACCAAGGCATAAATAAATAAAGGGAAAAATGGAAATGACGCCTTCAAAAAACATAATAGCAGAAAACTATAACAAGGCAGCAGGGATAAAAACACGTTCGGCTCGATTACAAAGCTAACGCTAAAATGGGAACACTAACGGGAAAACACGCTCCTGCAGGTTTCCCCATAGCGTCCCCATTTCAGTGATAGATTCCAGGGCAGGCGCTAATTCAGCACCTTGCCCCGGAATGAGCCGCTACACACGGTGATACTCGCGCTAGCGCTTTTGTGCTGCTGCAAATATCACCTTCTCTGGTCTAGAAGACTCCATGGTTGGTTGTGCTGCTGTGCAGCGAGCCCTGCGCGATCTTGCTATTGCGAGATCGCGCAGTGCCATCAATTTGTCCCCAGTCTCACTTTGCTCCTGCGGAAAGAAGCAGCGCATCGGGCCACTGTTCTCGCCGCAGGATGAGAGATGAGTATCGGATAAATTGGGGGGGTTTACGGGGTGCTAAATGAATCTGCAAAACCGAAATCAGCGCCAGCTTTTGGGTGACGGTAAAAATCAGTTTAGCCCATATGATATGGATATGGTATGATAATTGGTGCAAGGACTTTGTAATACCTTACTTATCGTAACACTAATTACTAATTGCGCTGCCCATGTTAAGTACAGGATGCGCAAGGTACAGTAAGCTTGTGCAAAAAAAAACCTGGTTTTTATTGGGTTTAGTGTTAGGAAGGTAATATGGGAGGCATGCGATAGTCACTTATCCTGACGTTAACGCTTACATATCCTAACACTACAGTTAGCGTTCAGTATGTAATATAGCCCTTCAGCTCTTATTTCTGGCCAAGACGGTAACAGGGTTCAGTCGATGCCAAAAGACAGTGCGAAACATTAAGCATTTACAATTTTCCATTACCAGCTCTATTATAAGCAAGCCAATATATTAGCTGCACTTGTAGTGTTAGAGAGCAACTAAATCAGGGGTCTCAAACTCATGGTCCTGCAGATGCTGACAGCTTACAATTCCCAGAATTCTTTGAATGCAGTAGATGGCCAGAGAATCACAGGAGTTGAAGTTCAGAAACATCTGGAGGGCCAGAGTTTGAGATCCCTACATTAAATGATACCAGCAGTAGTACTGTACACGCCGCTGGTATCTTCTCCTAGAGTCTATAGGACTCCATGAAAATTAAGGCAAGACCTACACAAGATGCATGTCTGCAATCTGGTAGGCTTGCATTGGGTCAGTAGAAAGACGATGGAAAACTATTTAAGGGGTTATTCACTAACCTCCAAATTGGTCCTGAAATTACACCGAATGGTGACTTTCACAGTAGGTGCTATTTCGGGGCACTTTGTCTATTCATTAAGTTGTCTGTTCACTAAATACAGGCAAATTGACAGCGAAATACCAATGAACTGCACCAAAATTTGGGCGCAATGACCTGATTTTTAGTGTTTAAATTGGACAGGTTTAAACAGTCGAATCCCATAGGTTTCAATGTAGTAAATTGAATATCTTCTTTTAAAAAACATTTATTCTTTTTAGTTTTTGCAAACACCCTTTTTTATTTTTCTATTTTTTAAAAGACCTTTTTTGCATTTTTTAGTATACAATTTTGGTAATTTTTAAAACACATTTCTATTTTGTAACACACCTCTTTATTATTTTTTAAAGGACCTTTTTTATTATTTGCACACATTTTTATTTTTTACTACATTTTTCTTAATTTAAACACCTATTAGGAGAATAGGAGATTTCCTTTTTATGTTTTTTTCCGTTCGGTAGTGAAAAGAAATAATTATCTTTTAATTTCCTTTTTGAATATATAAATATAGTGATTCAAATACATATCTTAGTCAATATGCTTCCTTTTTTGTTTTCATAATATGTGTACATAGCCGAAGCTTGCTTGTAGGAATGTTAAATGAAACCGTACACATCCTGTAGCAGGAGGACCACCACACCCTTGTTGCGGGGCAGAGAAAGTAAAACATACTGTATAATATGTTTAGTGGGATGAACTATGTCTGTGTTGGAACAATCTCATTGGTTATAAATTTGTCTGAGTTTTAATAAAAGACCTGGCTGAACAAAGACAAGCTAGATATACTTGAAGCATCAAATCCTAGTGATTGTTTTCTTCACTTATCTCCGCTATACCATAGCGCTGTTGCTTGCGTCTTTTCTTGGTTATATGAGAGAAATGACAGAGGTTTTCTGGGATTCACGCTTTGGTAACTATGAATAGGAATATTGATTTGATTTTTATATAATTTTATTTAACAGGTGGAATTCGACCAATGCCAATTCTGGGCAATTCAGTGGTTATTGGCACAATTCAAAGTTTTTTCACAGACGTCTGATAACTGCTTTTGCGACTCCATTTTTGGAAAAATACGGTGAATATTCACCAAATAGTGAATTCACTGTGTTTTCAGCGAAATGGAATCGCTGAATTGTGGTGAAAAGCAAAGCTTCAAAATTTCAGTGCTTGTGAGTAGACCCTTTAGTCTCTGTGCCCATCAGGTTGAGGTGAAAGGATTATAGCAGATTGCGGCATCTTCCAAATCAGAGGTAAGTATGGAATTTTATAAGCTCTTTTTTTTCACTTAACACCAGGATTTTGCAGTTGATATTTTTTTCACTACAGCTGCAAGTGAGACCCACAAGCAGCCTTGGAGTCACACAATATTCTCTGTCTGCCCTCATAGTAGCCTTTCCTAGGCAAGGTATACCAGTGGTTTACGATCTCAGGGCAGCTGTATCAGCCAAGCTGCAGGGGTTAGCTTTCTGTAGGTGTTCCTCCAGATGTTTTGGAACTATATCTTAGCTCTATAGCTAGGTCGTTCGATAGGTTGCAGAAACTCATGGGAAATGTAGTACCAAAACACCGGAAGGGACAAAGCTGCTGACCCCTGACTTCACGGCTAATATTAAGGGCTCTGCGGTATAGATCTCTGTATGTTTGACTTCTGGAAAACGAGAGTGAAACATTGATCTATACATTGTAAATAATTGTGAGATTCCGTTCCCTTTCATCCAGCTAAGAATCATTGTAAATTTAATATAGAATTGTGCGCAGTATCTAGGTCAATCATCTTTGCTGTAGAAGATACAGCAGGACGGAGAGGGATGGCTCGTCTCCAAACCTCTGTCTTTCGTATACGGCAGTTTAAGTACAATTTTAGGGACCCTGAAGGAGACAAACTGAGCTGTATGAAAGCTATAACCAAACTGGGCAATATTATGCTGACCTTCACCTGTCAACCATAACATGTGTACATGAAACTCACTGTTATAGCAGAAAAGCTTTGGCGGCTGTTATGTTTTTGCACGGGGATACCTATTATAGTTAGGCCAGAGATGTACAAAAAAAAATATATATATATATATAATAATAAAAAGTAATTTGAAACATAAAATATATAAAAAATATAGAAGCATGAAACCAAAGCTGTTAGAAAAATGCTGAAACCTAACTTGTCATACTTTGTAATTTGGGTTATTAACCCCTTCACCACCAAGTGATTTTCCAAAAAACTATTGTCAGAAACCAGTGTTTTTTTGTAAAATCATTTTTAATAAATTGTACAGTAAGAAATATTTGGGCATATTCCCATTGTATTTCTTACTTTAAATAACCTATTTGGCCAGTAGATGGCACCATCCTCTGCCAAATTGAGTTACAGCTAGTTGAGCTGCAGCTTGATATTTTTTTTCCCTGCAAGGGCTGCTGAATGTCCGACGTCAGGGCATCAGACAATTTTACACAGTTTTAGCTCTTTGAGCATTATGCCCACAGAGCTAAATCTTTGGGGGCACCTTCTGCAGCCCAAAACCAAACAAAATTTGTTAAATTTTATTTGCATTTGGTCTGCAGATCACCAGATCGAGATATCGGGGCACGGTGTCAGGAACGTGGGGATGGTACCTGGGTGGCACCTGGATGGCAGGGGTATGAGCCCAGGATGCAGTGGTCTGCACTGATAAACAGAGGATATGGATGGTGAATGGAAATAAAGACTAACCAGGTTGATTGTAGAGGATGATGGTTGTAATTTGCAGGAACCAGAAATGGGGAATCAGGATCAGGTAGCAGATAGCAACAATAGCAAGGGTGTTCACTCTTGGTAAGCAGGAGCTTTAATGAACCAGCAATGTGTGAGTGCGGGGCAAAGACCTTTATTTCGTGAGTCACGTGTGTTTGGTGTTTAACTCTTACAATGCTGGTTGCAGGGCAGGAACAGGTTAGGAAGTGTACCACCAGGGGGGGTTCAAGAATGGCTACAGCCAGGGATCCTGACAGTACCTCCCCCTTCAGGTCACGCTCTGAGTGACCAAGGATGGCAGCAGGACTGCCCATGACCAGGCACAGGTCACTCTAGTGGGTGCTGTTTCCAATAGTCGTAGCACCACCGGAGGGCAGAACGAGGGTCAGGAGTGGCAGTACAGGGTTGGGCACGTGCTTTTCTCTGACGCTGCCGTGCCTTGGTCTTGGTCTTCTTGTGGATAGCAGATACCTCAGGAAGGAGAGTGCCCATGTTCCCAGATGGCATTCTCTCTTCATCGTCTTCAGTCGCAATGGGTGAAAAACAATCACGAGATAAAATAAAGTCCACTTCAGAGTCTTTAGGGATCTTGGGGTTATGCTCTTTCCTCCTAGTTGATGCATCAGGAATGAGGGTGCCCATGTATCCAGGTGGTACCAAGGTAGGTAGAGCAAAACATCCCTGTACCGTATAGGGACATGTATCCTCGGGTAAGGGGTCTTGGTGAACAGGAGTGTCCTTGGAGCGTCTGGCCTTGGCGACAGAAGGAGACAAGTAGGAGGCAGAGTCACCTTCGAACCTGGTGCCCACATAGGAAGAAGGCATCGGAGTAGGCATCTTCTCCATTTCTCCTGGTTCCCCTTCTAAACCTGATCCATGACTAAGGGAAGGATAGTCGCACAGCCAGGACTTAATGCCCTCGTCCTCCTCTTCTTGCTCTTCCCAGCCACAATCCCTTTCTGATACAGAGTCATCGCTGGATGAAGAACAGAAGCCTCGCCATGCCTTTATAGGGGTGTCAGACCCCTGGTGTTGACCTGGGGGTCCCTTTGAGCGTCGGGCTGTCTGTCTCGGTGGGCTCTCCTCAGAGACAGCGATGTCCTCTGGATCATATTCAGACAGGGAAGAAACACAGGAAGACAGCGGCGGATTGTGCTGGCTGGGAGTGATGGGAGTTGTGATCGCCATAAGGGAGCTCTTAATCTTCTGGGCTTTCTTCAGCCTGGCCTTCATTACCTGTTTGAAAGGGATCTGTGTCACAGTAGAAACTGGCATGGACATGAGCTCCATAGGGGTTGGTAGATCTGTCTCCACAGGTATGGTGGTCTCCAGATCCATGGGAAGGACAGGTTCTATGGGCACAGTGTAATCAGTCTCCATAGGCATTACAGGGTTCTCATACTCCTCTTCTGAACTGACCTCCAGAGACGTCACATGCCTGGATACAGCGGGTACAGTTCGTCTGGGGACAGGTGTAGGTACAGGAGTTGTTCGGGATGCAGGTTTGGGTTCTAGAGATCTCCTGGGGGCCGGTTTGGGTAGGGGTACCGGCTTAAGGATGGTAGGTCTCTTTGAAGCAGGTTTAGGCCTAGAAGCAGGCCTGGAAGCCTGGGTTTGCTTCAGAGTTCTAAGCACTGGAGCGTCTTTGGGATTGGCAGCAGGCTTAGAAACCGGTGCTGGTTTGACAACCGCAGATCTGGGGGATTTTTCTGGGCAATTTGATATCCAATGTGATCCTTTCCCGCAGTACAGGCAGAGATTGTCTGTCTCCTGGCACGTTCTACGGGGGACAGTGGTTCTCTGTGCTTGTTAGTTGCAGGAGTGCACTCCTTAGTCGAGGAGCCCCACATCTCCTGCAGCAATTTCACCAGGGAATCAGCCAGGTTTTTAAATAGTTCCTGGAAGGTCATCTTCAGTAACTTCACCATAAAGTGCAGCACTGCGGGCTCATTTGTATTAGGCTAGTTCATTCTGTCAGGAACGTGGGGATGGTACCTGGGTGGCACCTGGATGGCAGGGGTATGAGCCCAGGATGCAGTGGTCTGCACTGATAAACAGAGGATATGGATGGTGGAGGGTGAATGGAAATAAAGACTAACCAGGTTGATTGTAGAGGATGATGGTTGTAATTTGCAGGAACCAGAAATGGGGAATCAGGATCAGATAGCAACAATAGCAAGGGTGTTCACTCTTGGTGAGCAGGAGCTGTAATGAACCAGCAATGTGTGAGTGCGGGGCAAAGACCTTTATTTCGTGAGTCACGTGTGTTTGGTGTTTAACTCTTACAATGCTGGTTGCAGGGCAGGAACAGGTTAGGAAATGTACCACCAGGGGGGGTTCCAGAATGGCTACAGCCAGGGATCCTGACACACGGGATGGTGCCTTTGACGCACGAGATATCTCAGTAGTGAAGGGGTTGTAGAAGATCTTTTCAAGCCCCATCGAGCTTGAAAAAGGCTCGTTTGGAGCCAGAACATGGCTTCTTAAGGTTCCTCCATTAAAGTGCCCTAAGAGAAAAGCTGAACTGCCCATTCATTTTTTATTTTTTTTTGCAAAGATGCTGCTGGAGGTTGTCTCTTCTGGATTGTGCTGGCACCCATTTATTTCTATATTTTTGTTCCTGTAGATTCAATTTGGAGAGAGCACCAGTCTTTATTTTAGATGTAAAACATAAAGAGCTGTCATACCATTAACAGAGAGCGTTCCAATTAATACCCCATTAATTATTAATCTGTTTATTCAAATTAAGGGAGGGTTGATATGAGAATTTTCAAAATCCATATTTTGATATAAGAAATTCTTCCCACTCTGTATTTCCAACAATGTTAACCCTTGGGCAAAGAGAGAGATCTATTAAATTTCACCGAGACCTCATTAATCTTTGCTTCTCCCTAGGCAATGGGTGGGGTTGTAATTATAAATGGGAGACATATTAAATTATGACTCTCCCTAAAGACAAGAATAAGCATTTTTTTTCCAGTGCATTTTATTAATTTTATGCACACCATTTAATTTTAACCTCTGCCCGTCTGGTTTTCACCTTTTTTTCTCTTTCTCGGTTTGAAAAATCTTTTCACAATGAATTGATTGATGGCGGCGGCGGGAGGCGAATTCTCAGAATTGACATGTTCTTTTGTTTTTAATTGCAAATCTCCTGTGGGATCCTCGATGCCTTCACACAGAACGTTCCTTTGTCAATTTAAAATTTTAGGCCAAAATATAAACTTTCTCGAACTCTGTTGCTTCTTCAACTAGAGTCAATGTACTGTAGCAAAAATGAAAAGGACATAAAGCATAACTTTTAAAGGGTTATTCAATAAGCGCCTAACTTGCCACCGAATTGCACCGAACGGTGAATTTCCCTGTACAGTGCAATTTCGTGGCAGTTCGTCTATTCAGAAAGCAAGCAGTTCGCCAAATATTTTCAGTGCTTCAGTTCGACAGATTTAAACAGCCCAATCCCATAGGATCCAATGTAAAAAAATAATACCATTTTTATCATTTTTTTATTCAACGTTTTCTTTTATTCTTTTCATTTTCAGCAAAAAGCCTTTTTATTCATTTTGTTTTTAAGAATTTTTATGTTTTTTTCTGGATTTTTTAGGTAACAAATTTTGATTCCCATTTTTTTTATGACATTATTTTTCATTCTGTAACAGAACGTCTTATAATTTTTTATAGGGGCTTTTTATTATTTCCACACATTTTTATTGTTTTAAATGCTTCTTAAAAATTTTATTTTTTCCTCAGTTCGGCGGCTGATTGGCTTTTTAAAGTGGCGTTCAGCAGTCAGTTCAGTGGCATTCGGCAGATCATCGACGGTCTTCACCGGCGTTCAGGGATCTCTCCGGCAGTCACGTTCGGCAGCTCCCCCTCGCCGCACTTCGGGGACCCTGTGGGGAATACTGAATTCAAAAACAGGATTGGCGAACGTATATCGCCAAATCCCTCCGAAGTGCTCCGAATGAAAGAGCACTGAAATTTCGATGCTCTTTGAATAACCCCTTTAATGATTGAAAGATAAAAGGGAATCTAATGTAATCAGTCGAGTACAGGGGGAAAAAAGTGAAGAGTGTAGAAAAAAAGGAAAGAATTAATAGTACACAATATAGTCCTCAATGTCGCAAAACCCTAAGGGTTTAAGGGTTAAATAAAAATCTGAGTACTCTGATTTATCATACATAGGGTTATCCCCTGTTATCTCTGTCAAACATACCAACTTCCATTTCCATTTCTATCCTTCTACTAATAGTGTAGCCTCCACCTCTTACGTATTAATGTTTCTTCAAATAGACTATTTTCTGTAAAATCTGCAATTTTTTAAAATTGACCCTTTATTTCCCAGAAATCCCAACTCACAAAATGTTACAATGGTCCTTATTGGATGTTACTGCAATGAAACGGCACAATACCCCGTTGCACAGTGAACACTGGTGCAGATGTTTAGTAGATTGCGATAATAATGTAATTTAGTTAAAACAGTGGCCATAATAAAAAAAAATTATGTACGCCGACCACAGGTATATTAAACAGGTTATGCAGGTGCATAGAGATAATGCATCAATTTGTTTATTTTCAGAACGCCTGGATTGTCAATAGAATAGCAAGTGCCTACACAACTAAATCAAAGGGATCCCCTATATTTAAACATCCCTCTTTTCCCCCCTCTCATGGCTCTTCATACTTTCCAGATTGCGTTGGCTTTTTTGTTTTTAATATTTAATTTTATTGTAGTAAAAACTCACTTTTTTTGGCAGCTTCCACATAATGGAATGTTTGCCTTTTTATTTATATCCGCTCGTACTTATCGCTTGGTTTTTGGCCATCTTTACTTTCACCTGCACCATCCCCACTTCCTCCGCCATCTCTCCTTCCTCCACCATCCCTCCTTCCTCCACCATCCCTCCTTCCTCCACCATCTCTCCTTCCTCCACCATCCCCATTCCCATTCTGTCTACTATTGCAAGTGGTGGAACCTTCTGTGGTGGTATTGAAAATATGCATTATAGGCCTGGCAATCGCATGTGAACAACAAATAGAATAAAGGTAAATGACAAAAACATTCAAAGGAACAAAGCAATTGTACTTCATGCAGTGCACCAATGAAATGTTCATGTCTGTAATGTCTGTTCTTGATTGGTCGTCTCTTAGACATGTTTTAACTGAAATAATCCCCCCCCAACTACAATTCCAATGAACAAATGAATAGTGATTTTATGATGGGGTTTCGTTAAGGTTTAATGAGGATTTGTCAAAGATGTGGTTTCTGCATTCTCTATAAAGCTAGATAGGGGACACCTCCAATAAATTTTGCAGGAAAGAGGGAAAAAAGATGGGGGAGATCTCCGCACCACCAACTGCTTTTCCACATTGTATCCCCTTATACATCTATGAAAGATCATGTACAGTAGCTGATGACAGCTGGATCTATGAGAAGCATTTGCCTGCGCACACATTGTATCCTAATAAGACATTTGCGAAAGTATGATGTGACCTCAGCTGTCAGGAATCCCATGAGATTACTTGGGAGGTCCTCACTTCCCAGCAGTGTGCTTTCATGTTAATTTGAGTTAGTGCCCGGATGACTATGGCAAGTAAGATATAGACTTATCCTCAAAATTCCTCATTCAATGAAGCTTAGTCATGCTCCTGATTCTATGCATTTTTGGCAAATATTTCCCCAAGGTGAGAAGTTTGCTTTACAGCAGCATCTGACAGTGAGAAAATGTAAGTGCCCAAAGCTCTTTACAATCAGCTTCACCATTTTCATGTTTTGCATTGTTGATAGATGAAGCAATCAGTAGACATCTTCATACTACCCTGTGAGCTCAAAGCAGAGCTTATGGAACTTCAATGCTATTAAAAATGGTGACACAATGGAAAGGTGTTGTCCATTGACTTACTTTCTGGCCGATGAGTACGCTCAGAGACACTCCCCTGCCAAATCATTATCAGATCCATGGCTCCTGCTATGTGTATTCCTCCACAGTATAATAGGATCACTTCTGTTACTTCTAATTCCCCTCCAAATGAGTGGAAGCCAGACTTCTGGTTCCCCCACCTCATTGCTGGTCTCATACTAACAGAAAGTGACATGACCCCGCTATCCATCAAGTGCCAGAGCTGCATGGAGGTGGTCAGGACTCCAGAAGGCTGATGCACAGAGGTGGCCAGAAGTCCAGAAGGATGCTGCACGAAGGTAGCCAGTAGTGATGAGCTGAACACCCCCGTGTTTGGTTCGCATTCGAACTCGAACAATTTCAAAAGTTTGAGTTCGAACTCGAACACGAACCAAACTCAATGCAAGTCAATGGGACTCAAAAGTTCGATTTTTAGAGTGCCCTCCAAGAGGGCATATATGCAAGATATTTGCCATAAAAGGTGTACGGGGGTCAGGGTAGTGCCCTGGGGGACAGGAAACAAGGACAAAAAGTTTTAAAAAAAAGTTTTTAAAGGAACAGTGAGTTTTCCATGAAATAAAGGTTAAGAATAAAAACGAAAAATTCCTTCAAATATCGTGCCTAGGAGGTCCCCATCACCTGCCCATGAAGTGGCGGATTTGTAGGATGTATAGAAACATTTAAAAACAAAAAATTGACATTTCAAATGATGGTAAATGGTTTTCCTTTAATCTATTCATAAACAACTGCTTGGGGAGGCAGCCTGTATGAAAAGAGGAGGAGACATTTTAGGACACGCAAAACAAGTTTAGAGATTTTTTGGCTAAATTATGGTGAAACATATGCAGGCTTTGGATGAAAGTAACAATAGGTGCTTTAAAATTGGGCCTTTAGTGTCAGCAACAGTGCCGTCACACCGTAACCCCTCTGTGGTATTGTGGAAGAGTGCAGTGTTATATAATATTAAAATGATATGAATCTGGTATACGCGTCAGTGGCAGTGCACCCAAATATTGTGCCTTTGGTGCCAGCAAGTGCCTTCACACCGTAAGTAACCCCTCTGTGGTATTGTGGAAGAGTGCAGGGGTGGAGGTTTTGGTAATGCAGAAGAGATCCCCGATCTATTCAGTTACGTCAGCATCAGGGGATTGATAGCTGCTGATCCAGGACTGATTAATTTTTATAAATGTCAGCCGGTCTACAGAGTCGGTGGACAGACGCACTCTTTTGCCTGTGACAAAACCTCCAGCGGCACTGAACGTCCTTTCAGAAAGCACGCTGGATGAAGGGCAACCTAGTAGCTGACTCCTCCGTGTGTGATAGTGAGGCTACGGCAGGAGTAGCTGTGGACATGGAGGCTGAATTAGATGTATTGGCAGCTGAGGTGGACTGTAAACCACTACAAGCCTGGCTGACAGAGGATGAGGATGTCCTGGTTAGCCAATCCACCAAATCCTCTGTATGTTGCTGCTGCTTTAGGCTAGGGTCAGACTGAGGCAGTGCGAACGCGCGTGCAGCCGCACTTAATCACGGCCGCACTAGCAGCAGATGCCGGGCAATGACGGCCAATATACGAAGTACGGTCGCACAAAAGTCCGGCTGCGCAACGCAAGTGGAAAATGAACGCATTTTTTCGAGAACGTGAAACCGCAGGTACTGACGTACAGAGTGCGCTGCGTCCGCTAGCGGCGTGTGTGCGTGATTAGGAGACGTCAGACGCTGCTAATGTCCGGCCAACATAACGTCCAGACACAAAAAGTGTTTTATTGATGATCCGTACAAAATCACGGACGAAAATGCGCATAGTATGACCACTATCACGTATTCTGTGAAAAAATGCATCCATTCGTTCGAACGCACTTTTTCACAGACAACATAAAAATGCGTTCGTCTGACCCTAGCCTTAGACGGCCAACACCAGTTAGAAAGGACAAGCGTGCCCCTGCAGAGGATGCACCATGTCCACGACGACCAGAGGCACAGCCTCCCGACACAGAGGCTGCATGCCCTCTTATCTGTATCTGGGAGCGTCTGCCTGTCCTTTTTGGTCTTTCTGACATGGTGAGTGATATATAGATTAAAGATATACAGAACTCTGATTCAACTCTGTTATAAAAATTGGAGATAGGCAGAACTCTGATTCAACTGTGTTATCTAGATTAAAAATTTCCAAAACTCTGGTATAACTCAGTGAGACACTCTGATAGCTGGCAGCCAGTGACAAGACACAGATTAAAATTCCCAGAAATCACCTATAAATCAGTGAGACCCCCTGATGGGTGGCAGCGACAAGACACAGGTTATAATTCCCAGATATCTGCTACAAATCTGTGAGACCCCCTGATGGGTGGCAGTGACAAGACACAAATTACAATTCCCAGATATCTGCTAGAAGTATGTGGGACCCCCTGATAGCTGGCAGTGAGAAGACACAGATTACAATTCCCAGGACTCTCCTATAAATCAGTGAGACCCCCTGATGGGTGGCAGTAACAAGACACAAATTACAATTCCCAGGTACCTCCTATAAATCAGTAAAACCCCCTGATGGGTGGCAGTGACAAGACACAGATTACAATTCCCAGGACCCTCCTATAAATCAGTAAGACCCCCTGATGGGTGGCAGTAACAAGACGCAAATTACAATTCCCAGGTACCTCCTATAAATCAGTAAGACTCCCTGATGGGTGGCAGTGACACGACACAGATTACAATTCCCAGATATCTTGTAGAAGTGAGACCCCCCCCCAATAGCTGCGGGCAGTGAGAACACACAGATTACAACAATTCCCAGATATCTTGTAGAAGTGAGACCCCCCCAATAGCTGCTGGCACTAACAGAACAATCTCCTCTCAAAAAAAAATTGCTGGGGGCTGTGTGAAGCCTTATATAGTGTGCTGCGGGACTTAGCTCTGTGAGCCCATGATTGGGCAAAATTTGCCCAATCAGGACTCTGGGCCGTGATTGGCATAGTCTTGCACCTGTGGCTGTAGCCAATTACAAGCTTCAGGCCAGTGGAAAAGTGCATTATGGTCCATTGTGGTGCATTGTGGGCGAGCTCGAACCTAACACGTGGAAATGTTCGGAGTTCGCGAACAGCCGAACGGCCGATGTTCGATGCGAACTCCGAACAGATCGAAGTGAACAGCTCATCCCTAGTGGCCAGAAGACCAGAAGGATGCTTCACAGAGGTGGCCAGAATTCCAAACGGTTGCTGCCCAGGTGCTCTACAGAAGGAGTAAGCAACCTTGGCCCTACTTATGTTTTGAAACTACACCTAACCATGATGATCAGGTTATCATTAGAGTGGCTAAGCCTCAATGGGAAATGTAGATCAAAAACATCTGGAGGCCAAGGTTGTTGACCACTGCTCTACAGCATCACAAACGGAGGCGGAAGGGTTGAGGTGAGAACAGGAATGTGCAGGATGTTGTAACAATGTGTGAATTTATAACTGCCCTCTACATGTGAAATTCTATGAGTTCAGGGACTATGTAGAAAGTCTAGATAAACCAAACCCAGAGGAGTGCAGGAAACAGTCCATTCATCACCGACCAACCGACCAACATCATCAGTCCCTTCTGCGCCCAGCTCCAGGAATCACAATCATCCAGCAAAAATGCATTTCATCCAATCACTCTCAGCAATGTTCATCCCCTTGAAGAGCAAGAACCATGGGTGTATGGCGGTAGTGGCAACATTGGCTGCAACAGACCTGACCCTACGATTATAACCTACCTGGTGCAGTGAAAGGAGCCACACCTGAAATACCATCATCCCTGGCAATGATCCTGGAGATGAGGAGAAGAAAGCCAAGAACCATGGGCTATAGAAGTTTACTGAAAGAATGATTAACTCCTGAGGATTAATTCCTTATCTCACATCTTTCGCTGAAGGAAACCACTAAGGATGCAAATTAGTGCACTCTGTGAAAATATTATCACAGTTTTTAGGTCTATGACGAAACGAAAGGGCAAAAAAAAAATTGTTTTACCTTTCCTTGTGCGTTTTATATTTGTCTTTTCACGGTTTTACAGCGCCTTTGGTATGTTTTATGTATGACTTCAGAAGGAATTGAATTGTGGTGCATCTTGACGCTTATTATGAGAGAAACTTTATTAAAAATCAATATTGACAGTTACAGTCATAGCAACTTTTGCTGAGGTCACACATTTATTATGGCTTGAATTTATTTTAACGACGTTAAAACATATAAGACCTTGAGCTATGTTTACTGAAATAACTATTTCTGCCTTACTTGTTTTTCATTCTGCGAATACCAGAAAGTGAACACGCAAATAAAGCCAATTATTTAAAAAAAAGGAATAAAACTAGGATATATTTACATAGCAGTAAAGTAAGTTTAGAATAACTGGAAACAAACAAAAAATAAATAAAAGAAAATAAATAAATATATATATATATATATTTTTATGAAGAGAGAGAGGTCAGAGCGGGGTATATTTTTAGATTAATATTTTAAATAAATGTCACTTACGTAAAATTACATTTTGTCCCGTTAGAAACCGCAGATAAATTTTCTATGACTAAATGAAACTGAAAATTGAATAGCAAAAACGGGACATCTGGCTAGAAGCGTCTGGCCTTATCAACGGGAGGCGTACAGTGCCTTAATTTGTGTATTAGCAAATCCCTTGTGGACACTAGATAAGTGGACCTGCCACCTAAATCCTCTGGTTTTACATGAGGGCATTGCCTCTCGGAATAACAAACAGAATTCTGAGATCACTGCTCGCTGGCTACTTGTGTCCCTGCATAAACCTGTAGACGAAAACGTCTTGTTTTAAAGTAAATTAACACCAATATCAGGATGCACGAAGGAAGTATAATGACACCTACAATTGTTTTGTATGAGACACCGTAGAGAGAGTCTACTGCCACCGGACACAATCATTCACCCACTATGACCCTACAATACAATTAGTAGAAAGCATTTATATTAAACATATTGAACATGTGGGCAAAAATCACAGCATGGGTCGGGAAATCAATAAATGATAATAGGATGTCTTTATAAGTTTATGGATCGCACGGCAGGACCAGAAGGAATTTATCATCGAAATGCACATTTTACATTTATAAATGCGTAGTCTGGAAAGAATAAAGTCATTAAATAACATTTATGTATGCGTCGCCGACCCGGGAAAATGTTAATGGGTGTAAACATGTATATATATTTCTATATATTCTGTATATTAACAGAAAAGAGATATGCAATGATTCAGTTTGTCAGATATTTCCAAGCCGTCGTCCCGTGAAAGCCGGCTACCATGGGACTGTCTGATGAGATCACTTGTCGAATGGACAATTCCAAACACAGAAAGGTCAATAGAATAAAGCTCATCTCACAACTATCAACTGGAGGGCTATCGGTACTTAACTCTCTGCTCTTTATATTACAGTAAAAGTACAGGATAAAACGAATAAGAGTTGAGATGTGCTGGGAACTGCTGGTTGCATGATTAACAAAAAAATTATATAAAGTGCTTCTATGAAAGAAAGAGTCGTTTTACCGTTGTTGCAATGACGAAACGCTTTGGTAATCCTGAAAGGGAAAATTAAGGTGGTTGAATAATTTTCCACCCTATGACCGCAAGAAATTGTGTGTGGGTACAGTGATGCTCCCAAAGACATCTACCAATGTGATGAGAAGCAGTGAGGTCTGAAAGGATGGTAAGTGCCACACAACACGTGCTACCACCAGAACCCCAATGCTGTCTCAGAAAGCAGTGGTTTCCCTAAACCATAGTACATATAAAACATATACATATCTGGTCGGTGCAAACAAAATTGCAGATGTCTCTCGGGGATTGGAAAAGCATCAAATGATGGAGGAGGGTATCACTATTTCCCAATCAAACCAGGTTAGCTGTCTCAGAGTTACACTTGACTCTGCTCTTTCCTTCATCCCCCACATCCAGTTTGTTTCCTCCTCCTGCCGCTACCAACTAAGTAATATTTCCAGAATTCGGCCATTTCTTACCACTGACACCACAAAACAACTCATCCATGCCTTGTAATCTCCCGACTTGACTATTGTAATAATCTCTTATCTGGCCTCCCTCTCTCCCTTCTCACCCCCCTACAATCGATTCTGAACGCCTCCGCCAGGCTCATCCTCCTCACCCGCCGCTCTGTCTCTGCCGCTCCTCTCTGTGAGTCCCTTCACTGGCTCCCCATCCACTGCAGAATTAAATTCAAAGTCCTTACCCTGACCTACCAAGCTCTCACTAACTCAGCTCCCCACTACCTGTCCTCATTAATCACCAAATACATTCCAGTCCGCTCCCTAAGATCAAACAGTGACCTTTGCCTAGCTTCTCCCCACATCACCTCTTCCCATGATAGACTGCAGGATTTCTCACGCGCAGCCCTCAACCTCTAGAACGCTCTCCCTCGTACTGTCAGACTTTCCCCTAGTTTCCCTTCCTTCAAACACTCCCTTAAGACATTCCTATATAGGGAAACCTACCTCCCGACTCACTGACATAACCAGTCCATCACTCTCACCTTGCAATCCATCACTCTCACCTAGCAGTCCATCGGTCCCACCTTGCAGCCCATCGCTCCCACCTTGCAGTCCTCTTCTCCTGTTTCCAACCCCAACCCGTCTAGATTGTAAATTCCCAGGGGAATAAGGCCCTCGTCTCCGCCTGTACCGGTCTGTCAAATGTTGTTCAATGTATTGTAACCCTGTCTATACTGTGTCCATTGTACAGCGCTGCGGAATATGCCGGCGCTTTATAAATAAAGATTAATAACAATAATAATAAAAAAACATGATTGTGCAGTATTTGATCCAGTGCAGCCATCTTGCGCATGCGCCAATAGTTCTTCTACGTTCCATGATGGTTATCGGTGACGCAGTTCCGGTATCACGATGCTGCAAATCGCCTTCTGCTCTCCTCCAACAGACGAGCGTTCAAGTCATATCGGAAGCCCATCCTACCTCTCTATTACAGAAAGAAAAAGTCTGTCTAATATACAGTATGAACTTCTACTGTGAAGCAGTAAGGGGATGACGGCACCCAGGTACGATGCAGCGGTGCTTTTACGGTGCCCCGCCAGTGCCAGCATGAAAAAAAGGTAATACACGGGCATGATGTGTAGCATCGCAGGGATGTTCTACTAAATCGTGCCCATGTGTTTACTTTCTTTTTTCATCAGACTACGCATTAGTGCCATTCTGTGCGCACGCAACACAGAGAATCCCCTACCTCGGGGCATGGAGCCCTCCTACCTTGGGGCAGGGACTGAGTTCTGCAGCCCTGTCGCTGCTACTGCCTGGGCTCATCAGCAACGTTTGGGCTGAAAACTCAAGCTCAAATTTGTTTCTGGAGTGCCAGGTCCCTGCTTGCTTTTTTATCTCCCCACGCGGTCATCATGGTACCCGGATCGTCTCATTATTGGCACGCATACCTGATGACACCCTTTGAGGTCACTGAGGGTAATCTCGATATGTGCTGATATTATTGTACTTACATTTTCATAAAGGATGGTGAAAACAAGACAAATTCAGTAGTAACAAAGTCAACAGCAGATTGATCACTGCAAATGGGGAATCCTTTGTATATGTGGGTAAATTGCTTTTTATTTCATGCCATGACCAATATTTCTATCTACCACCTACCTATCTACCATTAGATACTGTTTGTGGTTAAACTGGAATATGTGACACGACAAGAGACAGCGCGTGCGTCAATCAGCTAGAGATGATGGCGCGATCCTCTCTCTCGTCATTTCTGTAGCTCATTGACATTTAACGAGGTTCTATTGATTGTAGATTTACGTAAATCTCTATTGACAGAGCGCACTCATTTTCAACAGTTTGATACTAAGAACATCTCCACTTTAATTTCTGTAAATGCAATCAAAATATTCCGTCTCTCCTGCTAAATTGTATTTTTCATCCTTCAGCGTCATGAAACACGCTCTGATTCCGCAGACAGAACAACCATTATTTCCGCAGAAGGAACCGGGAGAGATTATGTACACTATATAAATACCCAAGTTCAGGCTAAAAATACATTTCCGATGTGCTGCAGCCCTGGAAAATGAAAATATCACTGTGGAAACTGCCTTAGGTGACAGTCAGGGATGAACAAAATAAAACAAATAAAAGGGGAAAGTTCACTAAACATACTAAAATGTCTTTTTTATTATTATTATTCCTTTGCGACACATGGATAAATGTCATTAAAGGGATATTCTATTAAAAATAGAATTCCCTTTATCTTTGCCCTTAAATAATTGGACAGTAGCTGCTGACAGTCTCTGCCCAGTTGCTTTTTTACATATATTTTTTTATTTTAGGTGATTTTACTCACATTTTCTCCCTTTCCACGCGCAGCTTCATTGAAATTAAAAGAATTCTTTTCTAACTTCTTGCTCATATAATAAACATCAGAGTTAAGAATCCACAGTTACTAAGTGAAGGTCAAAGCATTCCGCTCTCGCCTTTATTTATCTAGGTATGGAACATTCAGCATTCAGTTCCTTTTCAGGGTTTACATTTTCTGTTCAGTGTATATGGTACTTGGGTTCCTTTTTGATTAATGGATATATCGGAACCAGAGAATAAAAGTATCGAAATAGATCTAGGAAAGCATAACTCCATTAATTAGATCTTTCTTGAACGGGAATTGTTACAGGATGGGACTTTTACATGTCCACTGGCATGAAGAACATATCGGAGTCATGGAATCATGCTGAAAAGGGTAAGGTACACACATTGGGCACCATTACAGTGATCGCGCTAAAACGGGGGACGCTAGGGAGAAAAACCTGCACCTGCAGGTTTCTCATTTGCGGCCCGTTTTAGAGTGATATTACAATGCAGGTGCTAAAAAAGCTGCCTGCACCGTTATCGGGCGCTAAGCTCCGGGATGGGCGCCTTGCGAGATCCAGGAGGTCGGCGTAGTGATCCGCAGGGGGAGACTGGAGGACTTTTTCCCCCAGTTTCTCCCGGTGAACGAAGGAGGCGGTTGGAGTCTGACGGTAATTAGCATTAGCATATTGTAATAATAACGCTAATTAACACTTTGCGCTCCCCATGTTGGCCCCTATTACATTCTTCGCGCAGCTTGTTTTGCGTGCGCAAATGCGCATTTGCGCGAGGGGCAAAACCCTTTGCGCTGAACGTCGTATTACAACGTTCGCGCAAACGATGCACGTTATCGTTTAACGTGGATGGATTTGCGTGAGCATGATGAACTGTGCGCGTCCTATACTTAACATTGTGAGCGCAAATTCGTTCGTGCGCTGTTACGCGGATGGTATTACAATCGATGCGCATCTTTTTACGAACGACGTTTGCGCACATAATTTTAACGTCTTTGAAAAGCTGGTGGTAACTGCAAATCGGAACGTTCTGGTCGAAACATAAAACACCAGCACGAATAAAAAAATACAGCTGAGTATAGTTACACATTCTACACATACCCAAACAATAAAATTGTGAATTCGTGCATATTTGTTTTATTGCTGCAGCATACAGTCATGGCCGAAATTGTTGGCACCACAGACATTTTTCCCGAAAATCAAGTATTTCTCACAGAAAAGTAATGCAGTAACACATATTTTGCTATACACATGTTTATTCCCTTTGTGTGTATTGGAACAAAACAAAAAAGGGAGAAAAAAAAGCAAATTGGACATAATGTCACACAAAACTCCAAAAATGGTCTGGACAAAATTATTGGCACCCTTTCAAAATTGTGGATAAATAAGATTGTTTCAAGCATGTGATGCTCCTGTAAACTCACCTGGGGCAAGTAACAGGTGTGGGCAATATAAAAATCACACCTGAAAGCAGATAAAAAGGAGAGAAGTTCACTTAGTCTTTGCATTGTGTGTCTGTGTGTGCCACACTAAGCATGGACAACAGAAAGATGTGAAGAGAACTGTCTGAGGACTTGAGAACCAAAATTGTGGAAAAATATCAACAATCTCAAGGTTACAAGTCCATCTCCAGAGATCTAGATTTTCCTTTGTCCACAGTGCGCAACATTATCAATAAGTTTGCAACCCATGGCACTGTAGCTAATCTCTCTGTGGGTGGACGGAAGAGAAAAATTTATGAAAGATTGCAACGCAGGATAGTCCGGATGCTGGATAAGCGCCCCCAAACAAGTTCCAAAGAAATTCAAGCTGTCCTGCAGGCTCAGGGAGCATCAGTGTCAGCGCGAACTATCCGTCGACATTTACAGTTGTGTTCAAAATTATTCAACCCCAATGCTGTAAAGGGTTTTAGGGAATTTAGTGTACATTTGTAATTGTATTCAGAATGAAATCCTACAAGGACTTTTTAAAGAACCATATGCAACTAAAATGACATCAATTGGTTTTGTAATACAGTAGTAAATGTTTCTTTTGTGAATTCTTCATTGACACAATTATTCAACCCCTTAAAGACTACCACTCTGAAGAACAGAGGTTCATTCAAGTGTTTTCAATCAGGTATTGAAAACACCTGTGGATGTCACGGAGCAGCAATAAAGCATAATAAGCACCAATTAGGCAGCTTTAAAATGACTGTGATACTCAGCTCCTTCTAGACATTTACTGGTGTGGTTACAAACATGGTGAAGTCAAGAGAATGGTCCAGGAAGACAAGAGAAGAGGTGATTATTCTTCACAGGAAGGGCAATGGCTATAAGAAGATTGCAAAGATGTTAAACATACCAAGAGAGACCATTGGAAGCATCATTCGCAAATTCAAGGCAAAAGGCACTGTTGAAACGCTACCTGGTCGTGGCAGAAAGAAGATGCTGACTTCGACTGCTGTGCGCTACCTGAAGCGTAGAGTGGAGAAAAGTCCCCGTGTGACTGCTGAGGAACTGAGAAAAGATTTGTCAGATGTGGGTACTGAAGTTTCAGCTCAGACAATACGGCGCGCACTGCGTAATGAAGGCCTCCATGCCAGAACTCCCAGGCGCACCCCCTTGCTGTCTCCAAAGAATAAGAAGAGTCGACTGCAGTATGCCAAAAGTCATGTGGACAAACCACAGAAGTTTTGGGATAGTGTTCTGTGGACTGATGAAACAAAATTAGAATTGTTTGGGCCCATGGAACAACGCTATGTTTGGAGGAGGAAGAACAAGGCCTATGAAGAAAAGAACACCTTGCCTACTGTGAAGCATGGCGGGGGGTCAATCATGCTTTGGGGCTGTTTTGCTTCTGCAGGTACAGGGAAGCTTCAGCGTGTGCAAGGTACCATGAATTCTCTTCAGTACCAGGAGATATTGGATGACAATGTGATGCAGTCCGTCACAAACCTGAGGCTTGGGAGACGTTCTACCTTTCAACAGGACAATGATCCCAAGCATACCTCCAAGTCCACTAGAGCATGGTTGCAGATTAAAGGCTGGAACATTTTGGAGTGGCCATCGCAGACTTAAATCCGATTGAGAACCTCTGGTGGGACTTAAAGAAAGCAGTTGCAGTGCGCAAGCATGTGACTGAACTGGAGGCTTTTGCCCATGACGAATGGGCGAAGATACCCGTAGATCGCTGCAAGACACTTGTGTCAAGCTATGCTTCACGTTTAAAAGCTGTTATAACTGTAAAAGGATGTTGTACTAAGTACTAAGATTGAATGTCACTTGGGGGTTGAATAAAACTGATAATTATGTGAGCACAGAAAAGACATTTGTGGTTATTTCATTATAAATGTTATATTTGTCTGATCTACACGTGCCTCTTTGATTTAATTGTAAGCAAGATGACTGAATGATCAAAATCTATGTCAAACTGGCCAAAACACTCTATTTAAGTGTGGGTTGAATAATTTTGAACACAACTGTAAATGAAATGAAACACTATGGCAGGAGACCCAGGAGGACCCCACTGCTGACACAGAGACCTAAAAAAGCAAGACTACAGTTTGCCAAAATGTACTTGAGTAAGCCAAAATCCTTCTGGGAAAACGTCTTGTGGACAGATGAGACCGAGATAGAGCTTTTTGGCAAAGCACATCATTCTACTGTTTACCAAAAATGGAATGAGACCTACAAAGAAAAGAACACAGTACCTACAGTGAAATATGGTGGAGGTTCAATGATGTTATGGGGTTGTTTTGCTGCCTCTGACACTGGGTGCCTTCAATGTGTGCAAGGCATCATGAAATCTGAGGATTACCAAAGGATTTTGGGTTGCACTGTAGAGCCCAGTGTCAGAAAGCTGGGTTTGCATCCGAGATCTTGGGTCTTCCAGCAGGACAATGACCACAAACATACTTCAAAAAGCACCCAGAAATGGATGACAACAAAGCGCTGGAGAGTTCTGAAGTGGCCAGCAATGAGTCCAGTTCTAAATCCCATTGAACACCTGTGGAGAGATCTTAAAATTGCTGTTGGGAAAAGGCTCCCTTCCAATAAGAGAGACCTGGAGCAGTTTGCAAAGGAAGAGTGGTCCAAAATTCCGGGTGAGAGGTGTAAGAAGCTTATTGATGGTTATAGGAAGCGACTGATTTCAGTTATTTTTTCCAAAGGGTGTGCAACCAAATATAAAGTTAAGGGTGCCAGGAATTTTGTCAAGCCCATTTTTGGAGTCTTGTGTGACATTATGTCCAATTAGCTTTTTTTCCTCCCTTTTTTTGTTTTGTTCCAATACACACAAAGGGAATAAACATGTGTATAGCAAAACATGTGTTACTGCAATACTTTTCTGTGAGAAATACTTGATTTTCTGGAAAAATGTCTGGGGTGCCAACAATTTCGGCCATGACTGTATATACCAAGATTTACTTTGACAGGCGCAAAAACTTAACGGGAGACAATTAAGGTAAATTAATGTCAATTAAGGTTCTTAATTCTGATTGGCTGAATCTGGCGAAAAAAACAGTTGGTACACTGATTTACGTGCGCAACGTTACTGCGTGCGTATTACACTTCGTTTTGTGTGTTGTCTTTACAAACGTTATTTTTTGACGGATGAGAAAATGCATTCGGATCAGAATACCACGTTAATTTTCGCGTGATAATGCTGGACGATGCGCGCAATAAAAATTGCGCTGCGAGAAAGAAACTGTGCAAATAATGTAATAGGGGCCGATAAGTATAGGGATCGAAAGTACAGTAACCTCGCACTGAAAAGCGCAAGATACCAATCATTAATGGGTTTTTTAACCCATTAGCGTTTGGATTGTAATATGGGTGGCCTGTGATAGGGCCACCAGGGCTAATATTAACGCTCACGCAGGCAGAGCATCACCAGGGATGAAACCCAGCATCTGGTGATGTCTATGCGTTCCAGACTTCAGGCTGTGATTGACTGCAAAGGATTTGCAACCAAGTATTAAGAAGGGACAGTTTGATTTATGATTATTATTCTGTCCCATTACCTTTGGTCCCTTAACAAGTGGGAGACACATCTGCAAACTGCTGTAAGTCCTACACCGTTCACCTGAGTTGGATGTACATACCCTCAAATTAAAGCTGACAGTCTGCAGTTACAGCACATTGTGGTTGTTTCATTCCAACTCCATTGTGGTGGTGTATAGAGCCAAAGATGTTAGAATTGTGTCGATGTCCCAATATTTCTGGACCTGACTGTATATAAATAAAGGATAATACTATATATATTTCCTGCACTCTATGTATAATGTTAGCTATAGAAGAAATGTCCCTATATTTCCTTGGTTCACTTTGTCTAATCATGAGAAGTCAAAGATGAAAGAGTGAAAGAGCAGAGTCATGATGGAGAGGTGTAATCATACAGTTTTACTGTACAGCAATTTGTATTAGCGCACACTGCCCGTAAGGCTTCACTTAGGCAGTGTTCAAGAGTCAACAATTACAGGCAGCAGACTTCAGCCGCACTGATTCTCTGGGACGCACGAGTAAATCAGTCACTGCCACATAGTGCGTTTTACTCCCACATCTCTTCTATGACTAGACCTAATATACCCAACAACGATCTGCCACTGTGCTGCGATTCTGTATCCAGATGCTATAATCAATGTATTCCCACAGTGAAAGCTGGTTTCCAATGAGATCTCTCATGGAAATGCACAGAAAAGGCAACAATGTAAAGCCTTGAGAAAGTTGTCAAAGTTCTGTTTACAAATGCCTCGATGCGGAGTACGGTCTCTAACGTTTCTTCTGTGACTGATCTGGATGTGACCGCTTGACATGAATTTCGTTGTACCAAATAACAGGCTGCAATCAAAAAAAGTCAAATTCAGTGACGTAAAATCAATAAGTATTGTTTTGTATTATAATAAATTATTAGTAGTAGCGGTAGAAGTAGGAGTAGGAAAAGATTTCTGTATGTTCCAAATCTTTTTGTGTGTGTAAAATGTTTTATTCAGTTTTTACAATAAAGACAGAAAAAAAGCAGTGCAGTGCGATAGAAGAGATATTAGCAGAAAAAGAGAAGAAGGGCCTTAAAGAGCTATAAAAGGAAGAGAGGACCTGGGAACAAAACAAAGGAGATCAAATAAATAACCTTGGCTCTATTCAAGTCAGAATAATCGGGAGCTGCAGACAGATACCGTCAGCCATCGCTGATATCAGCTCCTAGAGTCCATAGGACTCCTATGGAGTCAAGCACGACCCTGCCACAAACTCTGCATGATTTATGGATGTAGCATGTGAGGACGCTTGGAGGTATTTGTTCCCAGTCCTCCACTGCACACGATGATCACAACGCACTCTTCACCGTGGTATCGGAGGTGCAATAAGGATTTTTCTGTGAATTTATGTTAATGTGTTAAGTGACTTTGCAAACGGAAAATCACTTAACACCAGGTCAAAAGATCAGTATTTCTGCCGGAAATGCCAGCTCCAGGAAAGAAGAATGTTGGAAGAGCTACAAAGAACAGCAGCCACGGATGTAAAGTAAGGAGTACAATGACCAAGCCAAAAACAAAGCTTACAGCAAGGTCAGAAAGAATAGGAACTCCAGCTCCATTAAGTTAATGGCAAGAGTGGAATAGGTGACAATAAACTTGTTGTGCGTTTGGCGGTTGCGCCAGGTTACTGTAGATTAACATTTGCTATACTTTGTATAAGAAGGGCAGCCAGAGAATAACAAACGTTTCCCATGCTGCTTCTTCCTCTTTTATGCAGGCAGTAAGGAAAAAGTATTCATGGCTGTTACAAAAAAACTAAATAATAATAATTATAAATACACTAAACAGTCAGATACTAAGTTCACGTCCCACTGTGCAGAGCATAATGGGAACCATCGCCTCCCCTTGCCGCCAGCAAAAGGAGTCTAGGAACAAATAGTGCTCACTGTCGCTCCACCGGCATTACTGTCTCATCTCCATGGTGTCCTACAGACTCCAGGAGAGGAGAGCAATGCTGGCATATGGAGCTGCTGTCAGTTTCTGTTATCGGCCCCCTAATATTAGGGTCAATCTGCTAACATAGCACCTCACTTGTAATCGGACTAGTAAAAGGGATATGCTACTGGTTAAAGACTCACATCAAATTCTACCATTAGCGGCTTCTTCTCGTTGCCAGCTCCAGTGGAACAGAGCAAGTGTTTCTCCAGTCTCTCTTGATACATTTAAATGGTTTACCGTGTACCATTCTAGAAACGTTTACCTAAATTCTTCTCTAGAATAGTTAGCATTCTGAATGTGAGACCTGATGACTTCTTACTCTGTAGAGCAGGGGTCGGCAACATTGCCCCTCCATTTGTGTTCAAACTATATCTCCCCCATGATGCTCATCCACTTATTAGGTTGACTGAGCATCATGGGAAGGGAAGTTCCAAAACATATAGACGGCCAAGGTCCTCTTTTCTGTCGGTGTACTCCTTACAGTATTCTGCTTTTTTCAATCCAACTTCCATCACGTTAATAAATAGCCTGTTTAATATACATAATCAATCCGCTTTTGTTGATCGTAGTAAAACTGCATCTCATTGCGAATAACCTTAAGACTTGATATTTAAGTTGATCTTCGACATGCCTATTCGTTACACTGTGCTGAATTACGGAGCTCTGGTATTGATTGTATATATCAATATTACTTATTTGCTCCGTGTTAAACCTTTGTTTCATCATTGCCTTCTGAAGTATGTGAAAGGTCACTATTAAACATATTAAAAATGGATGGCAGCAAAACTGATCCCTAAGGAGCATTATGCGCAGATGGTCTTTCCCATAATGCTTCACCTTTAAAAATAACGTTATGTCATCCCTGCCTTGGTAAAGCTGTAGTCAGCACAGCATTCTGTGCCCCATGGGCATGCAGAGATGGCATTGGATGAATTGGTTGTGCTTGTCATGTTTTAGGTCCCAATATACATTTTTTGGGGTAATTTCTTATTTGCATCATGATTAAGAGCGTGAAAATTGAGTATTAAAATATATGATGACTGTGCGTGCCTGTGTCCGGTATGATAGTTTGTCTGGTTTGGCTGTCATCTATAAAACCCCTTTGGCTGACAATGTTATCATATAGTCTTCGGAAACCAGGAGCATTGTTGCGTTCATGGTAACGGGTGCTGGCAAACCCCAAGCATCAGACCCAGTGGAGTTGCCAGATCGGCCATGTTTTCTTTGACACATAGGCCCATATTACATTAATGTAGCTAAAACAGAGACACTAACGGGGAAAACCTGTGCTTGCAGGTTTCCCTGTTGTGTCTCCGTTTTAGTATCATATTACTAATTCAGCAGCCTGCCCCATAATGCAGTGCTACCACCCCTGATACAATGCAGAAGCGCCGCCGCAAGTATCACCTCCTGGAGTCCATATGACTACATGGAGGATTGTACTGAGGGGCCGCGAGCCCTGCGCAAACTCGCTCTCGCAAGATCGTGCAGGGCCGCCGAGTGATTCTCGGAGGTAGACTCTGTCCCCAGTCTCACTCTGCTCCCGGGGGCCAGAAGAGGTGGATCAAGCCACCGTTCTGAGTCAGAGCTATCACCTAGCCCTGGCAGCACCTTTCCTAAATAGATAGGATGTTCCATTTCAGAGGTTGCCAACCTTGGCCCTCCAGATATTTTTGAACTACATGTCCCGCGATGCCCAGGAACTCAATAGGTTGTCGGAGTCCCATGGGAATTGTAGATCCATAACATCTGGAGGGCTAAGGTTGCCTAACTCTGACCTATTCGATAACAAAAATAGGTTCTGAAAATTCAGGAAAATGTTGTGCAATTGAGAGGTTTTTTCCTCATAACTGGTTTTGTTTCATAATTGCTTTACCACTTTATAATACCGTCTTTTGCGTCATCACAAAGAACAAAAGACAAAAGATCTATTTTTATCCTATTTTGCTGTGTAACTATCCCATCACATTCATCTATTTTTCTTTCCCCACCTCCTCGATATGTAGGGAATAGAAATCACGACTATACCTTTTCTCAGCGATAATAAATATAAGGCAACGATGAGTCGAATATGCGTTCTAGCCTGGTTTGAAATCATTGTGATAATATAGACTACACAAAAAAAAATTTCATGAACCCTTTACAATTTTTAGATTTCAAGATTTTTTTTTTTTAAAAATTAAAAAAAAAAAATATATATCCCTAAAGTATTTTGAAGAATACTGGAGATCGTGTAAGGTTGGGTTAAATCGCCCAGGTAGACTATATAACATTACATTAACATAGCTCATAGTTGAATCATTGTTCATTAATGAAGAACCTGCCAGGCCAGTGTAATTCACTGTAGACATATTTCATATCAAATAGGCTAATGAGGAAAATGGCTCTCCTCCTACAAGCTCTGACTCCCGACCATCCATGTGTAACATCCATAAATTGTATAATGGCCTCTCAGTAACGTTACTGCATCCAGATAGTGATAAAACTAAGACATAATGGGGTAAATGCTGAAAACGATTCCTTTTTGCCATCATGTTCTTATTATGGACCATCTTGGCCCTAGGTACCAGTTAAGCAATTGACTGGGGCACCAGGGGTTGAGTGAACTCTTCAATTATGATGGGCTTTATCAAACCCAACGGCAGCCCCCACCACTTCCCCACCACTGCTTCGTGTCTGCGTATCCTCTTCCTCTGTTGCACTGCTTGTCTTTGTATCCCACCTACACAGAAAATTAGTTCTCTTACAGACTAGAGACAGTCTGTTTGCCGCTGTGTCCTCAATCCCCCCTTCAACACGTGCCTCCGTGTTTACCTTGGTTATATTCAATTTACGTAGCCTTTTGGCTAGCCACTTGTCTTGACAGCCTTTTCCAGACGGGCTAATTAGTACGTTCTTCCGCTTGTTAGCACTGGAAGTCCCTATTTCCAAATTTTGTATTCTTGTCCTTTTCTATCTAGCCTTGTGGTTTACATCGACACACGGAGTTCTGAAGTCATTTGCCACCTCATGCAACATAGTATAATGTTGGTCTTCCCCATCTTCTTTCTGGTTCATTATCCTTTATATGGTTTGTCTTGTTTCCATTTCTGATGCATTATGAAGTAAAATAAATGATAGATGATTTAGAGCAGTAGTTCCCAACCATGGTCATCAAGTACACCTAACAGGGCAGATTTTAAGGATTACCTTGGGGAAATTCAGGTTGAATCCTGTAGTCTCTAAGCAGAAAATCATGTCACCGGCTGGATGGAGTAGAGGTAGCATCACTGCTCTATAACCATGGAGACCCAGGTTCAAATCCCAGCCAGAGCTGGGACTACATGTCCCGCGATGCACAGGACATGCAGTAAGTGTCCTTGGGCAAGACACCTATGGTACATACTTGCCTACCAAACAATATCGGCTCTGCGATCATGGAAAGACAACTCGATCCCACTCAGAAGATGCCACCAGTGAGTGCCCTTGGGCAAAACACCCAACGATATGGATGCGCCTACCTCACAAAATACATACAGGGTTATTCAGAGAGCAGTGAAAAGAAGGAGAATGACTGGAGAATGGAAACTTCTAGGTCAAAATAGCCAAACCAGAAAAATTCTTCCATTCATCTCACTTTCCAAATCGGCTATTTTGACCTAGAATTTTCCATTCTCCAGTGATTCTCCTGCTTTCCACCGCTCTCTAAATAACCCTGATAACATCCCATAGATTGTAAGATCCCTTGGGAACAAGGTCCCCCTGAATCAGGCCGTATCATCGATGTGTGGTATCCCAATGTATCAACGCCATGTACGCTGATCTTGTAAAGCGCTGTGGAATTTGTGGCGCTATATAAATAAAGGATAATAATAATGTCACCTGTGCTGTGCTTCAGATATCTGGCAAACCTGGACTTTAGGACTGTACTTCTATTTCTGTCTTTCTGGGATTTTTCCAAGCCTTTATTACCTTCTTCCGTCTATCTCCTCCGCCGCTCTTGGGTGGTTGCCCAGCTTGGCCACTCTTACATAAACTCCAGATTCTTAAGATGTTAATTAACAAACGTGGGGCATGAAGCATGGAGTCCTAATTTATTTTAAGCTAGCTCAGGACTGACAAAACTGCCAGGCTTATTCTCTCTTACTGCCTAGTATTCTATGTAAAAAAAAAATAATAATAATATTCTTTCCCATCAAACATTATGGGCTCTATTACACTCTTTGTGGAAACGTTAACGCGTGCGCAAAAACGCATTAACGTGAGGGGCAAAACCCTTTGCGCTGAATGTCGTATTACAATGTCCGCGCAAAAAATGCACATTAACGTCTACCGCGGGTGAACCTGCGCAAACGTTGCACGAGCGTACTGTACTGCACGCGTCCTATACTTAATATTGTGAGCGCAAATGCGTTTGTGCGCTGGTACGCGGATGCTATTACAATCTATGCGCAAAATTTAAGGCACAGCGTTTGCGCGCATAATTTTAACGTCTTTCAAAAGCTGGTGTTAATGGCAAATTTGAACGTTCTGGCCGAACTCAAATACACCAGCCCGAAAAAAACAATACAGCACAGTATTGTTACACATTCTACGCACACCCAAACAATAAATTTGAGAAGTTGTGCGTGTTTTTATTATTGAAGCAGCATATATGCGCAGATTGACTTTGACAGGCGCAAAAACTTAACGGGAGACAATTGTGGTTCTTAATTCTGGTTGGCTGAATTGCGTGAAAAAACAGTCCGCACACTGATTTCTGCGTGCAACGTTGCTGCGCGCGTTTTTGTGCGTCTGTTTTACACGCGTTATTTTTTCACGGATGAAAAAATGCGCGAGGATTGTAATACAGCGTTGTTTTACGCGCGTTAACGTTTAGGCTAGGGTCAGACTAACGCATTTTTCACGTTGTCCGTGAAAATGTGCGTTCGAAGAATGGACGTATTTTTTCACGGAATACGCAATAGCGGTCATACTATGCGCAGTTTCATCCGTGATTTTGTACGGATCATCAATAAAACACTTCTTGCATCTGGACGTTATGTTGGCCGGACATTAGCAGCGTCTGATGTCTCCAATTCACGCACACACACCGCTAGCGGACGCAGCGCACTCTGTACGTCAGTACTAGTGGTTTAACGTTCTCGAAAAAATGCGTTCATTTTCCACTTGCGTTGCGCAGCCGGACTTTTGTGCGACCGTACTTCGTATATTGGCCGTCATTGCCCGGCATCTGCTGCTAGCACGGCCGTGATTAAGTGCGCCAGAACGCGCGTTCGCACTGCCTCAGTCTGACCCTAGCCTTAACGCTGCGTGCAAAAATACACACATTTTGCGTGCGTTTTTGCGTGAAGAATGTAATAGAGCCCTATATATATGATCCCAATCAGCTGTTATAAACGTCATACCAAAAAAACTCTCTAAATATAATTACTAAAAAAAAACTCCCAGCAGACCTGATGAGAGCTAAGAAAACCAAACGCAAGAATATCTTCCGAAAACGTAATCAGACGTGCGATGGGTCCTGTGCAGAATTAACAATCAATTAGCAGGTGAGAGTGGAGCGTATTTTTAGCTTTCTGAAATGATTGCTGTATATCACCTTGAATCGACAGTATGTCAGTTTGATAAAATGCACCCCAGTTGTTATGGCAACTAAACTGTGTCTGAGGCATATAGCACGGGTTCTTCCACCTCTTGCTACAATTACATTTCAGTTTGAACGAGCCTATTAAACATAAACAGATTGTTACTGCAAGACACGCGGGATAAGACCAGCACCGGCATACATTTCATTGCACACACGGAAATTCAAGTGGAGGGACAGGAATCATTAGAGGGTTTCAAAAAGAACAAAGCAAGGACATACACTGACTGGCCAAAAACAGTCACCACCTGGATTTAACTAAGCAGATAGGTGTGAATCTTCCATTGGATAATTACTGGGGTGATTAATATTTTAGCTGCAATAAATGAGGTCATGTGACTCCCTGAATATACAGAATGAGCAGGTTTTTCCATCAATGGGTTTTTTCTTCCCTGATGGTACAGCGGGCATATTCCAAGATGGCAATGCCAGGATTCATCAAGCTCAAATTGTGCAAGAGTGGTTCAGGGAGCATGAGACATCGTTTTGGATTGGCCACCACACAGTCCAGACCTTAACCCCATTGAGAATCTTTGGGATAATGTGCTGGAGAAGACTTTACGCAGCGCTGCGACTCTCCCATCATCAATACAAGATCTTGGCCACAAATGAATGCCACTCTGGACGCAAATAAATGCTGTGACATTGCATGAGTTTATCGAAACGATGCCACGACGAATGCATGCCAGCAAAAGGCAATCCAATGAAACATTAGTGGATGTGACCTTTTTGGCCAAGCAGTGTTCAAACACATTCCATTCTTTGTGAGTGTAAAAATTTCTCATAAATACAGGTGTCAGATCTTCCGAACACTCACAGACCTCAATGAACTCCATTTTTCTGCTCTGCAGCCAGAAAGACGTAACAAGGTGTCCAGGGTTCAACATGTCGTTCACCAGACTGCTCTAATCTTACATTTTCTTGTTCGTCAGCATTTATTATTTTCCGGCTGATTAGTTATCTTTTAATTTCCACTTCCTTTTTTGTTGGAATATTCTCCTCTGCTTCACCCTACCCCTCTTCCAATGTCGTAAATACCTCCATACAACCAGCCCACTCTTGCTAAATCTTACAGTGTCTTTCTCTATACAGCAAAAAGATCTTCCTCACACTCACAAACCTCACTGAACTCCATTTTTCCACTCTGCAATCCCACTCACCCTCCCAATCCACCCTTCCACCCAGTCGCAGGCCTAAATTTCAGCTCTCCCTTCCAGCTGCTTCCACTTCTCACTCTGAAGAAAATACGGAGGCTTCAGCGCTTGATGAATGGCACAGGTCTATATATTCAAGAGAACCAATCGTTTGTTCAGGAATGAGTTGAATAAAAATAAATTAAATCCAAATATTTAGGATCTTTTATTCTAGTTAAATCAATATAAAACAAATGTAAAAGCCTGACGCGTTTCGCCTATAAACTAGACTTCCTCAAGGGCAATGTGTTATACAAACAATCAAAATGTAATCTTCTCACTTTGATTACCATTACTAAGCCCAGGCCTCTGGTCCTTCCCATGCAATCCATGCTATTTTCATTTCGGCCACCAGCTCCACCTTCCCACCACTCATATTTATTTCAAATGCCTTGGTCCCTTAGATTGTAAACTCATGGGATGTGTATAAAGTGCAGAATGAGCAGGACAGTTACCCTACTAGCATCATCTAGTCGTCTCTTCTTCATGTATCCTTATTATAGGGGTTATTCAGAGAGCACCTAAATCTCACCGACAGTTAGGTGCTCTCTGAATAACCATTGAATAACTCATTCCCTGAATTTCGGAGAATCTAATTCCCTGACAGTGCGGTGAATTCGGCATTCACCACAGGGTTCCCGGAGTGCAGGGAATGGACTTGAAAATTGTGCCGCAAAACCACCAAAAATCCTCCGAAAAATCACCAAAAACCACCACCGTTACGATCCGAAATATAGGAACAATTCGAGCCACTGCAAAAAAAACCACCAAACACCTCTAAAAAAAGCAGACACAGTGCCGAACAGCCACTGGAAAAAGCAGACAAGCCGACGAAAGGGGTAAAAAAAAAAATTTGAAAAAAAATTATTGAAAGTTTCAAAATTTAAACGCGGTTTGCAAAAAGACTACTTGATGAAAATGTCAGGAATTAACATATAAGGTCCTATGAATGATAATAAAACGGTCTGTAACAGAAAAAAGAAACGCTATTTTAAAAAAAATCTGGAAAAAAATTGCCAACAAAATCCTGAAATATGCCTAAAAGATGCGAAAAAATAAATAAACAAAGAGACTTTTTACTGGACATTAGAAGAATAAACGGTTTATTAGATGTTGTATAAAAACGGGAAACATTACATTACATTGAAAGCTATGGGATTCACCTGTTTAAACCTGTCGAATGAAACCACCGAACATCAGGGCATTTCGACAACTTTTCTCTGCTGTTCGGTGTCTGTGAATAGATTAACCATTGCTTCTCTATGGGGATTTCACTGCCGTCGAACAGCTACCGTATGTTGCTGGCAATAGTTAGCGAACTGCCTGCATTGTGAATAGCTGAATGGCCACGAAAATGCACCGTACGGAGAAACTGTTCGGTGCATTTATGGGGCAAGTTCTGTGAATAACCGTTTGTCTTGTGTTTGTGCTCCCCCATTGTAAAGCTCTGTGGAATCTGTTGGTGCTGTGTAAATGCTGATGTTACTAACTACCCTGCACAGTACTGATGCACATACAGCCTATAGAAGGGATCGTTCAAGAAGCTGTAAGAGAGTTTCAAATATTAGGACAAGAAATAGATGAGCAGAAGGATTACCGGTGCTAGAAATTATTTTTAATCTTTCTAATTTGGCCAATCATTTGAGAGAGAGGGGGAACTTAGAAAGATACATTGTCACCAAAATGGAATGTCAAGTAAGGCCGGCGTCAGATGAGCGCACTAGTTGCGCTCGTAATGCCGTGCCTACCGGCGTCCGTCGCATCGTTGTAACGCTGCAACGGGGCCGGTCACACGCTTGTGTACTGGCACGAAATGCACGCGCAACAAACGTCCGTCCACAAAGCTTCCCCTTCGAAAACGCTAGACGCATGTCTAGGGTACTGCAAGGCCTGATCCTCCATAGGAGGATGCGCTCAGCGAGATGGCCAGACGGGCGTCGAGTGGAAGGAACATCCACTCTCACAGACGTTCCTTCCACTCTGAAGTGTGCTCGTCTGACCCCGGCCTAAGGAAGTAAGTGCGAGTAAGAACTTTGGATTTATAGTCAAAAACACAGCACAATCCATCAGCAAGACCGCAGAGCAACAGGAAAGATCCACTGAGTATTAAAAAAATCAGCTTCTTTCGTGTAGAAATGCTTCTGTAAATATTCTGCTTGGGGTTTCTTGGCAGCCACTCTGCAAAGGCAAATATTCTCTAGTGCTTCAGTAATCTGGAGATTAAAAGGATACGGTCACTGAGCACCATGTTCAAAAAGCTGTAACAAAACGCCAATGAACAAAGAGCCGTGTGGCCGACATTGGATTTTTCATTATTAATTTCATACATATTAATAATACGTGTGTAATAAGAGAGGTACGTGTAAGCGACTATTAGGGCATGAATCCCATAGTGAATATATTTGCATATGTGAGAGACACCTTATGGGGGTTGGATTACCTCACATACGCTTTAGAACTGAAAAGAGAAGAAGAGGAAAACGATTAATGACAAGAAAAAACACACATTTTAGGCTAATGTGTCACAAAAAATCCTGCATACCCCTTCAGTTCAGCGTTATGCATCAAGGGAAACCCACATCTGTCCAAGTGATGGTGAGTGACGAAGAGATTTGAGGGTGACCAGGGAAACTCTCAAACTTAAAAAATGTCCCAGATTCCCAGGGTTCTGTCTGAGAACAGTATAAGCCTTAAAGGGACACTACCACTTAAATAAGATGTAATTCGATTACTTGTGCGTTACATATAAAACTAGAGGTGTGCGTTTCGTTTCTGTCCGAATCTAAATTCTACAAAATGTACCGATTCGTATTTCGGAAGTGCGTCTGAAATATGAATCAGTTCCGTCTGAAACGGAATGAAAATTAATCGATTCGGGTATGAAATGGAAGAATAATGAATCGATTTGGACTGAAACTGAACGAAACCAAAATGGCATACTAGACTTGACACCGTGTCCCTGTCCATTGGTCATGGTGCTGAATCTGTTGTATTCACCTCCACAGGCCATGGACAGCGCCATGGTGCCGTTCAGTGCAGTTCGGCGGCAGTGAGATTCCCCCATAGACAATGGTTAATCTACTCACAGAACGACGAACAGCACCGAAATGTCAGTGAATCGCCCTGATTTTCAGTGGTTCGTTCGACAGGTTTAAACAGGCGAATCCCAGGTTTCAGTATAAAAAATATTCCCCATTTTTATTAAATATTCACACAACTGTTTATTCTTTTCACTTGCAGCAAAAAGTCTCTTCATTTATTTATTTATTAGGATTCTTTAGGCATTTTTCGAGATTTTTTTGGTGAACTTTTTGGATTCCTAATTATTGTAAAACCACGAGGCTTCTTTTCTTTGCCGAACGCAGCAGGGTTTTTTCTTTTCTTCAGTCTTTCCTTCAGTCTCCGGCACTTCCTATGGTTTTGATTAATTTCCCCACTACTAAAGTAGAACTAACTGGTTTATAGTTCCCTGATTTCTCCCTACTACCTTTCTTGTAAATGGGCACAACATTTGCTAATTTCCAGTCTTCGTGGACTACCCCCTGTTATCAGCAACATAAAATAAACAAAATAAGGACATTTTTTTTTTTGTGGAAGCGGCCCTTTAACCCTTTCACTGCAGGTGACGTGTGGGGAATGTCCTCATTGACTCCCACTATATGCGGGGGACATTCCCCACACATCACCTGCAAGCGGGAGCCCTGGGAGAGATACGCACCTCTCTCTCCAGGGTCCCGCGGCGTTCTGACTTCAGGGAAGTCAGATGCCGAACTTAAACCCAGCGCAACGTCAATGACGTCATTGTGCCATGCCTGATGATGTCATTTTCAGGCGACGCCCCGGCAATGCCGGGAGATTGCCTGAAAGGGAGGGGGGATCCTTTCGGATCCGTCTCCCTCCCGATCGGGAGGTACCAGCTCTACAAGCCAGGCACTGCTTAAAAGGGGAGAGTCTCCCATTGGTCCAATCTATTCCATTGCTCTGTGCCTCTCTGGGGCACTGAAGAGTGTAGGTTCAAGAAGTTGGCAGTGCCAGATGCGCGCTGCAGATTTCTCAATCTCTTGGCCAGGTTGAGCTTATGCGATTAGCGTAGCGTTCAGCTACGCAAATTGCGTAGGCTCAGGGAGTGCAGGCTGCTGTGAGGAAATAATGTGCACAGCAGCAGAGACAGACGGCGGGGGAACGCAGAGCAGGTGAGTTTGTTAAGTTTTTATAATATTTTATTATACATTCAGTAGTGATTTAAATTAGGGATGTGCATGGCTGAAAAATCTGTTTCGTTTCGTTACATTTTTAAATAATTTCATTTTCGGAATTTCGGAACTAATTTTGTTTCGTATTTTGTTTCATTTTTCGTATCGATTTCATATCGATTCGAATTTCCTATATCAATTCGATAGTTGATATCAATTCGAATTTTGGATCACTAAATAAAACCCCAATTAATCAATTTTTTCTGTTTAAAGAAAAGCTATAATTAAATTTTAAGCTGTGTCATAGATTTAGTATTTGAGTCAAATTAAAAACTGAAACAAAATAAATTTGTTTCATAAAGTCCTTTGCTGACTATTACTTGTATCTTATGTTAAGATCAATTTGATAGTTGATATCGATTTGATAGTTCATTTCAAATTCGATAGTTGATATCAATTCGATAGTTCATTTCATATTCAATAGTTCATTTCGCATTCGATAGTTCATTTCAAATTCGATAGTTGTTATGTATTCAATAGTTCATTTCAAATTCGATAGTTGATATCAATTATTCAAATATTTCTTTTATGACGATGACACAGTGTAAAACTAAATAAATTCGTTATATACCATTTTGTTTCGTTTCGAATTTGTATCATATCGATTCGTTATTCGGAAGTACAAATTATCAAATTTCGTTACAAATTCCGAATTTTTCTGAAACGAATGCACATCTCTAATTTAAATTAGAGTTGCTTTGTCTATCATCACCCCAGACTTTGAGACACTTATTAAGAGCAAGAAGCATCTCCAGTTTTCCCATAAGTTCTAATTAATTTCATATGTTTCAAAATAGTACCGGCTGGGTGGAGTAGAGGTGACATCACTGCACTGCATGGGGAGAGCCTGTGGAGACATGGGTTCGATCTTGGCAAGATCTCCTCTCCAGTAAGTGTCCTTGGGCAAGACACCTAACGTTACATACTCGCCACCCAGGACATACTTAAAAACGAGAGAAATCTCAATGTATCCTTTCTCAAAAAAAAATTACAGTTTATTTTATTGGGTTTTTGCTTTCGTTTTCACTAGTGCTGTGATTACTTTACTTTACTTTTTGGAAAGAATCCCTGTTTGTTTACAAAATTGTTTAAAAAGTGCATACATCGTAGAATATTGCGCACGTTGTTTTGTGGAATAAATTCTAATGTTTTAGAAGTTCAATTATTTTTGGGTCGCGACTTAATGACCAAGGACAATTGTGGGTCCTGAGGGTCCACAGTTTGAAAAACACTACTCTAGACTGTAAGCTCCTATGAGCAGGGCCCTCTACACCTCTTGTGTCCATCATATGTCCGTTTATCTGTATCTCGTTCCCTTAGGTTATTGTAAAGCGCTGCGGAAATTGTTGGTGCTATATAAATGATGACAATAATAACTGTCATTACAGTACTGGCAGGGCGGACTCAGTGGAGCATGTGGAATAAGTATCGGTGTGCGGGATCAACACAGTGTGTTGGAATTGTCGGCAGAGTATTCGCAGTGAGTGCAATAAATATTAGTGGGCGGAGTCAGTTTACAGCTCGCAATAGTCATCGCAGTGTATTAGGTATTAGCAACACCTCCATGAAAAACAAGAAATGATGGAACCCTCAGTGCTCAGATGTCATTGTTTTTTTCAGTTTTAATTAATATTATGCATCTGGCACTTTTCAAAATTTAAAATAACCTCATGGCCTGTACCCATGCCCTCTACTGCACACATTCTTCTACTTTTGCTGCTCACTGTATCAATTTTAATCTTGGCAACAAAAGTAGCGGAGTTTTTTTCCAGCCCAGCTTGTGGGAAGTTTGTGTATTAACTGTGTCACGTTTTATCTTTCTGATATTTGTCTCCTAAGTATTTGTTGATGGATGAATTGTTTGTGTTCCTGTTGATCTGTTACATAAAAGTGTTTTGTGCTGGTTTTAATTTATTCCTGTTGCACACCACACCGCTCAGCACCGGCATAACAAATTACGGTATGTGGTGCATTTGAACGGTCTCTTACAGGGAGGCAGAAACAGGTTGCAAAGAACAAGAATAGCCATAAGTAAACATAAATCAATACTCTCTGTACCTGTCTTGAATAGATGACATGTGGATTCTTGTCTTTTCTGATATTGTTTGTTTTTTTTCTCGGACGTTTCTGCTGATTTGAAGTAAAATCGATACATTGAACTTGTTTTTGTGTTAATTTAAGATCATGTAGAAACTAGAGTTTACCTTTTTTCAGACGAAAAGTTTAAAAGTAAAAATAAGATGCTTCTTTTGTCTCCACAAAAGCAGTTAAGAACAACAGCAGCCTACGCCCAATGTCTTCTCCACGCTAACATGTCTCTCGTCACCCAATACTGGGCTTTATTCCAGATAATCAAGCCGGTATACATAACAGCCTCGCTCATTATCTTAACCGCACCGGTCGTTATCTTAAGTCTCAAGCTATTGCAAATTAATGGCTTAACATAGCAAGCAATTTTCCATAAAACCACTGGCAGGACCCAATGGTTTTATGGAAAACCACTTTCCATTACCTGCATAATAAATTTATACAGATGTGTCCCTCTGTATATGTTCACTGTAGGTAAACACTTTTTCATATGCAGAGGGCGTTCTCTACTGGTCAAAACATGCTACAACAGTTACATTTTAGCTTGAGTTTCGTGGTTCCGTGCAGGAAATATGGGAAATATGTATCTCAAAGCTTTTCAAATAATTTTAACACATGGACTGCAAAATCAATTTGCCTTGAGCTCCTGAGTCCATGTAGCTTTTTCGTATCCAGACTGCGAGCTGTGCGTGACCTCGCTGTCACAAGATTTCGCAGGGCCGCGGAGGGAACTATTTGTTCCTAGTCTCACTGCTACCGTCGACAAGAAGCAGCAGGTCGGGTCACCCTTTACACCGTGGATGAGAGGTTCGAATGGAATTTTTAGGGGGTTTTTAGAGCATTTTAAATAATTTTGCATTTGCAGAATAATTTAACACCAGCTTTTAGGAGGTGGTAAAATTTGTCAATTTGCGTCCTGATGGTAACTTGTGCCCGCACTTTTTAATACCTCAGTCATCGAGACGGTAAAAAATTATTGTGCTCCCCATTTTAAGTATAGGAAGAGGTGCTAACTACTGTAAGCTCGACCAAGCTGCAAGGCACAAACTGATTTCACCCCAGTTTAGCATAAACTTTGGAATATCGATGCCAGACGTTAAACTTACCAATGCTAGCACTAACAATTACATTTCGAGATGCTACAAAAACTATGGAATAGAGGAATACCGGCTGTGTAGCATAGTGTTACCGTCTCTCCTCTGCATCCATTGCGAGGAAGGTGTCTCCTCTTCAATCATGGAGGAGCAGGTCTCTCCTCTGCATCCATTGTGAAGAAGGTGTCTCCTCTTCAACCATGGAGGAGCAGGTCTCTCCTCTGCATCCATTGTGAAAAAGGTGTCTCTTCTTCAACCATGGAAGAGCAGGTCTCTCCTCTGCATCCATTGTGAAAAAGGTGTCTCCTCTACAACCATGGAGGAGCAGGTCCTCTGCTATCAAGGTGAAACTGGTTCATCCTCACCACCATGTCTGTGCTCTACAACCGTGGATCTTTGTCAGAACACTTCACCAGCCTTGGACAAGACACCTAACAATACGTACGCACCTACCTCACTACCTCACCTTGTTAAAGACGCAGCATGAGCCAACACCTCGTATTTGCAGATGGATACACTCTTTAATCTTATTTAACCCCTTAACGCCGCAGGACGTACCATTACGTCCTGCATTAGCGATGTAGGGGGCTAACCCCTTAGTTGCCAATTCGCGGCCTGGCATAAATCTGTGCAAGACTGTGGCCTTTTTCCAGCGGGGGCCGGCATCTTGGATGGCAGCCACCACCTCTGGGTCCCCCCCCCGCGTCAACTGACTCATCATTTTTGGGGGGGTTTAGCTAAAATCACGCAATTTCTCCAACAAAAAAATGGGTACCCTGTTCTAATTTTTTTAACAAGTCTACCCCATAGCATCTGACCGCAAAGGCTCGGATAATAAAATTTAAAAAAAAAACACTTTACACACTGTGGATGATTGAAATTTTATTGAAAATTCTAATTTTTTTATTTTTTTTTACATTTTTTGTTATAGCATTTTGGCAGGGCATGACCTATACATATAATAATGATATACTATTAATCTGCCGAGTCTGCCGGAAAGAACGATATATAATTTGTCTGGGTGTAATAATAATACGTGACTTAAAAACGGTCAAAATGAGCTCAGCAAACTTCTACTTCCGAAACAGCGCCGAAGTTGTAAAATTACTTCCGTCCTTAAGGGGTTTTAATAAAGGTTATTTGTTGTTTTTAAGTCCATGAGTGCGTCCAATTTGGGTATATACCCCATAGGGATTGTAAGGTCTCTCAGGAACAGGGTCCACCAATCATACTGTATCATCCTTGCTAAACTATGGCTGTTGTTGCAATGAATCATCCCATTATTCCCATATCTTGTACAACGTTACAGAATCTGCTGGTGCTATATAGATAATGGCATGGTAGCCTATGTCATCGCCAGACAGGGCGCAGTTGGGGGTCGCTGGGGTTAAAATATTAGCAACCAAGCAGCACGAATATAAGGCGAATCGAACTCAATGCAAGTCAATGGGGCTGAAAATTCGTTTTTTAGAGTGCCCTCCAAGATGGCATATATGCTAGATAATTGCCATAAAAGGTGTATGGGGGGTCTGGGTAGTGCCCTGGGGGACAGGAAACAAGGTCAAAAAGTAAAAAAAAAACCTTTTTAAAGGGACAGTGAGTTTCCCATGAAATAAGGGTTAAAAATAAAACGAAAAATTCCTTCAACTATCGTGCCTAGGAGGTCCCCATAACCTGCCCGTGAAGTGGTGGATTTCTAGGATGTATAGAAACACTTAAAAACAAAAAAATGACGTTTCAAATGATGGTAAATGCTTTTCCTTTAATCTATCCATAAACAACTGCTTGGGGCGGCAGTCTGTATGAAAAGAGGAGACATTTTCGTACACGCAGAAAAAGTTTACAGATTTTTTTGGCTAAATTATTGTGAAACTTATGCAGGCTTTGGATGAAAGTAACAATAGGTGCTTCAAAATTGGTCCTTTAGCATCCCCAACAGTGCCGTCACACCGTAACCCCTCTGAGGATATGAATCTGATACAGACGTCAGTGGCAGTGCACCCAGATATTGTGCTTTTGGTGCCAGGCCTGCAAGTACTATCATACAGTAACCCCTCTGTGGTATTGTAGAAGAGTGCAGGGGTGAACCTAGCGGTCCTGTATTAAAAAGATATGCATCTGGTTAAGGCGTCAGTGCACCCAGATATTGTGCCTTTGGTGCCAGGCCAGCAAGTATCATCATACAGTAACCCCTCTGTGGTATTGTGGAAGAGTGCAGGGGTGGACCATGTGGTCCTATATTGAAAAGTTTTTTATCTGGTAATGGGCGTCAGTGTACCCAGATATTGTGCCTTTAATGCCAGGCCAGCAAGTATCATCATACAGTAACCCCTCTGTGGTATTGTTGAAGAGTGCAGGGGTGAACCTTGCCGTCCTATATTGAAAAGTTTTTTATCTGGTAATGGGCATCAGTGCACCCAGATAGTGTGCCTTTGGTGCCAGGCCAGCAAGTATCATCATACAGTAACCCCTCTGAGGTATTGTGGAAGAATGCAGGGGTGAACCTTGCGGTCCTATATTGAATTTTTTTTTATGTGGTAATGGGCGTCAGTGCACCCAGATATTGTGCCTTTGGTGCCAGGCCAGCAAGTATCATCATACAGTAACCCCTCTGTGGTATTGTGGAAGAGTGCAGGGGTGGACCATGTGGTCCTATATTGAAAAGTTTTTTATCTGGTAATGGGCGTCAGTGCACCCAGATAGTGTGCCTTTGGTGCCAGGCCAGCAAGTATCATCATACAGTAACCCCTCTGTGGTATTGTGGAAGAGTGCAGGGGTGGACCATGTGGTCCTATATTGAAAAGATATGATTCTGGTCAAGGCGTCAGTGCACCCAGATATTGTGCCTTTGGTGCCAGGCCAGCAAGTATCATCATACAGTAACCCCTCTGTGGTATTGTGGAAGAGTGTAGGGTTGGACCCTGCTGTTCAAAAAATTAAAATGATATAAATCTGGCACAGGCGTCAGTGCAGCCAAATATGGTGCCTTTCATGGCAGCAAGTGCATTCACACCGTAACCCTTTTGTGGTATTGTGGAAGAGTTCAGTGCTGGAGGTTTTGTGCATGCAGAAGACATCCCCGATCTATTCCGTTACTTCAGCATCAGGGGATTGATAGCTGCTGATCCAGGACTGATTCATTTTTATCAATGTCAGCCGGTCTACAGAGTCGTGGACAGATGCACTCTTTTGTCTGAGACAAAACCTCCAGCGGCACTGAACGTCCTTTCGGAAAGCACGCTAGATGAAGGGCAACCTAGTAGCTGCATAGCATATTGGCTAAGTTCTGGCCAGTGATCCAATCTCAACACCCAGTAAGCCAGTGGATCATCTGCTGGAAAGGTATCCAGGTCTGCCCTTGCCCCTAGGTAGTCCTGCACCATACTGTGAAGACGCTGGCAATGGGTGCCTACATTTGACGTCACTGGGCGTCGAGGACTAAAAATTTTTTAAAAATGCATCAGTCAAGCGGCCCTGGCCTTCACCACTATTCCTCTGATCACCCGCAGCCTCAGAAGCACGTGTGTCAGCACTTGGTAATCTACCAGTGCCTGGAAAGGTGTTACACAAGTGTCGCTTTAGAGCGTCCTCAAGTTTTTTCATCCTGTGCTCCCTCTGTGCGGGCAGGATGAGCTCTGCAACTTTCCCCTTGTATCGTGGATCAAGAAGGGTTGCCAACCAGTAATGATCCCTCTCCTTGATAGCACTAATCCTGGGGTCCTTTAGCAGGCTTTGCATCATTAGGGAGCCCATGCAGCGTAGGTTGGAGGTGGCATTAGCTTCCGAGTCTTCCTGGTCAATGAGGATGACCGTATCGTGCACTTCCTCCTCCCAGCCACGCACTAGCCCTTGTGTTTCTGGGCACACGAAACCCTCCTTTGAGGAATCCCCACCTTCAATGCCCCCCACTACTTAAATAGTCCTCCTCCTCTTCATCCTCCTCCTGTCTGATCTGAGTAGGACCCGCTGGAATGCTGTCTGCGGAAAGACTGGGGCCTTGAGAGCTAGGGAAGGCCTCCTCTTCCTCCCGCTGCTCTGCCTCTAGAGCCACATCTATAATTCCCCGCAGAGTGTGCTCCAGCAGGAACACTAAAGGAATTGTGTCACTGATGCATGCACTGTTCCTGCTCACCATCCTTGTTGCCTCCTCAAATGGTGACAGTACAGTGCATGCATCCTTGATCATCAGTCACTGCTGGGGGGAAAAAAAACAAGTTGACCTGAACCTGTCCTTGTGCCATACTCACACAGGTACTCGTTGATGGCCCTCTGCTGCTTGTGCAGACGCTGCAGCATTGTCGAGTTCCACCTGGTGGGCATTTCACAGATCAGACGGTTTGTGGGAAGGTGGAATTCTCTTTGAATTTCTGCCAGACGAACGCTTGCTGGGAATGACCGTCTGAAGTGGCTGCAGACTTTTCTGGCCTGGATGAGAAGCTCTGGCAGCCCTGGGTACTTGGTTAGGAAACGCTGTACCACCAGATTTAGGACGTGTGCTAGGCATGGTACATGCGTCAATTTACCCTTGCGTAGGGCGGAGAGAAGGTTGCTGCCATTATCGCAGACGATCATTCCCAGCTCAAGCTGGCGTGGTGTTAACCATCTCTGCACCTGCCCCTGCAGAGCTGACAGAATTTCTGGCCCGGTGTGGCTCCTGTCCCCTAAACAAACCAGCTCAAGCACAGTATGGCATCTTTTTGCTTGAGCCATTGCGTAGACCCTGTCAGGCGTCAGTTTAACTGCCACTTCGCCAGAGACAGAGTAGGAGGAGGAGGAAGAGGGAGAGGTGGTGGAGCAGACAGACCTCACACAAGCAGCTTTCTGGAGCCGTGGTGGATGAACAAGCTCCAGCACAGAGCCCCATCTTGGATCCCTCCCAGCTGCGATCAGAGTTACCCAGTGTGCCGTGAAGAAAATGTAACAACCCTGTCCATGCTTGCTGGACCACGTGTCTAAAGTCACATGGACCTTGCTGCTGACTGCCTTTCCCAATGACTGGATAACATTGTCTTCCACGTGCTGGTATAGTGCTGGAATGGCCTTGCGTGAAAAGTAATGGCGTTTTGGAACCTGCCACTGTGGTACAGCACATTCAGCAAATTCACGGAAGGGAGCAGAGTTCACCAGCTGGAAAGGCAGCAGCTGCAATGCGAGTAATTTTGCTAAGCTGGCATTTAGACGCTGTGCTTGGGGATGGTTGGGACTATATTTTTTCTTTTGCTGCAGCAGCTGCGGCAACGTAATCTGACTGCGTAAATCTTCAGCTGATGGGATGATTTCACATTGTGAGGAAGGAGCTGGTACATCCATTACTGTAGCATCATCCCTGTCGGTGGAGGTTGTAGGCAATGACATGGCAGGACATACAGTGGGGGTAGAGACAGATGAGGAGGAGGAGGAGGATCTATGCAAAGTTTTGCGCCAACGGGATGTGTGGCAGTTGTTCAAATGTCGCCTCAAGCACGTGGTACCCAAGTGTCCGGTATCTTTCCCACGCTTAAGCCTCATCTGACATAGATTACAAATAGCAACGCTGCGCTCTACTGCACATTTCTTAAAGAACTCCCAGACAACAGAGTTCCTGCGTGTGTTCTTTGAGACAACAGCGCTCTGCACCGGAGCAGCTCTGACATGTGCTGCCTTGGACTGGCTAGTGCTACGGTTGGTCACAGAGGATGTTGTGCCTCGTGTTTGCTGTGCCTCCTCCTCCCCCTCTTCCTCACTTAATTCCTCTGTTCGATCAGGCACCTAGGTGGAGTCAGTGACCTCATCATCATTGTCATCATCACCCCCTATCTCCTCATCACTGGAGCCAACTTGGCAGTATGCTGCAGCTGCTGGGGCAACATGAGTGCCAGTTATTTGTGTGTCATCACTGGCACCCCCTTCCTCTAGGTTGATTATACTGCCTTCCTCAACCTCAGAGATTGAATCAGAGCACTGTACTTGCTGCGCATCCTCAAGCAGCATGTCACTCTCATTGTAGTCAAACAATTTAGCTGACTCCTCCGTGTGTGATAGCGAGGCTACGGCAGGAGTAGCTGTGGACATGGAGGCTGCATTAGAGGCTTTGGCAGCTGAGGTGGACTCTAAAGCACTAGAAGCCTGGCTGGCAGAGGACTCGGAGGATGAGGATGGCCTGGTTAGCCAATCCACCAAGTCCTCTGTATGTTGCTGCTGCTTAAGACGGCCAGAACCAGTTAGAAAGGACAAGCGTGCCCCTGCAGAGGATGCACCACGTCCACCACGACCAGAGGCACAGCCTCCCGACACAGGGGCTGCTTGCCCTCTTATCTGTGTCTGGGAGCGTCTGCCTGTCCTTTTTGTTCTTTCAGACATGGTGAGTGATATATAGATTAATATATACAGAACTCTGATTCAACTCTGGTATAAAGATTTAAAGAACTCTGGTATAACTCAGTGAGACACACTGATAGCTGGCAGCCAGTGACAAGAGACAGATCACCTCAATTCACAAATGTTTTAAAGAAATTAGTGAGCCCCAAAATAATGCGTGGTACTGGTTGTGTGACAAGACACAGATCACCTCAATTCACAAATGTTTTAAAGAAATTAGTGAGCCCCAAAATAATGCGTGGTACTGGTTGTGTGACAAGACACAGATCACCTCAATTCACAAATGTTTTAAAGAAATTAGTGAGCCCCAAAATAATCTGCGTGGTACTGGTGTGTGACAAGACACAGTATCACCTCAATTCACAAATGTTTTAAAGAAATTAGTGAGCCCCAAAAAGATTTGCTGGCACAGTGACAAGACCCAGAAGATCACCTCAATTCACAAATGTTTTAAAGAAAGTTGTAAACCCCAAAAAAACTTGCTGGCACAGGGACAAGACAGACATCACCTAAATTCCCTGATAATTGGTAGAAATGAGACCCCCCAGACCCCCCCAGTAGTGTGGCAGACCGGCAGTAACAACACACAACTAGCTCCTTTGAAATCTCCTCTGAAATGCGTGCAGAATCGGCGCGTGGAAACGTTATATAGTGTGCTGCGGTACTTAGCTCTGTGAGCCCAAATTTGCCCAATAAGGACTCTGAGCGGTGATTGGCATACTGTTGAACCTGTCTTGCACCAGACCTGTGGTCAGGTGCAAGGCTGTAGCCAATTACGAGCTTCAGGCCAGTGGGAAAATGCATTGTTGTCCATTGTGGTCGAACATGCGGCGAACACCCGGAAATGTTCGGTGTTCGCGATCTAATCGAACAGGCTAAGTTCAGGTCGAACTACGAACCGTCTGAACCGAACAGCTCATCCCTACTGCAGATGTCACCCACTGTTCATACTGCTTGCTTTTATGTGTTTCTCTCATACAGTGACCTTAATTTCCATTTTACCTGGTGGGCAGCAAAATGCATGAATTAAAAAAAAAGACAAAAACAAACCCAGAAAAAAAAAGTCACTTCTTTTTCGCTTGCGCTGTGTAAACCACAGCGATAGAAACAAATGGATTTTGTCAGCCTTGGCTCCCTACCTCCTATTTGGTAATATGCCACGGTGAACAGGTGGCTTTTTCCCTCAGTAACACATGCGTGAAGGCTGTGCAAAAAAAAAAAAAAGAAACAAAGGATAGGATTTATAAAAAAGCCGCGTTATTAAATTATTTATTAAAACACTGGGCCGTGACGAGGACATTGCAAATTCATTTTTATTATTTTTTTACATTTTTTTTCCAAGGTTCAAGATTTTTTTTTGCTGGATTTTAATTCTTGTGCGATAAGCCAGGGCAGACTCGCGCGTCTTATCTGCATTGTAAATTGAAATGTGATATACGGGGAGGGGGCTGACACCGTGCTAAATGTGAGCTCGAACCAAGCTCCTCATCTCCGCAGCCCGAGACCTCGGCTCATTCACCCACCCGAGGTTTATTTCCACGAAAGAACAGAGATATAAATCTGGCCGTGGCATGATGTAAGATTGATTTTGTGATCGTAAAGTGCATTGGCTTTATTACTAATCGAAAAACATTTCATTAGTGGTGGAAAGTTCCCGGCTCTGACTCTCTCGTAAAACTGTATTTTTAGAGTTAACTACGTAAAGGTGAAAAAGCAAAACAAGTGTCCAATTAGTGTAAAAGACTGGCCGTCGATCAAAGAAATGTGATCGATTTATATAAAACCACTATCCCTTCTGCTACATACATGTGCGTCGCGCACACAAAAACCCACCGTCAGTCCCAACAATCATTCCGTGAACAGAAAACCACATTAAACAATGTATCCACACTTAACAGAGGTCGCGCACACAAAAACCCACCGTCAGTCCCAACAATCATTCCGCGAACAGAAAACCGCATTAAACAATGTATCCACACTTAACAGAGCGCTTTTAATGTGGTATCTTATTTGTAGTTAAATCGTCAACAAACAGAGCTGGTACATCCTCTGAAGTCACCATTAGCCCTAGAGAAATACTGAGGGAGAAGAAGGCAAAGAATGGTGATTTCCCATGGTCACAGCCACAGAAACTATTTTGCCGCTGCCATTGATTTCCCAGGTTGTAGAACAATGGATGTGTTTCAATCTATCTTGATAATATTGGAACCAATGAGCTACCTCTGTAACCATGGTAACCTCAGCGCTTCCATTGTGCGAGTGGTAATGATATCGCAGTCACCGTGCCGCTTGCATGCTGTAAGGGTAAGCGTTAAACAGAAAGATAAATCCTCAATGACGGAATCGAGCAGATTCTAACTGAGGAAATATTCAACAAAAGGACGGGGACTGAATTGGTCCGAGTCACGATGAAACAATACTTTTTCTTACATGTTTATTTATTCTGTGTTGATGTAATTATAGACAGATAAATTGAAAGACAGATGATGGATGGATGGATGGATAGATAGATGGATAAATAGATAATTGACAGAACAACAGACAGAAAATAGGTAGAAAGACCAACAAATAGATGAAAAGATAGGCTAAAGATTCATAGCTAGACAATAGATTATTACGTGCAAGAGAACTAGTACATAGATAGAAAGTTAGACAATAGACAGGTAGACAGAGAGACTGTCACATTTGCTCCCCTCAGGTGCCAAAGGGGGCCCTTTGTGCTGTGTGTTTTAGTAAGCCCTTTAGGCAGGTATGTGTCTTTCTGCATCATGCAGAACCCTGGACACAGGATACAATAGAACCAGAGGAAACAGGACAGGATAGAAACACAGGAGGAAAGCCCTGCACTGGGGTAAGGTCCTTGTATGGCCTTCTGTCTATACAGAGTACAGGGTGGGAAGTACACACAATGAATACCAGGGGTTAACCAGAAATGACAGAAAGGGATATCTAGCAACAACGGTTCTAACTAGAAAGAGATCCTAGAGGTGGTCTCTATAATCCAAAGCAATAAGCTGCTGCACTAGATACACTCAAATACAGGAAATGCAGAACAGGAAACAGGAACCAGAATATCGATATACAGTACCAGGGATTAATTGCAAGAAACGTCAGGATACAAAGCCAGGAGTCATGAACCAAGATATCAAGATACAGTACCAGGGATTAATTGCAAGAAACGTCAGGAATCAAAGCCAGGAGCCAGGAACCAAGATATCAATATACAGTACCAGGGATTAATTGCAAGAAACGTCAGGAATCAAAGCCAGGAGCCAGGAACCAAGATATCAATATACAGTACCAGGGATTAATTGCAAGAAACGTCAGGAATCAAAGCCAGGAGCCAGGAACCAAGATATCAATATACAGTACCAGGGATTAATTGCAAGAAACGTCAGGAATCAAAGCCAGGAGCCAGGAACCAAGATATCAATATACAGTACCAGGGGTTAATTGCAAGAAACGTCAGGATACAAAGCCAGGAGTCATGAACCAAGATATCAAGATACAGTACCAGGGGTTAATTGCAAGAAACGTCAGGAATCAAAGCCAGGAGTCAGATACCAGAATAATCAAAATCAAAATACAGAATGCAGGCACACAGCAGAGAAGATCTATACTGGACCAAAGAACTAGTGCACCGCTAGCCACATATAAAGGGCAGTGCAGGTCATGTGATCACAGGTCTAATCAGACACTAAGACTCCAGGGGCGGGGAGCCAAAACGGATCAACCCCAAAAACCATGAGGGCTGAGAAGAGCTCTCACCACCAAGGGGCCTGGCTGCGCTGGGAAAACGTGACAGAGACACTAGATGCATAGAAAGAGAAAAGACATAAAAATATAGAAAGTGATAAAAAGACAGACAATAGATGCATAGATAGACTAAAAGATTCAGATATATTATTAGATACAAGAGAAATAGAAAGATAGACAATTGACAGGTAGACAGACAGACACTAGATGCATAGAAAGAGAGAAGACAAATAAAAATATAGAAAGACAGATAGACACTAGATGCATAGATAGACTAAAGATTCATAGATAGACAATAATTAGATGCAAGAGAACTAGTACATAGATAAAAAGTTAGACAATAGACAGGTAGACCGAGAGATACTAAAAGCATAGAAAGAGAAAAGACAGATAAAAATATAGAAATAGATAAAAAGACAGACAATAGATGCATAGAAAGACTGAAAGATTCAGACAGACAATATAGGACATGCTTGAAAATGAGAGAAATCTCAATGTATCCTTCCTGGTAAAACGCTTTGCAAATAAATAAATAGATAAATATTGTTAGATACAAGAGAAATAGTACATAGATAGACAATAGACAGGTAGATAGATAGGCAGACACTAGATGCATAGAAAGTAGACAGATAAGAAGACAAATAAAAATATAGAAAGACAGATAGAAAGACAGACAGACAATAGATACATAGAAAGACTAAAGAGTCATAGATAGACAATAGATACATAAAAAAGATAAACAATAGATGATAAAGAGACAGACGATAAGTACATAGATGATTGACAGAACGATAGACAATAGATACACAGACGAAAGAGAGAAATACAGACAATAGATACACAGACAAAAGAGAGAAATACAGACAACAGATACACAGACAAAAGAGAGAAATACAGACAATAGATACGCAGACAAAAGACAATAGATAAATAGATAGAGAATAGGTTCATAGATCACAGACAGTAATAGAAAGACAGACCATAGATAGAAACACAGAGAATAGACAGGAAGATAAACCACAGATACATAGAAAGACAGACGGCAGAGAGAAAAATAAAAAGACAGATCTAAAAACAGACAATAGATACATAGAGAAATGATGAAATGATATATAGAAGATTCAAGGAAAGATAAACAAACAACCAATGGAAAGACACACAGTAGATACCTAGAGAGACAGACAATAAATCGATAGACACAAATGACAGAAAGACAGACAACAAACAGACAAAATGAATAGGAAGACATACAATAGACAGGAAGAAAGACAGATAAAAGCTGCACAGAAAGGCAGGTAACAGAAATATATAAATTAATATTTCTTAGAGATGGTACCCCAGTGTGCATTCTTGCAATATCAAAAATGAACAAATCCAGCTTTATTATGGATTACAAAGTCACCATCAGATTCTGAATAAAAATGACAAATTGGAGATTAGTAAACCAGTAATACTACCCATGTCCCTGCCGAAAAATAAACTTGCCACTGCTACTATATTACCATGAATTGTCATGAAGTGCAAACATGTTCCTAAACGCTTGTTCATAAGACGTTGAGCAGTTGCTGATTTGGACGTTCATTGTCTGAGCCTCCTTCAATCAGGGTTTGCATTCCATTATTTGCTCATTAATCAGACATAACAATACATTCACATGCATACCAGGAAAATTCTCTTGCAAGTCCCCAGAGAGCATCCTAGATTTTCTCCAGCAGAAGAAACATGATGATACTGGTAATAAAGGGAAAGGTTTTAGACTCTGTACAGCTACTATTTGAGTCATAAAGCCTTACGTTTTATTTTTCTGAAATATTGTCAAAAATATCTTTATTCTACACGTGAGTGCTATAAATCTATACATATAATAGTTAACGTTTATTGTTCTCATCCTTCATAGCGTCTGTATACCATAATGTCGTATACGAAGATATGTGTGAATTTGTGATGTGTGTGATGTGAATACTAATAATGAAGCAAGAGAGAGCTTTCCATCCACTGACATCACTAAGATCTTAACAGAAAAGATGTGTGCAATGAGATCATCGAGCTCTCTATGAGCAGAATGACATCACTACAGTCACTTCCTGTCATTTATAGCTCATTCCCAGGTCTGGAGTAGTAAGCCGTGACCGCTAAAGGCGCGCATGTGACTGCGTTTAGTTAATATGCAGGACTGCGGATACAATGTATTCATTTCTAAAAGTCCTTATTTAATTACAAAGGTTGATATGTGAGTAGCTGTCAAGCTGTATATGCTCACTGACTTTTCACAACAGCGCTGACAGGAAACATAAAATACAGATACTGCCTAATCTCCATATGCTCAAAATATATTCTATCTACTAACAACTGCATCATGATGCTCTTTGAACCAGGGATCTAAAACTCACACCCCCCCCCCCCAGATGTTGATCACCTACAATATAGCAGAATTATTTTAATGCAATAGATGGCCAGAGAATCATATGGGAGTTGTAGTCCAGAAAGAATTCAAAGAGTCCAGTGTTTGAGATCCTGCCTGAAACATATGAAAAAGCCTTTACAAATAATGGTATTTTTCAGCATTCTCAGATTATTTGTTTACCGGCTGGGTGGAGTAGAGGTAATATCACTGCTCTATAACCATGGAGAATGACTGTGGAGACACAGGTTCGAATCCTGGCAAGAGCACCTCTCCAGTAAGTGTCCTTGGGCAAGACACCTAACGGTACATACTCGCCACCCAGGACATACTTGAAAACAAGAGAAATCTCAATGTATCCTTCCTGGTAAAATCCTTTCTCAAAAAAAATAAAAATAATTGATGTTGGGCATGACAGGTGCACTTTAAAACCTTATCTAATGTAGGCAAATTTAAGAGATGCCTGAATATAAACAAGCTTACTTACTGACATCTTGTGTGTGCAAGTCCAGGTCCATCTCCATTCCTAAAATTCCCACCCTGTGCTCTGAACTAGAAAGATCAAGATGATAGCTGAGGTCTGAAGGCTCCCCGAAGGCTCCCCGAAGGCTGCTAAAGAAATATGATTAACCCCTTCACTGCCATACTCAATCTTCCAAAGCACCTGCAGGAGTCCAACATTGCGTAGCCCAATCTGGTCATATTCTGCAGCGATGCAAAGGAACATTTTGTTCATTGCAAATGAAATTCCTTTGCATATGGTCTCCAGAACATGTTCATAAGGTTTCAGCGTCCCAGACACTGCAATCAATGTAATTCAGTTCAAGGAACTGCTCTCTGTGTCCGTAAGGGACACTCAGCCAGTCTGGAAGTGACTCAAAGACTCATGCTGCAGTAACAAAATGTGACCAGCAGGTGTAGCCCTCTGTCTAGCAAGTCTAACGAGCATACTATAGCTTATTGCATTGTAGCCATTACATACATTGCTACAGTTTAACCCTTTCCCACTGCAGGGTGTACAATGCCATCCCTGTGGGTGTGTGGGCCTTGAAGCCACAGGACATACTAGTATGCCCCGTTGACTTCTATGGGCCGCGTCGGCCCCCACCCAACACTTGGTGCACACTGTTATCTGCTGTGGGACGGCCTGAACTCAGGCCATCCCGCTGCAGCCAAGGACGCTCTTCACGCATCAGCTGCATGGACGGGCCGAAGGAGAGGCCCGCCTCAGCACCTGTTGGTGGGGTGTACTAGTACCTAGTACGCCTCAGCTGCAACTCCCCCTCCTGCTGGGCACCAGCCATCTGACATTAAGGGGTTAAGCAATGGAAAGTGATTTACCATGAAACCACTGGGTCCTGCCAGTGGTTGTATGGAAAACCACTTGGCAGTGACGGTGTTCACTACTTGCAGGAGGAAAATAAGTAAATAGTTCCATTTGCCAAAATGTATATTTTACTAGAGTGGATTTACTAAGGAAACTTCAAAAATACTAGAATTCCCCTTAATAAAACTGGAAAAGCAGCTTCATCCAAAAAGCTTTACATGATCAGCATTAATGCTGCCGTCAAGGAGTATTGGTAGGTCTGAGCGTGCAATATGCAAGAAAAATAATACTGATTATCATCTGACCTAAGGCCAGGAGGAAGCAGGAAGAACCTTGAAAACAGACTTTGTTGATATAATGATTCAGTCATTAGTGCAAAGCTCCAATCATTAAGACTGGATACAGCGAAAGAACATTAGATAATTATCAAATGGTTACATGTAACTAAAGGATCTTTTATAATCTGACTAGATGCTCTTGCAGCTTGGGTGAGGGATGGAAGATGTCACAGAAAGCCACAGGCACAGGGTTTATATACAATAAAAAAACTCTATGATGGTGAAAAAAAGTGACCATTTTCAAGAAAATTTCCACTATAAACATGCGGATCAAGTAAAGCAGTAAATGCCAAAACGTCTAGGGCCCTATTCCTTTCTTTGCGCTAAAATGGGGACTATATATATGTGTCATGCCCATGGCTGCAACCATCCTGACACCCACCCTGGTGGTGCATTCCCTGCGTTGTTCCTGCCCTGTAACCTGCATCCTGCATCCAACAACCAGCAGTTAAACAGTTAACACCAAAGCACATCACACCACACACACAAAATAAAGTACTCCACCACACACTGACCAATTGCTGGTTCATTACAGCTCTTGTATGCTTAGAGTGAAGTTATGTTTTCCAGTTGCTCTGCAAAAACCTATTTGTTCATCTTGTTTTCCTGGTTCCTGCATTTGTTTCCACCACGCTTCCCACCATCCTGCAGAATTCATCCGGTCAGTTTCCATCTGTCATCCCCTTCCAAACCCTACCCATATGGTCATCTCTGCAGGAAACTGCATAGTGAGTTCATATCCCCTACATCCCGGTGCCACCCTGGTACCCGGGCATGACAATATGTGAGGAACTGCAATAGAACTCTACCTGCACGATTTGCTGATGAAGCGCCCTTGTGGCGCGAAACGCGTCTGGCTTGTCCTTCGTTCTCTTTTATGTTTTATAATTACTATTTTAAGCTATTAAATACATTTTGGTTTTTAAGAAACCCTGGTTTCACTCTGCATTATTGCCCATTGTCGGATCAATAGATCCTACCGGAGGATTCTTCCAGTGGGCGCCCATACCTCTCTCGGTGAGTGGCTATTTCTTTCAGATTATACACCCATATAGGTGTACTGAAATAGCTACTATTTTGTGTTTTCTTTTCAGAGGAAAAGCGCATTGATCCCAGGGGGATTGGGGCAGACAGGTCGACCCAATAACTCCTGTAACGCGTCCACAGGAGAGCTTGTATGGCAAATAACCTATTGTATCTAGCACCTCTAGTTCTTTTTTATTGATTTTGGTGAATGTGAAACGCTGCCCGCACTTACTTCTGTTTTCTTTTCACTTGATTTTGGTGATGGGTGAGAAGCACCAATTTTTGGGCTGGGTTATCGAATCTATTGTGTATTAAGCGCCATGAAACTGCCTTCTGATTTGTGATTGATCCCAATACTTTTTGTCCATATAGCGTATATCTAATGTATCTTATTGTCTGATTAGGCCTGATCCAATAAAACGGATTTGTTCTTTTTACAGTCGATAAAATATTAAGAGAAATAAAAATTTGGAAAAAAGGCCTATTTCTGTAAAGACAGAACACAACAGTGACTCGATGCACAGACTGATGTGTGTAAACACATCGTACCGATTGGGTGGAGTAGAGGTAACATCACTGCTCTGCGTGGAGAGAGCCTGTGGAGTCATGGGTTCGATCCCAGCAAGAGCACCTCTCCAGTAAGTGTCCTTGGGCAAGACACCTAAAGGTACATACTCGCCACCCAGGACATACTTGAAAACGAGAGAAATCTCAATGTATCCTTCCTGGTAAAAATACTTTCTCAAAAAAAAAAATGTAATCAAAATAAATAAATAACATCAATTAAAAGCTCTGTAGCTCAAATATTATACCCAGCTTTGGGTTAAAAGTGTGCACACTCCACAGATTTTAACCAACTAAAGAAATATGGGTGAGAAAAGATGGTTTAAGTTTGATTCTTGCTTTAGTCTTCCTGGCAACAATGTGTGAAATGAATCGCATATGGATGCCTGCCATTCCACTGCAATCCAACCACTGACATCAGTATCCAATTCATCATCCAGACAGTTTTTGCATAGTTAAGGTTCACACAATGACCTCCTTAAAAAAAAATAATTAGACAACGAACCAAGTGTGAAATGAAACAAGTTACATCAGTAAAAAAATCCTAATTTCACATGGCCTTACATGTACCATTACCTCCTACTCCTTTTCATTCAATGAGTGCAATCCCCTTCTTATCGTCTATACACTGCCGTGATTATTCTTCACTTCCATCCCACCGGTTCACATGACTCAACAGCAGCAATTATTTGGTGTTTGGCAGAAAATCCTGGATCACCTTCTGTTCTAGTTAACTCGAGACTCAGACGGGAGTCTAGAACGCGAGGTTGTTGAAATGAGATTAGATATCACTTCCTCTTACACTTAAAACCCTCTTAAAAATATCATTATACCCCAGCGGTGCCAGCTGAACACACAATGGGCTATGCCGTAGGCGACAAGTCAACGTAGGCCGCTTTAAATCGAGGGATTTTTAATCTTAAAGGATATCTGTAATGTCGAGTTGATGCACGGCTTCCACAGCCTCAGCCAACGTGAAAGAGGCTTCTGGAAGAGCTATCAGGAACACGTTTGGACGCCATCGCATTGATGTAACAAGAGGTGTTCGGAAAAATAGCAGGAGAATCCACAAACGTTGGTCCTGGACGCATTAGAGAGAGGCCACGACTTAAAGAGAACTTATTACACAGTGTCTGAAAAGAATTATGCTGCGTAAGCGTCTCATTATAACAGAACATCAAGACGCTTTATAGAGAAATGATTCCAACGCAGTTCGGAGTGCCCCGGTGACTCCATCAGCTTTCGCCATAATCTGATTCATTATACTTGTCAACATCAAATGTTGTTTACAGGGAAAAGCTAAGGTACATCATCAGACATTTTATCAGTTGCATTAGGCAGATTAAATTAGAAATAAGCAAAAAAATACATGATATGAATCTGAAAAAGACCACACTGGCTGTATCGAACAAATATTTTATTTACAGCACTGGATATTAATATGCTATATACAGTATCTCACAGAACTGAGTACACCCCTCACATTTTTGTAAATATTTTGAGACATTAATGGCTGTGTTGAGTTATTTTGAGGGACCAGCAAATGTACACTGTTATACAAGCTGTACACTCACTACTTTACATTGTAGAAAGAAATATGGCTGTAAGCTGAGGGTAAAGGTGAGGGACTGGCCAAGCATGTCCCCAGACCTAAACCCTATTGAGCATCTGTGGGGCATCCTCAACGGAAGGTGGAGGAGTGCAAGATCTCTAACATCCACCAGCTCCATGATGTCGTCATGGAGGAGTGGAAGAGGACTCCAGTGGCAACCTGTGAAGCTCTGGTGAACTCCATGCCCAAGAGAGTTAAGGCAGTGCTGGAAAATAATGGTAGCCACACAAAATATTGACACTTTAGGTCCAATTTGGACATTTTCACTTAGGGGTGTACTCACTTTTGTTGCCAGCGGTCTAGACATTAATGTCTGTGTTGAGTTATTGTTAGGGCGCAGTAAATTTACACTGTTATACAACAAGCACACTCACTACTTTACATTGTAGCAAAGTGTCATTACTTCAGTGTTGTCGCATGAAGAGATATAATAAAATATTTACAAAAATGTGAGGGGTGTACTCAGTTCTGTGGGATACTGTATATGTGTACAAGTCCGTTTTGATAACTTGTTTATATTCAGGCATCTCTTAAATTTGCCTATATTAGATAAGGTTTTAAAGTGCAACTGTCATGCCCAACATCAATTATTATTTTTTTTGGAGGAAAGATTTTACCAGGAAGGATACATTGAGATTTCTCTCGTTTTCAAGTATGCCCTGGGTGGTGAGTATGTACCGTTAGGTGTCTTGTCCAAGGACACTTACTGGAGAGGTGCTCTGGCCAGGATTGAACCTGTGTCTCCACAGTTATAGAGTAGTGATGTTACCTCTACTCCACCCAGCTGGTACAATTGAACTCATTCGATAGGGGATCACTTCTACATACAGTATGTTTATCTGTATATATGAGCTTTTTATAGTAATAATGTGAGTAATTCCCCATCAAAACATTGGGAACAAAGGAGCCATCCTACAAGATAACCCTTCACTCATTCCTTGCGGATGATTGCAGGTCGCCAACTCAACGACCCTCAGTAAGCAATGCCCATGGAGAAACAATATGGCAGCAATCGACACTGGATACATGTTAGTCCAATCAGAAATTTGTCACAAAGAAATTAGATATCTCGTTGATCTTCATGACCAATGTTATACCCACTCACAATGGAATATTGCCTTGAGAGTGAACCTGTCAATGAAAGGCTCACTTTAAGCTTTTGTGTTCAGGGAAAAGGGTTCGTAGTTTGTTAAGCTTTTTGTTACAGTGAGGGTGGGGGCTGATGATTTTAGCTGGTTTACACAATACAGGATGACAGGAGTGAGAGCTAGTAATGAATTTCATTTATCCACAGGGGGAACACTCATCTTGCATTATAAAAGTATTAAATGGGGGTTTTATATGGTAATTATGCCTTTTCAATGTATCATAATGTAATAGTGAGTTAATACGTTTATGGAAGCGAAAGGGTTATTTTTTGAAGACTTTTATTTAAGGCAAACTAGACACTTACATAACAGATAAAGAGATAAGGGTTGCAATACAGTATCCATGTTCCACGCACATTTTCAACATTTTGTAAGAAACAGCTCCCTAAAAGAAGTGAGATGACAAAGACAAGAGAACAAGGAAAGAGAAAGAAAGAACGAAAGAAAGAACGAAAGAACGAAAGAAGTAGGAAAAGGGAGGGGACGAATCTCCAAGGATACACTTCAACAGGCGATCAGGCATCTCCAATCTAAATAGTATAGTACATCCCCACATCCCTGAGAAACATGCAGCCCACCCAAAACCTGGAAACAGCAGGATCAATCCCGGCAATGTCCAACCCCTTACCCATTAAACGACTCTCACGTCTTGTTGAAGGAAGGCATAGTGTGATGGAGAACACATGGCAGTTCGTCCATGAGGCAGATATAATCTAAAATCTGGAGCGTCCGCGATGGTAGCGGCAGTGTTGTGGAGCGCCATTGTTCAGTGACAGCCTTCCTGGCCGCCAAGAGAGTCTTAGACAAAAGGAGGTTCTGGCTAACGGAAAGGTTCTGCACCGGCTTGGCAAATAGGTAGACCCACGGATCCAAGGGAGTGAACGGGTGATTTATACAGAATAGCGCATAACGCAGAAGGCATAACAGAAATGTTATTTTTGGACTGAGTCTTAAAACCCTCCTTTATTGAAATCACATATCAGCTGTCTGCTTAATTCTATCAATCATTATCAAAATTTCTATCTCTCTAAACCAAAAATTCCACAATAGAAATCATTTCGTTCATACAGCCCTGTGCACTGGTTGCCAAAGAGTTACATAAAATGACATAAAAATTCACTGTGGCATCTCTCCGTTATGACTTTCCACACATGACTTTCTAAAATATTTTTTTTTTCATACAATAAAGGCTTTATCAAGTGAAGAGAAACATTTCCCGTTGAAGGCAAATTTAAAAGATTTGATAATGAGGTTTTTCTTTTTGTCCTTGTGCGCGCAAAAAGAAAAATCAATTCCAATCCACGAAAGATTGATTCTTTGATAAGGGATTCCTTTAAAGCTCTGTGATACTTACCTCCCGCTGAATACAAACTTTAGATGTTACTGCTTCTAATCAACACCGGTAAACGTGAAATATATCCGCAGACACTCGCACTAACCAAGGATGCAAAGCGTTCATTTGACATAATGTAAACATATAAGACATCTACGTATGATGCGTTAATAAGGTGCTGTCTAATGTCGGTTTAACAGATACTATTTTCACCCCAGTAAGCACCGTTAATACATTAGATTTCAGAAAAAGCAAGATGAAGTATTTTCATTTTAATTATACTGAAATATACAGCGGGTGCTGCCATTTTGATTATTTAAATTAGCTTAATTGCCAAATAATAACTTCCCCAACTGCAAATTGTGATAATTTACAGAACACGGCATTTGATTACAATTTAAGTTTGTTGATTGACTATTGACTTTGAGGATCAGTTTGTGGGTCTTATCCACTTCAATGGGGACTTCATTTGTAAGTATGATACAAATTTCATTGGCAGCTTAGTTTTTATAGGTTGAATCAATCTCATTGGAGGATCATTTTTTGAGCCTCAATGTCATTGGGGGTTCAATTTGAGAGTTTTATTGATTTCATTGGAGGCTCGACTTGTGCATCTTAATTTCTTTGAAGGCTCGTTTTGAGGGTCTTGCTGATTTCATTGGAGGTTAGTTTTCTGGGTCTAATTGATTTCATTGGAGGCTCATTTTATGGGTCATATTGGGGACATCATTTGTAAGACTGTTTATAAATTTTATAGGCAGCTCAGTTTTCATAGATCATATCAGTCTCATTGGATTAATTATTGACTTCATTGAAAGCTCAACTTGGGTCTTATTGATGTCTCTCGAGGCTCATTAAACGGGACTTATTGATTTCATTGGAGGCTCATTTTATGCGTCTTATTGATTTCATTCAAGGCTCACTTTATCGGTCTTATTAATTTTATTGGAAGTCCATTTTGTGGGTCTCATCAGTTTCGTAAGAGGCCCATTTTGTGGGTCTTATTGACTTCATTGGGGACTCAATTTCTTTATAAGTGTCAGTATACGTTTATAAGTGTCATTGGAAGCTCAGTTTTTTATAGGTCATATCAATCTCTTGGAGGGTCAATTTGTGTGTATTATCAAATTTACTGAAGGGCCATTTTGTGACTCTTACCAACTTAATTGTAGGTTCATTTTGTGGGATTTATTGAGTTCATTGGAGGTTTGACTTGGATCTTCACGATTTAGTTGGAGGCTCATTGCGAGGGTCTTATCAATTTCATTGGAGGTTCATTTACGGGTCTTATTGATTTCCTTGAAGTCTCATTTTGTGGGGCCTATCAGTTTGATTAGAGACTTGTTTTGTGGGTCTTATCAGTTTCCCTGGAGGCTCATTGCATGGTCCCAATTTCGTATGAGGCTCATTTCGAAGGGCTTATTGATTTCATTGAAGCTTCATTTTGTGGGACTTCTCAGTTTCATTGGAGACTAGTGTTAATTTAGTCGACTAATATACGGCTAAATCTAAAAGGCCTTTTAGTCATAGAACTATGACTAAATCTAAATTAAAGTTAGTCCCTCCTTAACCTTTCGTTTGAGTTTTTAATTATTTGATTAAAATGCCAAAGATTTTCCATCATAGTTATAGTTAAATGTCAATAGAATTTTGTCAAGGTTTTAGTATTTTACTAAAATGCACTTTGATGATAATCAAATTGTGTTTGTACCATTTTCCTTTAAATTTTATTAGTCAGCGTAAAATGCTGATAGATTTTAATCATAGTTTTAGTCATCATAAACAAAGTATAACCTAGTTTCCATCATGGAAAAAATTAAGCCTACCAAGTCTTTGATGAAAATTATTTGTCGACTAAATTAACGCTATTGGAGACGTTCTGTGGGTCTTATCAATTTCTTTGGATGCTGATTGTATGGGGCTTATCAATTTCATTGGAGGCTCATGTTAAGAGCCTTTATAAATTAATTGGAAGGGCCAGTTTGTGGGTGTTTTCAACGTCCCCAAATACTTCATTTTTTGGTTCTCATTGACTTTGACTGGATACTCAACGTGTGTGTCAGCTGCAATTGAGGATTGCACATTGATCCTGCTTGTTGCCAGCAAAGCTTGCTCACACATCCATTTTTAGTTCTTTCTAAGCATAAAACTAGAACCATTCAACAATTAGTGAATTGTAAACGCTGTAATAATTATGCTCTACAAATGCATCATGGGAAAACTGAGCTAATTTGAATTGCCTCCTTTGTCTATATCCTTCAGGTGACAGCTGTGTTATCAAATGCATTTTAATTGAACCTACTGCAAAAAAATGCACAAATAAAACAGAATTGCAGTCCTTATTTGACCGTTTCTCACTAAAGATCTTCTTCTCCCTTGTGTAAAACAAATGAATGAAGCACAAACTCAAAACACTATAGATTTGTTCACTAATACGGGAAACATGGACAGTTGATCTGGGAATTAAGATCCCTAGGTCAAAGCAAATGTAATTAGAAAAAAAACAATGACCCAAAAGGCTCTGGTTGTTCTGAGCTTGTTTTCCGTTTCAGCTGCTTTGCTTAAAATTGCATTTCATTATCAGTTCTTCATACTTTTTTGCTAAGTGAATATATCGTGAGCTAACAAGAATTTATCATTTTTTTTATTATTATTACATTTTCTCAAATTTTCCATTGTCAGTGTAAAGTTAGGGGATCCAGGAGACCAACGTTTCAAAAATGATAAAGAGTGATAATAAATCTTAACCCCTTAGTGACCGGACGATTTTACACAAATCCGTCCTTTAGTGACCGCTGCTGTTTTTACGTTTCTGCGCTGTTAGTGTTTAGGTCAAATTTTCCTCTTACTTGTTTATTCAACCCACACATATTATACACCGTTTTTCCCGCCATTAAATGGGCTTTCTAAAAATACCATTATTTCCATCATATCGAATAATTTACTATAAAAAAAATATGAAATATGATGAAAAAATTGTAAAAACACACTTTTTCGTAATTTAATCCACAAAATCTATAGCCACCAAAAAAGACCCCGGCTAAATAGTTTCACAATTTTGTCCCGAGAATAGAAATACCCAATTTTTACATGTTTTTGCTTTTTAACCTCTTCACTGCTGAGCCAGTTCACCTATGTGCGCTGCGCTCATTCTGACTGGTTTTTGCTAATTATTTTTAGATGACACCCTAGGTACTAATTAACTAAACCCCCCCAGACAAAAAATTAAAAAAAAAATATATATTTTTTTTATTATATACAGTTGTGTTCAAAATTATTCAACCCCCAATGATGTAAAGGGTTTTAGGGAATTTAGTGTACATTTGTAATTGTATTCAGAATGAAATCCTACAAGGACTTTTTAAAGAACCATATGCAACTAAAATGACATCAATTGGTTTTGTAATACAGTAGTAAATGTTTCTTTTGTGAATTCTTCATTGACACAATTATTCAACCCCTTAAAGACTACCACTCTGAAGAACAGAGGTTCATTCAAGTGTTTTCAATCAGGTATTGAAAACACCTGTGGATGTCACGGAGCAGCAATAAAGCATAATAAGCACCAATTAGACAGCTTTAAAATGACTGTGTTACTCAGCTCCTTCTAGACATTTACTGGTGTGGTTACAAACATGGTGAAGTCAAGAGAATGGTCCAGGAAGACAAGAGAAGAGGTGATTACTCTTCACAGGAAGGGCAATGGCTATAAGAAGATTGCAAAGATGTTAAACATACCAAGAGAGACCATAGGAAGCATCATTCGCAAATTCAAGGCAAAGGGCACTGTTGAAACGCTACCTGGTCGTGGCAGAAAGAAGATGCTGACTTTGACTGCTGTGCGCTACCTGAAGCGTAGAGTGGAGAAAAGTCCCCGTGTGACTGCTGAGGAACTGAGAAAAGATTTGTCAGATGTGGGTACTGAAGTTTCAGCTCAGACAATACGGCGCACACTGCGTAATGAAGGCCTCCATGCCAGAACTCCCAGGCGCACCCCCTTGCTGTCTCCAAAGAATAAGAAGAGTCGACTGCAGTATGCCAAAAGTCATGTGGACAAACCACAGAAGTTTTGGGATAGTGTTCTGTGGACTGATGAAACAAAATGAGAACTGTTTGGGCCCATGGATCAACGCTATGTTTGGAGGAGGAAGAACAAGGTCTATGAAGAAAAGAACACCTTGCCTACTGTGAAGCATGGCGGGGGTCAATCATGCTTTGGGGCTGTTTTGCTTCTGCAGGTACAGGGAAGCTTCAGTGTGTGCAAGGTACCATGAATTCTCTTCAGTACCAGGAGATATTGGATGACAATGTGATGCAGTCCGTCACAAACCTGAGGCTTAGGAGACGTTGGACCTTTCAACAGGACAATGATCCCAAGCATACCTTCAAGTCCACTAGAGCATGGTTGCAGATTAAAGGCTGGAACATTTTGGAGTCGCCATCGCAGTCACCTGACTTAAATCCGATTGAGAACCTCCGGTGGGACTTAAAGAAAGCAGTTGCAGTGCGCAAGCCTAAGAATGTGACTGAACTGGAGGCTTTTGCCCATGACGAATGGGCGAAGATACCCGTAGATCGCTGCAAGACACTTGTGTCAAGCTATGCTTCACGTTTAAAAGCTGTTATAACTGTACTAAGTACTAAGATTGAATGTCACTTGGGGGTTGAATAAAACTGATAATGATGTGAGCACAGAAAAGACATTTGTGGTTATTTCATTATAAATGTTATGTTATATTTGTCTGACCTACACGTGCCTCTTTGATTTAATTGTAAGCAAGATGACTGAATGATCAAAATCAATGTCAAACTGGCCAAAACACTCAATTTCAGTGGGGGTTGAATAATTTTGAACACAACTGTATATATATATATATATATTTTTTAAGTTTTATTATTACACCAAACCTGGTCATGTTTGGTATCATTGGAAAGGCCATCATTGGAAAGGCCATGTTATATCAAATATAACCATATCACTGCCACGGATCGGGAGATAAAGGGATCCCAAAGGATCCCCCTATCTCCACATGGCAGCTAGGGGGTTAACTGGCCCACTGACATACGCACACATATGGTGAGGATGTCAGTGGGTGGGGGGGTGACCTGGAGGCTTGGCTGACATCCACGATGTCAGCCCCCTCCAGGTTTGGATCGCAATTCGGTGCAAATTTGCACCAAATTGCGATTCGTCAGCGAAACTGTTAATGCAGTACACCGCTGAAAAGGGAAGACTCTCCCCTTTCTAGCGGTGCAACTTGCATGTCTCTATCATCAATGGTTGGGGAGATAGAGGGCTCCGAAGAAGCCCCCCCTCCCCTCCATTGATTTCAATGGGGGCGCCTGCTGATGACATCACCACGCAGCATGGTGAAGTCATCGAGCTCGCCGGCCCATGCAAATCTCGAGGGAAGGCTTCCTCCCTGCCAGATCTGCGAGGGATCCAGCGAGGGAGGTAAGTATCGGGCGGGAGGGGGGTTAGGCGCCGCTGACGTACCATGTACGTCCGCGGGTCTAAGGGAGACCCATGGGCAGGACGTACATGGTACGTCAGCGGTCCTTAAGGGGTTAAAAAGAATGCACGGTAGGAGTTATTCGAATTTGCCCCAAAAATGCAGCAAACAATGAATTTCCCCATATGGTTTATTTTCGTGGCCGATAGGCTATACACAAAGCAGGCAGTTCCTCAAATTTTGGCGAATTGCCAGCGAAATATAGTGCTGTTTGGCAGCTGTGAAATCCCGACAGAGAAGCAATGGTTAATCTATTCACAAAACACCAAACAGCAGCGAAATGTTATCGAAACGCCCTGATTTTCGGTGATTTCATTCGGCAGGTTTATTCAGGCGAATCCCAATGTAAAAAATATCCCTGTTTTTATACAATATCTATTAAACCGTTTATTCTTTTAATCTGCAGCACAAATTCTCTTTATTTATTTATTTTTTAGGATGCTTTAAGCATACTTCGGGATTTTCTTGGGAAAAAAAAATTTCAGACTTTTTTTAACTTGCGTTTTTTTCCGTAAAAGATCACTTTTTTCTTCTCAATCACTGGACCTTATATGTTAATTCCAGACATTTTCGTCGAGTCGTTTTTTTGCAAACAGTGTTTCAAAGTTGACAGTTTGAATCTTTTTTTTTTTTTACCCCGATTGTCGGCTTGGTGGCTTTTTCCAGGGGCTGGTCAATGCTGTGTTCGGCAGATCGTGGGCTTTTTTCGGACGCGTTCTGCTGGTTTTTTGGTGTGCGTTTTCTGCGTCGGTTTGGATCAATGTGATATTTTGGATCGTATCGGCAGGAGTTTTCTTCCAGGATTTCGTCGATTTGTCAGCGGTTTGCCGGCGTATTTCCGGATCTGTTTCCTGCACTTTGGGGGCCCTGCGGTGAATTTGATTCCCTGGAGCGTGTGGAACGAAGGAGCAGCAAAATTCCACCGGAATAACCCTGAGTATGTATCAAAGCGTGCTCAACAAGTATATACCAGTGTAGTATATTTTTTTGGAGCACCAACACGATACACCAAAAGTGGAAAATTCTACATTTGACCTTGTGTAAATTTGGACAAAACTATTAAAACATAATGGATAAAATGCCCGTCAGGCTGTGTGTATAAAGCGTATACTAAATATAAATGAGTTTTGTGTCATGTCTTGGGTCCCATCCCTAAGATATCTCATTAGCATATGCAAATATTCCAAAATCCAAAAATATACGAAATACAAAAAATTTCTGGTCCCAACCCAAGCATTTTAGTTAAGGGGCATTAAAGTTACGGTAAGATTTGAATGTGTTCTGTACAAACTAGTAACCGAATTATACATTAGTGATCTACTGGTTTGTTTTTCATGTAATTCAAGACGCTAATGATTTTCTTGTTTCCAATCTGTGATCTTTGAATAAACAAGGCAGATCATGCTCTTGTTTTTTTTTAATTTTTTATTATTTTTTTAATGCGATATTTCACTTCATTGAAAAATAGACTCTGAATGAATAACGATCTAATAAGGCAATGATGTTTCAGTGGCCTCTGTCTGACCCGCGAGGCACTGAGTGAAAACAATGCAATAAGATGGTTCTAATGACCAATTATAATTTGCGACATTTTTTTAAATTTAACCCTATTAGGGTTATAGGGTCTCGCTATGTTTGTTTTTCGGAGCACGGTGATGAAATAGGGTATTGTTGTCTTCCTCGGTCTTATATAGCATCTTTGAGCAGACATAGCCTTAGGGGACTCAGGATATAACTAGATTAGAACCGTAGCAAATCTTCCCTATTGTGTTTGCAATTTATCAAGTGAGAGAACAATAATTAGCAAGACATCCCTGTGCCACCAGCGTCAATTACAACTCTGCTGTCTTCTTTGAAAACAGTAAATATGAGCAGATATTTGACTTGATGAGCTCAGATGAAGTTAAAAAAAAAATGTCAATTTGTCTTCATCACATGTATAAACGGATTACTCAATAGCGCCTTAATATTCTGGCAACTCTCAGGCGCCGCGGTTTGGGCTCCGTTATTGCAAACAATGACCGTATAATGCAAATTATTCCAATCGGTTTGATGATGAATTGCTGGACCACGTTCAGTAATAACGCCTGCCAGTGTCATAAATCCCTCTAACTGATAATAAACACGTACAAGTCCCTTCCTTCATGTTTTCCAAGAAGAATGTGTGATAAGTTGTGGGACAAAAAGCAAAAAAGGAGTTGGTATACTAGCCAACACGGAGGTAATAGGTGTACCGATTTAAAACATAACTTTTAATAGTCAGATAAAACTAAAACTCAGACCTAACACATAAAAAAGTAGTAATACATGTATATAGGTGCATAAATAATGCCAAGGCTAGCGTATCAAATGGTGATGCGGAGGAAACACAGGGTATAGAATGTTACCCAAGAAAGGACCGGAAGATCCTATTCATAAAAAACATATACCGGTCCTATGTTAACCTCAGCAATAATTGCTGCTAGCATGACATTGCTAGTCATAAAAGGATAAACGTATAAATTCTTCGATTGAAACGGTACGCCAGCAAAAAAATATTAATAAAGCTACATAAATAGTGCCAATGTTGAAATGATTAGATAATGGAGAAAGGCAATACAATTTAATCGATATCATAGAGTAATAATACAAGGTGTATGGATCTTATCCAAAACGTTATCAGAGACTCCAGTTCTCACACATGTACCTGCCCTATGCTGACCTCAGTGGTTCGTGCCGCCTACATTACCCAGCTAGCTGTGAGAAGAGACAAACATATAGGTCCTTCACTAAGGCAGCACCCAAGAAAGGGGGAAATAGGTAGACAATATACCGTTAAAACAGGCCAGACATAAATGATCGACGCGTTTCGCTATAGAACACAGCTTGTTCAAGAGTGGAGATGCTCCCTACCTTGAGGTTTATTTATACTAATATCCCCAATGAAGACATGTAAGGAAAAACATCACCGTTATTTTTCCGGTGTGTGGATTCCCGTCATTCCTCATGTCTTAAAAGACACGTCATAAGTGGTGAGACAAGCTGAGCACCTCATACACTCAATGGTATCAAATGATGACTCATATGCACATGTGCATTATGGGATGGGAACATCACTTACATGAGGTCACTCACAATTTATAAGAGAGTCGAAATAAAATGTCATACTGGTCAACTAGATAGATAGATCGATAAATCGAATACGCTGTGGTAGTCCAGATGCCAAAATCACTTGAGTATAGCAGCGCGTAATGATACGTTTTTTATTGGACTAACGCTACATTTAAAAGACAAGCTTTTGAGAGACCTGAAGAAGAGAGTTATACTCTCGAAAGCTTGTCTTTTAAATGCAACTGTGATTAATATGTTTCAGCTGCAAAAAAAATGAGGTCATGTGACTCCCGAACTATACTGAATGAACAGGTTTTTCCATCAATGGGTTTTTTCTCCCTGATGGCACAGCGGGCATATTCCAAGATGGCAATGCCAGGATTCATCAGGCTCAAATTGTGCAAGAGTGGTTCAGGGAGCATGAGACATCATTTTCACACATGGTTTGGCCACCGCACAGTCCAGACCTTAACCCCATTGAGAATCTTTGGGATAATGTGCTGGAGAAGACTTTACAATACAAGATCTTGGCCACAAATTAATGTGACTCTGGATGCAAATAAATGCTGTGACATGGCATGAACTTATCAAAACCATGCCACGGTGAATGTGTGTCGCATTCAAAACAAAAGGTTGTCCAATCAAATATTGGAATGTGTGACTTTTTCATGCCCATGCAGTGTAAAAACCACCGCATCAGCCTCCAGCTGCCACTTGTGTGGCCCTTTTACCATATATACGCAATGCTAAATGCTTTCGCTGTCCCCTGTTCCAGTAAATCTAAATTATGTAACATAATCCCATTCCACAGAAACCTAGGTAAAATCCTTTAAAATAAATCACATTTTACAAAACCTATCAGAAATTATGTTAACACAGAAGAAGTGCAGAACTGGTCCCAGTGGAGGACCAAGATGCCGCCACCATTCATGGTGCCAAAACCAGTGATACAAAAGAAGGGCAAATCGCATCACCTGAATAATTAAAACATAATATAAGCCAATTAATTCAATTTATATACTCCGCAGAGAATCATTTCTTAGGAATACAGCAGAGCTAAGCCAAAGGCATTAATATGCCTTAAATGGTCACATTGAGTACAACATAATTGCCATTGGTATAGAAATACATAGTCATTTACTGCACAGCATAGTTAAATGATCATTAATAATACAGAATAGGTTATAACAAAGAATATAGCACAATTACAATCTGTGCTTAACTATATGGGCCCATATAGCACTGTTAGAATTAATATCATTAATATATTCATTCTCATTCAGTAATGAATGGTCTTTATTAGTTAGGATGCCAGAGTCATAATATTCATATGTACAACAAAGCCCTTCCAAGGGACTTGACCTCCAAGAGTATAAATGGGATGTACCTATAGTAGCTATCTCATAGCTAGCTCTGTCTTGGTAATTTATAATTTGGAAGAATATGAAATCACTCTGAAAAATAGGGCTTAAGTTGACCAAGAATGCCTGGGATTGCTGTACCACAGGCTTGGCTCTTGGCGGGTGCACGAGGTGCTCTGCGCCTAGCATGGCCGTCCCAGTCCCACCAGACCCTCAGGATGATGGTTTCTTTTTTCTCCATAATTGCATGTACAGAGACATATTATATCAACGTGTAACCTACATACTTTTTTTTACGATATGTTTTGAAGGTCATTTATGCTTCTCTAGTTTATTTCGTGATTTCATAGAACTGCCTGCTTGCCTCTTGACTTACTGAATTTGAAAGACAATGTTGCCATAAACCTCTGGAATCCGTGAAAATCGAATGAAATACAGAACGCAACAGCTCTCAGAGATTAAATATCTTTTTTTTATTTTTATTTCGTGAATGACACGGGATGTGGAAATCCGCATAATGCTTAAAATCCGTGTTTTGAATGTGAGTTATAAGGCGAACAGCTGTTACGCTGAACTTTAGATTTGTCCAACATATCAGTTCACTGCGCACAAAACCAAAAGGGCTATATTCAGTTTATCGCATTACGTCATGAGCTATTATTGTGCCAAGCAGAAATAATGATGATAATAATAATAATAATTATAATGAACTATTTAGGCATTATTTCCATTTCTTTTGCTTCCTTATTAGCATGGAATTATCATCACATTGTGATCAAGGTAATGTAAGGAAAAAATCATGAATAATGTTAGTGCTGCTGCCTGGCAATCAAGTAATCATGTTGAAGGTGAGAATCGAAAAATGTAAAATTGAGGAAAACACATAATGAGATTGTGGGAAAAGGCTGAAGATGCCATTTTATTCATTGCAGTGTGTTATTAAATGGAATAGTGTCTATATATTTAATCTAGTGAGCTTCAGTAACGTTTAAGATACAATTAATTAAGCGCACAATATCATTAGTAGTGACACCCATCACGTGACTTTGCAATTATTTCATGTTTGCTGTTTCCTGTGTGTCTTTATTCTAATAAGCTCTTCAAATAAAACAATAAACTTCATTTTTTAAGATGTTTTATTTATTTATAAAGAGAACAAAGGAAGATAAAAAAGTAACTCAGTCATAACATGACAGCAGATAAAAAAAAAATCTGAACTGTTGAGCTTTAAGTAAAATATAGGTGATTCTACAAGGAAAAGAAAAAAAATAACATAATTAATATTTTGTCCAAGTAAACGAGTTGAAAATAATCTGCTGCTTGTTTACATTCAGTATTCAGCTATCTTGGATCTGATTTAGGTTTTATTTTTTTTTAGGGATGTGAGTTTCGGGTTTCGGAATTTCAGAATTTTCACGAAATTTCCCGATTCGTGCATTCGGATTTGGACGATTTTCCAAAAATTTTCTGATCCGAAAACGGCAGATCCGAATAAATTTCATTTTCGTTCCATTCGTGATTTCGGCTCCATTCCTGATTTCGGTTCCATTTCAGTAATTTCGGACATCGTATTTTTGGGTTATATCGCTGATTCTGTAATTTTGTATCATTCCCATCTCAATGTATCCTTCCTGGAAAACCAGAGAAATCTCAATGTATCCTTCTTGTAAAACATGAGAAATCTCAATGTATCCTTCCTGTAAAACATGAGAAATCTCATTGTATCCTTCCCGGGAAACCAGAGAAATCTCAATGTATCCTTCTTGTAAAACATGAGAAATCTCAATGTATCCTTCTTGTAAAACATGAGAAATCTCATTGTATCCTTCCCGGGAAACCAGAGAAATCTCAATGTAACCTTCTTGTAAAACATGAGAAATCTCAATGTATCCTTTTTGTAAAACATGAGAAATCTCAATGGCAGAATTATCGTATCTGCAGAATTATCGTATCGGCAGAATTATCGTATCGACAGAAATATTGGATCCGAAAAACCATTAGTTTACGTCAAAACGAATAGACACTTTGAAACGAGGAGAACAGACGTTCCGAAAAACACGAAAATTTCCGAAATCAAGAAAAAAAAGTAGATACGAAAAACAAACCAAAACGAACCGAACCGAAACGGAAATCGGCCGAAACGAGCCGAAACGAAAATTTACAAAATCTGAACGAACCGAACCGAAAAAAAAATCGGTGCACAAGTCTAATTTTTTTGGGAAACGGATGGGGATTTTTCTCAATTTCTTTTTTTAATTTCCAACCCCTTCACTACCGTGACCGAGAATACTCAATGTTCAAAAGCTCCTGCAGAAACCTGGCATCAAGTAAATTCAATCTGTTTATATTCTGGAGCAACCCAAAGGAATTTTGTTTACTGCAAGCGAAATTTCACTTGAAAATGGGCTCCGGAGTGTGCTACCAAATTTTCAGCTTCTTGGACATGTCATCCAAGGTGCTGAAGTTGTTTTCACAGCTTGGAGATATGGAACTGTACTGTAGTCCTGAGGAAGGTTCTCTGTGAAGAATCGAAACATTGACTTTTTATGGTTCAATAAAATTTGAGTTTTTATGAAAAAGCCAGAGAGTGCTGACAATCTATTATGGATTTTTCTATTACCAAAGCCAAGCACCATGGTATGAAGCATTACTAGGGGAACCGTGAGTGCAAGATCTTTTTACATATATATATACTGTATATAGAGAATATATTTAGATAGCTATAATATCTGTGGATAAGTCGTGAATAAATAATTTTTGATGTCAATAGAAATGTGATAAAATATGATGGATACATCTTAGGTTTCCATGGTTTTTTCACACTTTTTTATTCACCATCGCCCTCGTATTGTTAAAAAGCATCATATACTCGACCACAGAGTTTAAATAAGGAAGAGCATGTGTTTCAAGGAATTCATAAAATGTAACAGCCCTTGTAGACAAGTGCATTAGACATTTTCCTGTCATTTTCATTTTTTATGCTTTGCTTACTCCACACATTTTGTACTTGAGTCTAAAGGATGTACCACTTTGGGAAGCGACGGCCAATGCAACGGAAAAACCCTAAGAGCAATTTACTAAATGTGAAAATTTACAGAAATTTATAAAATTTCAAATTTTAAGCCAAACATTTCTGAATTATTCAAATCCATCATTTGTTTCCATTCAGGGTTTATACGACCACGGAAAATAAAAAATTAAATAGCAATTCCCCTGTGGATCCCATAGAATTCCCAGTTGGAGGAATGACCCTGAGAATCGTACAACTAACCTCGCAGAGAAAACATCCATCACCTCGCTGTTATAACATCCATTAAGCTGCGAAAACGCAGTGACTCATGCCGCGACCTGTTATACGACGTGACACATGGAGGAGGGCACGATTCAAAAAAAATAATCATAAAAGTGAAAAGCGAATGCGTGTGAAATAACATTGAGCTAATGACTGTTCTGTCCAATTTTTTTTCTCATTCGATCTATAAAAAAAAAAATCAATACAACAGATATAACCCTGCGCGGGCGATAAATAGTGAAGGGAAGTGCATGGAAAGCATCACTTGTGACACATAGCCATAAGAAGATGTCACTGTTTATTTTAATGCAACGTCAGGTGATGTCACTGCAATCATTTAGATTTTGGAATATATTTAGATAGCTATAACATCTGTGGATAAGTTGTGAATAAATAATTATCGATGCCGATAGCACACGGAATGTGATAAAATATGATAACCTGTCAATATCTTAACTTTGTTGCCGTTCGTATCTCCTGCGCCGTGTTTAACTGTATGGTTAACAAAAATATTCAGTTTCCCGCATCATTTCAAAGACCTGTCTCTCCATCACAACATGGTCAAGGCGTTTCTTTGCTCGGTACAATTTTGACGATTTTTCAAAGTCTTAAAAGGCGATATTACCGTGAAGGGTTAAGCGAAACGCGTGCATGTTACATTAGTGTCATCTGGTAAACCATTTCCTGCATGGATGAAATCATTTCAGAATTATCTTGGGGCCTGTAAGAAGAAGCCAAGATGCGTGTAGCTCATGTATAAATCTGTCCGTTTAAACCTATTTTTCATTTGCTTCAAAATAAATAAATAATGCTAAAAGTCGTTGTTTTGTCCTGTAGAGAGAGGTTCATATAGCGACGAACAACAATAAAGCCCAACAATATCAGCTATAGAAACAACGTTTGTATTTATCCTCAAGCAGCAAGAGCAAAAGGGTAGGTATAAAATCAGACTGAGATAGATAGATAGATAGATAGATAGATAGATAGATAGATAGATAGATAGATAGACAGACAGACAGACAGACAGACAGACAGACAGACAGACAGACAGACAGATAGATAGATAGATAAATTAAGAGAAAAATTAAGATGGAGAAATAAATAGACACAGACAGATCGATTGATAGCTGAATAGACAAACTGATAACTAGCTATTTTGACATATAGACAGACAGTTAGATCTATTGATAGATATACAGTTAGGTCCATATACATTTGGACACAGGCACAATTTTAGATTTTTTTTCAGGTATTTACCAAAACATATTCAAGCTATAGTTATATAATGGATATGGGCTGTAAGTGCACACTCTCAGGTTTAATTTGAGGGTATGTACATTCAAACTGGAAGAAGGGTTTAGGAATTACAGCTCTTAAGAATAGCCATCCCCTCTTTTTCAAGGGACCAAAAGTAATTGGACAATTGAATCAAAAGCTGTTTCATGGTCAAGTGTTGGCTATTCCTTCATTATGCCTTCCTCAGTTAAGCAGATAAAAAGTTTGGAGTTGATTCTAAATGTGGTATTTGCATTTGGAATCTAGTTCTGTGAACCTACATCATGCGTTCACTGGTGAGCTCAGCAACATAAAGAGGCCTGGACGTCCACGGAAGACAACAGTGGTGGATTATCGCTGGATCCTCTCTATGGTAAACAAAAATCCATTCACAACATCCAGACAAGTGCAGGACACTCTCCAGGAGGTGGGCGTATCATTGCCAAATTCTACAATCAAGAGAAGATTTCCTGAGAACAAATACAGAGGGCTCACCACAAGGTGCAAACCATTCATAAACCTGCAGAATAGAAAAGCCAGATTAGACTTTGTCAAAAACCAACTAAACAGCCAGACCATTTCTGAAACAGCATTCTTTGGACGGATGAAACTAAGATTAATATATACCAGAATGGCAGGAAGAAAATAATGTGGAGAAGGCTTGGAACGCTCATGATTCAAAGCACACAAACAATGTAATCTGTAAACATGGTGGAGACAGTGTGATGGCATGGGCATGCATGGCTTCCAGTGGCACTGGGTCATTGGTGTTTTTTGATGATGTGACTTAAGTCATTGCCAGTAAAGGATTCTCTACAAAATATCAAAAATGAACATTTTATTTATGATTATATTCATTTGCCCAATTACATTTGAGCCTCTCGGGGGCCTGTGTATAAAAATGGTTGCAGGTCCTAAAATTTGTGCTTGATATTTATGTTCAAACCTTTGAATTAAAGCTGAAAGTCTGCACTTCAAAATCATTTGCATTGTTTCGTTATAATGGTTGCAGGTCCTAAAATTTGTGCTTGATATTTATGTTCAAACCTTTGAATTAAAGCTGAAAGTCTGCACTTCAAAATCATTTTCATTGTTTCGTTATAATTTTATTCTGGGGGCATAAGAGCGAAAACTATGAAAATTGTGCCTGTGTCCAAATATATAAGGACCTAACTGTATATACAGACAGATCAATTGATATATAGATAAATGGATAGATAAATATAGATGGATAGATAGACAGATAGATAGATATGGACAAACAGACTGATTGATAAATAAATACAGTCGATAGACAGATTGATTGATAGTAGGATAGACAAATTGATAGCTAGATAGATAGGTCTATCGATATATATAGAGAAAGATAGATAGATAGATAGATAGATAGATAGATAGATAGATAGATATGGGATAGATAGATATGGGATAGATAGATAGATAGATATGGGATAGATAGATAGATAGATAGATAGATAGATAGATAGATAGATAGATAGATAGAAGTACCTACTGGATGGTATAATATGAATATTTTCATAAATGTTACAATGTTTCTGTAAATGATTGTGTGGGTTGTGGCAGAGATGGACATGGCTGTATTGGGCAGAATACCAGGAGACTCACTGTGGACATCCATTCAAGTCAGAAATTCCATTACCCTCATATAGCTAACGATCATATTTTATATGATGAGAAAAAAAATAACACAACACGCTGTAAAAACGCTATCTGTGTAATTTCAGCAAAACCTAAAGTAACACTTTCGTGCAAAGGATGATGGAAAGAGATAAAATAAAATAAAATAAAATGATAAAATTCATGAGCATTGCTCTTCTGGTAATGGTTCCATAATACCATGGAAAGCTATCCTATTTGCTGTAATGCATGTATGATTTGTGCCGGCTTTTCACAGGAAATGTGCTCAATCTTTTCTAAGCTAGCATGACTCAAACATTACCTCGTGAGTCTAGACAAATATTACAGCCATCGGGGAGGCAGTTTTACCCCTGGTACGATTTGGAAATGGGTTACATTAAACAGAAGGGAGTAAAATATATACAGTATATATATATATATATATATATATATATATATATATAGCGAGTAAAGATAGCAGCACTCTCGGTCTTCGTATTAAGAAAAGTTTAATGTAGAAAAATCAACGTTTCAGTCTGCTGTCCGCGGACTTTCATCAGGATACATAAAAAATCAAACAAGTCATATATATAACAAATAAATTACTCACCAAGATAATTCGTTCCATATTTTGTTTTTAATTAATTTTATATATCCAATAACGGGGAACTTTAGACTGCGGTCATATTATAATCTTTTTTTGACATCATTAAGACATAGAGGTTTGTGTGCATTATTTAATATTAGGTTTATCTTGGTGTTATACGCTGTGCACCCTCTCCCGCAGTTTCTATGTTCATAGCGTTCCGTTTGGAAGGCATTCAGTTGCCTAGGTGATGGGTGTGTCACATTTGGGAGCCGGTATGCTGACGTCATCCGACTGAGACGGCGTCGGCTCGGCTCAGGGAGGGCGAACACATCAATTTGGTGAGTAATTTATTTGTTATATATCTTGTTTGATTTTTTTATGTATCCTGATGAAAGTCCGCTGACAGCGGACTGAAACGTTCATTTTTATACATTAAACTTTTCTTAATACGAAGACCGAGAGTGCCGCTATCTTACTCGCTGTGTTTGCCGAGTGGGCACCAGGCATGGGACCTTTCGGATTTGGAGTGCAAGAGTGACCGATTGCTATATATACAGTATATATATATATAAATATATAAAAAAGAGATAAAGGGATCATAGAGTAAATGTTACCCTAAGGACCCACCGACTGATATATTTAGACTAATATGATGAGACAACGCAGATTTATTAGGCAGTATTTTATAAGGCGAACTTAATATATATCAAAAATATAATAGAAATGGAGCTGGATGAACAGATGTGAAAATAATTTCCTGTTGGAAACATGCAATCCTTCTTCCTCCACTGTAATGCTTGCCTTAATTAGTGTCAATGCTATGGGGATTTGACAAAAGTGCACTGTCTACGCTGCATTGATTATACATCCAAGGCACAGGCCATGGAGCTCAGAAAGAACGCGGCTGTCTGCGTTGACATATCGTCGTATCCTCGTCAGAATGTTTGGATCCTTTCATCTGATACAGTGTTTGTCACTGTCGAAATAACACTGTGCTCCATGTATCAGCTAACAATCGCACAAGGTATCTCTTGAAATCTGTGGGATTTTGTGAGAGGGCGCCATTTTTTCGATAAATGCCACCTACTTCTGCCCCGAGAGAGAATCTAGATGGCTGGAATGAAACAAGTCCACCTGTGAACGTCTGTTTTAGAGCTAGATCGATAAGTATCCATGCATCAACCTTACATGGATCAATGGAGGCAGCGGCTGACTAGGCAAAAAAAAACATGTTTCCAAAATAGTCCGTTACGTTTTAATAAGAATTTATTTATGTTATTTCCAGATTATTGCATTATATATATTTCTTCTTTATAATTTTTTTTTTTAAATCATCTGACACGTTATTCACAGATAATTGCTATTTGGTAATTTGTGCTCTCCAGTGTTTATGCTTTTTGGTTTATACATTTGTATACATTTGCAGGATGCGGATTCATACATATAATATGTAGAAAAAGGCACGTGTAAATGTGTGAATAATTTACAAAATATACAAAAAGTATGTTGACGTTAAACTAAGTTTACTGTTTTAAAGCGGTCAGGATGTGTAGAGTCTCCTGCTCCTCCGTGCTGCCTCGATCTGGCAGAATCACTGGGTGAAGTGGAGGAGTGTCCTCCACCCCGCACAGCATCACCAGCAGCCGGGGATTTTGAATTTCCAAGCTGCCGGCCACAAGATTGGCTGCAGCAGCTGCAGCAAGCGGTCTGAGTGAAGCATTCAATGGATTGGATCTTGCGCACATATGGTGCGCCAGTCCCATACTGCTCGCAATTTGCAGTTCCTATGCTATGCAAATTGCATAGGAGCCCAAATTGTGCAGAAAAGTTTCAGGGCCCTTCTGGTTCTTGAGGGCCAAAAGGTGAGCAAAGTCACCAAAATAATAATAATAATAATTAGGCAGAGACAGCAATCGTAGCCGGCTCGGATATGGGACTAGCCTTTTAAGGGGTCTAACAGGACAGGTCGAGAGCCAGTGATTAGAACCCCGACAATATATACAGAGGTTCTGGTTCATTCTCCGGGTATGCTCTTCAGGAGTCGGCGGGCCTTTAATTGTCTTACCAGGAGGAACACACACCTTGGGAGAGGCGCTCCTTAGAGTGTCCATTAAGGCCCATATATCCCCCAGCATAATGTCAGATTGTCCAGGGCTCGTAGGATCCCTGCGGGATCAGTAGTAGGACTCTGCATTCTGTAAGGGTGGAACCTGGCGTGTGCCATGGTGGGACCCAAGTTCAGGGACACACTGATGGTACCTTTGGGTAGGCCTTTGGGTAGACAGACACTGGGAGATCCAAAGCACAGTACAAGAGGTTATCCAGGGAGAATAATCAGAAGGCGTTCTGTGGTCAAGGGGCTGGTACATGGTGGCAATCGGTTGGCAAGCGGGGGTCTGGTACACAGTAGATCAGGAGTGATATAGCAGTAGGTCTCAACATTAACAGGGTTTGACTTACAATGCAGAGTCACTTTGGATAGAGGGAAGTGGACCTTTATTCCAGCAGGTAGTGGTGTGGTGTGTGTTTGCTGTGATTCACTGTTTCAGTGCTGAGCATGGGCAGCACTTTACTAGTACCTGCCCACATGCAGGTAATGTTCTTTAACACATTGTCACGGTGGGTCAGGGGATGGGGCGCCTGGCAGCAGCTTCCTCGCTGCTCGCTGGCCAGGCGCCGAATGTAAACGCTTCCGGGTGCGCTCACGTGGGACGCCGAGGGGCGGGGCCTGGCGTTGTGACGCGGACCCGCCGGGTTTAAAACCCAGTCTCACCATTACAACCGGTGCCCTGACGTGGTATTCACCTCCCGCAGAGCTCTTGTGATATTTGGCTAACGAATCCTCCTGTGTTTAACCCTTGGCATTGGCAAACGAACCCTCCTGTGTATGACCCTTGGCATTGGCAAACGAACCCTCCTGTGTATGACCCTTGGCATTGGCAAACGAACCCTCCTGTGTATGACCCTTGGCATTGGCAAACGAACCCTCCTGTATGACCCTTGGCATTGGCAAAAGAACCCTCCTGTGTATGACTCCTGGCATTGGCAAACGAACCCTCCTGTGTATGACCCCTGGTATTGGCATTTACTCTGCTCTAGGTTCTGCCCTTAACGTTGGTACCGAGGTCAGTCTATGTGGCACCCTAAGCACGCATCAGATTACCTCTGCTATTACTAAAGTCCTAGGGAGGACTTGTGATCTGGTCTGTACCCCTGTCTGGTGTTTCCCTTTCTTTATCTGTTACCTGCTTCATTGTCTATATAGCTTTGCCGACCATTCAAGGATCGGAAGAGTAGAAAGAGAGCTACATAAAGAGATCAATATCTTGGTAGTCAGAAGGATTCGTGACAATACTCTATTCAATACCTCTGTCTGGTGTTACCCCTTGTTTATATATTGTCTGGTTAATTGTCTTTCTAGTTTTGCCGACCATTCAAGGATCGGAAGGGTAGAGAGCGGTCTGCGTAAAGGGACCACACTTTTGGTAATCAGAGGGATCCGTGACACACATGCAGGCATGAATCCTGACAAGACCAAGCATTTGGGGGTCCCTATGTACCCCAAGAAAACTCTCACTGACGTGACCCAATGCTTCAGACATTTACATAAACACATACTGTAAATCAGACGTTAGGATTACATTATCACAAATATAAAACAGAGTGGCGCACACAACAGGTCGGCAAACAATATGGGCTGTGTCTACTGAATGTTCAAATCTTAGGTAGCAGGCTCAGGTCACAAAAGATATACAGGGTTATTCAGAGAGAGAGGTGAAAACCAGGAGAATTGCCATGAGAATGATCAATCTAGACCAAATAGCCAATTTGGAAAATGAGATAAATGGGAGAATTTTTCTGGTTTGGCTATTTTGACCTAGAATTTTCACTTCTCCAGTCATTCTCCTGAGTTTCACCTTTCTTTGAATAGACCTGCTAATCTTTTTTGCTTGGGTTAACACTGAAGGGTCTATTTACAAAGCACCGAAATTGTGTGTTTCACCGCAATGCGCCTCATTTCAGCAGCTCCATTTCACCAAAAATACGGTGAATTCAATATTTAGCAAATGGTCACTGTATTTTGCCGAAATTGGAATCGCCAATGCAGTTATCGGACGTTGGCGTAAACTGCCGAATTGCACCAATAATTAATTAATTCAGAAAATGAAAAGAAATGGTCAGTTCTGAGCCTATGCGTCATTCTGTGCGTAGTTTCTGAACCACTCCGTGGGGCGCTTCGGACGCTACTGCGAGCGTTCGGAGACAGGATGATTTCTGGAGGACGCAAATTTTGGTTTCAAAATCCCATCTGCTGAGTGGCAGCTGTGTTAGAGAAGGAAATCCCTCTACATCTCACAGTGCTAACAGCAAATTGGGACTGTGTGGGGGGGCACTCCGGACAACCTGTCCACTTTAATAAGCTAAAGTGGTCAGGGGGTGTAGAGAGTCCCATTAAATCACCAGTACCAAAAGAAGACACTAGAGGAGGACTCGAGTCTCGTTTTTTCAACCTATATTGCAATGTAACGGCACAATTACTCTTGGGAAGGTAAAACCTGGATTATGACTAAGCGCGGTATAAAATTGAAATACAATGTAAAAAATATAATGGCATCGACTCAACACATCACATTAAAAAAAAGGAAGTAAATTGACAAGGTGTGATTAATTGTCTTTTAAATCCGGTGACAGTCATGCTATTTAATGATACAGTGATTTCTATAATCCTTTTTTTTTTTTTGCTTGTAAGTTAGTATTAATTGAAAAGGCAATGTTTGTTGCTTCTTCTGATTATTTTTAAATAGAAACCAACAGAATATTAATAACAAACAACTATTCAATGTGATTGGGTGCAAATAGAACGAACTACAGGACACATAGGTTTGTATCCAAAGACGGAACCGACGTGTAACAATATGAAGCATGTGGACTGATCATTTGATTAGTATTTACTCACGACTTCCGGTTGAAAACAGGGCTTAGTTGTATATTTAATCAACTCTGATGAGCAAAGACAGAAGAATTCTAATGTTTTACTAGTGACGTGACACTAGGATCAATCTTGAACTGGTCATTACAACAATTATAGGTTTTAAGTTATAGAGCTTAAGCATAATGAATGAAACCACAACACGTCTAGCAATCACAAGGAATGTTCCAGTGGTTCACCAGTTTTAAATTTAGCACATTTGCCATGAAATTGTAATATGTAAATTCACACTGTTGCAATGTGATGCATTTTTTGCAAACTCTGGCCAATCATATGCAGGGTTATTCGGAGAGAGCAATCTGGCGCCGAAATGGCACCAAACAGTGAATTTCCCTCCGACGAGTTGGCAAAGGGTTGGTGGCAGTGGTCGGTGGGTTTGAGGTGAGTTGGTGGCGGGTTGGCGGCAGGGTTGGCGTTGGCATTCGGGGTCTGATTCCCTGCACTTCGGGGACCCTGCGGTGAATGGTGAATTCACCATAGGGTGGGGAAATTTGGTTCCTCGAGGTGCGGGGAAGTGCGGGTTACGACAGAGCACCGAAATGTCGGCAACATTACGGTGCTCTGTGAATAACCCCAATGGTAAAAATGCCATAAAAAAAAACCACAGAGGTTCAGTTTGGTTTTCATATATTGCTGTGCTTTGCATATCAACATGTGGGAAAAGAACTGCTTCAAGAGACTGTCTGGTAGAGAGAAAATAAGTTTGCTCACACCGATTAAAGCCAACATTGTACAATGGAGATCCATTGTATTCATTTTTGTTTTTATTTTTTTCATTATTATTACTTCAGTTCTACCCTGGATTTTAAGATTCCGAAGAACCCTACAAACCCAACACTGGGCAGACTTATCCATCCTTCAACCCACTAAGGCCCCTATTACATTCTTTGCGCAATTTCGTCCGCGCAGCGCAAAAATTTTTGCGCGCATCGTCCAACGTTATCACATGAAAATTAACGGTGGTATTACGATCCAAACGCATTTTCTCATCCGTCTGAAAATAACGTTCGTCAAAACGAAGTGCAAAATGAAGAGTAATACGCGCACAGTAACGTAGCGCACGTAAATCAGTGTGCGGACTGTTTTTTTCGCGGGATTCAGCCAATCAGAATTAAGAACCGTAATTTACATCAATTTACCTTGATTGACTCACTTAAGTTTTTTTGCGCCTGTCAAAGTAAATCTGAGTATACGTGCTGCAGCAATAATAAAAACACGCACAAATTCACAATTTTATTGCTTGGGTATGTGTAGAATGTGTAACTATACTGTGCTGTATTTTTTTTTTCATGCTGGTGTTTTTCGTTTCAGCCAGAACGTTCCGATTTGCAGTTACCACCAGCTTTTCAAAGACGTTAAAATTATGCGCGCAAACGTCGTTCGTGAAAAGATGCGCATCGATTGTAATACCATCCGCGTACCAGCGCACGAACGAATTTGCGCTCACAATGCTAAGTATAGGACGCACACAATTCATCACGCTCGCGCAGGTCCATCCGCGTTAAACGATAACGAGCATCGTTTGCGCGAACGTTGTAATATGATGTTCAGCGCAAAGGGTTTTGCCCCTCGCGCAAATGCGCATTTGCGCACGCAAAACCAAATGCGCGAGGAATGTAATAGGGACCTAACTATTTATGGCAGTCAATGGTATCCTATCCAAAAATTGAAAACTTGTGGCCACAGATAGTAAGGCCATCATAAAAATGCTGCAGCTTTAGAAAAGTAGCATTAATTTGTCATTTACAAAAAAAGTCACTTTGAAATGAAGAAATTGTGTTATTTTATGTCAACTCAGCGCCATTCTCATACAGTGAAAAAAAATACACTAATTTAAATTTTAGGGTTAGTATTAAGCTCAGGATTAGAATTTGTGCTTGTTTTAGGGTTAGGGTTAGTATTAAGCTCAGGATTAGAGTTTGTGCTTGTTTTAGGGTTAGCGTTCTGTGCGCTAAGCACTGAACGCAGTTGCAGCACGGCCCACAACCACACAGACCACCAGGGACGTGGAGTCTATCTGGGATGGAGGAGGCAGCCGTCCCAGCACCCCTCCCCCCTCACCAGTCACACAGGGAGGGAGGGAGGGAGTGAGTGCTGCCCTGTCTCTGTTGTCTCCCCAGTCCTGACAAGCGGCAGCCACGTGACGCCACACGCACTCAGGCCGGGGGAAACCTGTATAAAAAAAATTCCGGGAGGTGCCGGTACGGGGTAAAAAAACCCTGCTTTTAGGGTTTGGTTTAAACAGTGCTATTTTCTTAGGAAGAAATGTGGGGGTACTCACCATGAAGCATCAGAAAGCGCCAGGCAGTGAGCAACCAATGAAAAGATGGCACATGCCTGCATGCAGCCAATGAATAGTGGGGACAGTAAATGAATAGAGCTAGGGCCAGACCCCGACATTGAATTGCCTGGGTCCAAGGATAAAATGCTGCCCTCAAACTATGCACACCAAAACACATCCATTCTTATCACAGGGATCTACAGCAATAAAACTCACAGAAATGTGCGGTATGTATGAGCGTATCACAGAGCTCCACAGCAATAAAACTCACAGAAATGTGCGGTATGTATGAGTGTATCACAGAGCTCCACAGCAATAAAACTCACAGAAATGTGCGGTATGTATGAGCGTATCACAGAGCTCCACAGCAATAAAACTCACAGAAATGTGCGGTATCTATGAGCGTATCACAGAGCTCCACAGCAATAAAACTCACAATAATGTGCAGTGTGTATGAGGGTATCACAGAGCTCACAGCAATAAAACTCACAGTAATGTGAAGTGTGTATGAGGGTATCACAGAACTCCACAGCAATAAAACTCACAGTAATTTGCAGTGTGTATGAGCATATCACAGAGCTCCACAGCAATAAAACGTACAATTAAATTTTAAAGTAAATTCAATATAAAAGTTAATATTAAATTAAATTAAATATTGAAATAATCTTAAATTAAGTATTTAAATAAAAATTCAAATAAATATTATATTAATAAAATATTTCAATAAATTGAATTGTTGAAAAAACTATTAAAAATTAATATACATATAATAATGAAATATTTGTATACATAGTTCCCCCTCTCCTGCTTACCTTTATTACAGGTAAGGGGGTCCCTACATTCATGGTGATCCAGTGGCAGGCCCACATCTCTCTGTCCCTGGAGGTCCAGTAATGCGAGAGGTGCTGGGCTCTTCCAGCCCCAGCCCCATGTCTCATTGTGGATCCCTGGTTGCCTCAGTGGTGTTCAGACCTCAAACTTTTTGCAGGGCATTAGTGCTCTCTCTATGAGTCACTGCCGGAGCCCTAGTGTGCAGCACAGGAGACAGGGGAAGCAGAGAGCTATCGGTAACAATTGGAAACGCTCAGGAGACAGTGTGAGCTTCCAAATCTTTGCTTGCCTGTCACTGCTGGAGGAGAGTGGAGCATCAGGCTCTGTCTCCTCCACTCATTTGGGCTGCTGGCCGGTAAGGTGCCAGTACTGAGTATCGGCACGTTCCACCAGAAAAAAAAAACCCTGAGTTTAACCCTAACCAACAGATTGTGATCCATTTTTGCTCATATTTAGGCAACAGGTTGTGTTCTTTCTTTTAATGTAAGCTACACTACCCTCATGTCAAAAGAAGAAGGAGCAGAATCTGTTGCCTAAAAATGAAGTGAAAATATAGCAGAATCTGTTGCCTAGAAATGAAGCGAAAATACAGCAGAATCTGTTGGTCACCTTAATAGTAATGCTAATCTAAAACAAGCACAAATACTAACCACAATCCTAACCTTAACCCTAAAATGAGCATTGATTTACCACCATTGTCTCGTCAGAACTATTGAACTATTTTGGCCAAAAATGTACCGTTTGCTGCGTGCGTGAACTACTGAGTGAATAAGCCCTTAGTTTTGGTTTTCCTAAGGGTCTTCCTCTGCAGATTCTTTTAACACAGCTACAAATACATTTGCATTTTCATCTATTATAAAGAAAAACTCTTTGTATGTATGTGTCTAAGACAGGCATAAATAACAACATTTCCCACAAAGTACTCCCACAACTTCATATATTTGATTTTCAATGGGAAAAAACATCTCAGATTTTTCCCCACTCGTTGTCAGATAAACAGAGAATAATGATGACTTTGCAACATGTGTTGTAAAAATGCCCAAACGCCATATCCAGCCTAAAAGACTACATATCAAAAAAGATAAACCGTGACAAATGGGGCCAGCAAAGAATGAAAAGTTCTATCAGGGTTATTCAAAGAGAATCGAAAAGTCACCACACGTTCGGTGACTTTTCGTTCTCTTCAATTCGGTATGATTTGGCGATCCCATTTCGGCAACCCTGCGGTGTATTCAGCTAGCACCACAGGGTCATCGTAGTGGAGGGAAAAGCAGCCGAAAACCTGCCAAACACTCACCGCAAAACCCAGGCGAATGCACACCGAAACCTGCAAAAACATCTGGATTAACCCCGCCGAAGACGCCGGAGAAACATGAGCAGGAGCTGATCAGAGCGCAGAGCAGCCACCGGAAAAAGTCGACACCGTAGACGAATGGAGTGAAAAAAACAAAAAACAGTACGCTTGAATGTTTGAAAAGTGAAACGCTGTTGGCAGACAAACTACTGACCGAAAATGTCTGAAATTTACATATAAGATCCAATGAATGATAATAAAAAGGGCTGTTACAGGAAAAAGAAAAAACATTTAGAATAAAAATAAAATAAAAAAATCGGATTTTTTTTGCAAAATAATCCCGAAAAATGCTTAAAAGATCCTAAAAAATCTAGAAATAAAGAGACTTTTTACTGCAGAATAAAAAATTAAACGGTTTATTAGATATTGAATTAAAACGGGAATATTTTTAACATTGAAGCCTATGGGATTCTCCTGAATAAACCTGTCGAATTAAGCCACCGAATGGCAGGGCAATTCGGCAACTTTTCACTGCTGGTTTGTGTTCTCTGAATAGACGAAGCATTTCTTCTCTATGGGGATTTTGCTGAACCTCAGACAGGCACCGAACAGGCACCGTATGTGCAGGCAATTCGCCAACATCTGGCGAACTGCCTGCTCTCTGGATAGCCGAATGGCCAGGAAAGGTAACCGTACCCTGAATTTCGGCGTTCGGTTACCTTTCGCCAGCAATTCGGATCTCTTTGAATAGCCCGGTATGTTTTTCTTGAAGTGAACAAAACTAAATATTCCAAATATATGAAAATATTAACAATATTCTTACAATAAAATTCAAACGATAAAAGACCACTAAAAAAAATATTCTTCATAAAATTTCTCAAATATAAAAATATTAAACATATTCTTATGATAAAATTTCTACAATATATATAAATATTCCGATGATTAACTTTAGATGATATCAAGATGAAAACCAAAAAAAAGTCAAACAGAGGATTGGGAAAATCTGAAAACAAAAGCACGGGAGCAGTTATCTGTTCAATAATTTATATATTAATTCAGGCCAATGAGCACATTTAGGAACGGGTTAAGAAGCTGTGCCAAGGTCAGTCTAATTGGTCAATGTACTAACGCTCAGTCTGCTTACAATCCCTGGTGGAGCACAGGTGGACCCCTGACAGTGCTGGTGCTAATCAGCAGACATTTTCATTTAACCCAATCACTGCCACCCCTCCCCATGGATGATGTATAAGAGGGTAGAGCACACTCTCTTCAAACACAACAAAAAAGTAGAATCTGTTCAAGGAGTGAGACCATATGCAGTAATCAGCAAGAAGAATAATGCGGGAACGCAGGAGGAATAAACTGGAAGAATGTCCTTAAAAAGCCTACTGGATGTACAATAAATAACTGTAATTGGGAGCAAGACACAGTAAAGGGTAGAAACAATAAAGCTGGCATCTGTTCTGTTCTGGTGAGCATATTGACCTGCAGGACACAATGACAATTAACCAGTAATGCACATATTCCAAAGTAATATGGCGACATGATACGCAGGGACTGATATGGGCAATTTATAAAAAAAAAAAAAAGAATTTTAATAATAAAAAGTGATGCACATATTATATATATTTTTCATTTTCCTGTATTCCGCGCTATTTTGAATTCAGCGGCCTCTTTGCTTGCCCTCGCCCAAATATTAAAATTAATGTATTTTTTGCCTAGACTTTTATTTTGCCCTAAAATGACACAGGGCTCAGAAGTGAATGACCAGCTTGTGACAGCAGAAGGTGTGTGTGCCAAGGCACCCATATGGTTAATATCCAGTGCTACACATATCTGACACTTTATTTCACAACATCATAGTTTTGCATATAGTACAAGCTTGCTGCCTGTCAGTGAGAAATGTCAGCTTAATGAAGCCAAAAGGTATAGCACCCCCTTCCCATGTTCTCTTTGTTGGTTCCAGTGCTGATTGGGAGGAGGGTTCTTCCTTAACAATGGTTTTAGTGATGCTGGATCTCAAAAAAAAAAAAATCCATGGAGGTGTAACAAAGATACCCAGAAGCATGCAGGGAAATTCAGATTAGCATTTTACATGTATCACCTTCTCCCTGTGTGATTCACAAGCAAATCCTCAATGTAGCAAGAACATCCTCAGCATCAATGTATCAAAGAAACCTGCAGCAGTGTAGCAAGAAAAGCCACAGCAATGTATTTATTTATGTTTCTCCTGAAACACTGCTTACAAACATTCTGTATTCCCAGCATACTCTGTTTATCACATTGAGAGGATGGTGATCAATCACTGAGCTTGCCTGGACAGATACACTGCACACACATAGACAAATGCAAGGGTGACTGTGTGAAAGTACAGGGCTAGGGGCAGAGGGAATGAGCCACCTCTGTCCACACATCCAGCATGTGGCTGTGATATCAGCCAAGCACTGACATAGCATCACATGCTTTGTAATCAGCAGCTGAAAAAGGTGCAAGCTCAACCACCCCCTCCTTTTTACAGGATGCATAATAAGTCTGTCCCTACACAAGTGTATGGTGCCAGCACAGCACCCACTGGCCTGACAGGTACTCCTTCACACAGCAGCTCTCCATCCTGCACTGCTAGTCATTATTTGGGCAGCCCAGACATTTGCCATGACACTAGACCACCCTCTGGATTAATACTCTAAGGTGCCTGGCATGATGGATGGGCATCACACCATAGAAGTCAAGAGCTAGCACTTCCAAAACCAGAAGAAGCAGGCTCAGCACACACCTACACATCACTCACAAATACAAAGGCACAAATAATCTGGAGGAAGGGGACAAAAAAACACACAAAAAAGGAAAGTAACAAAAGGCAATGATTTGGGGAGTACCTTACAGATGCCATCCCAGGTGATGCTGCTAATCCCAGGTTTGCCAAGTGCAAGCCTTCCTCCAGGTTACTATGGAAATGGTCCTTCAGGAAGGAGAGGCTGCCAGCAGTTTATCCCATCCACCTAGTGTGATGCAAAGTGATGGACCAGGATGGTCTTCTTGCCAATCAAGCCAATCTCTCCTTCAGCCTGTGCCTGCCAGTGCCTCTCCCTTTTTTTGTGTGCCTGTGTGCTTCCCAAGTGGCCCTCAGGGGACCCAGCTTGCAGATCAGATCCTCAGTGTGCCAGAGCCTGGAAGGGAGAAGCCATCCTCACACCAGTCTGGGCTGAGAGCTCTGCAGCAAGTGGCGCTGTGCCTTGATTTTCAGGCACAAAAGCACTAGACAGGCAGGCTCTGCACACAGCACTTAACAGGATCATTTCATCATGTACTCAGCAGCCTGACCAGCACAGGCTGTTTATTAGCATGAGGGCTGCTGGAAGGACTGGATTTCACTGTAACTCCTTCAATCCTGATCCCCAGTGCTTATTTTATTTTATTATCTTTTATTTTATTTGTCTGTTAACTGCTTGGACACAAGACCTTAGCGTCGCTGGATGTAATACTACCTCTGATAATTGCTCACAGCATCCACAGCCAGCCCTGCGCCTCCCAGATCTATAATTCTGCCACTGTGACCTTCTCATGGTTGACAGATCACACCCCGCTTAGTAACATGTACTGAGTTTGCAGGGTTTGCCAATTACTCCCAGTACCATCAGCCTTACAGTACCACAGCAAGTCTTATAAACCTACAAAGGACTATGGGCTAAATTACAATCTTAACGCAAACGTTAGCGCTCACTTGCGTGAGCATTGAGGTTTGCTGCGGTGTTTACCACATATTACAATCCAATCGCAAACGGGTTAAGAAACCCTTTTGCATTTGGTATCTTGCGCTTCTCAGCGCGAGGTTACTGTACTTTGCGCTCCCTATGCTTAACATGGGGAGCACGAAGTGTTAATCAGCGCTGGATTACAAAGTCCCAGCGCTGATTAACGTCTGGCTCTGGTTAGCGAAAAGTTAACCAGAGCCAGATCCTGGTGTTAACGGATTCCTCTTCTGCAGAATCCGTTAACACCAGCTTCAAAAATTTAAAAATGAATCCTATACTCACCTCCTGTCCCGCGGCGAGGACCGCGGCTCTGTCTGCCCCCTCTGGCCGGCGGGAGCAGGGAAAGACTGGGGGGGAAAGTCCCTCAGTCTCCCCCTGTGTATCACTACGCTGACCGGCCGGATCTCGCGAGGCGAGATCCGGCTGGTCATGTGACCGGCTGGGGGGAACTCAATGGAGTCCTATGGACTCCATCGAGTGGATGCTCGCGGCTGTGCTCAGCGCTGCCGCGAGCATTCAGGTTTTTAACGGGCGGTAACAATGCAGGTAGCAATTTTTGCGCCTGCATTGTAATCCAGTGTTAAAAAGCGGACGCAAGGGGGAAAAATGTGGGATTGTAAAACGCTAGGATTGTAATTTAGCCCTATATTGTTAGCTTGACCATACTATTATTTTATTTGTATAATGCCAACATATTCTGCAGCTCAGTACAAGACCATGTGAGCAAGATAGGATCCGTCTTCTGCCTGGGTCGGTAATTCTTGGTGCAAAGGGACAATGGGCTGTATTAAATCAGGCATATAGCTTGCAAGCTGGTAACCACAATGACTGACCTTATGCTTTATCAATTTCCCTTTAGGATGGAGATTTTTTATTTGTGTGTGAGTGTGTGTGTTTGTGAGTGTGTGTGAGTGTGTGTGTTTGTGAGTGTGTGTGAGTGTGTGTGTTTGTGAGTGTGTGTGAGTGTGTGTGTTTGTGAGTGTGTGTGAGTGTGTGTGTGGGGGGTGCAGCATCACAAGAGACAAAAATAAAATAGAATTCTAATAATGTGTAATTCCATTTCCTTGTGGCATTGTAGCAAGCTAGTCATGGTACATAAGATAAAAAAATGTATATATAATTGGCTATTAAGGGAAAAGTTGGGAAACTATTGATGAAGAATAACAGTACTTTCCTCAACAAAACAAATTGCATGCACAGAAGCACTTGTAAACCCAATTATAAAGCAATAATAAAGCAGATGTAGAATAAAGTGTAAATGTAGAACTAAGTAACAAAATTATAGATAAAAAATAAATGCTTTCACAAAGGCAGGCACGAGTTATCAAAATCTGCAGCCCAGGAGGGGGCCTGATAGCGGCTTACATATTTTGTGACAATATTGTGATATAACCCTAGCAGTGGCGTAGCATGGGTTGTAAGCGCCCAGGGCCAGCCAAGAATTGTGCACCCCTCCCCCCCCCCAATATTTCCCAGCTCTCATGGATATATTGCCCAGCTCTCATTGATATATTTCCCAGCTCTCATGGATATATTGCCCAGCTCTCATGGATATATTGCCCAGCTCTCATGGATATATTGCCCAGCTCTCATGGATATATTGCCCAGCTCTCATTGATATATTTCCCAGCTCTCATGGATATATTGCCCAGCTCTCATTGATATATTGGCATTGCCCAGCTCTCATGGATATATTGCCCAGCTCTCATGGATATATTGCCCAGCTCTCATGGATATATTGCCCAGCTCTCATGGATATATTGCCCAGCTCTCATGGATATATTGCCCAGCTCTCATTCGTATATTGCCCAGCTCTCATGGATATATTGCTCAGCTCTCATTGATATATTGCCCAGCTCTCATTGATATATTGCCCAGCTCTCATTGATATATTGCCCAGCTCTCATGGATATATTGCCCAGCTCTCATGGATATATTGCCCAGCTCTCATTGGTATATTGCCCAGCTCTCATTGATATATTGCCCAGCTCTCATGGATATATTGCCCAGCTCTCATTGATATATTGCCCAGCTCTCATGGATATATTGCCCAGCTCTCATGGATATATTGCCCAGCTCTCATTGATATATTGGCATTGCCCAGCTCTCATTAATATATTTCCCAGCTCTCATTGATATATTGCCCAGCTCTCATGGATATATTGCCCAGCTCTCATGGATATATTGCCCAGCTCTCATTGGTATATTGCCCAGCTCTCATGGATATATTGCCCAGCTCTCATGGATATATTGCCCAGCTCTCATTGGTATATTGCCCAGCTCTCATTGATATATTGCCCAGCTCTCATTGATATATTGCCCAGCTCTCATGGATATATTGCCCAGCTCTCATTGATATATTGCCCAGCTCTCATGGATATATTGCCCAGCTCTCATGGATATATTGCCCAGCTCTCATGGATATATTGCCCAGCTCTCATTGATATATTGGCATTGCCCAGCTCTCATTAATATATTTCCCAGCTCTCATTGATATATTGCCCAGCTCTCATGGATATATTGCCCAGCTCTCATGGATATATTGCTCAGCTCTCATTGATATATTGCCCAGCTCTCATTGATATATTGCCCAGCTCTCATGGATATATTGCCCAGCTCTCATTGGTATATTGCCCAGCTCTCATGGATATATTGCCCAGCTCTCATGGATATATTGCCCAGCTCTCATTGGTATATTGCCCAGCTCTCATTGATATATTGCCCAGCTCTCATGGATATATTGCCCAGCTCTCATTGATATATTGCCCAGCTCTCATGGATATATTGCCCAGCTCTCATTGATATATTGGCATTGCCCAGCTCTCATTAATATATTGCCCAGCTCTCATTGGTATGTTGCCCAGCTCTCATGGATATATTGCCCAGCTCTCATGGATATATTGCCCAGCTCTCATTGATATATTGCCCAGCTCTCATTGATATATTGCCCAGCTCTCATTGGTATATTGCCCAGCTCTCATTGATATATTGCCCAGCTCTCATGGATATATTGCCCAGCTCTCATTGATATATTGCCCAGCTCTCATTGGTATATTGCCCAGCTCTCATTGATATATTGCCCAGCTCTCATGGATATATTGCCCAGCTCTCATTGATATATTGCCCAGCTCTCATTGGTATATTGCCCAGTTCTCATTGATATATTGCCCAGCTCTCATGGATATATTGCCCAGCTCTCATTAATATATTTCCCAGCTCTCATTGGTATATTGCCCAGCTCTCATGGATATATTGCCCAGCTCTCATGGATATATTGCCCAGCTCTCATGGATATATTGCCCAGCTCTCATTGGTATATTGCCCAGCTCTCATGGATATATTGCCCAGCTCTCATGGATATATTGCCCAGCTCTCATTGATATATTGCCCAGCTCTCATTGATATATTGCCCAGCTCTCATGGATATATTGCCCAGCTCTCATTGATATATTGCCCAGCTCTCATGGATATATTGCCCAGCTCTCATGGATATATTGCCCAGCTCTCATGGATATATTGCCCAGCTCTCATTGATATATTGGCATTGCCCAGCTCTCATTAAGATATTTCCCAGCTCTCACTGATATATTGCCCAGCTCTCATGGATATATTGCCCAGCTCTCATGGATATATTGCCCAGCTCTCATTGGTATATTGCCCAGCTCTCATGGATATATTGCCCAGCTCTCATGGATATATTGCCCAGCTCTCATTGGTATATTGCCCAGCTCTCATTGATATATTGCCCAGCTCTCATTGATATATTGCCCAGCTCTCATGGATATATTGCCCAGCTCTCATTGATATATTGCCCAGCTCTCATGGATATATTGCCCAGCTCTCATGGATATATTGCCCAGCTCTCATTGATATATTGGCATTGCCCAGCTCTCATTAATATATTTCCCAGCTCTCATTGATATATTGCCCAGCTCTCATGGATATATTGCCCAGCTCTCATTGGTATATTGCCCAGCTCTCTTGGATATATTGCCCAGCTCTCATGGATATATTGCCCAGCTCTCATTGGTATATTGCCCAGCTCTCATTGATATATTGCCCAGCTCTCATTGATATATTGCCCAGCTCTCATGGATATATTGCCCAGCTCTCATTGATATATTGCCCAGCTCTCATGGATATATTGCCCAGCTCTCATTGATATATTGGCATTGCCCAGCTCTCATTAATATATTGCCCAGCTCTCATTGGTATGTTGCCCAGCTCTCATGGATATATTGCCCAGCTCTCATTGATATATTGCCCAGCTCTCATTGATATATTGCCCAGCTCTCATTGGTATATTGCCCAGCTCTCATTGATATATTGCCCAGCTCTCATGGATATATTGCCCAGCTCTCATTGATATATTGCCCAGCTCTCATTGGTATATTGCCCAGCTCTCATTGATATATTGCCCAGCTCTCATGGATATATTGCCCAGCTCTCATTGATATATTGCCCAGCTCTCATTGATATATTGCCCAGCTCTCATTGATATATTGGCATGGGGCCGTATGCCATGCAGGGGGGTGCCCGGTCCTGAATAGCGTGAGAGTCCGTGGAAAGAGCGGGCGGCTGCGCGCGTGCGTGTGTGTGTGCAGGTCACGCGGTACGGCCAGTCAGGTGGTACAGAGACTCAGTACCACCTGACTGGCCGGACTGGGTAACCTGCACACACAGCCGCCTCCCTTTCAACACAGACTCTCATGCTATTCAGAACCGGGCACCCCCCTGCATGGCATCCGGGCCCCCTCAACCAGCGGGCCCATGGGCGGGGCCCGACGGGTCAGTCCGGGCCTGCCGGCTGGGAACTTTTAGGGGTACAAATTTTGTTTGAAATTATGCGCCCCTAAAAAAACTGCGTCCGGGGCCACTGCCCCCCAACACCCCCCCCCCACGCTACGCCACTGAACCCTAGTTCGGGAATTTAAAATCTGTGAGACTATCATTGGATGGAGTGCTCTGACCCGTGTATGTGTGTCTGTTGTTCTCAGAAGCTTGTAAAGGTTGAATGCTTCCTTCCTCTATCAGTTGCTGGGAGCCCCGAAAGGAGATATATATATACATAAATATATATAGTTATTCAGAGAGAGCCGATCTGGCCCAGGAATTGCACCGAACAGTGACTTTCCCCTTTTGGCTATTCAGAGAGCAGGCAGTTTGCCAAATTTTGGCGTATTACCTGCAAATACGGTGCTTGTTCAACGCGGTGAAATCCCCCATAGAGAAGCAATGGTTAATCTATTCAAAGAACATTGAATAGCAGAGAAAAGTTGTCAAAATGCCCTGATGTTCAGTGCTTTCATTCGGCAGGTTTAATCAGGCGAACCCCATAGGCTTCAATGTTAAAAATATTCCCATTTTTAACCAATATCTAACAAACCATTTATTATTTTTAATCTGCAGCAAAAAGTCTCTTTATTTATTTATCTTTAGGATTTTTAGGCATTTTGAGATTTTTTTTTAAATAGTGGGTTTTCATTTTTCTGTAACAGACCTTTTCATTATCATTCATTAGATATTTTATGTAAATTCCAGACATTTTCATCCAGTAGTTTTTGTGAAAACAGCAGTTCAAATTTGGCACTTTCAGGCTGGGGTCAGACGAACGCAGTGCGAACATGTGTTTACCCGCACTTTATGACGGCCGTGGTAGCAGCAAATGACGTCCAACGCAGGCCCACGCACGAAGTACAGCCTCACGAAAGTTTAGCCGCGCAAAGCAATCGGCAAACGAACGCATTTTCGCAAGAACGTCGAACCGCTAGTACTGACGTACAGAGTGCGCTGTGTCCGCATAGTGGCATGTGTGCGTGATTAGGAGACGTCAGACGCTGCTCATGTCCAGACTACATAACATCCAGACACCCAAAGTTTCCTGGTTTGGATCCGTATGAAATCGCGGCCGTAATTGCGCATCGTATGACCGCTATCGCGTATTCCGTGAAAACGTACATCCATACATTCAGACACACATTTTTACGGACAATGCGAAAAATGCATTCGTCTGACCCTAGCCTTAATCGTTTTGGTTTTTTTTACCCGTACGGCGGCCTGTCGGCTTTTTCTGCGGCTGGTTGGGGCTGTGTTCATCGACTCGTAGGCTGCATTTGGTTTCTGTCCAACAGGTTTGTGGCGGCTGTCCGGCGGGTTGGCGGCAGGTCGTCGGGTGCATTCAGGATTTTATCGGCAGTTATCGGATTGATACAAAATTTCAAATCATATCGGTGGCCATTTCTGCGATTTTTTGCTGATTTTTCGGCGGTTTGGCGGCGGATTTTCAAGTTCGTTCCCTGCACTTCGGGGACCCTGTGGTGAATGCAGTATTTCGTGCTCTCTGAATAACCCCTATAGTGTAGATTTGGTAAGCCATGTTAGTCCACATGCCAAAATCACCAGAGTATAGCAGTACATAGTGATACCTTTTTTATTGGACTAACGTTACATTTAAAAGACAATCTTTCGAGAGTGAACCTTTCTTCCGGAGGTCTTGTGGCTATACTGATTTTGCTTAGTATAGCTTCAAGAGCTGCAGAAGAGAGGTTACACTCTCGAAAGCTTGTCTTTTAAATGCCATATTAGTCCAATAAAAAAGGTATCACTACGTACTGCTATACTCTGGTGATATATTTATATATATATCACATGTAAATGGGTTTATCCCATAAAGAGAGTAATTGAGTTTGCATACAGGGTTATTCAAAGAGAATCGAAAAGTCACCGCACGTTCGGTGACTTTTCATTCTCTTCAATTCGGTGCGATTTGGCGATCCCATTTCGGCGACCCTGTGGTATATTCAGCAAGCACCACAGGGCCGCCATAAAGGAGGGAAAAGTCACCGCAAACCTGCCGAAAACGTACCGCAAAACCCGGCGAAGGCTCACCGAAACCCTCAAAAACATCTGGATTAACCCCGCCGAACACGCCAGAGAAAACCGAGCAGGAGCCGATCACAGCGCAGAGCAGCCGCCGGAAAAAATGGACACCGCAGACGAATGGAGTGAATAAAGAAAAAACAGTACGTTTGAATGTTTGAAAAGTGAAACGCTGTTTGCAAAGAAACTACAGAACGAAAATGTCTGAAATTTACATATGAGGTCCAGGGAATGATAATAAAAAGGGCTGTTACAGAAAAAAGAAAAAACGATTTAAAAAAAAACAGAAAACAATTTCGCTAAAAAATCCTGAAAAATGCCTAAAAGATCCTAAAAAATATCTAAATAAAGAGACTTTTTACTGCAGAATAAAATAATAAATGGTTTATTAGATACTGAATTAAAACGGGAATATTTTTATTATTGAAGCCTATGGGTCGGATTCGCCTGAATAAATCTGCTGAATGAAACCACCGAACAGCAGGGCATTTCGGCAACTTTTCAGTGCTGTTTTTTGTTCTATGAATAGCCGAAGCATTGCTTCTCTATGGGGAATTCACTGCCCTCGAACAGGCACCGAACAGGCACCATATTTGCAGGCAATTCACCAAGATTTAGCAAACTGCCTGCTCTCTGAATAGCCGAATGGCCAGGAAAGGTAACCGTACGCTGAATTTCACTGTTCAGTTACCTTTCGCCAGCAATTCGGATCTCTTTGAATAACCCTGATAGTGTCGGACTTGCTGAAAGATGGGGTACACTGACATGTCTAGCAGGCTCAGCAGCATATGTACTGTATATAACCAAACCCCATCATTTTAATCCTAGTTCAGGAATTTACAATATGTGAGAGTATTATAGTGCGGAGTGCTCTGATCCATGAGTGTGTGTTTATTGGTCACAGAAGCACCCTCATAAATGCTTGTAAAGGTTGAAGGCTACCTTGTTGCTTGGTTTTGTACATATATAAATACGTATATATATTGTTTTTAATTTTCAGGTGACTTTACACCCACCCCACCCCCTCAACAGGTTTGCAGATGTTCCGGAAGTCTAATTTCAGCGGCGGACCATACTGAGCTCATTACGGCTCATGCACAAGGCATATTGAGCTCAGCATGACATGCCATCGGCAGCTGATCATAAGCCGTGTGGGCTCTGTGTGAGAGATGATAACCTGCTATCAGGGATGCGCAGTGGGAGCTAAAGACAGCCGTGTTGGTTTCCTCATCTTAGATTCTACTTCCAATCATCCTATGAGATTAAATTTATTATTGGAGTTGGGACTGAACTATAAATCCAGTGGATACCGTCCATTCAAAGGGTTAAAAAAAGGATATGTTTACGTTCAATAGACCAAAATGAGTGATCCTTGATTGGTGGAGCCACTTCCTGGTCAGCAATGGTTTTGGTAGAGCAAACAATAACTGGTAATTCACAGTCAGTTGCTGGACTCTTCAAAAATTCATTTTACATTTATTATTTTTACATTTTATTATCAAACTAATTAAAAGGGGGTGATTGTCAGGAACTCAGCATATTTTTTTAGTCTCTGTAAAGCATGTGCATGGTAATCTTGCAAATGTTTAATAGTCCTGGCCTAGTTGGCCTTGATTGCACTTATTATTATCATCATCAATAATAATTATTATTATTAATCATTTTTATTATCATCATTATTATTATTACTATTAATTATCATCATCATTATTATTATTATCATCATTATTATTATCACTATTAATTATTATAAATTTTTATTATTATTATCATTATTATTATTACTACTATTAATTATTATCATTATTATTATTATTATTGTATTGCATTAACATATTCCACAGTGTGGGAGTTTGTATTATTTAATACCGTTTTTTTTATTTGTTTCCCCATCTATTGTTTCTGTTCCTATTTTCATTAAGCGGAATTTTTTTTTTTTTAAAAATCACTTCTAGATAAAAAAAAAAACAGTCTCCCTTCCCAAAAAGCTGTGAGGTCATTACGGGTGCACCCATTTTCGAGATAGAATGTATTATTTCCGTATGCTGCCAGTATTCGCCTGAGATTGGGAGGAAACTCAAATGGATAAAAATGTAATTATTTCAGTTATTTTATTATTATTTCAAGTTTAGGTTCAAGTTTAGTCATTCCACATACAGTTGAGAGATGAAATTTTTTTTTACATTCAAAATTTTATTGAATTTAAAACAAACAGACAAAAAAAGACAAAGTGCGGGCCCTATTACAATCTTGGCGCATATGTTTGCGCCCGCGCAAAAACGCATTAACGCGAGGGGCAAAACCCTTTGCGCTGAACATCGTATTACATAATCAGCGCAACAAACGCGCGTATACATCTACCGCGGGTGAACCTGCGCGAACTTACTGTACTTTGCGCGTCCTATACTTAACATTGTGAGCGCAAATGCGTTTGTGCGCTGGTACGCGGATGCTATTACAATCTATGCGCAGTTTGTAACGCACAGTCTTTGCGCGCATAATTTTAGCAACTCCTAAAAGCTGGTGTTAATGGCAAATTCTATCAACCTGGCCGAAACCAAATACACCAGCCCAAAAAAAAATACGCAGCAAAGTATAGTTACACATTCTACTCATACCCAAACCAATAAAATGGAGAAGTTGTGTGTGCATTTTTTATTGATGCAGCATATATGCGCGGATTGACTTTGACAGGCGCAAAAACTTAACGCGAGACAATTGTGGTTCTTAATTCTGATTGGTTGAATCGTGTGAAAAAAACAGTCCGCACACTGATTTCCGCACGCGACGTTGCTGCGCCCGCGTTTTTTGCGCGTCCGTTTTACGCGCGCTATTGCTCTACGGATGAAAAAATGCGTGAGGATTGTAATTCCAGCGTTGATTTACGCACGTTAACGTTTACTGCTGGGTGCAAAAATTCACGCGTTGCGCGAGCGTTTTTGCGTGAAGAATGTAATAGGGCCCTAAGACATTATGAACAATAAATCGAGTACAAACGTTACTGGTCGCATAGCACGATAAGATGACAGTGCACGCCAAAAATACTTGAAAACGAGAGAAATCTCAATGTATCCTTCCTGGTAAAATACTTTATAAATAAAATAAATAAATAAAACTATGCACTATACACAAGGAGAACACCAGCTACTAGAGCGTTACCTTTCTAAAAGCAAAGATAAAGAAAACAGAGTGTTGACTGTGTATGCATTATGTTTGATGCACACATCTTGATTCTGCTGGTGCTTTGAAGGAGCAGGTTCACTGCGCAAAGACGTGCGTTGGTAGCACCAATAAAAAGAATTGCCTGGAGGAAGATTTCATTCCCATGAGCTGGACTTTTTTTTTGATTAGCTTTAAAATTGTCTTTCTGTATACGGCGTGTGTCGAATGTGTACTTTCACGTGTGGTCAAACGTCAGTAGTTGAGGTTGGCTTCCTTGCGTTTCGCAGCGAAACAAGAAGGGAAGCATGCTCATCAATGGCAAATCCCTTTAGGGTTGCTTACTCGAGCATTTGTAATCAGGAATTGGACAGGGAATTTCCCACTTTGAGTCCAAATGAATTAAAAATAAAGATCTCCCCCAGATAAAATGTAAAATTCATCTCCCAACTCGTGCAACATTTCCCGGTTTACTGAGTAACCTTGTTACTGTTCTCAGGATGGAATAATATACTCTGCAACGTGGGCAACAAAACACAATTTTCCTTTGATATACATTAGATTTATCCAGAAAGATACGGTGAAATAATGGAATGCAGCACGTAGGAAATGATTATTCGATATATGACTCATTCAGCCGGTGAAACAAAGCAATAGAATTAATGGGATACAAACATTGTTCGCGCAATTTCGTTCGCGCAGGGCAAATTTGTTTGCGCGCATCGTCCAGCGTTATCGCGCGAAAATTAACGTGGTATTGCGATCCGTCAAAAAATAACGTTCGTAAAAACGACGCGCAAAACGAAGTGTAATACGCGCACAGTAACGTTGCGCACGTAAATCAGTGCGCGGACTGTTTTTTTCGCGGGATTCAGCCAATCAGAATTAAGAACCTTAATTGACATCAATTTACCTTTTATTGACTCACTTAAGTTTTTGCGTCTGACAAAGTAAATCTGAGTGTACATGCTGCAGCAATAAAAAAAATATGCACGAATTCACAATTTTTTGGTTTGGGTATGTGTAGAATGTGTAACTATACCGTGCTGTATTTTTTTTTTCATGCTGGTGTTTTTCGTTTCGGCCAGAACGTTCCGATTTGCAGTTACCACCAGCTTTTTCAAAGGCGTTAAAAAAAATTGCACGAACGTCGTTCGTAAAAAGTTGTTGTGAAGATTGTAATACCATCCGCGTACCAGCGCACTGATGCATTTGCGCTCACAATGTTAAGTACGGGATGCGCCTACGAAATTTAGTTTGCGCAGGGTCACTCGCGTTAAACATTAATGTGCATCGTTTGCGCGAACGTTGTAATGCGATGTTCAGCGCAAAGGGTTTTGCCGCTCGCGCAAGTGCGCATTTGCACAACGCAAAACACACTGCGCGAAAAATGTAATAGGGGCCATAATGTTCAATTGTACTCGAAAAGTTGGAGTTGTGCAGGGAAACAAAGATCAGTTTGTCCTAAACAATTTTTCGACCAAAAATTAGTTTAACCAATTCAATATGGTGGACGAGATGGAGAGGTTGTCAATTTCACATCTGAGCGTTGACTATAGGGGATATTTAAAGACAGCCGAACTGGCCCCGAAATTGCACCGAACTGTGAATTTCCTCATACGGTTAAATTTCATGGCCATTCGGCTATTCAGAAGCTGGCAGTTTGCTAAATACGATCTTCGGCAACATTGAAATCCCCATAGAGAAGCAATGGTTATTCTATTCAGAGAAATCGAAATGTCAGTGAAATGCCCCGCTGTTCAGTGGTTTCATTCGGCAGGTTTAATCAGACGAATCCCATAGGTTTCAATGGTAAAAATTTTCCCGTTTTTATCAAGTATCTATTAAACCGTTTATTATTTTAATTTGCAGCAAAAGGTCTCTTTATTTATTTATTTTTAGGATTTTTTAGGCATTTTTTTGAGTTTTTTTGCAAAAAAAATCTGATTTTTTTTTGTAAATATTGTTTTTTTCTTTTTTCTGTAACATACCTTGTTATTATTATTCGTAGGACCTTATATGTAAATTCCAGACATTTTCGTAGAGTAGGTTTTTTGCAAACAATGTTTCAAATTTGGCACTATCAATCTTTTTTTTTGCTCTTTTTTGGACCAATCCGGTGGCTTGTCGGCTTTTTTCTGCGACTGGTCGGCATTGTGTTTGGCGGCTCGGCGGCTACGTTTGGCATCTTTCCGGCAGCTGTCCGGCAGGTTTTTAGACTTTTTTAGGCATCTTCAGGTTGTTTTCAGCGAAATCATGATTCTGTTTAAATTTAGCAAATAATTACTTTTTATTAATTCTTTATTTTGATACCCTGCACTTTCTGCTTACTTCCTGCCACCTGCTGTCTCTCTTGAGATGATCTCACGCCCCTTGCTTGGCCTACCTGTCACTTCTTTTCTGTTTGACAGAGCGTTCCGATTTCGTTAGTCAATCTGTAAAATAATATTTAATCTTCTCCTCCCTGCACACAACACAGAACCTTCCTCCCCTCCTGTAAACCAGGAAGAAAAGGATCACAAACCTAAGGGGATTTGCTAAAATGCTCATTTTACAAGGTTGGAGTCATTAAATGAACACTATATGAAAACCTCACCCTCCTTTTTGTGCCCTTAAATAATTGAGAAGATGCTGCTGACACCAACTGAGGAAGCCACCCATTTGGGTGAAACATATTTTGGTGAGCATATTACTTCATTTTATTTTATATTTGTATTTTAATACATATTTGTTTTTACTTGTTACCTACATTATCTCGTGCTTTGAAACCGATGCAGGGAGGAAAAAAACAGCTGCAGCCGTAATGGCTGTAACTCAATTTGTCAGTAGGTGGTGCCATCTACTGGCCAAAATAGGTTATTTACAGTAAGAAATACAATGGGAATATGCTCAAATATTTCTTACTGTATAATGAATTAAAAATGATTTTACCAAAAAATACTGGTTTCTGGCAATTTTTTTGGAAAATCACTTAGTAGTAAAGGGGTTAATGGCATGAATCTTTATGATACTGGCCAAAATAAGTTATTTTCAGGCTTTTTCTTACTGTATCAACCATTATTTTACATAACTAACAGCTGCAAGCAGCTAATATTTTTTCCTTAAAATCAGCCAGCAGAATTAAATCTGGCCCTATGTTTATTTTTTTTTAATTACACGTCAGTATTCTTAGGTGTGTCTCCACATCCGAGACTCGCACTTATATACCATGTCTACATATATTGATATGCGCAGTGGTGTTTTTGTTTGCACATTTGTGTTGTCGATAATTGTATCTGTTTTGAATAAATTTGACAGGATCCAAATCCCATTTGGCCTTTACCAAGTTATTTTTTTATATATATTATGAATCTAAAGTAATGCAAGGTTGCTCTACCGTGCAGCGAAAAAAATGTTTGGTTCGCTTTCGTGCCACTGATTTATCTTTTGGAACCGTGACACCTTGTCACTGTACGTTATATAAGAGGTATGATATCATGTTCCCAATCTGTAGACCATGGTCACAAGTCTGATTGATGGGCTATGAATTTGTTCCTCGCTCTTGGATATTTTTACGTGTCGGCCAAGGGAGGCTTTCCTGAAGCATCGCCAGAGCTAAACGCGAAGGAAAAAAATAAATAATGACGCTTTGTCTTGTCAGCCACTTCTTTCTCTCTTTGACTCCCTGCTGTGGACGAGTCTCTTCCCATCAAGAGGCTTCGGGCTGAAGATGATGCCATGTCTCAAAGAGGCCCAGACGATGGGGGGGGGGACATACGAAATAGGCAGAGACAGAACAGATGTGTAAAAAGGAGGAGGTGTGTGAGTGTAACAAATGGACGCGCATCATGACAGAGTGCTCCATCATTTTTTTTCTGATATGAAATCACGTCAAATATTGCTCCACAGCATTCACACAAGTTGGTGAAAATTGAATTTGGACACACATTTATAATACTCCTAACACAGAGTCTCAAAACATGTTACTAGTTGTTTAATTATTATGTTATCTAGTGGGTTTATTAAAGGGACCTTATGGACATTCAGATTTAACCACCTACTGAGGAAGCCACCCATTTAGGGGAAACGCATTTTGGTGACTATATAAGTTGCCCACTGATGACCGGTCGTCCGCAATGAGATAAAAATAAAGACTCAACACAATAATAACGCCAACTACTTTGTACTGTGGAATGATACAGTATATATTTATTATCGGCCATAGCTATAACCCCGGTAAAACAGTAAAATAACAGACAGTGCTGAAAGGGTACTCCTCACTTCCACCATACCTCTCCTAAACCAAAACCAACTTAACTCCGTTCCCATCTTCCACACTTCTAATCGGCCCAATTCCACCTATATCAAGAAACCCTACCTCAGCAATGCCTACCGACCCCCGCTGTGACAAAGGGGAAATTAAAAAACCCGGTATTATAACACAACCCCAACATATGCTCTATCTAAAGGCAGGGAGGGTGGGGATCTTGCTTTCCCGGTTACCTCAGGAGAAAAAGGCGCGCAGAGCCACTGAGCACGAGCCTTTTATCTGCTACTGTAAACCCCGCCCCTTTTCTTCCCGCTCTAATTCCTTCACTAGCTAAAAATCCTCCTTGCGTCCTGGCATCAGGGGCAACTTAAGGGCCCTCCACCTAAGTTGTTCCAGGGCTTCATTACTTCATTTTATATGTGTATTTTAAAACATATTTGTTTTACTTGTTACCTACATTATCCTGATGTGGTTTTTTGGAGAGGTTTGACCCTGTTGATCTAAACCTCCAAGCACTATAAGGTAAAGCCCCCGGTGTGTGGCTCAGCACGATGTGAGTAGTGGTAGAGGGAACATATGGTGTTTTTTTCAATCAGACTGCCTGCACTATTGCTGTCCGTTTCTGTTTTTTATAAAGCGTTTATTTTGGAGATACGAAGCGGTGAAGAAGTGTATCCATCTACAAGGTGGCTGATGGGTTGTGCCCTTGTGAACCCATCTGTGTGGATCTGTGAGCCCAGTTACAGGCTCAAAAAGTGTGAGTTTTCATTTGACTTAAAACATTCTGTATTAGGCTTGTGCACCGATTTTTTTTTCGGTTTGATTTTTCGGATTTTTAAACTTTTCGATTCGGCTCGTTTCGACCAATTTTGGTTTCGATTCGGTTCGACCCGTTTTTCGGGTACATTTTTTTTTCGGAATTTCGACCATTTTTCGTATTTTCGTGTCACTGCTCGGTTTTTGTATCGACTTTTCGTTTTTTCGAAAAATTTTCGTTTTTCAGAAAATTTTCGTTTTTACAAAATTTTCGTTTTTCGGAAAATTTTCGTTTTTCGGAATTGCACATTTTTCGGCATATCGACCATTTTTCGTATTTTTCGTGTCATTTTGCCCGTTTTTTGTATCGACTTTTCGTTTTTTCGAACAATGTTCGTTTTTCAGAAAATGTTCGTTTTTACAAAATTTTCGTTTTTCGGAAAATTTTCGTTTTTCGGAAAATTTTCGTTTTTCGGAACATCTGTTCTCCTCGTTTGCCACATTTCAAGCCCATTCGAAAAATCCGAAAATATTTCGTTTCGGCTCGGAAAACATTTCGGATCTGAACTTTTCGGATCTAAAATTTTTCGGAAATTCGGCCGCATCCGAAAACACGAATCGGGAAATTTCGTGAAAATTCCGAAATTCCGAAACCCGAAACGCACATCCCTATTCTGTATATTTATTATTTGTCAGTGGATGCACTATGTGGTGATCTTTCTCCATTCTATCCGAGATTTATTGGAATTTAAGAACATTTTGAAGAACTCCTGAACAAAGCGCTGCACCTTTGGAATGTATTGTACTAAAATAGGGTCCTGTTCCTCAGTTTGCGCAAAAAGGGAGACAGTAGGCAAAAAACGATGCGTCAGCAGATTTTACTTACCATGTCTGTTTTAACCTCATAGTGACCGGCGGTTTTATAATTGTCAGGCAGAAAGTGCCCGCTGCTGTTTTTACGTTTCTGCGCTGTTTGTGTTTAGGTCAAATTTTCCTCTTACTTGTTTAGGGAACCCACACATATTATATCACTTGTTTCTCGCCATTAAGCACTTCACTGTGGAGGACGCGCTCAGCACGTCCACCCGCAGTATTGTTCCTTGAGGAGGACGTGCTGAGTGCGTCCTCCCTTTGGGGCCAGCGTTCGGCCAGGTTCCGGCTGATCACTGGCCCCCCCGGTGCGGGCTGACATCCTCGATGTCAGCCCAGCACCCGGAACCACCGCCGGAGTAATTAGGTGTCATCGCGGGGGCACGATGACACCTAATTCAGGCGCCCCCGCATGTGCAGAGGAGGCGCCTGAAAGGGAGGGGGAGGAGGTCCTTCGGACCTCTCTCCCTCCCGATCGGCGGCGTGCAGGGGGTTAACCCAGGCACCGTTTGGAAGGGCACAGCCTGCCCTTCCAAATGGTACCTGGCATTAACCCCATGGGGGCCGGATCACGAATCGGCGCCGAAAGCGCCGGTTCGTGATCCTTTCCTGGAGCTGGCCGCTGGCCGACATCTTGAATGTCGGCCAAGCTTCCGGGAATGCCGCCTGAGGACTGGCGTCATCATCGTGCATAGCACGATGATGCCAGTCCTGGAGTTAACCCCTAACTGCCACCAATGGTGGAGATAGGGTGTTCCAATGAACCCCCTATCTCCCGATCTGTGTCAGTTAGGGGTTAATGTTTGGTATTGTTGGATCGGCCAGAGCATGGCCGTTCCAACAATACCAAACATGAGTATGAAAAAGTTTTTTTAAAAAAAATAATAAAATAAAAAATATTGAAAAAAAAATTATAAAAAAAAATAAACACGTTTTTTTTTCTTTTTTTGGTTCGTTAATGCAGCAATATTGTTCCCATTTTAATTATAATGTGAACAATAATGCTGCACTAACGATTTTTGTATGCGGTGCGTTTGTTAAAAATCGCGTAATTTTCCCCAAAAAAAAATGTAACGAGACCCCATCTCTAATTTTTTTAACAAGGGCACCCCATCCAAAATATAACCGCAATTGCTCGCATGTTAAAATGTGAAAAGAAACCACTTTACACGTAAATTATTGAAAATTCATATTTTATTGCATTTTTTGTTATAATATACACACACACACACTTTTTCAAAATTGAACCCCCAAAATCTACAACCGCCAAAAAAGACCTAGCTAAATAGTTTTGGAAAGTTTTTCTGAGATTAGAAATACCCAATTTTTACATGATTAAGGCTAGGGTCAGACGAACGCATTTTTCACGTTGTCCGTGAAAAAGTGCGTTCGAACGAACGTACGTATTTTTTCCCGGAATACGCGATAGCGGTCATACGATGCGCCTTTTCGTCCGTGATTTTGTATGGATCATCAATAAAACCCTTTTTGCGTCTGGACGTTATGTTGGCCGGACGTGTGCAGCGTCTGACGTCTCCCAATAACGCAAACACGCCGCTATGCGGCCGCAGCGCACTCTGTACGTCAGTAGTAGCGGTTTGACGTTCTCGAAAAAATGCGTTCGTTGGCCACTTGCGTTGCACGGACGAACTTTCGTGTGGCCGTTCGTCGTATGTTCCCCGGCATTGGACGTCATTTGCTGCTAGCACGGCCGTGATTTCGTGCGGCTAAACGCACGTGAAAAATGCGTTCGTCTGACCATAGCCTTAGCTTTTTAACACCTTCACTGCTGAGCCAGTTTACCTCTGTGCGCTGAGCTCATTTTGATCGTTTTATGCTCATCATGTTTAAACATCAACTGAAGCCCCCAGACAACAATTTTTTTTTTTTAAAAAACCCATAAAAAACACACTTTTTTCTTATTATTTTTCTTCTTATTTTTTTACACCAAACCTAGTCATGTTTGGTATCATTGGAAAAGCCAGGATCAAGATGATGATGTCATTGCGACGGCCGGGCCCCATAAACACATGGGACAGGCCTCAACCTTGCCAGTCCGCCGTGGAAGCCCAGCCAGAGAAGTGAGTATAGGGAGGGAGTGGTTTTAAAGGACCATGACATACATAGTACGTCCTTGATCCTTAAGGGGAATTTTCCCCAGGCTGTACTATCTACGTCAGTGGTCCTTAAGGGGTTAATGTATCTATTCCAATGTGTGAAACATAACAAAGAAAAAAATGTCATCTGCGCTTATTCCCATTATACCGTGTGAAACTAAACACAATTAGAGGTTTGGTTTCTTATCAATGGCCATTATAAGACTAAGCTTGCCCGCCAACATCAAGGCACCTCTATAAGGGCGAGTCCTATCCAAAATGAAACCACAGACTGCTGTATAGCAAACCATACCTGCTCATGCTGCTTGTCAGACATGAGGTAGACTGGTGGGCCTTTATTTATGCTCCCCCAGAAACAAAATCCACTTTGGGATCGAAAACAAAGACATGGAGCGGGATCTTGCTGCAGGGATGACCTGGCTGGAAGTACATTGAAACATACTGTATCTATTCCAATGTAGGCTCTTTATTAACACCTGTCACCGGAAGGAAGCATCGTGCAAAGTGATACTTTTTGCGTATTGCGATGGAATCAGCTCTTGGAGTCCATAGCACTTTATAGAGCCCAGCGCATCCCAGTCGTGAGCTATGCACAAGGTTGCGCTCCCAGTGGGAGACCGGGAATTATTTATTCCCAGTCTTCCGCTGCTCCTGATGAAAGGAAGTGGCAGATCATGTCGCCCTCTCCACCGTCGGACAAGAAGTAAGGAATCTTTTATTGTATATTATGGAGCGTGTTAAGTGATTCTGCATTTGCAAAATCACTTAACAACAGCTTTTAGGTGTCGGTATTTCTTTGAGAAATACCGTCTCCAGACAAGAAGAACAAGCTACTTCAGAGTAGCCCATTATTCTAGTGCCAGGTGCAAATTAACACATACTATAGAGATCATAGGAGCCGTTACTTGGAGGCAGGGATGTGCTATGCTGGAAACGCAAGAACACACAGCCTGCGGCAATAGTGAAATACTGATGTTAAAATAACTTCTGGAGATGTTATATGTAACGTCCCCTGTTGTTATTTTAATGTCAGCCCTCGTAAGAGGATGCATAGTCTTTAATTATTCAACAAGCATCGAGACCTTCACAAACATTATAGTGAAAAACATACATAATAAACAGATACAATACCCAGTACTAATATACATCCTGAGATTTGCTTCTTTTTGCTTTCAGTCCTGGCTCTTATATGTATGAATTACACATAAGAATGTAATTACTTCTAAAAATGAGTTCCATGTAAAATATATGAGGGTGTATACACAAAGCACAAATTGCTTGCAATTTCTGTGCATTGTGGTTCGCCGCAATTCACTGCATTTTGGCGATTCCCTTTAGAAGAAAATACGGTGAAGTCAATATTTAACGAATGGTCACTGTAGTTTCCCGTAATTGGAGCCGCCGGAGCAGTTATTGGACATCGTCAAAAACCGCCGTATTGCACTATTAACCGCCGAATTGACATTGGTGAATTTTGCCAAAATACAAAAAGAAAACAGGTCTCCTATCCTCCTAATAGGAGTATAAATCAGTAAAAAGGCAGTAAAAATGTGTCCAGATAAAAAAAAAAGTCCTTTAACCCTTTCGCTGCTGAGGCATTTCACGCCTGTGTGTTGAGCTCATTTTTACCTGTCTCACTCATCATGTTTAACCGCGTTTTGAAGCCTTATTTTAGTATATGACCCAGACATATTATATATCGTTCTTTCCGGCAGACTCGGCAGATTCATAATATGTCATTATTATATGTATATGTCATGTCCTGTCTGTATATTATAACAAAAATTGCAATAAAATTAAAATTTTCAATAATTTACAATGCGTAAAGTGTTTTTTTTCACATTTTAACATGCAAGCGTTTGCGGTTATATTTTCTATGGGTTGCGCTTGTTAAAAAATGTAACATTTAACCAGTGAGAGGATCACGATCCGGCGCTTTTCAGCACTGAATTGTGATCCGGCCCCCAAGGGTTAAAGCCAGGCACCGTTTGGAAGGGCTTGCTGTGCCCTTCCAAATGATGCCTGCCTTTAATCTCTGGCCCCCGGCGACCGGGAGGAAGAGCGGTCCGAAGGACCTCCCCCATCTCCCTTTCAGGCACCTCCTCCGCACTCGCGGGGGGGCCTGAAATAGATGTCATCGCGCCAGCGCAATGACATCCATTGGTCCCGCCGGGGTCCCCGAGTGCCGGGCTGACATCCAAGATGTCAACCTGCACCGGGGGGGGCTCAGCAATCGGCCGGAATCCCGGCCGATTGCTGCCTCCTGTGCATGGACGCGCTCAGCGCGTCCATCGCACGGGGAAGCACGTGGCAGGATGCACTCAGCGCGTACTCCGCAGCCAAGTGGTTAAAAAAATTCTAAAAAGGTCTGTTACAAAATTTTTAAAAACGTTTTTTGAAAAATAAGAAAACCAAAAATGTTCTCAAAGAAAATACAGAAGATACAAAAAGGTGTTCTAAAAAATTAATAAAAAGTAAAAAAGTTTTTTGCTGAAAATGAAAAGAATAAACTTTAATAATTAAGTTTAAAAAAACATTAAGTTTTTACATTGAATCCTATGGGACGCGCCTGCTTAAACCTGTCAAACTGAAACACTGAAAATCAGGGCATTTCACTGGAATTTTGATGCAGTTCTGTGAATAGAAAGCACGACAGTCTTCTATGGGGCAATTTCGGTGACGCTGAACGCCGCTAATTTGCGGAAAACTGCAGCAAATTGCACAGTATTTTGTTGTCAATTCGCCAGTATTTGGTGAATTGACAGTTTAGTGAATAGACAAATTGGCCCGAAATTGCAACATTGCAATTTACCGTCCGGTGCAAATCGGGGACAGTTCGGAGGTTGATGAATAAACTCTATAATATTATTAAGACATAATGTATTATTATTGATTCCAAACTCCTTTATCGCAATATTCCTTTTCCCCTGACAGTACAACCATGGATACCGTGAGGGGTCTTCAGACATGCAGACTTATGTACTCGAGAGGATGAGGGTATAATAAACACATGACTTCACAACCTTTTCAGTGTCTTGCTGTTAACAATAAAAACAGCTACGCAGACAGAGCTTCCTGTTTGCAAGGGCTGTACTAGAGTAGATCTACAGGGACCTCTACATACAGTGGCTATAAGAAACTTGTGAACCTTTTCAAATTAGTTGTTTTTCTACATGAATTGTTCATAAACCATCATCTCCTCTTCAAAGTTGCAAGTATTAAAAAGCTAACGGCACACAAATAATTGTAATCTTAAATGCCTTTATTGAACACATCCCATTATAGCCTGGGTCACAATTGCGTCTGCTGTGACCTCCCTCCCAGCGTCCGTCGTAGTGTTTCAATGTATCGGCTGGGAAGATCACACAGTGTAACGTGCATACTTTTAATGCACATTACAAGAGGCGTGGATTTTACCTCCCCGGCAAACCGCTACAATAAACATCAGACGGGTCTACAAAGCGTGAGTCTACAAATGTGCGTACAGAGAGGTGTCCACACAGTCATCCGAGCGGAAAGAAAGTTTACTCTAACGAAAGTTCTTTCCGCATGCCTCACGCCTCCTTGGCCCCAGCCTAAACATTTACAGTGCAGTCAAAAAAGTATGTGAACACATGGCTTTAATAACTAGTTGATCCTTCTTTGGCAGCAAAAAAACCACACAAAAAATTGGAGCGGTATTTCTTATAGAACTGCTTCAGTTCCTGCCATATTCTTTGGAAGTCTGATGTAAACCACTCTCTTGAGGTCATTTCACAGTACCACTTCGATGATAAGGTCTGGGCTTGACTGGGCCACCCCAAAACACATACTAACCTTTTTTGAAGCCATTCCGTATTGGATTTACTTCGATGTTTAGGATTGTTGCCCTGCTGCATCATCCAACTTCTACTGAGCTACAGCTTGCGCTTGACTATTCTGTTACTGTCGAGTAGGATATCTTGGTAATCTGTTGATCTAACAAAGCTTTGGGGAAAAAACATATCTGTGATGAGCAGAGGCTTCTATAGATGTAGTAATAAGAAACTGAATTATGTGGTCTTTTTGCTTTGTAAAAATTTAGACATTAACCCTGGATGGAGTAGAGGTAGCATCACTGCTCTATAACCGGGGAGACCCAGGTTTGAATCCTGGCCAGAGCAACTCCCCAGTAAGTGTCCTTGAGCAGACACCTTAGGCTAGGGTCAGACAAGCGGGATTTCTGCGGACTGTACGTCCGTGCACACGGACGTACGTCAGTACGGAAGACACAGTAGTGGTCACACAGTCCGTTTATTCACTGACGTATATTTTGACGGATGTAGGAAGGAAAATAAATTAAAAAGCAAAACCATTTTGTCCGTGAAAAATGCTGGACGTATAAATGCAGTCCGTCTGACCACGTTCCATCACTCACACACAAAGCTATGCAGACGTTGCGGACGCAGCGCACTTTGTGCGGCCGTTCTAGGGGATGTACGTTCTTGCCTACCTTGCGTCCGTGGGCCGCGGCTGTTGTGCGTCCGCAGTTCAGTGCGGACGTACTTCATGTGTCAGGCGCCAATGGGCTTTCTGTCATTCTATCACGGACGTACTTTTAGGCGCAATCACGGACGTGAACACTACGCTCGTCTGACCCCAGCCTAATGGTACATACTTGCCTACTACAAAATATCGGCTGTGGAGTCCAGTGGTAACGTCTCTACCCTTCGACCGTGGAGAAGCAAGTCAAAATCACATTCAGCACATCCCTCCAATACAACTGTGGAGAAATCTCGACTTTACGAGAAGAATGTATATTTGTAATTCCATCCTCTCTTTGGTCTTGGTAAAATATCGACATTACTATCAATCCAACATCACACAGCCAGTCAATGACAATAAAACCATTTTGAATCTCATAATTCATATGTGTAAGGGGCCACGGATGTAATGTCCAACAATTTCAGGGTTATTCAGTATTGAAATGTGACCGATATTTCAGTGCTCTTCTGTTTGCCGAACTTTGGCGAGTTCGATTCATCGACCCTGCGTGAATTCAGCATTCACTGTAGGGTTCCCGAAGTGTGGTGAATCGACCCACTGAACGAATTGAAAATCTGCCATAAAACCACCGAATAGATCTGAAAAACCACCGAAAAGCTGCCAAATCGATCCAAAAAAACGTGGGAAAGATCCGAAAAAAAAATCTGAAAAACCGCTGAATCGATCCAAAAAAACCACACTGAATGCATCCGACGATCCGCCGCAAAACTGCTGAATCGATCTAAAAAGGCCGACGATCTGCCAAACAGGATGCCAGCCCACTGCCAGAAAAAGTCGACACGCTGCCGAACGGAACGCAACTTTTAAAAGGCATTTTCCAAAAAAAAACTACTGCATGATCCTATGATCCTATGAATAATAATAAAAAGGTCTGCTACTGAAAAAAAACTGTTATTTTAAAAAAAATCTGAGAAAGAATTTTGCCGAAAAATGCCTAAATAAATCCTAAAAAAAAAAATAAAGAGACTTTTTGCTGCAAATGAAAAGAATACACTGTTGAACAAATTTTTAATAAAAACAGGGAAATTTTTTACATTGAAACCTATGGGATTTGCCCACATAAACCTGTCGAACGAATCCACTGAAAATAGGGCATTTCGACAACTTTTCCTGCTGAATAGATTAACGGTTATTATTATTTATTATTATTCTTTATTTATAAAGCGCCAGCATATTCCGCAGCGCTGTACAATAAGCACAGTATAGACAGGGTTACAATACATTGAACAACATTTGACAAACAGTACAGGAGGAGATGAGGGCCCAATTCCCGTAGGAACTCACAGTCTAGGAGGGTTGGGGTTGGAAACAGGAGGAGAGGACTGTAAGGTGAGAGTGATTGATGGTTGAGTCAGTGAGTTGGGTGGTAGGCTTCCCTAAATAGGAATGTTTTAAGGGAGCGTTTGAAGGAAGAGAAGTTAGGGGAAAGTCTGACAGTACGAGGGAGAGCGTTCCAGAGGATGGGGCAGCGTGTGAGAAATCCTGCAGTCTATCATGGGAAGAGGTGATGCGGGGAGAGGCTAGGCGCAGGTCACTGTTTGACCTTAGGGAGCGGGCTGGGGTGTATTTGGTGATTAGTGAGGACAGGTAGTGGGGAGCTGAGTTAGTGAGGGTTTTGTAGGTAAGGATAAGGATTTTGAACTTAATTCTGCAGTGGATGGGGAGCCAGTGAAGGAGTGAACGGTTACTTCTCTATGGGGATTCCACTGCCGCTGAACAGCACCGTATTTCGCTGGAAATTTGTCAATATTTGGTGAATTGACAGTTTTGGAATAGCTGAATGGCTACGAAATTGCACCGTACAGGGAAATTCACCGTTCGGTAAAATTTCTGGCCCAATTCGATGCTCTTTGAATAACCCTGTAAATGTAAAAATTTTGTAAATATAAAATAATTTTTAAAATATACATTTAACATAAATTACACTAAATTAGAGAAAATAAATGTAAAAAAATAAAGTATGGAAAAAAGCCAAACTGGGTAACAGCTTAAAAATGTGTCTAAAAAAAACCCAACCACAGCATGATTTGGATAATACTGTTCACAAGCTATTTTAATCCTGCGTAGATAGGGGGTTAATGTATTCATTTAAATCTGTAATATATTCAGCTGTTTATTCAAATTAGATTAATTATAGTTCCTAATATAAGGAGTTTTTTATGGATAAGCAATAAAAAAAAAATGTTAACGGAGAGCTACGAAATGAAGACAAGTCTCCATGGGCATTCCGATCATTTTATTACAAATCAGTGTATGTTTGAGCTAATTACCTAGGCCACAAAATCCTACCTGCTCTATACAGCGAATAAAACATGCTACGATTACAATTCTTTATAAAGCGCCAAAATCTTCCGCCATGAAAAGAACGAGATGCCACGCACACAACACTGCAGGCATCTAAGTACCCAGAAAATAAATATAAAAAGCCAGGATGAAATCTATTTAATTCCTTGCTTCACATATGCATTATGTGTCCCCATATACTCAGCATGGTACACGGAAAGCTAACAGCTCTTTTCATTTCATGTGGATTCAAAGCCGAAGCAGAAGAGACTGATGCATCAAATGCATAATCAAAGCTTTTTCATCATTCGTTCACCTGACGTGCTGATGATATACCTTACTTGACGGACCTGACGTGCAGGAACCATTTCCCATTTGTTTCTTACCATCCCGATGAATGATAATGATCGTTACGCATATTTGCATTTTTTTATTCGCAGTCAAGGAATGCAAATTGCATCAGCGTTTAAAAAAAAAATCAATTCTTATAATTACATAGACATGGATTTTAATACAATGGTAGCCGACGATTGCTCAGCACAAAGTCATGGAATCCTTCCTATGCTTCACTCTTTCACTACCTAGATCGAGTATAGTCAATCTCCAAGAGCACCTGCAGGTACCTCAATAATGAGTACGCTCGATCTGGTCTGGTTCTGGAGCACGGCAAAGGCCGTGGACATCCAGGACATACCTTAAAAACAAGAGAAATCTCAATGTATCCTTCCTGGTAAAATCCTTTCTCAAAAAAAAAATAATAGGTTTTGTGGGTTCAACTATGGAAATTATTTGTGACGTTGAGAAAATTCTATTATCTTGTAAATCTGAGATTTCTTATATGTCCTAATCTTCTATAAAAGAGATGACCTATCAAAGGAATACCAAATATTTTAAGAACGAACTCTGTGTGTGATGTCTTCATTTATCTTGTTAGCTAGCATCGCATTGCGCCACACCTTACATGATGGAAAACAACAGAATACAGAGATCTAGCTTGCATGTCTTGGTAAATATGAATAGGAATTTGTTTCATAACACCACTGGATCCTGATAATGGGTTTATAGACAATCACCTTAACTAAAAAGAGATTTTACATATACAAACCACCTCAAGCCAAGTGCTTGGAGTGGTTTTACAGGAGGGGCTTTACTTTACATGCCAGGATAGGTTGATTCTCCTAGGTGTGACTCCTGCTTCTCCTGTGCACTTCTTTTTTTGACAACTGTGTAATAGGGATTTATTTGTTGGTCAGCAAAGGGTGTGCATTTCAAACAGGATCGAGAAATCTATGGAGTTTTCTTTTAAATAGAAATAAACGCAAAAAGTAGGGAGTAAAATCTTAGATGTACTGTAAGTTAGAAAAAAGCTTTGTATCATGCTGATCTGTATAAATGGACACTACCATTTAATAAACTGTAACTGTAACTAGATTACTTCTGCATTACAAAAAAAAACACATTATAAAACACGTGTTGCTGTTTTTTTTTAAGTAATTGCATGTAAAAAGGCAAAATAAAGTAAGGTTTATATCACTTGATTCCATTTTCTGCATTTTTCTTGCATGATGCAACATTTACCAAAAAAACTTGGCTTTGTAGCTCTTGTTTGTTTAATCTACATTATTTAACGGTTAATAATGTGGTAGAGGTAATGTTTAGATAAGGTGGCAGGAGGTCTATTGTTCTCCTGGCTAACTGAGATAAGTGCTGGCAGCTGAATGAGATAAAACAGGAATCTTAAAACACTTCTAATCTACCCCCTGGTCATGTCCTTTGAATACACCCCTAAATAGATACTCTAGTAGCCTGGATATTTTGATTTCTTTTCCTGCTTGTAGATGGTCAGTTTTTAGTATTTTGTCATCATGCACTTAAAGTCATTTTCCTATAACTGGATTAATGCTTAGCTGCGTGAATCTACATACTAGAAGTTACGGGACATGCCAGGTTTTCCTTTCACACCAAAGAAGCTTAAGTGTCATAAAATGCTTTATGAAAAACTATTTAAAAATGGAGAACTGTAAAAGTGGTACACACACGGTGGATGCAATAGTTTGTCCTGATTTTGGGAATATCCCATGTGCATGGGATTCACTTTTATTTTCCCAGGTATGGGTCCAATAAAAATAAAATAGAGGCACAATCTATAGGGACAAGATTCGGACGCCTATGGCCCATCTCTCCATTAGAGAGGACCTTTTCCTTCTCTTCTTCATCGAAAGTAATGAGCAGTTAGTGAATGTGATTCTGTAAAATCAATGTTGCCTTGTCATTCCAATAACATTTCCAGAATCATAACGAAAGATGAAAAATGGTTGTTGGGTTTATTTTTAACATATTTGTTGAAGATGTTCAAACCGCAAACCTCTCAAAACGAATAAAACCACAACAATGAATGGAATGGTCAAATCTGGTGCTCGATTCCATTATTGCTGGTAACATGGAGCCAATAATTATCGGCACAAGCTGATATAGCTTAGCATTTTCCCCTCCTGGGGTCTGTTATAGCATTAGGATAGCGACTGGAGCTTTCGGGCACTATTCCCTAGTGAATGCTAACGTTAGCGTTCGGATGTGTAAGCGTAAACGCCAGGATAAGTGACTTTGACGCATGCCCCCTCATATTACCTTCCTGACGCTAAAGCCCTGAGAAATCACTTAGTGCATCGGTGATTGCGCTAGCTTGCGCGAGCATACTGTACTTTGCGCATCCTGTACTTAGGCCCCGTTCACACTATGCGATTTGAAAATCGCGCGATTTTCATATTTGCAACATAGAGCGATAATGTCGTGCAAAGTCGCGGTTTTGCGCGATTTTGCAAAGCTCCACCAATGCAAAATCGCAAATCGCAAAAAAAGGGTCATGTACCAGCAACATGCTACCGCGACACGCAACATGTGACGTTGTGCGGCAAGATGTGAACAGATCCATTGAAATGCATTGGAGAAGCTACATAGCGCGACGTCGCGTGGATTTTGCTGCGACGTCGCGGCAAAATCTACGCGATAAATCGCACAGTGTGAACAGGGCCTAAATATGGGGAGCGTAATAAGTAATTAGTGTTTCGATAAGTAAGGTATTACAAAGTCCTAGCGCTAATTATTGCACTAATGTGCAAGTCTAAATTTTAGCTACTCCTAAAAGCTGCCGCTAAATGATTCCGTGTTTGCAAAATTATTTAATATACCCTAAACCCCCCAATAAATCCAATAATCCCCTCTCATCCCGTGGTGAGAACGGTGGCTCGATGCACCGCTTCTTGTCGCCACGAGCAGAGTGAGACTGGAAATAAATAGTTCCCAGTCTCTCTCTGCGATCACTTTGCGATCTCGCGAAAACTGCTACCTCGAGTATCCCGCAGCTAGGTGCTAAGGTAGCGCTAAAGTGGGTGCAGGTGCAGAATTTCCCCGTTAGTGTCCCCATTTTAGCGCACACTTGGGAATAGGGCCCTTTATGTATGACATGTTTCTTTTGTATTCAACTTTGTACACACCTGGAAAAACACTGCATGGTTACATTTTATACACACACAAAAAACGCATTTACTAATTACACCAGCCTTTTAATCTAATATTCTGGGCCTTGAATCTCCTAAATGATTTTTATATCTGGCTGTTGAAATGTTGTCCGTCTTCATAACGAATGCAGTAAATCACTTTGTCCTTTTCTCAAAGCAAAGGAGATCCTGCCAAGAGCCGTAAACAATGTCTGTGAATTCCTGCATCCTTCTAATGATTAGCTTTCCGTGGCCAGACCCGATTCTATCATTACCTCTGGAATCATCAGAAAGAGAAGTCTCCCTCATTCCATGCCTGCGCATGTTTCAGACGCTAAATTAGCTCCTTTCCATCTCCTGAAAGATGAACGGAATCTGTGTAGTTCAAACGGTTTTGAAGATGAATCGCTCAATCTTTGAAGGGCCTTGTAATGAAGAAGAACCTGGGAACGCCACCTCAATTGATGCAGAAAACCTGTTCTCCGTTCTGAATGGAACAGTGAAGGATTCGGTTTATATTCTGTAGAATCTTTTTCGTTTTCTTTCATTTTACCATTAGCCGTGATTTGGGTAAACTTAGAGGGCTCCATTCACTCGATACCATGGAGGCTCCGACAAGGGCGAGTTGGCTGGAATGGCTAAAGTCGTAGCGTTAAATCACCTAACCCCTTAAAGACACATTTCCCCCTGCTGTTATCCATGAAAAGTACAAATTTGCTATTTCAGCCAATGTACGCTTGTCCTATCCTTCTTGACATTTAACCCCTTCACTACCAAGACTGACTATTCTCTATCTGCAAGGCACCTACTTGTGCCCCGAAATCTCATATCGTCAATATAGTGTTCTACTTGAACACTACAAAATAAATTTGTTTGCAATTGGGTCCCAGAACATGCTCCTAAAGTTCTAGTACTGCAAGCGTGACACCCAATGTGTCAACACTCTATGAAACCAGTTGGGATTATTTCAGAAGGCTGTCCAGAGGAGAGGATTGACAGCCTTCCAGGTTGAAGTCCAATACTTTGAAAGGCAGTCACAGGCCTCTGAGACTCACAGAGAGGGAGGGAGGACTCCCACCATTTAAATTAAATTAAATAATCATGGTGGATAGCATCTCATGCTTAGGATGTGAGTTTTTCCTTGGAATAAATGTACCAGATGTCCCCGACTCACTGAGAGAAGTATCGTCCTTAACAATTCACGGTAAGGCTTATGCAGTGTATTAATATCTGGTCTGACAGTTGGACGTGCCTTGAAGACCTGACACAAAATTTACTTCTAGTGCTAAATAGTAAATCTTTAGCTAATTCAAAAAATAAGATTGCGGCCCATGTGAATGTGCAGAATACAGAGCTGGTCTGCGTCCTGCTGCGCCCGTTTGCATGAGGTTTTCTAGGTGAGTGTTGCATCAAAGCAAATCAGCAATCTGCTAATGTTTTCAGCCCGATCAATAAGTGTGTTTATTGAATCACTGAACAAGGTGATAAATTCACACAGGAGCTTTCTGGTTTCTGTGTCAAGTAACAGAATCCCCATCACTCATTCTAAAAGGACTTTCCGCACACCTTGTCAAGGACCACGTATGAGAGCACAAAAGATGGGTGGGAGATCTCATGCTCGGGCTCCTCTGTGGGGATGTGAACCCCTGATTTCCACACTCTGTTTCATGCCAGATTTATCACTGCATGATCACACTGCATTACTTCAAAATCCTATTCCATATGTGGCTTCATTCAGGACCTGTAGAAGGCAACGTGTGTTGCCCCCTGTTTGCTACATGCCAGCTCCCTGTTAAAGAACTCCATATTTAAGGGTGTTGTCCTGATCCTTCAGGATCTCCCATACTTGTTGTTTGTGTGCAAATGGCCTTGTATATTGCATATACCAAGACTCTGCCTGTCTGAGACCGATGAATGAATACATTCATTTATAATGAATACATTATCCATTATTCTATTGGATGTTCCAGAATGCCAGCACTTTGCAGTGTTCCAGAGTGCCAGCACCTTCTAGTGTTCCAGAGTACTAGCACTTTGCAGTGTTCCAGAGTGCAAGCACCTTCTAGTGTTCCAGAGTGCCAGCACTTTTGAGAAAGGATTTTACCAGGAAGGATACATTGAGATTTCTCTCGTTTTCAGGTATGTCCTGGGTGGCGAGTATGTACTGTTGGGTGTCTTGTCCAAGGACACTTGCTGGAGAGGTTGCTCGCTGGGATCGAACCCATGACTCCACAGGCTCTCTCCATGCAGAGCAGTGATGTTACCTCTACTCCACCCAGCCGGCACCTTCTAGTGTTCCAGAGGGCCAGCACTTTGCAGTGTTCCAGAGTGCAAGCACCTTTTAGTGTTCGAGAGTGCAAGCACCTTTTAGTGTTCGAGAGTGCAAGCACCTTCTAGTGTTTCAGAGTGCCAGCACCTTTAGTGCTTCAGAGTGCCAGCATGCACCTTCTAGTGTTCCAGAGTGCTAGCACTTTGCAGTGTCCCAGAGTGAGAGCACTCCCCAGTTTTCCAGAGTGACAGCACCTTGCTGTGTTCCAGAGTGCCAGCACGCACCTTCTAGTGTTCCAGAGTGCCAGCACTTTGCAGTGTTCCAGAGTGATAGCACTCCACAGTGTTCCAGACAGAGTGACAGCACCTTGCTGTGTTCCATACCTGCCTCCGTCATCATCATTTGCCATCCTACTGACATCCTAGTGTCCAGCCAGATTCCTAATCCATCAGTCCGACTTTAAAAAGCTAAAGTGGTCAGGATGTGTAAAGTGTCCCTTTAGATCAAAATATAGATGTGACAGAACACTAAAGTTGGAAAGATTTTCCAGTGAAGCTATTTTGGCCTAAAATCTGCAAATATCCACCAATTCACCTATCGATGGATAACCGTTTGAAAGACTTATAGAAATCCAATCGCAGGAACATAATAGTCAGGAAATAAGTATGCAAAAAAGCCAGGACATACTTGAAATCGAGGGAAATCTCAATGTATCCTTCCTGGTAACATACTAAATAAATAAATAAATAGTTTCCTCCTCCCATGCCAGAAAGGTAGACAGGCACAAGGCTAGCAATTTCCATTGAATATAGAGCTGTAAGCATCACTGCAGCTATAACTGTCACTGGTTTGCCTACATTACTATAATATACTGTTTCATTACACTACTTTTTCAAACTGAATTTCAGGTTGTCAAAATACTTACAATATCAGAATAAGGCAGCATGAGGGAAGCCGCGATACTGTTGATAAGAAAGACAAGGATGATCACATTTTTACCCTTTCTCAGACAGCAAATAAACGCACTAAATCTGAAGCTAGTGCTTCGCTTTTTTCCTGCCTTTAGCATGGTTACGATGAAATCATTGATTATAATATTTGAAATATAGATATGTATATGTTGATTCATCCATAGGGGTGTATGGGGCATACCCAACCGTTTTTTTTTTTGCTATAAGAAAAAAAAAATTTAACTACTTTTTTCTGCCATTTAACATGTGCCTGATTGATAAAATGTGTTATGTCCCTTTAAGCAGTGTCATTGTCTACTCAAATGTTGCTAGGCAGAGTAAAATAAATAAAAAATAACATGATTATTTGTTCTTGACCAGTGTCTAGAAGTCTGATAAGGGCACTATGGAAAGTCTTGGCAATCATAGATGCAGGTTACAGAGCTGGTGTCCGGCGCTAGCACTCACAATCTTCAGTTTCAATAAAAGATATTCAGCCAGGGATCGAGTCCTCAATGAAACAGTTGATGGAGGTGGAAGGAAAAAAGGGAAAAAAAGCAAGGAAGGAATTAAGTGCAGACTGTATCGTCCCAGATAGGAGTGAAAAATAAGAGATATACTCACATATTCTGGTGCCGATTTAAATAAATGGGCACCAAACAGAAGGCAGATCAGTGGATTTAAATCAAGGGGCACCGATTCCCCAACCTCAGGTCCACAAGGCAGGAAACCAGAGCCTTAAAAATATCTATTCAGGATGCCGATCTGACACCATCTCAGACTGCTGTGTCTGCTTTTGCCGTGTATAAATCACAGTAGTGAAGAGGTTAAGGATGCTGCAGAAATTTCTGCTCTTTACTGTCTTTCTTCCCATCAGAAGATGTTTTTCATTATTTTGCCCAAGAAAGATGAGACGAGATAGGATTGATATCACATTTCAGAGTGAGACGCAGGAGAAACAGAAAGCCAAGCTCCAACGCACAAAAGATTTATTCACGTCTCTATTTTTAAGTTAAAATATAGAAAGAAAATGCTATTTATTTAAAAAGTGACACTGCAGGAACATCCCATTAAATATATTGATTAAACATACCCTGGAAGTCTTGTATTTTTTTTATAATTCTTATTTTAGGTATCGTCGTCCTGACCATCCACATTGCCTGATGTGTGAATCCTATTTCCCTGCGAGCAGTATTTGCTGCTTATCTAATCCCTGTTGGTAGACAGAGAGCCAAATGAATAACCCAAGTAAAAGGCTCAAAGAGTGCATCCAAAAACCATGAAATCCTCATTTTATGGATAAAAGCTCAGCAATCCTTTAAGTGATTCCTGGCCTTTAGTATAGACTGTAGCAATCCTTTCTAGTTTATAAGCTTCCCAGAGGCCACAGGGCTTCCCTTCATTGTATTCAGTGTTGGATGATCCTCCTTTTCAGTCATTGTAGACATCAATACCCAACCCAAGTGATATAGGTGTTATACAGTTGTGTTCAAAATTATTCAACCCCCACTGAAATTGAGTGTTTTGGCCAGTTTGACATTGATTTTGATCATTCAGTCATCTTGCTTACAATTAAATCAAAGAGGCACGTGTAGGTCAGACAAATATAACATAACATTTATAATGAAATAACCACAAATGTCTTTTCTGTGCTCACATCATTATCAGTTTTATTCAACCCCCAAGTGACATTCAATCTTAGTACTTAGTACAACATCCTTTTACAGTTATAACAGCTTTTAAACGTGAAGCATAGCTTGACACAAGTGTCTTGCAGCGATCTACGGGTATCTTCGCCCATTCGTCATGGGCAAAAGCCTCCAGTTCAGTCACATTCTTAGGCTTGCGCACTGCAACTGCTTTCTTTAAGTCCCACCAGAGGTTCTCAATCGGATTTAAGTCAGGTGACTGCGATGGCCACTCCAAAATGTTCCAGCCTTTAATCTGCAACCATGCTCTAGTGGACTTGGAGGTATGCTTGGGATCATTGTCCTGTTGAAAGGTCCAACGTCTCCCAAGCCTCAGGTTTGTGACGGACTGCATCACATTGTCATCCAATATCTCCTGGTACTGAAGAGAATTCATGTACCTTGCACACGCTGAAGCTTCCCTGTACCTGCAGAAGCAAAACAGCCCCAAAGCATGATTGACCCCCCCGCCATGCTTCACAGTAGGCAAGGTGTTCTTTTCTTCATAGGCCTTGTTCTTCTTCCTCCAAACATAGTGTTGATCCATGGGCCCAAGCAGTTCTAATTTTGTTTCATCAGTCCACAGAACACTATCCCAAAACTTCTGTGGTTTGTCCACATGACTTTTGGCATACTGCAGTCGACTCTTCTTATTCTTTGGAGACAGCAAGGGGGTGCGCCTGGGAGTTCTGGCATGGAGGCCTTCATTACGCAGTGTGCGCCGTATTGTCTGAGCTGAAACTTCAGTACCCACATCTGACAAATCTTTTCTCAGTTCCTCAGCAGTCACACGGGGACTTATCTCCACTCTACGCTTCAGGTAGCGCACAGCAGTCGAAGTCAGCATCTTCTTTCTGCCAACGACCAGGTAGCGTTTCAACAGTGCCCTTTGCCTTGAATTTGCGAATGATGCTTCCTATGGTCTCTCTTGGTATGTTTAACATCTTTGCAATCTTCTTATAGCCATTGCCCTTCCTGTGAAGAGTAATCACCTCTTCTCTTGTCTTCCTGGACCATTCTCTTGACTTCACCATGTTTGTAACCACACCAGTAAATGTCTAGAAGGAGCTGAGTATCACAGTCATTTTAAAGCTGCCTAATTGGTGCTTATTATGCTTTATTGCTGCTCCGTGACATCCACAGGTGTTTTCAATACCTGATTGAAAACACTTGAATGAACCTCTGTTCTTCAGAGTGGTAGTCTTTAAGGGTTGAATAATTGTGTCAATGAAGAATTCACAAAAGAAACATTTACTACTGTATTACAAAACCAATTGATGTCATTTTAGTTGCATGTGGTTCTTTAAAAAAGTCCTTGTAGGATTTCATTCTGAATACAATTACAAACAGTGGCGTCGTAACGTGGGTGCGGGGGGTGCGGCCCGTACCAGGTGACACCAGCCTTTAGGGTGACACCGTCACCCTAAGGGCGGGTGTCTCACCCTCCGCCGCGTATTCGCTCCCTGCGAGCGTTCGAAGCATGCAGCTTCGGCGCTCGCCTGGAGGAAACACGTCACCAGCCAATCGCGGCTGGTCACGTGGCTCCCCCAAGCGAGCGCCCAAGCTGCGCGCCGCCGGACGCTCAGAAGGAGCGAACACGCAGCGGAGGTGAGCTGGGGGCCTGGCAGTATCCATGTGATACTTGAACAAAGTTTGCAGAGAAGCAGGAGTAAGGGTGTCCGTTAACACCCTCTAGAGTATAAAATAGTTGTGCAGCTGCAGCTGAGTATTGACTCCCTCTCACAGCATCAAGGATGAGACGGTAAAATAATCACAGGAAGACAAAGTAATACAATACCAGCGCGCTGCTTGAATAGGGTCCACTCGTGACACCCAATTTATTTCCAGTGTCCTCACTGGAAATAAATTGGGTGTCACGAGTGGACCCTATTCAAGCAGCGCTGGTATTGTATTACTTTGTCTTCCTGTGGCAGTATCCATGTGCTGGGGCATTCCATGAGCTGCTGGGGCATTCCATGAGCTGCTGGGGCATTCCATGAGGAGCTGGGGCATTCCATGAGTGAGCTGGGGCATTCCATGAGTGAGCTGGGGCATTCCATTAGCTGCTGGGGCATTTCATGAGCTGCTGGGGCATTCCATGAGGAGCTGGGGCATTCCATGAGTGAGCTGGGGCATTCCAAGAGTGAGCTGGGGCATTCCATGAGCTGCTGGGGCATTCCATGAGGAGCTGGGGCATTCCATGAGTGAGCTGGGGCATTCCATGAGCTGCTGGGGCATTCCATGAGGAGCTGGGGCATTCCATGAGTGAGCTGGGGCATTCCATGAGCTGCTGGGGCATTCCATGAGGAGCTGGGGCATTCCATGAGGAGCTGGGGCATTCCATGAGTGAGCTGGGGCATTCCATGAGTGAGCTGGGGGCATTCATGAGCTGCTGGGGCATTCCATGAGGAGCTGGGCATTCCATGAGGAGTTGGGGCATTCCATGAGTGAGCTGGGGCATTCCATGAGGAGCTGGGGCATTCCATGAGCTGCTGGGGCATTCCATGAGCTACTGGGGCATTCCATGAGGAGCTGGGGCATTTCATGAGTGAGCTGGGGCATTCCATGAGTGAGCTAGGGCATATCCATGAGTGAGCTGGGGCATTCCATGAGCTGCTGGGGCATTCCATGAGGAGCTGGGGCATTCCATGAGTGAGCTGGGGCATTCCATGAGGAGCTGGGGCATATCCATGAGTGAGCTGGAGCATATCCATGAGCTGCTGGGGCATATCCATGAGTGAGCTGGGGCATTCCATGAGGTTCTGGGGCATATCCATGAGGTGCTGGGCATATCCATGAGGTGCTGGGGCATATCCATGTGTGCTGGGGGCAATATCCATGTGCTGGGGGCAGTATATTCCATGAGCTGGGGCAGCATCCATGAGCTGGGGCAGTATATCCATGAGCTGGGGCATTATCCATGAGCTGGGGCAGTATCCATGAGCTGGGGCATATCCATGTGCTGGGGGCAGTATCCATGAGAGCTGGGGCATTCCATGAGTGAGCTGGAGCATATCCATGAGCTGGGGCAGTATATCCATGAGCTGGGGCAGTATATCCATGAGCTGGGGCATATCCATGTGCTGGGGCATTCCATGAGGAGCTGGGGCATTCCATGAGTGAGCTGGGGCATTCCATGAGCTGCTGGGGCATTCCATGAGGAGCTGGGGCATTCCATGAGTGAGCTGGGGCATTCCATGAGCTGCTGGGGCATTCCATGAGGAGCTGGGGCATTCCATGAGGAGCTGGGCATTCCATGAGTGAGCTGGGGCATTCCATGAGTGAGCTGGGGCATTCCATGAGCTGCTGGGGCATCCATGAGCTGCTGGGGCATTCCATGAGGACTGGGCATTCCATGAGTGAGCTGGGGCATTCCATGAGTGAGCTGGGGCATTCCATGAGCTGCTGGGGCATTCCATGAGGAGCTGGGGCATTCCATGAGTGAGCTGGGGCATTCCATGAGCTGCTGGGGCATTCCACGAGGAGCTGGGGCATTCCATGAGGAGCTGGGCATTCCATGAGTGAGCTGGGGCATTCCATGAGTGAGCTGGGGCATTCCATGAGCTGCTGCGGCATTCCATGAGGAGCTGGGCATTCCATGAGGAGTTGGGGCATTCCATGAGTGAGCTGGGGCATTCCATGAGGAGCTGGGGCATTCCATGAGTGAGCTGGGGCATTCCATGAGTGAGCTGGGGCATTCCATGAGCTGCTGGCATTCCATGAGCTACTGGGGCATTCCATGAGGAGCTGGGGCATTTCATGAGTGAGCTGGGGCATTCCATGAGTGAGCTAGGGCATATCCATGAGTGAGCTGGGGCATTCCATGAGCTGCTGGGGCATTCCATGAGGAGCTGGGCATTCCATGAGTGAGCTGGGGCATTCCATGAGGAGCTGGGGCATATCCATGAGTGAGCTGGGGATTCCATGAGCTGCTGGGGCATTCCATGAGCTGCTGGGGCATTCCATGAGGAGCTGGGGCATTCCATGAGTGAGCTGGGGCATTCCATGAGTGAGCTGGGCATTCCATGAGCTGCTGGGGCATTCCATGAGGAGCTGGGGCATTCCATGAGTGAGCTGGGGCATTCCATGAGCTGCTGGGGCATTCCACGAGGAGCTGGGGCATTCCATGAGGAGCTGGGGCATTCCATGAGTGAGCTGGGCATTCCATGAGTGAGCTGGGCATTCCATGAGCTGCTGGGGCATTCCATGAGGAGCTGGGGCATTCCATGAGGAGTTGGGGCATTCCATGAGTGAGCTGGGGCATTCCATGAGGAGCTGGGGCATTCCATGAGTGAGCTGGGGCATTCCATGAGCTGCTGGGGCATTCCATGAGCTACTGGGGCATTCCATGAGGAGCTGGGGCATTCCATGAGTGAGCTGGGGCATTCCATGAGGAGCTGGGGCATATCCATGAGTGAGCTGGGGCATATCCATGAGCTGTTGGGGCATATCCATGAGTGAGCTGGGGCATTCCATGAGGTTCTGGGGCATATCCATGAGGTGCTGGGGCATATCCATGAGGTGCTGGGGCATATCCATGTGTGCTGGGGGCAATATCCATGTGCTGGGGGCAGTATATCCATGAGCTGGGGCAGCATCCATGAGCTGGGGCAGTATATCCATGAGCTGGGGCATTATCCATGAGCTGGGGCAGTATCCATGAGCTGGGGCATATCCATGTGCTGGGGCAAAATCCATGAGAGCAGCTGGGGCATTATCAATGAGAGCAGCTGGGGCAGTATATCCTTGAGCTGGGGGCAGTATATCCATGAGCTGGGGCATATCCATGTGCTGGGGCATATCCATGAGAGGAGCTGGGGCAGTATATCCATGAGAGGAGCTGGGGCAGTATTTTCCATGAGAGGAGCTGGGGCAATATCCATGAGAGGAGCTGGGGCAATATCCATGAGAGGAGCTGGGGCATATCCATGAGTGCTGGGGGCAGTATCCATGAGAGCTGGGGCAATAGCCATGTGTGAGCTGGTTTGTGGCAATATATCCATGTATGAGCTGGTCTGGGGCAATATATCCATGTGTGGGCTGAGGCGCAATATATCCATGTGTGAGCTGAGGCGCAATATATCCATATGTGAGCTGAGGCGCAATATATCCATATGTGAGCTGGGGCAATATATATCCATGGGTGAGCTGCTGGGGGCAATATATGACTGTGAACTGGGGCAATATATCCATATGTGAGCTGGGGGCAATATATATCCATGGGTGAGCTGCTGGGGGCAATATATATCCAGTCTAATCCAGAGCTGCTGGAGGCAATATATCCAGAGCTGCTGGGGGCAATATATATCCATGTGTGCTTTCACTGACTTCGAACAGGCAACGCACTTGCTGGCAGTTGGCAAAAATTTGTGTGAGCATATGAGAGAGCTCCACAGCAATAAACCTCACAGTAATGTGCGTTGTGCATGAGCATTCAGCGTTATATGGGAGTACTGATTTAGGAGTAAGAATAGTTAAAAAAAAATCTGTAAAACTCGAGGGGGGGGTGACACCATAAATTACCGCACCGGGTGACACCAACCCTAGTGACGCCACTGATTACAAATGTACACTAAATTCCCTAAAACCCTTTATAGCATTGGGGGTTGAAAGATTTTGAACACAACTGTAGGAAATTTATTGGTAATGAATATTATAAGACATATTGAACACTGAAACCATGTGTGCATTTAATGCCAAATGACACCCAAAAGAGGATATACATGAACGTGTATATATATATCTCCAATCTACACTATATACAGTATATATATCCAATCTACACTATATACAGTATATATACATGTCCAATCTACACTATAAAAAGTAATATATATATATTGTAGCGCTCACTCCCGGAGGAGCCGCTGAAAATGAACCACGGGTCAGTCTCCCCGCACTAGGGAATCAATATACTCCAACACAGTTGTGAGTTTTTATATTTATATAGTTTACTAAAATATTTGAGCAGATGTTGAGACACGGTATTCACAAGTATTATTACAGTATTTTCGTATCCCGGTAAAACGCGTAGCGGAAAAGAAACGAAACACGAGGCTTCGTATTTCGGAAAATAAAATATTCGCAACCGAACATAAAAGCAATGCAATTTCCCGATAGTTCAGAAAAAGGGACCCGTAGCGAAAACCCAAACATACAATCCTTTCGTATTACGGCAAACGCGCAGCGGAAAAAGAGAAAAATGTATTCGGAACGTATCTTTGTCTTTTAACCCCCGTTCCGATTCGTAAAAGGAAATGAGTCCTGTACAAGTTAAATTCCAGAATGTAAGAAGCGTATCTGTGTGTGTGTGGTACCCGGGTACTGTTCAACTGGCCAGTGAATTTATTAAAGGAAAGTCTTTGACTAGTCAGTTGGGGCCCTGTGAACTTAAAAGAGAAAAACAGCAGAGCGTCCTTTAATCATACAAACAGCCTTGGAAGCCTCTCACCCATCTGATGACTGCTTTAGGCTCCGCTGACCCAGGACGTCTCTCCACCCGATTTTGACTGGGGATACTAGCGGCCGGATCCGTTGTCTACCTTCATGCAGCTTGTCCAGCTCCCCGCCTGCTCTCCGGTCGATTCCGCCGGTCTGCAGCTGTTGTCTGGGTACTGGCAAGTCTCCTTCTCCTCAGGTTGAGTGACCCAAATAGGAATTACAGGTCTCCCTCGGGCTTTGGCCTAGCTCCTCCAGCGGTCTCCTCAGTGCGTCTGCTTTCTCCCATCCCCTGGCGCGCTCTGGAACTTTCTCCACGAGGCAGAGGATGTAAGTGTCCAGTCTCCACCCACTTCCTGGCTTCTTGCAAAGCATGCCAGTTAGTGTAGTCCCAATGTCCAGTATCTCTGATTGCAATAGTCTCCATCTTGTGGCCAAAAATAGGTACTGCACAGCAAGATTTTTAGCACAGCGCTACACTCTCCCCCTCCTAGAACTCTTGGGTCTCTCCAAGGAGGTACAACAGTTACATTACGTTCCACAATATTTGAATACAATTTACGTAACATGTACAGGTTCAGCAGCATACATACAGTGAGTTAGGAACACTTCCTCAAGTTGACTCATATTTTGGGCTACCTCAGCTAGCATAGCAGACACTTCGGGCAACCTCCGCACCGTGGTGATGGCTTCTTCAGTGCTATGTCCTGGTGAGTCGTAGGTGAGTCGTTGGGGCGGTCGAACAGAGCGTTTGGGTTCTGGCTCAATCAGTTCCTCTTCAGGTAAAGTACTATAGGCGTCGGCTCAATTCTTCTCTCTATCACTGGAGCAGACGTTTCTTCAGAGTATGATCCCTCCAGTGAAGGCATAGAACTGTAATCACCTGAATAAGCTTCCGGAGCTACCGGGATCCCCACAGCCTCAGGGACTTCCAACTGAAATTCAGGAGCTTCAGGCCTCAAGTTACTCTCCACCGCTCAGGACAACTACAACCTCTTCAGGCTCCAGCGAGCGTATCCAGTCCAGACAGAAACTTTCTTCTTCACTGTCCCTTTCGCTCTCTTCGACAACCCGGGTCTGTTGAGACCGAGTAACAGGAGGCAAACATGGAACAGGCGGATTTGGCAGAGGCGGTTCCTCCCCAACCGGCATTCTCACAGCCTCTCTCTAAGGTAACAAATGATTCCGGTGCCAGTTCTTGAGAGGCCCAGCCTTTCCATCCGGGCGAATCTGATACACTGGTAGACCTGGTAACTGTTTGCAGACAATGTAAACCTGGGAACTCCACCTATCCGCCAACTTGTGTCTCGCAGCAGCACCCAAGTTCTTCAATAGAACCCTATCACCGGGCTGTAGATCTTGTATTCGAACTTTCAGGTCATAGTTCCTTTTGTTCTTTGCTCCCTGTTTCCCGAGGTCAACCGGCCTGTTCAAATGCAGAAGCCAAATTCTTTCGAAGTCTATCCACGTAGTTTCTATGGAAGCTACTGACGTCTGGTCTAGAGATAACCCAAATGCCAAATCGACCGGCAGTCGAGCCTCTCTTCCGAACATAAGACGGTACGGTGAGTATCCAGTTGCATCACTCTCCGTACTGTTATATGCGTGCACCAGAGTAGCTATGTGCCGACTCCAACTCTGCTTCTCCACATTCGACAAGGTCCCCAACATGTTTAGCAGTGTGCGATTAAACTTTCAGGCTGAGCATCACCTTGAGGGTGATATGGTGTAGTTCGGGTCTTCTGGATTCCCAACAACTCCAACAATTGCCCCACCAGTCTGCTTTCAAAGTCTCTACCCTGATCAGAGTGTATCCTTCTTGGCAGTCCGTAATGAACAAAGAATTTTTCCATCAACACTTTGGCTACTGTTGGAGCGCGTTGATCTTTCGTGGAAAATGCTTGGCGTAACGAGTGAAATGATCAGTCACTATTAGAATGTTCCCTTGCCCACTAGCATCCGGCTCTAAGCACAAGAAGTCAATGCACACCAAATCCATGGGTCCCTGACTCTGCAGATGGCTCATTGGAGCAGTTCGGGTCGGTAGAGTCTTTCTCTGAATACACCTCAGACAGGAATGACAATAACTTTCCACTTCAGCCCTCATACAAGGCCAATAAAACCTATCTCGCACCAGCTTAAAAGTTCTCTCTGCACCCAAATGTCCATGCTCATCATGTAGTGATCGCAGCACACTCTCCCTATGTTTAGTGGGGAGGAATAACTGTTGAATCTCTTCCGCGTTGTTGGAGGGGCCCCTTCGGTAGACCACCCCATCCAGCATCTTTAACCACTCCCATTCTTTGTAGACCAACCTGGCTCCACTCGGGGAGTTGGTTAACAATCCCTCCTTTGACCCGGCGCTCTGTTCCTTGACACAAAGCTTGCGCCCCATCTGGAGTCAACTGAGTCCATTCTGTAGTATAGGGTCTTCTCGATAATGCATCAGCATCTCGATTATTCACCCCAGGCGATACTTCAGGCTGAACCGAAACCCTGACAGAGCGCCAACCACCGATGTCCCGTTGCGTCCAGTTTTGCAGTAGTGAGGATATAGGTGAGAGGATTATTATCCGTCTTAATCACGAACTCAGCTCCATACAGATAGTCTTTCAACTTGTCCACCACTGCCCACTTCAAGGCTAGGAACTCCAGCTTGTGAGTAGGATAGTTCTTCTCTGAAGGCGCAAGGCTCCGGCTCACGTACGCCACAGGCCTCAGCAATCCATCATACTCCTGATATAGGACTCCTCCCAGACCTTCTCGGCTGGCATCCACATGTAGTTCATACGGCTTATGAGGGTCCGCATAGGCCAAAACAGGAGCTCGGGTTAGACTCTCTTTCAACTTTACAAAAGCTCCTTCACATTGACTGGTCCATTCACTTTGTATAGACTCTCGAGCTTTCCTTGGCCCCGGAGCTGACGGGTTTTTGTCAGAGACCTTGCAGCCTTCTTCTGTGGTTTCCTTCTGCAGGAGTTTGTTCAGTGGTTGAGCTATTTTCGCAAATCCTCCCACAAATCTTCGATAGTACGAACAGAATCCCAAGAAAGATCTAAGTTCAGTGACGTTTCGGGGTCTAGGCCAAGAAGCTACGGCCTCCAACTTCTGAGGGTCTGTCGAAACACCTTCTGCTGAGACCACATGCCTAGATACGTAACAGACGGCAGACAGAATTGGCATTTCTCCAGAGACAGTTTCAGCCCCTCTTCATGGAGCCTCTTCAAGACCTTCTCCAGACGTTGCTCATGTTCTTCCAGAGTCTTCCCAAACACAATTATGTCATCCAGGTACACTAATACTTCGATTAGATTCATATCCCCGACTGTCTTTCCATCAACGTTGGAACGTGGCTGGAGCCCCCGTAAGGCCTTGAGGCATTCTGTGAATTCAAAGAACCCCAGTGGGCAGATGAACGCAGTTTTCTCCTTGTCTTCAGGATGCATTGGTATCTGGTGATACCCACTTCGCAGGTCTAGTACACTAAACCACTTTGCTCCAGACAAACACTGTAGGGCATCTTCAATCCGAGGAGTGGCATATTGATCGGGGATGGTTCTCCGGTTCAATGTGCGGTAGTCTATGCATAAGCGGACAGAACCATTTTTCTTCCGGACCAACACTATTGGAGATGCATATGGACTCCTGGACTCTTGAATCACCTTGGTTCTTTGTAATTCGTTCAGCTGCTCTCGCAGATCATCTAAGTCTCCTAGCGGAACTCGCCTTGATCTTTCACGAAACGGCTTGTCTTCTTGTAGTCGAATACGATGTTCAGTACTCTTAGCCAGGCCCACATCGAACTCATCTTTCGAGAACAATTCCTTCCACTTTAAGACTTGAGACTGAAGACGTTTCTTCCACTCAGGTGAAATGGGAGCGTCCTTGGGGTAGAATCTTTCATCTGGAATCTCTTTACTTCTCCCCTCCTGAATCAGTAGAGAGGGGTGTAGCAGACTCTACTTGCCCGATAGGCATTCGTGCTTTAAGAACCACTGGAGAATCCGTCACATTGCACACACTGACCGAGACTCTTCCTCGTGTTCTCTTCAGAGCCTTGGTGGAGATTATTTCAGGAATTACTTCGACTCCGGTTTCACTCCCATGATCAAAATTGGTTCCCAGCACCACATAGGGACCGGGTTGCGATCCGTTCAACTTGACTGAAGCCCGGAAACTCGCTACTTCTCCTGCTTGCAGAACCTTCTCCGTTCCACCCAGTCTCCACAGTCTTCCCACTTCGGCAGGTGCCTTTCGTTCTTCGACCATCCTCTGATAGACCGGACGTAACATTGGGTGTACTCCTTGAGTTGAACCTTCTTCCCAACACGATAGGCGTCAGGAGACGCCGCACTAGGTCAGTATTCGTCCCCACTATCAGGGAGCTTCTGTTCGCACCCGAGGGTCGAGGACACACAATGGCCAATGCATCACAACCCCCAGACTGCCCGATGACTTCAGATCCGATCTCCAACTTTACTTGCAGGTACCCGTCATAAGGGAGTTTCTCAGTGCCGATACCGCCATATTTCCAAATCCTTCAATTCTTGCAAAGGAATGTGCTTTAAGTGTTTCTCGTAGAAGTCTCTGTAGATCAATGTCACTTGAGCCCCTGAATCTAACAGGGCTTTGGTGTAGACTCCTTCCACTTGGATTGGCACAATAGGAGAAGGACCTATCAGTTGGTCAGGAAATTTGGTGGCGGTATCCGACGCTTAGACCCAGTTTGCTGTACCCTGGCCTTTTTCTTGGCCCGTGCAGGTTTTGGGTGTGCATTGCTTCCCCATGACGTAGACCCGGATGCTAAGGGAGTGACTCTCTCAGTCCTGGCAGGCTCTACAATTTGCTCGGCTTTGGGCCTCCTCGCCCTCTTAGTCTTTGCTTGGTTTCTGGAGCGGGGTTCAACCCTCGGGCACTCAGGTTGCTCCTTTACTGGTGCCCTCTGCGTTTCCTGCCGGTGAGGTAAATAACAGTCCTTCCAGGGCTTCCAACAGTCCCTTGACTCTATCCTTCTCAGGCTTCCGGCTTTGCACTGTGCGCGGAAATGCCCATCTCTCCACACCCGAAACATCTCTTCTTAGAGAGCGGAGACGTAGTTGCTTGTTGAGAGTTGGTTAAAAGATTTGGACCAGACGCCACAGCAACTTCCGTCATCTGCATACCTGTGAGGAATTTCTGCATTTCTGCCTGCATTTCTGTCACCTTCATCAATACCCGCACAGTTCCGCATGCGCTTGTTGCAATCAACTTGAGCTTCTGAACAATCTTGACGGTTTTGGACAATTCATCCCGTTCAGGGAGGTTCGATTCTTTAGCAGCCCTCTCTGTAGATTTTAAAACCAACTAGGTGTTCTTGTTCGTCCTCATCCGACCCATAGGTATCTAGAGAGTCGCTTTCAGGCTGCAGGCCGCCGCTATGTCTCACAGGTGGTGCATACGCCCTTTCCCCCGCCTGAAGATTTCTCTTCTAGTAAAGCCTCTTCCTCTCGCACAACTCGAATCAGTTCCAGGTACTTTCACTCTTGACTACCTGCTCTGCTTCTCAGCTGCATCATCACTGGATCTAGAGGTGAGAGCCCCTCAGGATCTGTTTTATTCGGATCTTAATCTACTTCGGCCGATTCGGCCCTTTCTCAGGAGTATCTGGTGTAGAATCTTATCCGCGCCTCATGTACTCGGTCATTCTCTCACCTCTTTTCTGATAGGTGTGTTCGTACTGATATACCAGTTCGGCCGCCTTTTCAGTTCG